>JAKSZT010000049.1:39163886-39284976 GCA_026826555.1 Tolypeutes matacus
TATATATATTTTAAAGGTATTTCCTTTGCTTTTTTGCCCATTTTTTTGAATGTCCCAATCCACTAATTATATTTTGTTTTGTTTTTTTGTTCATTTGATTATTTGTTTTTGTTTTTGTTTTTTTTTCCCTGAGTTTCCTTATGTTTGTCTCTTGCATGTAAGCTTATCATAGTTGTTTCTTTTTCCTAGTAAATGTATTTGGTTATTTTATGGACTACATGTTAATGGAGGATTTGGATCACAGAAGGGTTACAATGGGTACTGCAGGGGATTATTGGTGGGGGGTGTCTGGGAGGGGGGATTCATGGGAATTAGTTCATCCGAATATACATTAAGATATACAAAATCGTTCTAAAGATCAAAAGATGGGGCATGGTCACGATGGGTGGACAATCACACAATAAATGAGGGAATCTGAATTCCTAGCCTGAAGAGCTCTGCCACAGTCTCCAAGGGAGCAGCAATAGTCCTCTGAGCACAGGGACAGTGTCTGTCAAAAGAGGATGACCCACTGATGTGTTCTTCTTATTGATGACTACTCTTGTGAGTCTTTGCTCTTGTAACCGAGACTTAGCCTGCAGTTGTGGGGGGCCTAAGGGTTGCCACCTGAGAGCCTCCTTGTTGCTCAAATGTGGCCTCTCTCTAAGCCAAACTCAGCATATGATTGCATTACCTTCCCCCCAACGTGGGGCATGACTCCCAGGGATGAGCCTCCCTGGCAACGAGGGATTAATACCAAGTGCCAACTGGCAACACAACTGGAAAAAGACCTTGAATAAAAGGGGGAAAAGGTAAAGACAAATGAGTTCAAGTGGCTAAGAGACTTCAAAGAGAGTCGGGAGGTCATCCCAGAGGTAACTCTTACGCACCCCTCAGTAGTAGCCCATAGAACATCTAAGTGCCTATCACCCCACACAGAGGGGCTCCTGAGAGCTCTGGAGACACCCAGGTCCTATATAAGTGGGGATAGCCCCAGAGACTGATGCCTTATCAGTGGGCTCTACTTTGGAATCTGTGCTCCTGAGAGTGACAGAATTGGACTCAAATAAGTCCTCCCTGCACAGGGTTCATCAGTCCCTTCTATTCAAACCTATATGTGATCCTGAGGTTTTTAGGTATACTTCCAGAGACTGGAGCCTCTGGCCTACCTATGTGCCAGGTGTGCGTGGAATCTCGGTGGAGCTGCAACTCCTACCCTACAGCTCAATGGACTCATCCAAGTAACCTGGCGAGGAGACAACGATGGGCAACGGCCATCCCAGGGAATGGAGAGGGCCTGCATCTGCAGACAGGATCATCCCACCCACCATATCCACAGGATATAAGCCCTCTCTCATTTGGAGGTGGAGTGGACATCACCATCCCAGTCCCCTCAGGATTGGGGGGAGAACTATGGGCTAGAGTGGACTTGATGGTATTCTGTTGTACACATATGGTGATTCTAGCAATGGAAGAAATTATAACAATGAGGTGGAGCCAGTGGCCACTTGACACTTTTGGGGCAGGGAGGGGACGAGTAGTTGAAATACAGGGGCTTCTTTGGGATTTGGAGGTTGTCCTGAGTACCATTGTGGCAACGGATGTAGGCCATTTTAAATCAGCACTCACCACTCAGAACTGTGTGGGAGAGAGTGTGGTCTACGATGTGAACTGTGGTCTAGGGTTGGTGGCAAGGCCCCAGGATGTGTAAGTCCATTGAGGGTGGTGGGTCACACTTGTGGGAGATGTTTATGTGGGATGTGGCGGGAGGTGTGGGGGGTGGGCAACATGGGAATCCCAGGGGGTTCTGTGTAGTATTTTCGGTAATCTAAGCACCTCTTAAAATATATTTATATATATATATAAAGAAGTGGAAACAGAGAGATGGAGAGGTGAGGAATTTTCTTGTTTATTGTTTGTCTTTTTTTGTTTACTATTATTGTTGAAATAATGAAAATACTCTAATAATGATTGAAATGATGAATGCACAACTATGAGATTATACCAAATACTATTATTGTACACATTATATGAATTGTATGCCTTGTTAATATGTACCAATAAAATAGATTTGTTTGATAAAAAAAAAAAAAGTACATATTAAAAAAATAAAAATAAAAAAACAAAAAAACAAGATAAGAGAAAAAAGTAATACAATAACTTATAACTTTCTTTTGGTAAAAGAAAATGTACTTGCATGCATATATCTTGGAATGGCATGAAGAAAGCTACTTTGAATGATTTGACTATCTACCCATATAGGTTTAGTTCTTGGTACTCCAAACATCAAGCAGTGGAATCAAAGAAAATTTTCAAATTTATAGGTTATAGGATGAAGCGCTTCACTCTTACAGTTATCTACTGTAAATTCATAAAATATATGTGGTCTTTCTGTACATCTTTAAAATTTCAGAAAAGTTAAGAATATTAGCCCCACCTTTAATTAAGCTATAACAAATTATAAACAAGATCAAATTCTCTACCAATGGAAAATTTCTGAAGTTAGAAGACTGTCTAGCTCTCTAAAGTATCCTATATATCAGCCATACACTTTTAAATTTATTTCATTCACAACACTAAAATTTGGGACAGTCAGCAATCTCTATATCTGACAGGTAAGGATTTGAAGATACTCAAGTGTTCATAATCATAGACAGCTGTTGGCTAAACAAGGAATCTACTCTCATTCTCAGGTGAGAATTTGGAGATACTCAGGTGTTCATAATCATACACACCTGATGGCTAAACAGGGAATCTACTCTCATTCTCAGTTTGATGATCTCATCAGATCATCATCTTGATGGCCTTCTCAGTGGACTCCCATGCCTAAGCATTTCACTGAACCAGCAGGGTTACATAAAAGATATTTTGTGGGAGGCTGTAAAAATGCTCCATAAAATGCTATGTTAGCAGTGAAAATGAAATTAGATAATGGATAAAGCATACATTTACAGTAAAAAAAAAAAAAACATATAGTGGTGAGAAAGCTAATGTAACTGCAGTTTGGTAACTTCAAGGACCTTTGATGAGAGATTTAGAAGTTGATGACAGTTCATATATGAAAGGATGTTTCCTCTGACAATCAGATGGGCTAATTAATTGGCATTTAACCAAGCTGGATCTTATCTAGCTTGACTATTAATGAGCATTTATTGTTTTGTCAGCAAAGGAACAATCTCTTAAAAAATAGCAGTCATTTTTTTGCTATGAGCATTTTGCTATGGGCAAAAACCTTTTTGGACACCTGACAGGATTTTTTTAAAAGCAACAATAAGAATGCCACAATTATCCTTAAATATTTCCTATTATATTGCTACTTGGAGATGGGCTTTGTTTTGCTATAAACTCATTAAGATCTATTGCTCTTATGGAAAGTTTTACATTTAAAGTCTAATGTAAAAGGCTATATGGTGAAAACTGTGTCTCTAAGATTTTTTTTTTTTTTTTTTTTTTTTGCTGCCAACAGGCCTGATGCCACCAAAGAAGACACACAGAAAGGTACAATATGTTGCCAAGCCATTCCCTTTTAGCACACATGACTTTGTTTATGCCACTAATCATAAAATGTCAATTAACTATCTTATAGCTTATAACTAAGATATAAACCTTCTCAACTAAACTGTCAGATTCTTGAAGGGAGAAAGCTCATTTTCCTCATTTCTGTATTCATAACATGAGGCCTGGTTTATCATATTTTTTAAATTTGGGCACTTTGCTTAATACATTAATTAAAATATTATTCTTGCAGAACAAATAGTTCTGACTTAAAATGTGAATAAAGATGAAATGTGAAATATTGACAGAGAGGAACTGGAACATTTGATGGTTGAAGAGAATTTTGTATAATCGGACTGATTTCTTGAACCTTATGTTGTGACTATAAATTAGGAAATAAGGACTTCATGAGTATCATGTCATTGTCACACCACACACACACAATCATCTTGCATTGATTTACCTAAACATAAAACAATGTTCCAATAGACTGAGATCTGATATTCTGTTGGTTGAATGATTGGGTAGGTGTGTAGTTTGGGGGGCCAGGGGGGAAGGTCTTGATTTCTAGTCCTCTCTGAAAACATCTCAATTTCATTCCTCCTCAACTCTAAATTCCTAAGTAACTTGGCACTGGTAGGAGAACAATGTAACAAAGACATATTGTGTCGGCTTGGAGTTATGTACCCCAGAAAAATATGTTCTTAATCTTAATCCACTCCTGTGAGTATGAACCCCCACACATATTGTAAATAACCTTTTAATGAAGTTACTCCAGTTAAAATGTGGCCAAGCTGAATGAGGATGGGTCTTAATCCTATTAATCCTTAATCCTTGTAGAGAAGGCCACAGAGAGAGAAAGCCACAAGAGAATCCAGAATCTAGAAGTCAATGGAACTGGGAGGGAAGGAGAGGACATCCTATGTGATGGAAAAGCCAAGGAACCCCAAAGATTGCCGGCCAGCCAGAAGATACTAACCCTGGGGGAAAGCAAGCTTTCTAGCCTCTGAAAGCATGAGCCAATAAATTCCTATATTAAGACAACCTATTGTGTGAGATTTGTTTTAGAAGTTAGGAAAGTGAAACACATATCCAGAAATTTATTCTTTAGATTTTTATATAAACATCTTATTTAACTTCTTATGTTTCAAAGCATTTCCACAAACCTCTAATTTCATCCCATTACCTTATTTAGATGCAATTGCCAAAACTGTGAAGGTAGAGGGCAGATACTAACGTAAGTATTGGGCCAAGACTCTCAAGGCCACTCAGATAATTTGTTCCAACATGGACAGATGTCAGTTTAAGCTTTGTTCTTTGGCATCACTTTTGGCTGTGAAAACAGGCCCAAGATATGATTATTTATGATCGGTAACCTGTAGATGCCTAAACAATACCGACTACCCAAAATTTTTCAGGTTCCTTCCTTCCCACACATATCCCCTGTGACTTAGGAAACACTGACCCAAACTCCTAGCTCCAAAGGTGGTCCTGACTGAACAAAGGATAATCCCATAAACTCTGCAATGTTTGGTTTGGGAACTTTAGTCAATGGCCTATGACTTTCCCTTAGACACAGAGATTTCTTCGGAAATGGGCATGTGACCTAAATGAGACCATTGAGACACAAGAGAGGTTTGGAGGTGGTGGATGCTCTTAGAAAGAGACCTTACCTTGATGAGAAACTATGAAAAAAATGATCTCTCTTCCCCTGAATGTTATGGTGGTGATGATGTAAAGCCAGATTTCTATAACAAAACATCAATAAGAGGCAGACTGAACACAAGAAGGAATGTAGCACTACATATAAAGCACACTGGAATCCTCTCATCCTCCGAACTATGTGAGCAAATAAATTCCCTGATTGTTTAAGCCAGACCAGACTTAATTAGGTTTTCTATTACTTGCATCTGAGGGCCTCTTCCTGTTTGTTTGTTTGTTTTACTATGTGCTAGGCACTGTATAAAGCATTGTCTAAATTAATTCTTATTTCAACCCAATGAAGTTGACTATGCACATTTTACAGGTAAGAAAACTGAAGCTCAGGAGGGTTAAATAATAGGAGCAGTGTAACACAAAGAAGCCGTAATTTTAAACAAGTGTGCTTACTTTTTACCTAATTTCAAAGCCTATGAGTTAAGCTGCTTCACTTTGAGAAAAATAAGAAAGTAACACCTAACAAATTATTTCAGTCTTTTTATTTCGGTATTTTTCATGGTTTATTAATAATTTTGAAATGCCTGTCTTCCAAAAATGGATATGAAAAGTTGGGCTGCTAGGGTCTGAGTTAATGTTGCTCTATAAATTTGGATTTATAATGTACATTAGAGACAAATATATAAGACCCACATACTTTCCTATAAGGAAGTGGCATTCAAATATACATTCAGGAAAAAGGAACTTCAATCCAAATCATTATTGTAAAAGCTCTCTTGTACCAGAAACTGTTACACGATTGTATATAAATACATCTATCTCATGATAACTTTAAGGCGTTTTTCTAAAAGTTTAATTTCAAAGGGCTATGTCATTTATAACAAAAAGCAAATATAAGTTAAACATAAGGGCTGAAATAATTCACAAGTAATGCTAAGGGAAGTTGATATTTATATAAATTGCATTATTTTTAAGAATGGGAAATGTGAACATACCAAGAGCCAAATTAATCTTGTCACCTCAATGTTTTATAAGAATTGATTTAAAATATGTAATTTTCCATTATTTTAAAACATTCTCTTCTTCTATGGGTTTCTCTCAGTCTTAAAATATAGTTTCAGTCATTCGTTAAAAAATAAAGCCCCCAAACTTCTTGGACTAACCTCCCCTCTGTTTTATGTGCAGTCTGTGTGCTTTCTTTGTCCTCAGAGCCTTCCTTCTGTCTTCACAGTCTTATCCTCAACTTCATTCTCTCTTTTATTCCTCTGCCATCTTACCTCTTCACTCATTAGGCTTTGGAAACTGCTTTAACTACAGTCAAGTAATTTAATTAGTAATTCAAACCAATCTAGCTCAGTCTCCTACACCTGCATTCTATTATTTTCATGACAAGTTCTCTTTCCTTTACTTCCAGGACAATATACTCTCCCAGTATTACCCTTAGGTGCTGCTTCTCAGTCTTTTCCATATTGCTCTTTTTTCCATCCTTCAATACCAGCGCCTCAAATTTCTGTCCTTAATTTTCTTTACTTCTTATTTGGAAACCTCCACCTGAGCAGTGATCCTGTCTACTCCCATGACTCAATTATCATGTACACATTGAATCCAATAGCTCCCAAGTTATCACATTTCCACAACACATACTACCAAATAACTATCTCCAAAATACTGAGACAGACAAAAATATTATGGTGCTGCATAATTATTTAGTAAGATATGTATTTATATATATGTACAGTGCTGCCTAATTATTTAATTATATATATATATATATATATATCTGAAGGAAGATATGTAACAAGAAGAAAGGTAAGATAGCAAATACCTTTTTATTTTTACACAGTAAAAGTTCATTCTTCATTATTCTCTGATCTGTTTATTTTGTGTTTGATAAAATCTGTGAGAAAAGAAAGGCATTCAGAATGATCTGGTTTCTGCATTGCTTGGGAAAATCTTAGCCAAAATTATTTTAGTACATCGATGCTGTTACTCATTCTAGATAAGGCTTTCGAGAATTGCCCATGTGAGAAACACCTTGATCGCAAATCAGCACCTGCAATTCCAAGTGTCTGCCCTTGTGACTCTCAAGTCAGGGCTCCTGTTATAAATCACTGTTTATTTTCTCTCCCTGTAGCATCTTAATATCTATGGCACGTTTCTTATGATCAGCAGTTACAGCATTCTCCAGAATGAAAACCTATGTCTTTGGGGTGTCTTCCAAGGCTGCCCAAAGTGAATTTGAATAATGACACAACCTCTATTTTAAGTCAGGTCATCCCAAAGTACCCTCTAGAGAAAACCCATCCGGTTCATTCTGTGAACACAGTAATGGAGACAAAAAGAAACTTCATTTTATTTATATGAAATACAAAGGACAAAAAAAAAAAAAAAAGAAAATATAATCTCAAATCCCTCAGGAAGATGTAATTGATTTGTTATTGTGAAATCTTTCCTTGAAGTCACCTACCCAAAATTAGATTCCTCATGATGGCAAGGGATGCATTTACTAGAGGTCTAGGTAGAATTCTTACTCTTTCTTACTGCTGGACCACTTTTTTGTCCTTCTGTGCTATTTTAGTAATCCTTGTATGAAAGAGATTTATACATATGGCTGTATTTCCAGATTCTGGGCCTTTTGAGGTTGGAAGCTCTTTATAAAAAATCAACTCCCATCCCATCATTTTGTGCAAAAGGAAACAAAGCACCAGGAAATCACAGAGTGAGCTTGAAAAATTCTACTACTATATGGCAATCTACTTGACAGCCTTATTACCTAGGTGCCTTAGCATTGTGTTCAATAAAGAAATTTAATTCTATATAAAACAGTAAAAATAATATCTAAGTATCATTCGCATTTCAGATGAAAAAAAAATCTATGTTGAATAAAATGGTCCTGATTTTTTATGACCTAAATTTTCTCCTAGAGTTTTTTTTTTTCTTCTTAACATAGGTCACTTTCAGTATTCTATCACCAAAAAAATTACTTTTTTCATAAAACCCCAATTCTAGATTAAATTATGAAATCTTTAAAAAGCTCTGTTATTGCTACTATAATTTATCATTGTCTTACTTTTTGATTCTTTGCACAACATTGAAATACTATATATTATTGCCCTTTAACAAAATAAAAAATTATCTTAGGAATTGTCAGTTCAGAACTTGCTATAATCTAATGGGGAATGGCATGAAAGTTGCTTTCATTTCTTGCATATACCATCCTGTAAAATATTTCAGCTCCTTCTGGAAACCAAAATTGTAGTCACTTAGGTAATGGAGTTCTCATAATTCAGAATGATTTGCCTTTCTCAAAATGAGGCTAGGTTTCTACCTAGTCTTTGAGCTGTATATTTTGTGGCATTGATTACACACAGCAGGTACTTTTGTCATCAGCCTTCACTGGGAAGGCTTAAAGCTGCTTGTGGCCCAAATTTTTATCCTTAATCATGATTTAATGATATCATTATGAACCATGTTATATATGAGAGTTGGCTCCATCAGTTGAATTAATTTTCCAATGTTCCTTAATGGCCTTTTATTTCTCTGGGCGACTTTCAGCACATTTTTGAGGTGGTAGTGTCATTTGGCCAAATATGACATATTATCCAAACATTCCATTAATTCAACCTACATTGACATCTTGCTAATTTTCAACACTGATCTAGAAAATGTGGAAAATGCAGGGAATAAAACAGACAAAAGTTTTAGCCTCATTATCACATAACTCCTCAGCAATTCTAATATTTCCTAGTTCTGACATCAATAGACACATTTTGGTACTTCTTCATTATTGGCATTCAATAAACCAGATATCATACGCAAATACTGGTGTGGGCACTGGCCAGCATAGGGGACAGAATGGGATGGTGGATAATAGTTTGGACTTTGCTCTCAGAATAAAATTTGGGCTTATGTTCCATATTTTCCCCTTATTCTGAAGCCTTGCCAAGGTACTTAACCTTTTGGGGCTACAGATTTTCTCCTGGATTTTTTTAAAATTAGGAAAATTAATCCATTTACTAGAGATGCTTTCAGAGTTCTGTAACTGAATGAAATACTTTAATTTTTAAAAATATGTAGCAGTTAAGGTAATAAGAGTAATATAAAAGATGACTTAATCCCCCCAAATATTTACACTGTAATTCAATACAAATACAAATTCAAGTCAAAACTTTACTATCTAAATTGCAGAGCAAAGTTCAATAAAAGTGCAAAGCAAAAAACACTCTGATCTTTTCAGGAAAAACAAACAAACAAACATGATTCTTATTTCATAAGAGAAGTATGAACGAAGGTGTTACAGGTAAAATATCCCTGATAAATTTCCACTACTACAGAACTATTCCTATAAATTAATAAACAAAAAAGCTAATCATTACTACTTAATTTTTCAAAAAACATGCTGTCCTTCTAATCACTTGCTGAAAGTACCTGCATGAGGATAGGAAAAGATAATTGGTTATGTGGGGAGGGAGAGGGTGATTTGGGGTTAATGGTGGACATGCTGCCCTGTGTGGATCTAAAATTGTAGCATCCTGAGCACCTAAGAGTATCATGTATGAGTGGGGAATCGGGATCAGAAAGAAGTTCAAGAGAAGGCAAAATTAAGCATGAGAGTTTATCCTCTGCAATGTTACATAGAATGAGAAACTTTAAGGCAAGTTGTTATTTTCATATCAATAAATTATTTTCACCATATAATAATGACCAAAAATTACATCATATTTTCCACTCAATGCCATTCATATATTTTGCTTGCCTGGTTGATTCATGTGCATGGGTTGGAATTAAACAGCTTGTGCATGTGGTAATTTTTTGTCTCTTTCTGACATCAGATTTGTGAAATGATCAATGATAAACTTTAGTAAGTCTCCAGTGGGTAGTCAGCAGCCAACAGAGCAACCATATGACTGATTTGAAAGCTTAAGTGAAGGTTAACAGTCTGTTCAATTTGTGGAGCTTTTTGGAGGCTTGCAAACACTATTTACCATAACGTTAGCGTCTCAGTGGGCTGGCATTTGGCACACAAAGATGTCTGAGATGTTTCATATGATGATATTCTTATTAGTTAAGAGAATGTTGTATGGAGATTGCTATTATCTTCAAGATCTTCAAGATTTCTATCCTACCTTTCCTCCATAGAGCTCTGCAAGGGAATACGATTTTGTGGAGTAGCACTTTGAAGCCAGATAGCCCTTGTTTAGAAGATGTTTACAAACAGGAAGTTTTGAGAGGGAATGAGGCATTGACTATGTTCCCTAGTAGAATGTCTCAAGACCCAATACATGTAATGAAATCATCTAGGAAACCTAATTTTACATTATCATAGCCAGTGGGTTTTTTCCCAGGCAGAAGATTTAATTAGGAATATTGGTTTAGGATATAAGCAAATAAAAAAAAGAAAACTGTTTAGCCACGATTTTGGGTACCCAAATATCAAGGGGGTTTGGACATATGTTATAAATTTTTGAAATTATTTAAAGTCCATTCTGGTATGAAGCCTGATAGAAGCACACTCTTGGAAATAGAAATAAATGAAAGGGGAGTTTATAGAGCAGAGGTAAAATGATCTGACTTAATTCTTATTTACTAAATGTCTCTAGCATGTAACAAAGCCACAGTTATAAATATATTGACTATTGTAAAGGGTGTGAGTATTGGAGTTTATATCCTGACACTACCATTTACAGGTTGGAAGATGTTGGGAATGATATTTTACTTTTCTAAACCTTTGATTTTCTCATTCATAAAATGCGGATAAAATTGCATTTGGAAGATATTTACATAAGATAGGAAATGCCTGGTTATAATAAGTAGTCAATAAACAGTTGAAGTAATAGAAGCAACATTTAACTATATTGAATATGTATGCCCAGATATTAATCTGTTTTTTATGCTTTACCTTCCTATGGAATTCCTTCTTTTGAAACTAGCATGATACAACTTAAAACAGTTAAGGACCTCATTGTTTTTCTGATGCAAAGGATAAACAACAAGCTTGTACACAAGAAGCAAGTATGGGATCCAAGCAACAAATACTGTATAATGAGAAATTAAATATTAAATGCCTCAAATTTTCTCTGAACAAAATTTAATACAGACTCACTAATTAACACTTGGGGAAGTGGAGATTTAATAGTGGCTTGAGGCAAAACAATCTTGCTCAATTAAGATTACACAGTTTAAATTCCGTTGTTGAATTTACCTGGAAAATACATTATAACCAAGAAATATTACTTAATAGATAAAAACTTGAAATTTCTTTAGAAATCCTTTAAAGCTATGAAAAGTAGTCAATAGTGAAGAAACCAGATGCAAATGATTGAATGCATTGAAATAATTAATAACCAGACATGAAATTTAGAGTGGAGTCCATAGAGAAGAATCCTATAATTACTCCTATGTAGCAATAGCTTTGACCAGGATTTCTACCCTGCATCTGCCGTAACTCGGTCTCTGGGTCTATACGCAGTTCCCCATTCCTCCTAAGTCGCCCTGAGTCAAAAAAACATAAACAATATTGGGATCTTAACTTTGTACTTTTCAAAAGTAGTGAAAAATGAATGCACTCAATTTTTAGTTTTATTCATATAATTAAAAATGAAATTAAAGATTAATGTTTTCAATTTTATTGTGCATTTTAAATGAGCAAGAGAAATTACTTTATTAATACAGATCTTGTTTAGGCTCAATATGGTTATTCAACAGTTTTATCGTTAGTGCCTAAGCGCCTTTTATATGTTATACTAATAGAAATCTACTCATTTTTCTTTCAAGGTGAAAACTATTCTGATTGGCTGGATTTGTATGTGAAATTTAATCAGGGAACAGAAAATTGAAAAATCTAATTAGATGAGAACTTTGATATCTCAAAATAAATGTTACATTCATCTGAATTATGGCCACCTACACATTCATTCTAAAGTCACAGAAGTACTTTAAATTGTGAACCTGTAAAATACAAGTTAGGTTTGTGAAAGTCAATATATATTTTAGAATGAATTTGTATGCTTGTAAAATTAACAATTCTCTGCAAAACATGGGAAGCTCTAAATCTAGTCCCAGTGCATAGAAACTTAATTACTAACACAACAGAAGTCACAGATACCTATCTCTTTTATCTTCATGCAAGGCAATAATTTTGTTTTCTTTCAATGATTAAATACTGTTTTTAACTAGCAATGACATCAATTAATCCATTTTGAATTCTTTAAATATTAAATAAAAACTGATAAAAGAATTTGTTAAATTGTTTAGGCTGATTGGAAACAGGTGCCTAATATCGGCACAGAACTTCAAATTTACAAAAATGGATGCTTCCAAATGATTGTGGAGCCCTTGTCATTCTTAGGATCTAGGGAGTTTATCAATCATCTAAATAACTGTGTTTCTTTAAAATTAATTTTAAGAGAGAAATCATGTTATATTCACCGAGTACATGGAATTAGAAAATTGCCGTTATGTATGGAGATAAATATAGATGTAATATTTTACAAAAGCATCTCTGGAATTCCAGAATTTGAGGGCAGGAAAAAGGAGGTATCTTTACATGCAAATCATCAGAAAGATGAGGAAAGGGGTACAGAACTTGTGAGTGGGGCTTTAGGACCCCCAGCTCCTTCATTTCCCTTTATAACAAAAATATAGGAAAAACACGTCTCCAACTTTCTGGTATGGGGCCATGTTACCACCATTATTAGCGCCTGTGCCAGAAAGAAAAATCACAAAATTATGAGTCACATCCTAAAGTATCACAATCACAACCACAATCAAGAATCGTAAGAATTCCAGGATTTATTAGAGACAATGGAGATGAGGAACCCTGGAGTACCTGCCTAAAATGCATCGAGAGTCAGAGCAAACACCATTATGATTGCCTCCCACATCCTTGATTCTTTCCAAGTTTGCTTTGCCAAGGACACTGGAGGGTACATCATTCTGAACAGTCTTATAATATCCATATCAACTACAGGAAAATATTTATTCCCCAACAGTGGGATGCAAGCTGACTGGGAAAATATTTCCTTTTAAAATGAGCTTTTCTTGAGAAAGCATTTTCTAATGTTTAGAATGTATTGAATAATGGTTTGTGATTGAACCATAATGGCAACTGGGAAAGGAAACCCAGCAAATTTTATCTTATCACATGGGAATCAGATGTCCCAAATTATCCATTTGTTATCTCTCCTCTGGATCCTTTCAGTAACCTAACAAGGTTGTAGATTCAGTGACAGTGTACAGTTCTTCACTGTCATGGTCACACACTGCAAATTATAAACAGATGTTTGTTGCTTTCAAGCCAGATGTCAGCATATCAGCAGGTGTTGAAGCCTATTTAATTGTACACAGAATATGCTGCAGTATTGAATCACAATTAATTGTGATTCCATTTTTTCTCTTTTGCAAGCTTTTCCATCATTATTGATGTCTGTGGGTTAAAATGGTCAAAGACAAATAGTTAAAATTAACTGCCATGTAGTTGCTTGAAAGTTGCAGCCTTACATTTTTCTACTAAGTTTAGAAAGAATATTTCTTTAGTCTGGTCATAAAATTTTGTTATATCCCTTTCAAACTTTGTTCCCACTGATAGCATATTTCAGTTTCAAAAGTTGATAATCTGGCTGTGGTGGTTTGGAGTTGGATGTACCCCAGAAATAATACGTTCTTAAACTAAATTCATTCCTGTGGGTGGGAAACAAATGCAAGCAGGAACCTTTTGATGAGGTTATTCTGTTAAGTTGTGGCCACCTCAATCAGGATGCTTCTTGAGTCCTATTACTGGAGTCCTATGTAAGTGGAATGTAATTCAGGCAGAGAGAAAGCCACAGAGGGAGCAGCCGGAAGTTGAACACCAGTGGAATCTGGAGGCCACCATGTTGCATTGCCATGTGACAGAAGCCCAGGACCGTGGATCACCAGCAGCCAGTCTCAGAATACGACAGTCTTAGAGAAGAAAGCATCACCTTGATGAGGCCTTGATTTGAACTTTTCTCCTAACCTCAAAACTGTGAGCCATTAAATTCCCATTGTTTAAGCCATCCCGTTACATGGTACTTGCTTGAGCAGCCTAGGAAACTATAACACTGGCCTTTTCCACTAATATCAAAACTCCCTCAAAGAGCAATCATGTGTGATATCTCACACCTTTGGATAGCTTGTTACAATTAGTAGCTCAGTTTAAATGTGATTTACTTAAATGTACTACAGTACTTCTTAAATGCATCTTGGGTATTTAATTGTTTAAAATCTGTTTCCCAACGTATTACTTCTCAATAAATTAAAATTATTAATTATTGTAGAACGAAATATATTTCTCCTTCTGAAATACTAGAGTTTAAAATGTACCACCAAAGCTGAAAGTGAACAGTTATCATATAGAACTGAAGATTTGGGGGTTCCTGCTTTTCATTCCAAGCCATTGGCAGTTTGTCAAACCCCATCACTCTCTGAGACAAAAATCCCTGAATGGGGAATTGAAGAAAAAAGGGGGAATTGATAGAAAAACAATTTGCAAATTCTTTTGGCATCCTGCTGCTTCAGGATAGGGTTTTTAGTTTATATGTTATGATCTCTGATACTGAGAAAAAGTTCACCAATTGTATCACTTAGTAGGTCATTATTTGCTGCTCTGCATGCTCCCAAAAGACAAAAATAAATTAGATTTTAGTTTTCAGATTTTTTACAAAAAGCTGTGTTGTGTTTGTGAACCAGTTAGCAGAAATGAACATTGTATTCCTGACCTCCTTAAAACAATTTGACTTTGTCAAATGTAATATTACTATGTAGTTTTACTCTATCTGCATGTGTTCACATATGTGCAGAATCCATAGTAACAGAAAATACTGAATTTTATGAAATAAAGCGAGTTTTTGTTTAGTTTTTGTTTTTCAAAAGAAGGGAGAAATGAAGAGACAGCTGCCCAGCTTTGGCAATATTCTCTATATATACTCTTGTTTTTAAATTTACTTTTTTATTTTCATTTTTTAAAAGAAACTTAGATTACATAAATGTTACACAAAAAATATAGGGGATTCCCATATGCCCCGCTCCCTAGCCCACCCACATTTTCCCACATCAACTACATCCTTCATTAGTGTTATACATTTGTCACAATTGATGAACACATCTTGGAGCATTGCCACTAAACGATGATTATAGTTTACATTGTAGTTTACACTCTCTCCCTCACATTTTTGCAAGTTATTACAAGATATACAATGCCCTGTATCTATCATTGCAATGTCATTCAGGATACTTCCCAAGTCCCGAAAATGCCCCCAAATTACCCCTATTTTTCCCTCTCCCTCCTCTTAGAACCTTCAGTGGCCACTGCCTCCACATCCATGATAAAAGTTCTTCCATTGCTAGGATAACAACAAGTCTACAGTAGAACAACTGTAAGTCTGCTCTAGTCCGTTGTCCCTTCCCCAAACCTGATTATTCTGTGATGATGATGCCCATTCCATCTCCAATTTCTGTAAACCAATATAAATACTCTTTAGAATCACTCAATTCTAGGATTGGAAAGAATCTCAGAGATCTTTAATCCATCTATACTCAACATTTGAATCCCTTCAATAATAAACCCATGAAGAGGGTTCTAATCATGTGATGAAAACCATGCAATGATAGAAATTATTTACCTTCCAAAACAATGTTTTATATTCCTTATTATACTCCTTGTTATGAAATTGACTAAGTCTAAAATGGCTTTTAATAGTTGTGGCAATTTGCTATAGTTATGAATTTCAAAAATAGATATTGGATTATGCTTGTAAACTGGGTCTGTTCCTCTGGGCGTGATTAAGTTATGATTAGGGCTTTGATTGGGCCACGTCAGTAGGACGTTGAGTCCTACTCAGAGATAAAACTACATGGCAGAGCAGGAGTTAGTTGCAGTTTTGAGTTGGAGTTCTGATGTTGGAGTCTCTAGCTGGAGCCCTGGAAAGTAAGCATACAGAGGAGCTTGGTCTTGAGGAAGGAGAGAAGGCCCCAGGAAAAGAGATGAGCCATTCACCTGAGAGTCTACAGCTGGCCTTGTGGAAAGAATAAGCAGCTGAACCTGGAGAGAATCAAGCCCCGGGAAGAGAGAAACCCAGGAAGCCGGACCCTCACAGAGTTGGGTAGGGGAAGTAACTTATGCTTTTATGGCCTGGTAACTGTAAGCCTCTACCCCAAATAAATATCCTTTATAAAAACCAACCGATTATTGGTATTTTGCATCAGCACCCCTAATACAACAGTGTTCACAGATAGCTAGTAAATCCCCCTTTAGGGCTTCTCATCTCCAGTCTTAAAACCTCTAATTCTATCAACCATGCCTCATATAACAGGTTTGCATTCACTGTACCCTCCTCTTAACACGTTCCAGTTGGCCTATATTTCTCTTTATATGAGGTTCCCAGAAACAAACCGTAGTTTCCAGGTTGAACCAACCGAGATAAAATAATATCTAGTGATTTCTCAATGATTATTATGTGAAAGACACTATGTTATATATGTTATGTAATAATTGCATTTAATCCTTTTAGCAACCCTATAAAGAAAACCCTATGAGGAAAAGATAAAATTTTAAAACACTAAGTAAACTACTCAAGAACATACAGCTCACATCAGATCCTGGTTTTGCACCCAAGCAGTCTGACACCAAAGCCTCGGGAAGGCAAAAACAGCACCCTGTCCTGTTCTAAGCCTGATAAGTAAAAATAATTGAATCTCCTTCGTGTGTGCTGCTGCTAAGTCATTCTATGGTATTTATGTAGGTGTTCATTTCTAAACAAATGTAGAACAGTACGTTTAAACACTATTAAATATTGTGAAATTTCCCTCCATGCTTCAGATATTTGAGTTGTTCTTTGGATCATGGTTCTGTCATGCAATGTATCTATCATCCCTTCTGACTTGGTGCTATCAGCACAAAAAGGGTGGGAGGGCATGCTTTCTTTGTATCTTCTAAATCATTGTATAAAATGTAGGCAGAAGTCCCCAGAGAAACAAATGCCACTTGATACTTAACTAACCTTCAGGTTTATATCATTTATTAATAATTTTACATGCTGCTCCATCATTTACTAATTCATTTATCTAATTTCTTCCCACATGTTCATATAAACATCATAAGACTCCATATCACAAACTTGTTAAACGATCCTTTCTTCTCTTCCATGAACACCTCATTTTCTGTATATTCAACCTTTCATTTCCCCCTGGCACTACCTCATAGTACATAAAATGCATTTTTAGATGTAGAATATGATTATTTTTATCCTAGGCCATACATATCATAGGAAAGAAATGAAATATATTGTACCCTGGGGAAGTCAATGCATAAAACAATGTCATCCTTTCTTTAACTGCTTTTATGTGGTTTTGCTTTCTATCTGTTTTATCTAACATATTTTCATTATAATTTTGAAAGGCATCATGGAAACATTTTACCTTAAAATTTCTGTTGAAAATACCCTGTTTTTAGATAATGCACTCAATTCTGTCCTTCTCCCCAATGGGAATGTCGGAATTGCCTTTGTATAATAGGCAAATACTTGAATTCCCACATTAGTTGATTGACGGTTTTCTCAGTTTTATTTACATCTCAGTTTTGGTTAATGCCAGTTTAGTCCATTGTATAAGGTCAAGTACAAAAGGTAAATCTGAGAGGTTTATCCAAACAGACACCCATAATTCTGAGATTGTATAAGAAAAAGCTGGGAGAGTCAGCATTCAAATTCAGGTGGCATTGGCTTCGATTCCAGTGCCAAACCATCACCAAGAATTCTTATTGTTCTTTCCTTTGGATGCTAATAGGGATTACCAAACCAACAACAACAATAATAAACAAACAAACCAACAAGAAGCAGATTTCTGTTCATATAACTTTGGAAAATTCTAAATTAAACAGTCTAAGCTAAACAAACTTCTGGACTCCTTGACATCTCATAAGCCTTAATATCGTAGTATGAATAGAAATCTCCAAGTCTGAAATAGAGTGTTTAATATCTTTAAAACCAAATAAGCACAGAATAATATTTCAAATATCCCAGAAAACTGTTTCATTGAAAAGACGTTAGATAATGCCACATGCCACTCTAATGCCACATGGCACTGCATTATTTTCTGACAGCTTTTATGTAGAATAGGCATTTAGAATTATTTTAAGGCATCTTAGTTTTTATGCCAGAATTAATATTTTGATACCTGAAAAGCACTTGGAATGTAAATACTGGAGTGGAATCCATAGCTAGACAAAATTTGTAGCTATATTTCTGAAACCTACCTCCCCCCAAAAACCCTAAAAACTATTAATGATATGACAGTCCATCTTCTAGTATCTGAAATAAAAGCAAATAAATATTCATTAATTTTTATGTAGAGTTAAAGTTAAACTCTGAGTACAATGAATATTTTCCATTTAAAGACCTGCTGAATAATAGCACTATACTAGATGGAAATTATGTAAAATCTCAATAAATATTATATTGAATCTACACTATATGTGAGCAAAGGGACACATAGTTCAGGGACAAAGAGTGGAGATTCACTGCCATAAAGTTTCCTATTATGGTTTGCTGTCCTTTGCATGGCTCATTTAATGCCCCCCCCAACAGTATTGTTTTGAGCATATTATGACTTATATCTTCTTCAAATATCTAGCTACACAGCTTAATAAAGTCAATGACTCAAATTACAGTCAAAGATTCATAAGATATTATTTGCTATTTTTATAAAAATGCATCCCATTATTCTTTATTATAAAGATGGTGTGACAGTTTGAAGTTCCTTTATGAATCCCAAAAAGAGAACTAATCCATTCCTGTGAGTGTGGGACCCTTTTGAGTGGACTATGTCAATAAGGCATGACTCAGGTTGAATCTCTATCCTCTTGCTGGGTCTGATAAAAATGCAGACATAGAAAGAGACACACACAGATAAAGAAAGGCACCATATTATATTGATTCTGCCATGTGAGAGAGTGGACTGCAGGAAAACAGAAGCCCAGGGAGACTGAAGGAACTGAGGCCCAGGGAAAGATGAGCCATATGCCTGAAAGCTTGCAACTGAACTCAGGGGGAAAAAGCAAAGCAGGTAAGACTGATAGAGGAGGCCCGGAAAGAGACAAGCCCTACTGAAGCAGGCTAGATAGGGAATCAATAGACAAATCTGGAACCTGGCAGAAAAACCAACACCATTAAACACGTGTTGGTTGGTATCCCCAAGATAGGCTGCTGGAAGACCCTTATGAGAACTCCCATTTGGAATGAGATTTCCTCTAGAAGCCAAGAAAAGCCCTGGATATTCTCCAGGGGCCTTATCATTGGGCCTTCCTGGGGGATTGATGGGTGGGGTAATCAATCAAAACAGCAAACAGCTGGAACTCCTCCCATGCCACTAGAAAAGGGGTGGAAAAAGCACAAAGGCCTTTTCCCCTCTCTTGCCTTTTGACCTCTGTTTTTGCCTTCTTTTTTTTTTTTTTTTTTTTTTATTATGGGTAAAAATCAAAATTCTCACAATACATACAAACATTTGCAAAATGATATATAAATATATATGCATATATGTGTATTTGCTTACAAAAATGCTATTTATATATATATATATAAACACATATATTTTAAGAGGTGCTTAGATTACCCAAAATATTACACAGAACCCACTGGGATTCCCATGTTGCCCACCTCCCACACCTCCCACCACATCCCACACAAACATCTCCCACAGTGTGGCCCACCACCCTCAATGAACTTACACATCCTGGAGCCTTGCTGACCCCTGTTCTGGACTTCTTCGCCCCCGCATCGATCAACATACAAGTAAACCTGGGGATTTAAAATCTATAAAGGGAAATTGTAGTCTATAAATCAGCCCTCTTTATCATACTTCAGCCAGGTAGAGAGCTACCTGGGACCTATGATCTGTTATTTTCTCCCATTTCTCTTCCCTCTCTACCTTAATAAATTACTGGCCTAAACAACGTGGCTTGCTCTTGAGATTCATTACTTGCAGTTTAGTCAAGAACTTAGACAAAATCTGGGTACACTATGACTAGTTTCCTACAGCTGAGCCCTGGGAGATGGTAGATTCTGGAGGGATAGGCAGAGACCTGGGCAGAGATCTGCTGCCATCTTGCTTTGCCACCTAGCCGGACAGCAGGATCAACAGTAGCAGACTTTGGTGAGAAAGCACTTCTGATGGTGCCTTGATTTGGACATTTCACGGCCTCAGGACTGTGAGCTTTTATCCCAAATAAATTCCCTTTATAAAAGCTAACCCATTTCTTGTTCTTTGCATCGGCAGCCCTGTGCCAAACTAAAGCAGATGGAGAAGGGCGGCTCTTCACTTATGAAAGTAATTTTCTAAACATCTAGGACATCACTAGATGCCTTAGATCTCTTTTCAGGTAAATAAAATCTAAGCATTCTAGTATTGGCCAAATGCTAATGAATCAGCCAGAAAATTACTTCTGTAATCCCTGAATGAATTCACATTTATTCCCAAGGATTTTAATTTCATATTTCAAATTGCTTTCTATACCCATATGTTTAATTATTCATATATTTTATGATTGAGCACAAATTATTTCAGATAGATAGGAAAGCCATATATTTTTTGCTAAATTCAGTGTTTGTTTTAGTCAGCCAAAGGGGTGCTGATGCAAAGTACCAGAACTCTGTTGGCTTTTATAAAGGGTATTTATTTGGGGTAGAAATTACAGCCATAAGGCCCTAAAAAGCCCAACTCAAGGTACCGTAAGAGGTACTTCCTCAACCAAAGTCATTGGCCATGTATTGAAGCAAGATGGTAGGTGATGTCTGCTAGGGTTCAGCCTTCCTCTTCCCTCTTAAGGCTCTGTGGGTCCAGCTTCTTCCAATCTCAGCTGTAGACTGGCAAGCTGTAGGGCTTGTCTCTCTTGCCCAGGCTTGTTTCTTTCTGGGCTCAGTTGCTCTGTTGTCTTTACAAGGTCAACTGTAAACTATGGGCCTCTGCCATGTCAAATGAGCTGTCTCTCTTCCTCTATGTTCCTCTTCTCTGTATCTACTTCCATATGACAGACTATCAGCCCACCAAGGGGGCTGGGACTCAACACTGAGTTGCACTCTAATGATGTGGTTGAATCAGAGCCCTAATCTTAACATAATTTAATCAGAGATCTCAGCTGAATCTAATACAATCAAAGCAGATCATGTCCAGGAGAACAGACCAGTTTACAAACATAATCAATATCTCTTTTTGGAATTAATAAATAATCTCAAACTGCCACAGAGTCTATACTTATTATTTTTACAAGTCAAGTCAAACACACAGAATCTAAAAGATAGTCTGTATTCCTAAACTATATATCCTTATTTTCTTCTTTGCATTCCAACCTTTAGAATCCAAGATGAAAATATTAAACTTACAAATTTATTGAAGAAATTATCAACTATTACTCTACCGAGAATTATACTTGCATCAACTTTCAGACCCTTGTAAAAAAGACTAGGATTCAA
Organism: Tolypeutes matacus; assembly: GCA_026826555.1. Lineage (NCBI taxonomy): Eukaryota > Metazoa > Chordata > Mammalia > Cingulata > Chlamyphoridae > Tolypeutes > Tolypeutes matacus. The sequence goes on from JAKSZT010000049.1 coordinate 39,185,498, forward strand.
TATTAATTTTTTCCTTAGTAAAGAAAAAAATAACTCTGAATTGAGATCTTGAATAATACATTAAAGGAACTAGACCTAACAGACATATACAGAACATTTCACTTCAAAACAGCAGGATATAAATTCTTCTCAATTACTTATGGATCATTCTCCAGGATAGACCACACATTAGGTCATAGAACAAGTCTCAATGGATATAGAAACATTGAAATTAGACAAAGTACTTTCTCTGACCACCACAGAATGAAGATGAAAATCAGCAATGGGTGGAGAACTCGAAAATTCACAAATATATGGAAGTTAAACAACACATACTTAAATACTCAGTGGGTCAAGGAGGAAATTGCAAGAGAAGTCAGTAAATATCTTGAGATGAATGAAAAGGAGAACAAAACATATCAAAAAGTTATAGGATACAATGAAAGCAGTACAGAGAGGGAAATTTAGAGCTCTAAATGCCTACAGTAAAAAAGAAGAAAGAGCTAAAATCAAAGACCTAACTGCACATCTGGAAGAACTAGAAAAAGCAACGTAAACTAATCCCAAAGTAAGCAGAAGAAAAGAAAAGAGATCAGAATTAAATGAAATTGAGAATTTAAAAAAGAGAAAGAGAATTAACAAAACCAAAAGCTGGTTTTTTTGTTGTTTCTCTTTTTTTTGAGAATATTAATAAAATTGGCAAACCCTTATCTAGGCTAACAAAGAAAGAGAGAAGAAACAAATAAATAAAATCAGAAATGAAAGGGGATATCACCTCTGACCCCACAGAAATAAAAAGGATCATATGAGGATACTAGGAAAAACTACATGCCACCAAATTGGACAACTTAGATAAAATAAAGGCATTTCTAGAAACAACACAAACAACACATGATGATGAAGAAAGAAACAGAAAACATAAACAGACCAATAACAAGTCATGAGATTGAATCAGTCATTAATAACCTCCCACCAAAGGAAAGTGCAGGACCAGAGAGCTTTACAGGTACGAATCCTACTCAAACTCTTTCCAAAAATTGGAGAGCAGAGAACATTAGTTAATTCACTGTATGAAGCTAACATCACCCTAATACCAAAACCAAATAAAGGTGCTACAGAAAAAGAAAATTACAGACCAATATCTCTAATGAACATATATGCAAAAATCATCAAGATCCTTGCAAATCAAATCCAACAACACATTAAACAAATTATACACCACAATCAAGCAGGTTTTATCCCAGGTATGAAAGGATGGTTCAACGTAAGTAAATCAATTAATGTAATACACCACATTAACAAAGGAGAAAAATTACATGATCACCTCTATCAATGCAGAAAAGGTATTTGACAAGATTCAGCAAACTTTCTTGATAAAACACTCCAAAAGATAGGAATAGAAGGAAACTTCCTCAACATGATAAAGGGCATGTATAAAGAACCCACAGCTAAAGTCATACTAAATGGTGAAAGACTAAAAGTGTTCCTTCTAAGATTCAGAACAAGACAAGGATGCCCACTGTCAAATTGTTATTCAATATTGTGTTAGAAGTTCTTGATAGACCAGTTAGGCAAGACAAAGAAATAAAAGGCATCAAATTGGATGGAAGAAGTAAAGCTTCCACTATTTGACATGATCTTATATATAGAAAGCTCTGAAAAATCTACAACAAAGATATTAGAGCTAATATACAAGTTCAGCAAATTGGCAGGATATAAGATCAATATGCAAAAATCAATAGTGTTTCTATACACTAGGAATGATTTCTAGGAAATCAAGAAAAAAATTCCATTTATAATAGCAACTAAAAGAATCAAATATTTAGGAATAAATTTAACTAATTATGTAAAGGACTTGTAAACAGAAAACTACACAACATTGCTAAAAGAAATCAAAGAAGACCTAAATTAAAGGAAGGACATTCCATGCTCATGGATTGGAAGACTAAATATCATTAATATGTCAATTCACCCAAATTGATATACAGATTCAATGCAATCCTAATAAAAATTCCAAGAGCTTTTTTGCAGAAATGGAAAATACAACTATTGGAAGGGTAAAGGACCCTGAATAACCAAAAACATCTTGAAAAAGAACAAATTTGGAGGGCTCACACTACCAGACTTTTAATAATGCATATTGTAAATCTACAGTGGTCAAAATTGCATGTCATTGGCACAAGGATAGACATATTAACTAATGGAACCAAACTGAGAGTTCAGAAATAGTCCTACTATCTATTGGCTAATTGATATATGACAAGGCTGCCAAATCTAATCAACTGGTACAGAATAGTCTCTTCAACAAATGTTACTGGGAGAACCGTATATCCATAAACAAAAGAATGAAAGATCATGTATTAGTCAGTCAAAGAAGTGCTGATGCAAAGTATCAGAACTCTGTTGGCTTTTATAAAGGGTATTTATTTGGGGTAAAAGCTTACAGTTACAAGGCCCTGAAGAGTCCAACTCAAGGTTGCTTTCTCACCAAAGTCAGTTGCCATGTGTTGAAGCAAGATAATGGGTGATCTCTGCCTGGTCTCTCCTTCCTTCTTCCTGTTAAGGCTCTGTGGGCCCAGCTTCTTCCTATCTCATCTGTAGGCTGGCATAGGGCTCGACTCTCAGGACTTCCTATATCAGTCTAGCATACGGCTCATTTCTTTCCATACTTTTGCTGCTGCTCAGCTGCTCAGCTGCAAACTATCAGGCAAATGGCTCAGCTCTCCCCAGGGGTTAGCTCTTTGAGCCTTCTCTCCTCTAGCATCTATGGTGCACTCTCTGTCTTCCCCTGTGTCTTCTTGAGTGAGTGTCCATTTATATCAGCCCATCAAGGGGGCGGGAACTCAACCCTGAATCATGCCTTACTGATGTGGTCAAATCAAAGCCCTAATCTTTTATCAAATAATCTTAAAAGCTTTGAACTTAATACAATCAAAGGGTATCACACACAGAGGAACAGATCAGTTTACAAACAGTTTTTAGCTTTTTTTGCAGATTCATAAATAATATCAAACTGCCACAATCACTATCTCATGCCTTTACAAAAATTTACTCAAGAAGGATCAAAGACCTAAATATAAGAGCCAGGACCATAAAACTCCTAGAAAATAATGTAGGTAAGCATCTACAAGATTGTAGAGTAGGCGATGGTTTCCTACACTTTACATCCAAAGCATGAGCAATGAAAGAAATGATAGATAAATGGGACCTTCTCAAAATTAAAAACTTTTGTGCTTCAAAGGAGTTTATCATGCAAGTGAAAAGGCAGCCTGCTCAATGAGAGAAAATATCTGGAAACCACATATCTGATAACTGTCTAATATCCAGCATATATAAAGAAATCCTACAACTCAACAATAAAAAGACAAATAGCTCAATTAAAAATGGGCAAAAGACTTGAACAGATATTTCTCCAAAGACAAAAACTAATGGCTAAAAAGCACATGAAAAGATGCTCAACATTACGAGCTATTAGGGAAATGCAATTCAAAACACTACAATGAGATATCATTTCATACCTCCTAGACTAGGTGCTATTAAGAAAACAGAAAACTATAAGCATTGGAAAAGAAGTGAAGTTATAATAACACTCATTCACTGTTGGTGGGAATGTAGGATGGTGCAGCCACTGAGGACAGGAAGTCCCTCAGGAAGCTAAATATAGGATTGCCATATGATCTGGAAATCCCATTACTAGGTACATACCCAGAAGAATTGAAAGCAGGGACACAAATGCATGCATACCAATGTTCATAACAGCATTATTCACAATTGCCAAAAGACAATAGCAACCCAAGTGCCCATTAACAGATAAATGGATAAAGAAATATAATATATACATATAATAGACTATTATTCAGCTTCAAGAAGGAATGAAGTACTGACACATGCAACAACATGGTGAACCTTGAGGACCTTATGTTGAGTAAAATAGGACAGAAACAAAATGACAAATATTGTATGATCTCAGTGATATGAACTAAGTATAGTGAGTAGACTCATGGAGGTAGAGTCTGGAAGATAGGTTATCAGGAGATAGAATGGTAGTAGAAAATGGTGAACCCATGTTTAATTTGTACAGAATTTATAATTGCAATGGTTTGGAAATGGATGGAGGTGATGGCACAGCAATGTGAGTGTAATTAACATTGCAGAAGTGTGAGTGTGAAAATGGTTGAAAGGGGAAGTTTTGGGTCATATATGTTGTTAGAAGGAAACACAGTAAACTCTGTGATGGCTAAGGACTGTGATTAATAATACAAATATAAGAATATACTTTCAGGATTTATAACAAAGTTATGTCACTAATACAAGGTGTGCATAGTGGAGTGGTATATGGGGGAAAATACAACTAAAGCATAATTGTATGGGATATAAATGTATCTTTATTGCCATAGTTATGTTTTCTGGATAGATAGAGGCCTATATGGCAGCTACGAAAATATTAAACTCCCCCCCCACCACAACCACCTGGGGAAATCCTGCTACTTTCTCAAATAAGATGGAAACAACTCTGGAATATATAAGCCTTGTCTAATAAAAGAAAACAGGCTAATAAGCAAAGCCCTTGATCTTAATGCTTGCACTTTTGAGCCTTATTCCTGTAATAATGAAACTAAGCCTAATTATAATTAATGCCTAAGAGTTAACTCTTGAAAGGCTCCTTGTTGCTCTAATGTGGCCTATCTCTACACCAAACAGCACATAAATTACTACCTTCTCCTGACGTGGGACATGACTCCCAAGGATGAGCCTCCCTAGCACAGAGAGTTTATTACCAAGCATTAATCAGTGATGTATTTGGAAAAAGATCTTTCCTAAAAGAGGGAAACACCAAATAAAATAGAGTTTTTATGGCTAAGAAATTTCAAAGTAAATCAGGAAGTCATTCCAGAGGTTACACTTATGCAGGTCTCAGGAAGATTTCACAAACAGACACAGTAAAAAAAGCCTCAAATAAAAGTGCTCCCAACGTCTCTAGGTATGTCCAGACACCATAGGGAAGTCACACAGTCTCATGAAATTGACACCCCCTTGGCATGTCCTATCTGAGAATATATGAAAATCCATTTCCCAAATATGACATAGTTATATTCATTTATAATTCCCCTAATCATGATTCTTCTATTCCTTCTATTTGAATCTAAAATTCTCAATATATATGATAAGTATATTTCTCAGAGAATTAAATCTTCGGATTGTTCATATGCCGATTGAGCCCTGAAACACAGTACAGTTGCAGCCAACTCCTATTCTCCACTTCTTCGGACTTGCCTGGAAAAGTAACAAAATGATGATGATGGACCAGTCCCATCCTAAAAACAAGGAGTATTTTCAACTTCAAGCAAAACAATTCCTTTCTTTTGCATGATAATATCTATGTCCCTTCCCAGCCTGAAGCTGTCAGAGTGGACATCATCCTAAAGCCCTCAAGATTGAGAAATGACCAGAAATAAGGGGGGAGTATAACCATGGACCAAAGCAGATTTATTGTTATTGTAGTTATCTTGTGTTAACAGAGTAATTTGCAACATTGATATAAAAATAAAATAATAAATATAAAAACTAAAAAAGAAATTCTGAATCAAAAAATATACATTCAACAAATGCATATACAGATTTCAATTATTTGATAGAAAATAAAGCATTATCTCCACAACCCCCTGAAAAATTAGAATAATTGGGCCAAAAAGTAGAACTAGATTGTTCAAAAGTCCCTACTCACTATATTCTGTCCTATTTGAGAAAGTTATGTATTATATTAGCCAATATTTGCTGGTCAATTATTCCTTGATATTCAAGATAAGAATGGAAAAGAGAGACATATTGTGTCTATAGGCCACAGTACTGCAGCACCTTAAGTCAAAATCCATAGTAGAAATTTCCTCTGCAGTGATTAAGTGTACTTATGTACCAACATTGCTGAAAAGGAGCAAAGAGTACTAGCATAACTAATATATGAGTGAATTAGGAAAAATGCTCATATCTTTTCCTTGCAAAAGTCAGTGAGGTGACTTGCACACCTTGCTATGTCTTTGGAGGGAAAAATATATACATACATGAAGCTCCTGAAACGGGCCTTGGGAGCTCATGCATTTAATTACTGTCAGATCCACAGAAAGCTACAATGACTTTTCATAAAATATTCAAATATACACTTGTGAGGCCATCTCGTTAACAGATCTTGACACTGCCTTGTCAGGTAGCAAAGTTAGAACAGCGTAGATAAGGTGACACGTGACACTGTCTTGTAGGAAAATCATTTGACCATCTGCCTACCTGAATATACACTGTGCTCTTCTTTTCTGTAGTATTACTCTCAAGGAAGAATACAAATGCTGTTGTTTGCACTCTTCTGTGAGCTTGGAAGTTGCCAATGATCTCTGCACTCTATTACCCATATTCCATTTCCATTGTATTTATGAAAATAAAAATTGTTGCAATATTTTCCTAAAATTACTAGAATGCCATTGATGGGCTAAATTAATTACTGGTGTTTTGAAAACAAGTAACTTATTTTACTGGAAATACATACTCAAATCTTCATAAGAATATCAATGGGTTATGTATATCATGAACTGGTCTCCTTTCCTTCTCACTCAAAATAAAATGTGCAAATGTAAAATGGGCATGAAATAGATAAAGAGATCTACAGGGAAGCTAGGATGGTAGACTATTAGTCCAAAACTAGAAGTGTTCACAGAGAAAATGAAAGATGGTAGAATTTTTTATTTACATAATTTGGGGGTGTTCTTAAATAAGTTATTTAATCTAACAGTCATTCCTTGGAGTAAATACTATCACTATCCATTTCCTTGGGCTTAATAAATTGTTAGGATCACAGAGCTAGGAACTCCGAAATATCAGATTTCAAAACTAGCCTTCTTTCCTTTATAGTCTTTGGAGTTTTCTAGATAGTACACTGGTAGGAAGTTCATCTGTTCTAATAAAAATCAGTGAAATCTGTAAAACCTCTCCTGTTGCAGAAGTACAGAAACAAAGATATCTTGAATAAAGAATTCAGCATCATAAGAAGGGAATTTTTAACCTCCAAAATTTACAGTAGGAAGTAGGATCAAATATTGTTAGAACTATAGAAACATAGTTTATAAAGAATTGTTATTTTAAATCTCAATACTGAACAATGAAAGACATTAAGAATCCTCTACAATTTGTGTATATTAACACCAATGAAAGGAAAATTGGCAATCTGTATTAATCAGAGAGAATAACAGAAAAAAGGTAGTGAGAAACAGACAAGCACCCAATCAGAGATATTGTGCCCACCTGATCTGACTAAAGGTTTTATTAACACCCCAATTGGTCAACTTTATTAAGTCTTTTATGAAAGCTCAGAGTTAAAACGAAGCATTTGCGTCTACTTGACATGGGTGGACCCAATTACCTCTGTGGTCAAGATTCTGGTGTTCAAAGTAGGGCAGAATGATAATTAGTACCCCTCATAGATGACAGATTGATTGATCCATCAAACAGTGTGCCAGCATAGAGCAATATCTAGGTGCTGATAAAACTGTACATACTTCTTGAAATGAAATAGTTGGACTGAATTTACTTTTCCATACTGACAAAATTGAAAAATGCTTCAATATAAGACAATGTGCCAAATTAATTAAGCTAAGTTTTCACTACATAGCACTCCATAATTATTTAAAATCAATGAAAATGCCACCTTACTTGGATTTCTGATGTCTCCTTGACAATATTTAGATACTTCAGGAAAGGAAATATAGATGGGCAATTTAGTAAAACAAACAAATAAACAAAATACCAGGTAATCCAAACTAAATCATCTCAAAATGTAATACTGCCTTAAGATTTCTTTTTACCAAAAGCAATGAAAAGTATTCTTAGACCATGATCTTAATAATTAAAATCATGAATTTTTTACAGCTGCATTTTCAAATAAAAAAGAATTAAACTGGTTTAATTTCAAATCTAAGTCTATTTGTTTCAGAAATTTACTTTAAAAGTACTAATGTAGTCTATGACTTGTTCTTTTTATTGGACATATAACACTTCAAGAGAAAAAGAAGGAAAAATATATAATGATATTATTATGTGGCTTCTGTATTAAGAAATTTTGTTGAGAAAGGAATACAGTACACCAAGACAGATACATAAAGAATTCTTATATTGGGTGGAAGATGTAATCTAGATGATCCATGAGAACCATTATAGATTCTTATTAATCTAGTATCTGGTAACTTTCCTATGCTGTTAAAATAAGGCAGAAAGTAGTCTTTTCTAAAGTTAAGTTCCAACTCACACTTATATCATCTACTCAGAACTGTATAGCATAATTATATCTCATCAATTCATTCAGAAATTAAATTTCAAATGTAGTTTTCTATAGTTTTCTACGTAGTTCCAGTCAGTTGCTATAAGGAAGATATAAAGGAAGAAATACAATCAAGAAGGAGGAGGAGGAGAGGGAGGAGGAGGAGGGAAAAGAAAAGAAAAGAAAAAATGAAACAGAAGTATATGGGGGGCAGGGAGTGGGTTGGGAGAAGAATATTTTACTTTTTACTCAGACACAAAAATCCCAAAGCATCCTTATAATGTAAAGATCTTCTTCGTATCGCACTAAAAGAAATTTGCATGGAGATTATAATACAAATTAAATTAATTGCAAGTTTTCTACTCTATTAGTGAAATCCTTGCAGACAGAACCCCTTCCACTAAAAGTCTACACATTTAATGATTGGGTTTTTGAAGAAAAATTACTATGACTTGCATTTTATTTTCCTCCAAAAACAACAAAATCCATGACCGCTAGCATCATGGAAAGTGAAATAGATAAAAATCTTCATTAAAAATATAAAAGGTCATCTCCCCTTAGGAGAATTCCAGTTATGAATGGAACAGAATTTATTGCTATGTGCTTGCTCTCATGAAAAATGCTGCACTCCCTTAAGGAAGATTAAAGAATTGCTAGTTGAAGGACTGTAGCATCAAGTTGTAGTCAGCGTCACGCTGCCAGAAACCTAATGTGCACTGCCTGAGAGCCTGCATGGGTGACAGGCAGCCTGGATGGTGTTGGCCCATCCTGATGTGGCTTAGTGGCAAGGGGGGCTGCTGCTATTACAGAATCAAAGCATGATTTGCTAGTGACTATGTATGAGATGCTAATTTGCCAGGATTCAGTGAAAAGTAAGTGTTTTGATGAGAAAGACTGAAATAACAAGAAGGGAGGAGTGAGGAAATGGGATAAATATACCATAATCCTTGATTACTCTGCAAGTATAGCAGGCATGAGAGTTTATCTTTTCCTTAGAGCTTGCAGTTTTATTTCCTTGCATATTTTAAGCATGACATGGGCCAGTGAGTGAAAGGAGTCAAAACCATTCACATAGTTTATTTTAAATGGAAAATTAGTAGTTCATGTGCAGATTTCCTGTACAAACTTTAAAAATCATCTTTATGCCTACGTTTTGAGGAGATTTAAATAAAACTTTGTTAGCAACAAACCTTATAATTTACCTATAGAACACAAATAGCTTTCTATATCTCATCAGTTTTATTCACTAACTTTACCTTGATTTTTCATTTTTAAAAAGTCGAAAGCAAGTAACTCAGAAATTGAAAAAAAAAAAACAAAAAAAAAAAACACACAATGTGATTTTCCCCATAACTTTATTGTTCCTGAAACTGTAGTACTATAGTACTATTTAATTAAGTTTAGCATTGAATATAGTTTCTTCTTGAAAGAAGTCTGTTATTTAATATCAATGACTAGGAAAATGGCTCACTATAACCTCAGATGAACTGAATGATATTCTAAAGAGGAATACTTTTATTTTTTCTTATTTTAATTGAATTTCTCTAATTTGTACCCACGGTTTCAATTCAAAATGTGTACTCAGCACATGAATAAGCAGAACTACACAGTCTCTTACAAAAGACTTGCCTTGTATAAGGGGTACCTCTCAGGACCCTTGGAACTATAGCTTGTGCCCTGAATGATATGTGTGTGTGCCTGCGTGTGTTTGTGTGTAATTTCACTAATAGCTGAATCCAGAGTTGACAAAGGAAGAACAAGCAAAGTATAAGAATTGAGTAGGAAAAAAAAAAAAAAACAGGTTGAAAAGAAAAGCCGAGGTGGAATATAGCAGTGAAAGAAACACAGGATTAGGAGTCTGAAGACCTAAATCTAGGCCTGGTCAACCCCCAGTCATGTGAACTGGGTGCACTCTCTTAACCTCTTTGATATACTAAGTTTCCTGTCTTTAAAAAATGCATAATAATAAATCATGCTTTCTTTATGGGATTCCTAGAAGTATAAAATTAGAAAAATATGTGAAAATATTTTATAAACTCTAAGTGCTATTTGTTTCCTATAAATTCAATTGACTGTGTCTGGCATTCATGTCCTGTATATAAATTTTCTTATCAGTAAAATGAAAAGAAGGGGATTAAATACCCTCCTAGGGCTATTAGAAGATCCAAATGTAATATTCTTTTTCTATCAAAATAGGTCAAGGACTGAAGGCTTGGGATAACGTAGATGTATCATTAAAGGGAAGGGACCAAAAATACAGAGATGGATAGAGATGAGTGTACTGAGGCTACCGATGTGTTATGGGGAATGTGGCAATGAATAGAGGAAGCCAAAATAAAGGAAAACCTAATGAATATGAAATAATGGATTCAAGTGCATAATACATAAGGTGGACAACAAATACCATATTATTAGGTGTGGTCAATAAAATAAGTCAGGAAGAATAATGACTAATTGAGGTACTAAATGATGATGACCACTTTCTAGTGGCAATCTGAGAGTGCTTCGCAATCTCTTTTTGTGCATCTCTGATTGGATTTTCATTAGATTTAGACCTTCTCTTTCTCTCTTTCCCAACGTTTTCTTTCCTTCTTTGTTTGTTTAGATGTACTAGGCCTCCAAATCTTGCCATTTATCTTTACATACCCAGAACATGTGGAGTTACATATGAGAATCTAACTCCACCTAGATGCCATTAATAGTAGCTTCTAGATTCTAAAATACATCCCGACACAAACAGGAAATCATGTTATCAATAGCCTGAAGGGAAGTCAGGCTTCCAAGGCCAGTGCTGCAAATTCAAATTAGAAAATAACTTAAATACAGGACATATTTAGATTGCATTGGGTAGAAAAACTTTTTTCATCAGAAATTAGAGAAAAAAGAAGAAATCCATTCATTAATGGGCCCCATAGAAATCTACTGAGGATTTATTACCCATTATGTTGTAGTAAGCTTATAAAGTGGGCTGCTCAAACAAAATTGAAGTAAGATATCCTAAAAAAAAAAAAAAAAAAAAGCATTTCTACATTACTTACTGAGTGTCAGAAATTAATTCAATTCTAACAGCAAATTTATAGGATGTGTGTTAGTATTTCTCCCATTTCTCAGATAAAGAAAGAAGGCTTAGAGAAGCTAATTTTTGCCTAAGGTAATAACAGCATATAAAGAAAAGAACAGGACTTCAGCCATGGTTGTCTCAATTCATATTCATTAGGCACTATTGTCTCTGAAGCAGCAAGTTTAAGGGGCGGAGTGTAATAGTCAGTCTCTGCTTTGGACTATGTACTGTTCTTTCAGGGAACTGGAATTAATTTCAGAGAGGTAATTATCTTCAGGGAAATTGTATTCTTCCTTCTAATTCAGAATGGTATTAGGAATTTCTTTTCTGATTAACTGAGCAGATACTTAAAAAGACCCCTGCTTGATATATAGAATTTATATAATATGGATATTTGACTTATATATTAGTGCTGGACATTGGAAAGGAAATATATGAATCTAAGCAATACCCTTGGGCCAAGATATTATAAGGCAGGATCACCAGGTAGTACCTCCAAAGACAAACATCTCTAAATAAATTAGGGGGTCAATGTTACATTTATAGCCTCACTATTAGCATCATTTCTAACAATCCATCCACTGCTTATGAAGGGATTTGAGAATATGGGTTTGAGGCTGAATTGAATGATTTTGTAATGTGGCAAAGAAACACAATCTCTATGAACTTGTAACACAATTAATTCCTTTTCATTGGTCTTATGATATTTTATTGCCTTTTCCCATGATTCTACCAGACACTATGAGATCAAGGATATTACTTAAATTCTGTGACTCAGACAGGCCTCTGGCTGCATTATGTTATCTTAGGACTCAAGGAAATGCATCAAGGCTACTAAGAATGTTTCCAGGTACCAGGAACTGGTAGTAAATAAGTATTTCTTGAATAATATCAATGTGGCAGTTTCCATAATATGCTCTCTGGGGGATAGTGAGAAAATAAGCAATATATTCTGTGCCTCAAGAATCTAATGATATGCAATATTAATAATATCATGAGTCTCTAATTAAATTTTAAAATGACAAGGCTAAGAGCTGTGAGAGTTGAAAGTACAATAATGTGGAAGGCTTATTTGAGCTGTAGCACTCACTTGGCTTTAGGTGTGGGTAAGATTTAAAGTTAAGGAAAGAATGAGACTTTCCAGGCATGAGGAATTGCAGGAATAGAGTTGCAGAATTGGCAACATTGGTCATATTCATGGGACTGGAATCAAAATTAAAACATCCAGTTGGAGTAGAGGAGATTCCTGAAGACTTAACTGAGAAATAAATCAATTAATTAACCTGTCCATATTCTTATAGAGTCAGATGAGCTGCATTTTTAATCCTGTCTGCTATGTAACATTGGGCAAGGTAATTCACTTCTCTAAAGCTCTATTTTTATCTGTAATGTGTGGATACCCACCCACAGAGTATATGCTAGTATGTGGATGGTGACCCTATATGTAAAGAATCTACTAGAGGACCTGGTATGTAGTTTATGTTCCTAAATGGTGTTAAGTGTTACAATAAACTCCTCCTCCTCCTCCTCCTCCTACTACTACTACTACTATTAAATATAAAAAGAGGATTGGATTATATCCTTGAATGTTGAATATTTTCAATAAATTTATTGAATTGTGGAATTCTTAGCCTAGAAAATTTAATTCAGTTTTAGCTGTATATTTAGTCAAAATTCTCCTTTAGCAACTGCATTTTTGAACCTCGTGAAAAAGAAAGACAATGGTGATAGAATTTGACTAAGGTTTCAAGGCCAGGCACAGAGGCATTAAAAATCATTAAAATTGTGATAAATTATAAAGCCCTGTTTTAGTCAATTCAATCAATATTTCTTTTAAGTCAGAATATTGCTAGCAAATTTTAGAATTTATTATGTAGTTGCCTTTAACTATGTAACATTGTTCTATGTTCAATTTAATTTCAAATACTGTTTATAAAGTACAAATTTTCTAAATTACCCTAATATATACATTTTCTATACTTAGTGCTTAAAATTGAAATGTTAACCTTTTAATTACCCAGAACAAGCTTTAATTAATATAAGCATTGATTATGATTTACAAGTAAAATATTTTTTAACGTAATACTCTCATGAAAAGCAAATTCATTCAGATGTAAATGATACTATCATTTGAAAGTATTCAATATCAATCCTATAAAAGTCAGAAAAGCTTATGCTTATTCAAATCTCTTGTTTAGGTGGTCAGTAGAAATAAGTTAGTGAGAAAAAATAATATTTGAAACTGTAGGGGAAGAAATTTTATTTTTTAAAAAGTTGGTAGAATTTGCACGTCAATCATTTTCACCTTTAGTGTACTGATTGATGTTGTGCAAGATGGCATTATTATTTGTTTCTGAAAAGAACCTCTCTGTTCTGACATTTCTACTACACCTTAATAATGGTTTCCCTTTGCTTGCACCTGCTAGTAAGCTTAGTTCCAGTTGTAAAGGTTAAATAGTGCCCTCGGGGAATTATTTAAAAGGCATCCTAAGGCCTTGTTGACCTAGGAAAGGAGGTCCTCCTCTACTGTCTGAGCAGTTCCTATTACTAAAGAAAATAAAGAAGGGAAATGGTAGCGGTCACTGTTAAAATTCTTATAGGTAACCTGGAAAGAGATGGACATTTTATTTCTGCCTTTCACATTATAATAGGATGTATTTTTTAAAATGCTTTTCGTTGGTTGTTTATAATATATGATTGGCACTGGGGTTGTGACCTCAAGGAATGTTCCAGTTAATTATTTAATGAATGCTGACTGTACCAGGAACTGTTCTGTTGACACAGAAATGAATGAGAAAATAAGCCAAGTTTCCTTAAGTTGACACAATGGAGGTGCAGACAAATACATAATCAAATAATGACAGCAGAGTGTGTTTAAATGCTCAAATCGTGATATGTACTAGGTGCTCTTAGAGTCTAGTCAAGGAAGTGGCTGACATTTTCTTGGTTAGGAAAGGAGGAAGGTAAGGAACTTCACTTTAAAGATGTCAAACATTACTCTTTTAATGTGAAACACGATAAATTCCCACTTCTACTTGGTTGACACAAAAATATTCTTCTCTTACTCACCTGTAGCAGAATCCTGAAGGGAATTCAGGGCTGGCAGCTATAGAGGAGCTTGGGATAGTAGCTGTAAACTATATCTCAGAATGAAGTAATTGAAGAAATGTTTAGTATGTAACAAATGCTTAGAGGAAATGTTTATCTATAATATGAAATACTTAGCCAAATACACACACACACACACACATACACACCAGTTAGGCATATTGCATAATAAATGACCTGACATTTAAAATCTCTAACTATTGAGAGTAATTTATATAACCTCATTTGGACCTGAATATCCAGCAAGACTGCTTATTTAATGCATTTTTCCACCTGTATACATCTTGACTCAGGGGAAGCAGGCAGAATCAGAAAACTCTAAATACCCCTGCAGAGGAATTTAACAATTGGCAATGGGATTAATATAATAACCAAATCACAGCTGGAATTGATTGCAGTGTTTGCTACAGTTTTACTAGAAAATAGTTACAGTTCTTCAAGCAAATAAAGATGATTTAATTGAGAAAAGATAATTATCAATTTTAAATACTAAAAACCATACTAAAATGATAATTTGTTAGAAAGGATTAAATGTCCAAGTATGTAGATATGTGTGGTGCTGCATAAAGGAAAAGGGCATTTAAATAGCCTCTATTTAATATAGTTATACCATTTTATCTATATAATTTAGATGACAACAATATCCATGAAATGTATAAAACCTATTTATCCAAAGTGGAATGAAATGACTTGAACATTACATAAAACAAAGAGAATGAATAGTTAATAATAGGCTTAAACATAGCCAAAATATGGTTGAACTGCCTGTTAAAACTTGATATTCAAGAGTATATTCTACTAAAGATGAGCCATCTGTGACAATAGCATGCCTTCTACACATGAAATAAACGACTTAGGAAAATTTTCTTGGTCAGTTACACTTTTGAAAAAAGTATGTCATATGCTGTAGCCGTTTGGAAGTTGATGTAATTATGAATTCCAAAAATAGATATTGGATCGTGCTTGTAAACTGGTCTGCTAATCTGGCATGATTAAGTTATGATTAGAGTGTTAACTGGGCCATGTCAGTAGGCATTGAGCCCCACTCTTGGTGGGATGGGAATCAAATATAAAAGGCATGGCAAAGAACATTGTTGAAGAAGTTTTGATGTTGGAGTCTTGAGCTGGAGCCCCGGGAAGTAAGAAAGCTTGGAGAGAAGGCCCCGGGATAGAGACGAGCCATTCACCTGATAGTCTACAGTTGACCTTGTGGAGGAACCAGAAGAGCTAAGCCTGGAGAGAAATGCAGCCCCGGGAAGAGAGGAACCCAAGAAGCCTGAACCCTGGCAAACGTCAGCAGCTGTGTTTCTCCAACACGTGGCAATGGACTTTGGTGAGGGAAGAAACTTATACTTTATGGCCTGGTAACTGTGGACTTCTACCCCAAATAAATACCCTTTATAAAGACCAACCGATTTCTGGTATTTTGCATCAGCACCCCTTTGGCTGACAAATACATATGCATTTTAGTTGATTTTACAGAACAGTTAGCAAACATTTGAAAAACCCTAATAAGGCAACCAGAGGTTGTTAGTATTTGAGAGACTATTCAAAAGCCCACACTCCAGATGAGGGTTATTATAAACTTGCAAGTATGCTGGTATCCAATACTTCAGAAGCTTTATTATTACATTGGATAGTAGAAATGATTTTTCCTTAGTGAAATAAGACATGCAGACATGGTAAAATACTCTGTGTATGCCTGTGCCCTCCCATGGCAGTATAAAAGGACCTAGTGAAACTCGTCCCCTTTGCACTTCATCATGGTACCGCAGGCTTTGCATTCCATGAGGTCTTGGGATTAACTACCTAGAGAAGATGTTTTTGCTTGATTCTAACTTGTTGGCAACCAAATCCTGCTAAAAAGAAGCTGTCTTAACTGTCTACGTGACTCTTTCACGCTTGGCATTTGTCAATGTACCCCCTAAAAACCAAAAGGCTTAAACCCCTAGAAGAGTTTATATGACTTTTCATGAGTGTTTGAATGTGTGGTAGGTCATGGCTTCTGTGATTTTGTCTCATTTTAACATGCCATGGTAGTATGGTTGGGTAATAGGGAAACAACTCTCACCTCTAACCAAAGGCCACCTAGGGATAATGAAAAAGAAGTTAACAATTGTTGACAGCCAAACTGATGTGATTTGATTTGCAGCATACACAATACCCACACAGAGAGCATGTGAATATCCAGGTTTGCATAACCATTAATTACTCAATTAAATAAAGAAGTCTAGCCTAGTGTTAAGTATATTACACTAAACACTAAGAGATCTGAACCCTACTCTTCTTCTAGTCTGATTTGAGCCATAGCCAATTTCCCTAAAAGCTTTCTATTTGCTGTGAATTCTGGACTGTGTGATTTATTAGACTACTTTCAACTACAAAAGTCTATAATTCTATAAATTTTACCCAAAAAATTAGTACATACCCCTAAATATATACTCTAATAAACAATAATATTAATTATAAAGTCACAACTTTTCTGGAACCACCTTATAGAATACAGTGAGATGTAGGTATGTATGAGAAGTATGGTTCTAATACCCAGCACACCAAAAAATGATCATTATGGCCAGTTTTATAATAGTGTTTCAGAGCGCTTGCCTGTGAAGGTAAATGTAGTACATAATGCCCCTTCCTTCTTTCCTCCTGTCCTTTTTCATGCTTTTCTTTTCTTTTTAATGTTTTTTCTCTCCTCGTAAACTCAATATCAGAAATGATTTTGTCCTGTTATTCTCCCATGAAAACAGGGATATCAATCAAACAAATCATTTGGAAAATAACCATCATTTTGTGCAACTACATTAATTTAAATTGTGTGTTGCTTTGAAATATTTCCTCCCAGTAGTACAGTGATGTCTATAAGTATCCTCCAAATCTTAATATGTATACAATTTTAGAAGAGGGGTTATTTTCCTTGTTTGTTTAATCAACCAGAATACTCTGAAAAGAACCTGGTCATGTAGAACAAGATCCCTCAAGTCTAATGCTCCTGTATTTTCTTCCATGTGGAATTTAACTCTTCTGGAAGATAATCCCTTTCACTGAGAGAAGTGAGATTTACAAAATAGTTCCCGCTTACCAAAGGTCATATCTCACTAACTCTCTTCATTCCTACGCTGCACTCTGTCCCTCTGTAAATATTACGCTTTCTTTCCTAAATAAAATTGTGACAGCCATTCTTATGCGTAATGTTTGTTTCAGGCAAACATCAGTTCCAATGAAATGATTAGAATTTTCAACAATATTGTCTTCTCTGTATGGATTTATCTCACTGGATCTCCTGAAGTGCTTTAGGATTCTGTCATGCTCCTTTTGTTCCTGGAGTGTTTTATATTTGGGAAGATAGGGATTGAGAAATAAAATAAAGTAAAAAAGAGAGAGAAAGGAAGGGAAATTAACATTTATTAAGCATATAGCATAACACCAGCACTGTTCTACATTGTTTACATGTATTAGTTTATGGTTCCTCCACCAGTCCTGTGAGTTAATTATAATTTCCCCATTTTAAAAATAAGAGTGTTAATGTTAGGTGAGATTAAAGTAATTTATCCAGGGTCAAAAAGTTAGTGTCAGAGTCAGAAATTAAGACAAGGTCTGTCTTAAATGACATCTTTACTTTCCACTGTGCTTTGCTGCCTCACCTATCTCCTTCTTCTAAATATTTCAAAAATATATAATACTTTTCGACCATATCGGTATTTTTCAAAGTAAGTTTTAGTACAACTTAAGCAAAAAAATAGTAAAGAATACATAATACATTAGAAAAGTTACCAGTGGAAAATCCTATTTCTTCATGCATTTGTTGAAACAATATTCAGTCAATGTGGCTGACATAATATTGGTATCTACATAAGTCACTAGGTGTTTCTGTTTAATTTAGCTTTCCAAGAATTACAGATGTGGAAAAACTGGCTGTCTTTATTTAAGGGTGTTTTATATGCTAGGCACCAAGACTTTACATATGTTTATAATTTAGTCTTTGCAACCCTTCTATAAAGTAAGTGTATTAGCATAACTTTGAGCAGAAGAAGGATGTTGATTCAGAAATTAGGTTAAGTCCCTCAAAATATCCTTGATATTAATTGGCAGAATCAAGATTCATACTCAGGCCTTCTGACATCAGAGCCTCTGCTTTTAAATCATGTCAGAGAATACACCATAGATCTCCCACCACCTGTTGGTGCCACACACCTTGGAGGATGATTATATTATATGAATGTATGTCCTCATAAAGTTTGCAGTCTTCCTCCCTGCTGCTTTTTATGACCTAAGTGTTTTAAAAACACTTGCTACATTGAAAACAGATATAGATTTCATTTAAAACTATCTATGAGCAATTTTATGTACAGTTCAATAAATGACTTAATAAATGTTCACCAGAAGCAAAGGGAAGGTTTATTTCCAAAGTGGGGGTGGGAAGGAATGGGAAGGTGTGTCTGGAATTGATCAGATTTAGCAGCAGTCACCCAGTGGCATTAGCTCTTCAGTTGATTTTAGCAGTGCTCCTCTAGGAGGGAAGAGCGGACTGAGGACTCATGAATGGAGCTCTCTGTAGTCCTTAACCCCAGGACTCCAGCTCAGCACTATCACCCAGTGGCATTAGCTCTTCAGTTGATTTTAGCAGTGCTCCTCCAGGGAGGAAGAACGGACTAAGGGACTCATGAAAGGAGCTCTCTGTAATCATTAACCCTAGGACTCCAGCTCAGCACTAGAGGAGTCTGATTTGCAGAGTGAAGAGTAAAAATGTGTAGTAAGAGGATCAAATTTGAGCCTTGATTCTATCTCCCTTTGGTAAAAAATGAACCTCTCAGCCTCATTTTCCTTATTTGGAAAGTAGGGGAAATAATCCTTAAGTATATCACAGGATTATTATAAGGTTCAATGAAAAAAAGGTAAGTGAAATGCAATTTGTGAACACTTGAGAACTATATAAATGCAATTTCCCTGTTTTCATGCTGGCTAACTCCTGTTTTGTCTAACGGGTCTCGATGGCCCTTACACTGACCTACCTCAGGGGCTCTGGGCAATGCAGGCCACCTGTCTGGGCAGTTGGCCATGGCCAGTACCCTGCACATCAAGTTTAGAGTGAATAATAGCAAGAGCCAGAAGCAAGGACAGTTTTGCATGCCTCAGCACTTGACCACTGCTCCGTAGCAAAAGAGGTAAATGAAACAAGCACTCCAAAGGCAGCCAAACACCTTTTAAAACTACCACCCTACTTCCCCAAACAAAATAAAACAAAAGAATAAGGACGAATAGGAGAAATATAAGAACAAAACTTCTAGGTGTTTGAAAGAAATGCAAATGATATAACAAATATTTTAAAACATTTATCCTAAGTTTTTCAAACTAAAGGATTATTAAAAATAATTACCAATATGATTTATAGATTTGGGTTTTATTTCTTTTAGAGCAAAATGCTCTTTAAGAAAATGTATTTAGGAAACAGGATGAACAATATCTAAGGCTTTGGGTGTGAGAAATAATTCCCTCACCAAGGGCAAATTACTATTGCTAGAAACTATAAAATGAGTATTTGTTAGGGGCTTCAAATCTCACTATTTCAAAGTAAAAACATTGGCAAAGCTATATGCCAAGATAGAAGGTCGAAGTTATTCAGCCATCAGAGTTCAGCCTAAAATTGCTTAAGAAAGGCTCCAGTGGTTTGTAGGTGCTTTCTGGCTTTAGATTCAACATTAATCACAAGGTATTCCCATCAGCTGGGGAGAGAGAGGAATAGGTATTGATACAGATATTTGACCACCACATGCAATGCCTGAAAGGATAATTATTTAACTGTTTTATACATGTATGGATGTGTGTGAACACACATCATGCATTTATTTAAATCAAATGACATCATAATAATGTTCATGTCAGTAAATGTGCAAAAATCACATAATTTTTATGTTCAACTAATTACATTTTACACTTCTGGAAATACATACAGATCATAAGAATACAGATACGGCAAAGTTCTCACTTCTATCACGGAAGTGATAAGAGCTTGCACTGATATAGGAACACATTTTTTTGGAAACAAAACCTCAACACTTGAATAGTTTTCCACCAAAAATGTTCATCATGTGATACTAACTTTTTAAAATATCAAATTTATATGGCAAGGCGAGTAGGTATAGGACGGGGGTTGAGCGCCTGCTTGACGTGTACAAGATCCCGGGTTCAATCCCGGTACTTCCTCAAAAAACAAAACAAAAACAAAAATTGTGAAATTTATATGGTGTAGCAGTTTGGCATTGTTTATGAATTGCAAAAATAGTTATTGGATTATGTTTGTAAACTTGCCTGTCAGAGGTATCACTTTTAATTGATTAAATTATGATTAGGACTTTGACTGGGCCATGTCAGTAGGACATTGAGTCCTTGCCCCCTTGGTAGGTAGGGACTCAGATAGGAACTGCACCACAGAGAAGGGAGTCTGGAGTTTTGGGCTGGAGCCCAGGGAGTGAACACACACAAGAAGAACACAGAGGAATAGAGACAGCTCCTTAGACATGGCAGAAGCCCCTAGAGACAGAGCCATTTGCTTGATAGTCTACAACTGGCCCTGTGGGGACAGCAGGGCAGCTGAGCCCATAGAGAAACAAGCCCCAGAAAAAGAGGAACCCAGGAAGCCTGAACCCTTGGCAGACATAGGCAGCCATCTTGCTCCAACACATGGCAACAGACTTTGGGGAGGGAAGTAACTTACGCTTTATGGCCTGGTAACTGTAAGCTTCTACCTCAAATAAATACCCTTTATAAAAGCCAACAGATTTCTGGTATTTTGCACCAGCACCCCTTTAGCTGACTAATACATATGGCAACCTTGCTGTAGCAGTAAAATTGGATTAACATAGATTTTATTTCAAATTTAAATAAAATTATTAGTCCAACATTACCAATTATTTCCTTGAAGAGAATGCAAATTGGACTTTCATTTCTAAAAATAAAGTTTGTGAATATAATTAAATCCATTCTAAATATGACACATTAATAACTTAATATGATGCATTATTGGAAAAAGCACACTTTTTAATTGCATTAAAATATTTTCAGAAAATATATCTAACAACATTAAATGAGGAACATTCAAAATAAAATACTGATACAAACTGTAGTGTTCACATCAAAATTTTCAATTTGGTAGTGTCAGTACTCAAAACATCATTTAAATTGCATAAAATATGAAATAATAACGTCCTTTATAGGCTTGCCTCATGTTAAGAGGATAAAGATAAATTGTGTTCTAGTTTTCCAAATATAGTCAGACGTCAAATATCATCATGCAAACTGTGAACATAATTTCATTCATTCAAAAATATTTATTGGGTATATACTATGTTTCAAGCACTGTTCTAGTGCAGGGTATACGACAGTGAAAAAAGAGACTGGAATATCTGTTTCATGGAGCTTTCTCTCTGGTGGGGAGAAAATAACATAGCAAGCTATGGAACATGTAAACTTTTTGGAAGGGTGGTTGAAAGTTTGTTCAGGGTGTCAAGGTTAGTCTTTACTGAGAAGAGGATTTTTGAGTAAGACACAGCGAGGCTATATGCACACACCTAAGGAAAAATATCCCAGGCAGAGGGAACAGCAAGGGCTATGTCTGCAGCTTGTCGGCTTTATCGTAAACTGTAGTCGATGGCTAGCAGCAATGCCTCCATATGGGTCCATCAATTGTAACAAATGTACCACACTAATGAAGGATGTTGTTAATGTGGGAAAGTGTGGGAGGGGCAGGGAGTGAGGAATATGGGAATCCCTTATATTTTTTATGTAGCATTTATGTAATCTAAAGCTTCTTTAAAAATAAAAAATAATTAATTAAAAAAAAAACCAAAAAGCGAAAACGAAAGGAATAGCAAAGAGGCCGTATCACTGGAGCAAACATCCAGAGGGGAAGAACCATTAAGAGATGGAGTCAGAGAGAGAACCAGGGACATAGACCAAGTAAGGCCTCAGAGGTCACAGTACGGGACTTTAATTTTTATCCAGGTGAGATGGTAAGCCTCTGAGGGATTTGAGGAGAGAAATACTATGTCTGATTTAGTTTTAAGAGGATATTTCTGGCCGCCATGTTATGGGCAGGGATCCAGTGAGAAGGTTATCTTTAAAGATGGGTAGTGGTGATTATAAGTGATCAAACCAGGGATATATTTTGAAGGTATAGTCAATGTATTAGGTCTAAGAGAAAAAGGAGAGAAGAGTCAAGGATAGCACCAAGATTTTTGGTCTGCAGAACTCAAACAATGGGGTCTCATTAATGGAAACAGGGAACACTGAGAAAAGAACTATTGGGGCAGGGGAAGTGATTTGACCTAGGATTTAATTGAAGGACAGAACTTTATTATATTTTTGGCAGAACAGTTTACTTTTAATTTTTTCACTATATTATTGTTTCTGACATGCAGGAAGAGAATGTCACATAATAATATTTGGGGATGATAATCATATAATCAATATATAATAATAACCACAACCTTGCTTACAACACTTTGGTGGCTCACCATGACCTCTAGAATGGTCTGAGCTACAAAGAATAATACAGACACTTACCCATCTGACCCTAGCCTACATTGGTTTCATTTCATTGCCTATTTCCAGTAAAATATGTACATATATTGTATCAGTAACCCTTAGTGGAAACTGAGGGAATTGTATCTTCTCATTCACATGTTAACATACAGAAAAATGATTGCATATTAGTTGAGTGACTCAGAGAAGATCTATGCAGTCTTACTCTAGGATAGGGTGAGAATAAATGAAAGCAGGAGAAGAAAGAAGGAAAGGAGAGAGGATAAGAAAAAAGGCAAGCTTTGCTTTATGTTAATTAGACTGCACACTCTACAACTTTGTGCAAGGATCTGGTTGTGCAAAAATGTGATCCTGTGGTATCAATTACCCATAGACAAGATAAGAAATAACAATAGAGAATAAAGCTTAGGTCTCTTTCATTTATTCATTTTGAGACTCAAAACAATTGAGTCTGAATGGTAAATTCACAGCATATGGTGTAACATCTACCAGGTATATCCTGAAGCCAGATTCTATTTACTCTTAATATATATATTATGATCAGATGTGCCTTTCTAAAACACCACTCCAATCACAGTGTTTCCTGGTGAAGAATCTAAAATGTTATGTAATCAACTCTAATTTCCAACCTTTATACATTTTCCACATCACCATGTCTGTTAATCTGGTACTGCTTATTCTTTTCCTTCTGCTTGTAAAGCTTCCTCTCTCTCTACCCTACTGGGTTCATTAGGTTCCACTTCTTTTATGGAACATATTCTGAATATTTCACTTTAATAGTCTATAGAATACATTTGTGGACTAAATTGTTCCTAAATATCTTCTTTTATTCATTTGTTTGATTTATTGAGTATCCACTGTGCAAAACCTGCACTGTTTACTAGAAATAGAAAAAATGGGAAAGAATATGTTACTTTGTGAAATTCTTAGTCTCATTGCATAAAATATCTTAACATTTAATTAAAATGTATTATAGCATGTGCATATTATGGCTATTAAAATTATAGACACGCTACAATGGAGCAAGAAGTTGTTGGGATCTTGAGGGAAAGGAAGGGAAAATATAGACACACACACACACATCAAAAATAGGAATTTTGCAAAATGAGGTTTCCTAGAACAATGTCCCAGGCATCTGTATTTTTAGAATCACCTGGTATGCTTTGTAAAAAGAATATATATTCATGAACCCCACTGCTATAAAGTTGAAGTTAATAACTGGCCCTGGAATCTATATTTTATTTTATTTATTTATTTTTTTTTTTAAAGATTTTATTTATTTATTCATTTATCCCCCCCTTGCTGCCTGCGCTCGCTGGGCCAGCCAACCACGCCGTGCGGGCGGGCCTGCCCCCACCAGGAGGCCCCCGGAACCGAACCCAGGGCCTCCCACATGGTAAACGGGAGCCCTACTGATTGAGCCACAGCGGCCTCCCATGGAATCTATATTTTAAAAGCTCCCATTTTGATGCTGATAATTAGTTGGTTTTGGTAACTGAGAAAATCCTAGGCAAAGAGGATGAATTGGCCACCCTACTTTCATGTTTCAGATCTCTGATCCCTGGATAGATAGGAGAATAATGAAGTCCCTTAACCACAAGTGTTTGCACAGAAGCTTGGAAAACATGGGTTACAGTAAGGACTGATTATCAAGAATTCGATTGGTTTTCAAATATTTACCTCCCATGTCAGTCACCCTGCTCACCCAAATCCCATCCACCTAGTTTAGCCCTTTTAAAGTTTGGGTTTGAAAACCTCAAAGCAATTGCTTTCACTGGAGCTATTCTGGATCCATGTTTTCCTTTTTTGATCTTTATACAGATCTCAATCTTTGACCCTTTGAATATGGAGCTAATAACAATAAGGAGACTAAACTGAGAGCACAGCATGAGGGTTATCTCCCCTTTATAGAGTTATAGAGTTGATTTTTCAAGGACAGCAAGTTGATATCCTTGACAGAGAAGCTGAAATAAGAGTGTTCTATACCAGGATATGCCTCTGTCTCTATGGGCAAGGGTTTCCAGCAAAGGTCTATTTTATTTATTGATTATCTTTGTCAATCCTTCACTCTCCTCTTTCTTGTGTATGATTGCTGTGCTATGCCCCTAGTTTGCCAAGATAAATTTAAATTAATAACATTTGCTTGTATTTATTTCAAATTTACATTAACATTAATTTATGGAAAACATTATCCATCTTCTGTATACTCAAAGTAGTTTTCAAGTAATAATTTTACTTTCACTGCCATTGTGCCAGAAAGGCTGAAAACAGATTCATGTACACTCTAAAATGCACTAGACAAAAGCGGTGATTAAGTCACTTAGCCTAAACCATTGATCAAAATAATTGCTAAACTATTGTTTCAACCATGTTTTCTGATAACTTCTAAAGTAATCAATAATTTAATTAAGACCCAAAATCAATATGATTTCCCTTAAAGCACAGATATTTCAAATACATACTTATGTTTCTTGTGTAAGTATTTCCTTTAATATTGATTCAATTTAATTTAATAAAACACATTATGCTTTGGTCAATATAAATAAAAACTAGAATGTATCTGTAATTCAACTCCTAAAAACAGCATATGATTAATTACAATAAATTCATTTTATAGCAGAACTTAAGCATGTGTCATCAATTTAATAATTTAAACTGTCCCTTCTAAGCATATTCTTTCCTCATAAAATGTGTAATGTCAAAATCTCTCATTAAAATCCATGACATGTGTATATTAAGATTAAAGTTTGATAAGAATTAAAGAAAAAAATTGAGGTACAATGAGTTTATTTTTACAAGCCATGGTTTAATTAAAGTTTTAAAATAATAGAAAAGAAAGTCATTACATAAACACTATATTCTTCGTTAAAAAAATAGATATACACATATGTGTCATTGGAATTAAGATAAGTACTGGTAAATACCCACGAAATCTGGACTTTCAGGTCATTGGACACACTTGGATTTGAACTTTGACTTAAATACTTAGGACATAAATGGTCTCCCTGCCTGTCGCCCTATCCCTCGTGGAAACACGGAGACACACATTAATATTAAAATGTCCTGTGTTTGAAATTTTTTATACCAAGTATTACATTCATGGTGTCATTAGAAGGAGTAGAAGAAGAGGTACCTGCACAAGTAAAGCTGATTTCCTTACTCTTTTTCCAGAGAAGGTAGTTTGAGCTAGTTGGAGACCTGAGCTGCAGGTTTCAATGCTGTGAGCCACTTTTTACTCTGCAATGCCTTTTGTTCACCCTGACTATTTTACTTTCTGATTCCCTAAATTCTTCTCCTGGTAGCTTATCTCAGCTATCCATTCAACAGATTTCTCTAATGCTATTCTTTCCAGGCTAGAAAACTTGAATACTGCATGGAAATAATCCAAACATATTATTTCCATCTGGCCACTCTCTTACTCAAGAATAGACCCAGAGACTTTCTACCAAATCCATGTCAAAATTATTAGCTCCTGTCATAAATATCAGATTTATATCTCAGAATTTCTCAGCACCAAATCCTCCCTCTAAACTACACACACACACACACACATACTTCACTACCTCAGACTATTCTAACCTGGAAGGCTCTTACCCCATCTCATTCTGATTCAAAAACCTTGATTCCCTCAAGACCACGTCCCACTTCCTATAGAAAGCACTGTCTGAATGCCACAAGCCCCACAAAAGCCCACTTCTTTCTGAATTCTGATAGTGCAAGGTAGAATATACCACAGTCTGTTGTTTTCATTGTTTATTATATTTTATTTGTTCCAATTCATAAGTGAAGTAATAAATCAGTTCCCATTTTCTGTAACATGATGAGAACTTAGCACAGTTCACAGTGCCTGATCTCACAATTCTAGCTATGTGCACTCCCCAGCTGCCTCAGGGCAGAAACAAAATCATTTTAAATAGACTACAAAAATTCCAGCCTGTACCCCTGACCCCAACACAGTCAATTATTTTCCCTATCCCCTAATTTTCTCCCAAACACACTGGGTCATATGTTATCTTTGGTTATCATAAACCACCCCAAAGACACCTTGATTTTATGCTCCATCCTTTTGCTTTTGTGATTTCCTCCACATAAACACCCTGCCTCCTGTCATAAAGACCATTCTTTTCTTGTTCTTTTCATGTAGATTCTAATGACCCATTAAATCTGAAGTCTTAATCAACTGTCAACAGTGATGAGGATTGAATCATGTCCCCCTATAAAAGGCATGTTCAGTTCCCAACTCCTGGCCCTGTGGGTGTGAACACATCTATAAATAAGACCTTTGAGGATGTTATTAGTTAAGGTGTGTACAAAACTGAATGAGGATGGGCCTTAACCCAAAATGGCTGAAGTCTTTTGAAGTGCAATGGAACTTCTGAAGTGCAAAGGAACTTGGGCACAGAAAAACGAAGCCACATGGAAGAGCCAGAAGCAAGAAATCAATGGAAGCCAGAAGAAAAAGAAGACACCACCATGTACATTGCCAAGTGATGGAAAAGCCGTGGACCCCAGAAGATTGCCAGCCAGGCAAGAGATACCAACCCTGGGAGGAAGCAAGCCTTCTAGACTCTGAAACTGTGAGTTGATAAAGTCTTGTTAAGCCAACCCATTCCATATTGTTTTAGTAACTGGGAAACTAAAATAGGCAAGAAAACCTTCCTAGGAAGTAAGGGAAAATATAGGTGTCCCTTATTTTCTTTGGCAGAAAGAAAAATTGGAAGAAAAACCAAGATTTTAAAATTCCCAACTAAAACAGAGTAAGCATTCATATTCTATTATTCAGAGAAGAACAATTATTGTAGGGTGAATATAATGTGGTTTAAAAAAAAAAGTGGGAAATGAGTTTCATAAATCTGAAAGGTTTGAAATACCTAAGGCATTTGGATTTCATCTTAAAAGACTAGTGTCAAAAAGTAAAATGCCTAACAAGGTTAAGCAGGTGGCATAGATAAAGGTTTTGTGCCTGCTCTTGGCCAAAGAGTCAGTAAGACAATAGGGAAGGGGTGGGATCTTTAATGAACTGGAGAACATGTTGCAGCTACTAAGTTCCAAATACTTGCATCTGGGATGAAAGTAGAAGCCAGCGTTATCAGGCATTCTTATTTTTCAAGAAAAACCAGATAACCGTTTTATCACAGGGAATTGCTCCAGTTTTAAATGTTAGTAATTAATTCAATTTTTAAAATGTTTTTCTGAGTCATGGAAAAAAAGCCACTTCTGTAGCTTAATCTGCAGGACACACTATTTGTAACCTCTGACAATTAGAAAAGGATGAAAACTTTGAGATCAGATCTATGCTTTACAAAGATAAAGTTGGTAGCAGCATGAAAAATAAAATTCAATATAATATGAACTTCCAAAGGATGTTTGACTAGTCGACTGACTGACTGAATGAATGAAAGAGACTCTAAAGGAAAGGAGACTCATTAGAAAGACTGATCAATAGTTTAGATAATATTTGGGAGGGCCTGAAGGAATTAGGATTTTAGAGTTATTTTGAAGTTTCTAGATTAGAAGACATTTATTAAGATATTGACAAATGGGATAAGAAATATCAATGAAGAAGGTTTAGAAGATAATCAGTTTGATCCCAACTATGCTATACTTACTAGCTGTATGATCTTGGGTTACTTACCCAAGGGCTTCAATCTCCTCAACTGGAAAATTAGGGGATTAGAGTAAACTACATCTGAAGAGCCTTTCAAAGCTGAAGCTCTTTCATTCTAAGTTGACATCTGATCTCCTGTCAGACATCTTTAATAACCTCTTTAGTGTGTGATTTCACTAATATGAAGTTCAAGAATAGGAGAAAGGAAAAATCTATAGTGATAGAAAGAACAATGGTTGCCTATGGCAGGGGAATCTCCTACAAAGGATCAAGGGAGAATTTTCTGGGGTAAGAGAAATATCTCATATCTTGACTGAGGTGATGGTTAGCCAAGTGTTTACAGTTGTCAAAGCTCACTGAAATGTACACTCACAATATATGCCTTTTATTGAATATAAATTATAACTCAATTAAAAAAAATATTTTGGGAAAGATATTCAGTCATTCTTATGTCCAGTTAGATGTTACAATCACCTAAAAATATTGTTACTTAGGTCCGAACTCTAGAACTTTTGATTAATACATATTTGGAAAAAAATACTAGAAATGAGTCATATATTTTCAACAGGTTGCCCGTCATATCTTATCTGATTTTTAACTCATGGTTAGCTCTCCTATTTTCCACTATTTCTTCATTATTTGTAAAAGTCTCCCAGCTAAAGGACAACCAGAAACACAATTGTAGTCAATTAAAGTTAGGTCTACCAACTTGCTGAAGTGAGGAAGAATGCACAGTAGGGGAACCAAGCAGCGTCTCTAAAGGGTCAGGAAGGGATATTTATGGATTGGAGTGAGTGACTGGATGGCATTAGAAAGGATTGGTGAGCATTTGTAAAGGGGGAAAGTTGCTGGAACAGTCTGCTGTCTTTAGAATACAGTCTGCAGTATTTCTGCTGGATCTGATCGTCTATGATCTTATCTTAGAACATAAACACCTAGATGAGCTGATGTTAAAATAATTTTTGCTTCAACTGTGATTATGGTTTCTTTTGATATAATTTATTTGCAAGTCATAGTGCAGTCCACTTTGTAAATTGTGGTTTCTGTTTCAGTTCTCAGCATCCTATCATAGCTTAGCTACCGGCGGGGATATTTTTCACTTTATCACATTAAACTAATAGAACACAACATTTCCCAGAGCTCCCCATTAAAAGTGATTTCCAGAAGAACCGAACAAGAAGTCATCAGAAAGGAGAAGCAGAATGGGTTTAATTTTCTTTAGAGACCGTGCCCAATTTTCCATGGCTTGCTGCCACTTTCGGGTAAACACACTTCACCTAATTTTTAAAGACATGGGTAACCTGAAGAAATATTTAATTTCACAGCAAGGTTAAAATAATAATTTCTTCCCTGGGGTGACTGTAATTTTCTCTTATATCACCCTCATGGCTATTTTTTCTTACTAATAACATTAACTTAGCAATATGAAAAAATAAATAATATCCTGACAATAAATCATTCAGGGATATTGCATCCAAGGCAAGGCAAAGGCTTTTCTGGGTGAAAAAAAAAAAAAAAGGTTACTTGGAAGATTCCTATTGTCTTGATGGCATTATGTGTCACTTTTCCTCATCAGTGATAGCAACACAAAAATCAACATTTATGGCTGGCATGGTGGTAGCAGCAGCATCCCTAGATATTCATCTTTTACAAATGTCCATCACACTCTGTTTTGTTACTGCTGTTAATACCACTACCCTCAGGTGTCCAAAATATGCAGTACTGAAACAGAATAACAACTAAAAATGAAGCATCAGGGCTATGAAAGCCCATGAATATAAAGAATATTCTAATAGAGCCAGAATGAAGTGGTAGAGTCTGCTTGCAAACTCCTACTGTCAAATGCCATATTTTGATTTAATCTGGGTCCTCTGGAGTTGTGTTTAATGGCTTCAAAAATATAATGAAGTTCCCCAAAAGATCTTTGTCTAAAGTAAATTATGTTAAAGTGCTAAAGCTATAGTCCCTGGTGGATCTCTCCTTCATTAGACCTAAAACAGGAAATGTGGGATAAAGTGGTTTTTGTTGTTGTTTGTTTGTTTGTTTTCTGTTGGGAGAGCAACACTCTATTTAAGAAATCCTCCATGAGATTTGTATTATATTGTGATTTCAGAATACTTTCCCCAAAACCCTGCTAGGGCAATTACTGGATCTATTGTTTTCTTTTCTGGCAGAATCAATCCTTATTCACTCCCTCTTATCTCTGAAATCTAAGGAGGAAGAAGAGGCGTGAAATACAGTGGAAGCAGAGGTAATGAGGTGTTGCTATTTCTGTATATTCTGAAAAAAAAAATGGGGCCAAAAATGATTAAAAGTGGAGTTATCATAGCATAATTATGCTTATAGGTTTTCTAGACTAGCAAGCATTGCCATCAGAAATCCACGGATCCCAGAGACGAGTTTGATATTTGATGGCAACTTTGGGATATGAAGCTTGACAACTGAGCTCTCCTGGTGTCAAATGAAAGCTTGTATATTATTCAACAATAGGATATCCGTAACACAGCCCAAATTCTGTAATGGTAACATTTCCCAAAATGTAGTAAACATTTTTCTAATGGTGAGTTACTTAGAATTGGCATATTACTTAGAAATAGTAGAAAACAGGAGTGCTCAAAGGTTCTTCGGCCTGGTCCTCTGATTGTCTTTAGCCCCCAAATAGAAGTATTGCATATAATTCTATTTGAAGCATTTTTCTTTTATGATATCCTCAGAGTGAGTTAAGGCCCAACTTCTACCCAATGTGAGTAGAGTTTAATTGTTTCCTATATTTGAAACATAGCTATGTGCCATATTTTGGGTCTCATAGGAGGTCAAAGAGAGATAAAATGATAGTTATCAGAGTGAGGAAAGCAGAGCCTTGCATGACTTCATCCTTTGATCTTCAGGAGATGACAGGGTTATTGTAACATTTCTTGCTGTTATCAAGAGCAACAAGAAATTGTTTTTTATAATGCAATTCCAATTTCAGCATTCTCCCATTTCTTGATGTAATGCCTAGCAGAGAATGAGACCAGAGAAACCTTATTTATCAAGAAGTCTGGGACATGGAGATTTCTCTAAACTTGGCTGAATGTTTCTTCCAAAATTTCACAAAGTAGGCACATTCTCAACTGAGTACAGAAACCAATATAATTACATGACCTTGTGATAAACAACACTGAGATCAATAAAAACATTTTAACTGCTTGCTCCTGGAAGATAAAGTCATGAACCAATAAAACAG
Source organism: Tolypeutes matacus (assembly GCA_026826555.1). Taxonomy (NCBI): domain Eukaryota; kingdom Metazoa; phylum Chordata; class Mammalia; order Cingulata; family Chlamyphoridae; genus Tolypeutes; species Tolypeutes matacus. The sequence goes on from JAKSZT010000049.1 coordinate 39,217,320, forward strand.
CTTGTAAGAGTAAGAGGTTGCTCATGGAATAACTTCAAGACCCTTGCGTCACTGTGCTTACTAACCCAAAACTATTAGATTACAAAATCTGCCAAATCCTAACTGATGATCTGCCTTGCAAGACTTGCCTTTAAATCACTCAGCCTAGACCCTAGAGCCCTATAAAAATCCTCCTCCGACTTCCCCTTGCCAGATACTGCTGCTCTGGCAAGTATATGTTCTTCTTTACTGCAACAGGTCTACTAAACTTAGCTTTGCATTGTCAGCAGGTTATTTTGATTTTTTTTTTTTTTTTTTTAGGAAATTGGGAGTCAATATAACAATAATTTCTTGAGTCACACAACTAGTGAGTTTGGGGACAATTTTATTTTCAAGTGAGAAAAAGTACAACTTTGCAATCAAAGGAAATCTTAGAAAGTCAATATGAATTCAGAAAAAAAAAAAAGCAAGCACTCCCTTTCTGGAGCAGGGGTTTGGGGGATGCTTGTCCTTCTCTCCTTCCCCAAATGCTTTAAATGTAGGTTTCCTCATGCATCTTGGTAGAAACCCAGTTTAAAAAGCATGCTCTATAAGATGCACAATTTAACCCTGTTTTCTTTTCTACCCTGCCCACTCTCCCATAGACTATATATATTTTGTCATGTTTTTACTGGAGCTTCATGTCTCTAGGTAATCATGAATGACTATTTAACCATTTTACCAGCATTTGCAGCCTAGCAAAGGTTGAATTCCATTGAACTGGCAGATTGCTTTTTAATTTTCTGCTTGGATGGGTTGTTTTTTTGTCCTGTAGTTTCCAAAATATTTTATGAGTCTTGATGGAGAGGCTAAAATGCTTGCAAATTTTGCTGATCTCTGCCAAAAGCTGATTAACCCTCCCTCATTCTTTAGAAATCCATGTACTGGCAGGCTTAGGTGATGTAAGAAACATGATATACAGCTGTGAAACAGTACTTTCACAAGAATTGCAAGATACTACTTCGACACAAGGGATAACTATGTTGATAATTATTCTGTGTAGGTTTTATATTAATTTTATGTTTCTATAGTTGAGGAAGATATTTATGACACTTAAGAGATGTGACGTGCAAGACACCTTGAATATCACTGTTCCTTAATGCAGATGATGATCTGTGAATAATAATTATATGACTTTGAAATGGGCTACACTTATGAATTTAGGCCTTTTCATGACCCCATATTAATTGTTCTGAGTTGTGTTGTTATTTTATTTCAAATGCTAATGACCTGATTCCTCGATTATCTCATATTATCTGTACAATTGATCAGACCTACTGAATAAGTTAGTTTCTATATCTCATAATAGATTTTTTTCTTGAATTAATTACTATGCTGTTTAAAATAATAGAACTACATCACAATTTGATATTGTTATTACCATTTTTAAATATATTGAAACCTATTCCACTTGCAGTCTTCCCCTTCTCAGGGAACAGCAACTCTATTTTTCTAGTTGCTCAAACCAAAAACCTAATTTCTCTCTCAGTCTTAGATATGGTAGATTGAATTACAGTTTCCAATTATTTTTTCTCTTTCTCTGTCAGATAGAGACTTGAAAGACCTACAAACAGGAATATGTGCTCCAATTCCACTGACCATGGTCAATACTGCTTTAGGCAACATAATGTGAACAGATGTGATTTACACCTTATCTCCACAAATTTTTTTAGAACATTGTCCTATTTGGCAATTGCACCCTTCCCTCTGCCATGAGCACAGAATTTCCATGAGTGGAAATTCTTCCATACCCTGGATCCTGGAATGCCTGGGATACACTGAAGTAGAACCAACCAGAGCTGGGAAGACCCACAAGTGAGCACACCTGCAGCTGCCTGCATGCTACCTGATCAAGAAATCGATGCTGTAAACTACTGAGATTTGGGGGAAGATTTGAGGTTGTTTGTAATTGCAACATAAACTAAAGTTGACTAATACAGCCTGTGTTCAAGACATTAGTTAATACTGTTAGGTCTTCCTTCCAAATCCTTCCAACACCAGACTGCTTCTTAACACCTTTGTACCATGGTCCAGGCCACCTTGAGTTTGCACATGATTGTTGTAATGGTCTCCAACTGGCCTAGATGTTTCTTCCCTTCCTATCTGAACTATTTGCAACGTAACACCAGAATAATTCTTTTAAAATGTGAATCAGATTATGTCACTCAGTTCAAAACTCAATAGCTTCCCACATCACTCACATAGCAACCAACATTTTTGTAATGGCTCATATAGACCTATGCAATCTGCCTACCTCTACTCTTCCATCCTCAAGCTCATTTACTAATCTCCTTCATGCTCACTATCCAATCAATGCTGGCCTCTCTGCTGTACCTCAAACCTAGAGAGTACATGCCTACTTCAGGTTCTTGTGCCTTCTTTTCTCTCTATCTGGAATGCTCTGTCTCAGAAGAAAATAGACTTAGTTCTTCACAGTCTTCAACTGTTTATTCAGATATCACCTATTCAGTGTCATCTACCCATACCACTCAATTGAAATTCACAAATCCTTCCCACCCCCAGAACTTCCTCCTCCCTTCCTTGCATTGTCTCTCCAGCACCCATGCCATCTGTCATGCTATATTTCACTTATTTATTTATACATTGTCTAATTCTATTAGATTGTAAGTTCCATGATGACAGGAGATTTTCACTGCTTTGTTTATTGTGGAAGTCTGTAACAGTGGCAAGAACATCATATATGAATTTGTTGAATGAATGAAGAAAGGGATTTTATTTTTAGGAGACAGATGAAGTACTGTATTATTTTAATGTTTTTTTTTCCCCTGTGATTTCTCTCAAAGATAACTATGATTTTTGTATTTAACCTTTACAATAATAAATAACAATTCTGGGCCAGGTTTACCTGCTAAATTTCTTTTATGAGTGCAATGAGAGAAAAATCATAAGCTTGGTAGGAAAGATAAGTTGTCATGTACATTTAAAAATCTAACAAAATTTTTCTCCTATCAAGACTTTCTACTACATTGCAGTGGGCATGCCTAATACCATATATTTTTAACTTTTCCCCCAAACTCATGCATTAAATAATAAAATACTATGAAACTTAAAGTAGTAACAACAGCCCTCAAAATATAAATGTCTTTCTAATTTATATGCAACTCACTATTAGTAAATAGCTAATTTCATATTTAGGATTATTTTAATGGCTAATTTCAAGTATAATTATTTGATTAAAATATAATGCTATTTAAGTAGTTGTAAATAAATAAAGTGTTAAATTAAAAAATTCTTTCTTTTATGCTTACTAATATACCTTTAGAAAATTTATTAGTATATATAGTTGGTTCTGCAATAATAGACTTTAAAGAATAAAGCCTTGAGGAACTTCCAGGGAAGATGGCAGAATAGGGAGATTCAGGATTCGGTCCTTCCACCAAAACAAATATTAAACAGGAAGGACCTGTATGAAACAATTATTTTACAACTCCAGTGACCAGAAGACTGTACAGCATCCACGGAAGAGCAGGAGGAAGAAGCTGATAAATTACAATAAAGAACTATAAATTACTGTCTTCCTGTGGTGGCTACTGGGGCTCATCCCCCACAGTTACAACAGGCCACTGCAGAGTCCAGTCACTGGTAAGATGCTGCTGACAGAAAGGGACATAAAAATTCTCTTCCCCAAGAACAGGGGTGTGGACAGCTGATAACTCATCAAGGCTTTTGATTAGCAAATTTGGATCCCTTGGTCTTGGCTCTGAGGGCAACTATTATTTCAACCCACTCTGGGCAAAAGAAGCAGCAGCCATGGTTTCAACCCTGCCCAGACAGGGGTGGAGGTGGTGGAGATTTAAAGATGCAGGGCTCCCTGAGGGATGCAGAAGAAAGTCAGCTGAAGAGCTGCATTTGCTGGGCAGACCAAGAAAGCTCAACTTTATGGAGCCACCAGAGAAGTTGTGGGCACCCTTCCTGAGCCCCTCCACAGGGCACTTTAGAGTTGATCTGTGCCACTTTTGTGAGTCCCAGGCCTTATTTTGGCTGGGAAAGACTCTCTTGGGAAAACCCTCTCTGCGATGACTCTTCTCCCATAAATTACCCTCCAGAAAAAAGAAGTATGAAACAACAAAAGGAGTATAAAAAAATTATAGAAGCAGACATAGTCTGAGACAAAGACCAGCCAACTTCAAAAACCTTGGAGAATATTTGTGCCCTGGGAAACAGAGGGGACAATCAAAATCCTGAAAACAAGGGAAGTCTAAAACAACTAAGAAGCAAAAGTCGAGGACAAGACAGAGGTCCAGAAAATCAGGGAAATCCTTTCACACTGATAGGAAGGCTGAGGTTCAAGAAAATCTCTGATTTATCACCTTCTGGTTACAAAGCCAAGAAATTGACATCCTAGGGAGTAAAAACCGGAGTTAACATTTTAAAATATTAAAATGTACATGTACAACAAAAAAGTACAAGACAAGCAAAGGAAGAGGAAATGATGGCCCATCCAAAAGGAAAAGATTAAAATGCAAGAAACACCAACAAAGACAAGAATGTGAACATAACAACCAAAGCCTTTTAAAAAATGATCTTAAAATGATCAAAGAGATGATGGAAAGCACAAAAAAAGAACTAAGGGCTATAAGGAAAACAATGAATGAACAATATGAGAGTTTAAATAAAGAAATAGAATTTTTAAAAAGGAACCAAACAGTATAACTAGAGGTGAAGACCACAATAACTGAAATGAAAAATGCCCAGGTGGATTTCAAGAGCAGATTGGAGCTAGCAGAGTGAGTCACTGAACTTGAAGACAACACAGTTAAAATGAATCAGGCTGAGGAGCAAATATCTAGGAATAAATCAAATATCTGGAATAAATCCAACCAAGGATATAAAGGACTTTTACAATGAAACTACAAAGTATTTTTAAAAGAGATTAAAGAAGATCTATATAAATGGAAGGTTATTCCGTGTTCAGGGATTAGAAGATTAATGTGGTTCAAATGTCAATACTACCCAAAGCAATGTATAGATTCAATGTAATCCCAATAAAAATTCTAACAACATTCTTTGCAGAAAAGAAACAGCCAATCACCAAATTTATAGGGAAGGGTAAGGACCCCTGAATAGCTAAAGCCATCTTGTAAAAGAAGAATGAATTTGGAGGACTCACACTTCCTGATTTTAAAACTTATTACAAAGCCACAGTATTCCAAGCAGCATAGTATTGGCACAAGACAGACATATAGACCAATGAAATAGAATTGAGTGCTCAGAAATCAACCCTTACATTTATGACCAACTGATTTTTGGCAATGTGGCAAAGACCACTCAATTGGAAAAGAATAGTGTCTTCATCAAATATTGCTGGAAAAATTGGCAAAAAAAGGAGGACCCCTACATCACACCATATAAAAAATTCAACTCAAAATGAATCAAGGACCTAAATATAAGGTCTCAAACTATCAAACTTCTATAAGAAAGCATAGGGAAGCATCTTCAGGACATTTTGTTAGGCTGTGGTTTCTTAGCTTTTAAACCTAAAGCACAAGCAACAAAAGAAAAGGTAAATAAATAGGACCTTACCAAATAAAAACCTTTTATTCTTCAAAGGACTATCGTGAAAGTAAAATGACAACCTGCACAATGGTTTTATCCAATAAAGGATTAATATCCAGTGTAGATAAAGAAATCCTCCAACTTAATAACAGAAAGACAAACAACCTAATTAAAAGATGGGCAAAAGTCGTGAACAGATATCTCTCCAAAGAACTTATACAAATGTCCAGAAAGCACGTGAAAAGATGTTAAACATCATTAGCCATCAGGGAAATACAAATCAAAACCACAATCAGATACCATATCATACCCATTAGAATGGCTGCTATCAGGAAGCGGATGTGGCTCAAGTGGTTGGGCTCCCATTTACCATATGGGAGGCCCCAGGTTCAATTCCCAGGGCCTCCTGAAGAAGGCAAGCTGGCCCCGCGCTGCGCGATGAGCTAGCTGACGGCCAGTGCTGAGCTGGCGCAGCAAGATGACGCAACAAAGGGAGACAAGCAGACACAGAAAAATGCACAGCAAATGGACACAGCAAACACAAGCAGCAAGGAGGGGATAAATAAATAAATAAAATAAATCTTTTTTTAAAAAAAGAATGACTGCTATTTAAAAAAATACAAAAAACAACAGAAAATAACAAGTGTTAAAGAGAATGTGCAGAAGTAGGAATGTTCATTCATTGCTGATGGAATTGTAAAATGGTGTAGCTGCTGTGGAACACAATTTGGCCGTTCCTCAGAATGCTAAGTATAGAACTAGCAATCCCACTACTAGGTTTTTATACCCAAAGGAATTGGAAGCAGGGGCTTGAACAGATACTTGCACACCAGTATTCATAGTGGCATTATACACACGCACCAAAAGACGGAAGCAACCCAATCATCCATGAATTGATGAGTCCATAAACAAAATGTTGTATATACATACAATGGAATATTATTAAGCCATAAAGAGGAATGAAGTCTGATCCATGCGACAGCATGGATGAACCTTGAAGACATAATGTTACGTGAAATAAGCCAGATACATAAGGACAAAAGTTGTATGATCTCATTGATTTGAAACAATTAGAATAAGCAAACTCATAGGGTCAGAATCTAGAATATAGGTTAACAGGGAATGGGGTCAAGATAGGGAATGGGAAATTAAGACTTAAAATGTATAGGATTCCTAACTGGAATGATGAACATGCTTTGATAATGGATGGTGGTAATCGCAGCGCAGCATTGTGAACATAATTGACAGCACTGAAATACTTATCTGAATATGATTAAAAGGGGAAGTGTTAGACTGTATATGTGGTAACAGAATACTTTTTTTTTTTAATCCATGGAACTACACTACACAAACAGTGAACCCTAAGTTAAACCATGGGCTTTAAATTAATAGTACAATTATAAATATGTGCTATCATCAATTAAGCAAATGTTCCCTACCAATGCAAGATATTGGTGATGGGGTGGTATATGGGAATCCTGTATTTTATGCAAGATTGCTCTGTAAACCCACCACTTCTCTAATAAAGAAAAAAAAGAGAGACTCATGCCTCCCTGTGTCCTTGCTCCCTTTCTATGTAACTTTGAATGTCTTTGAGTGTTTTATTGCATAGCAAGAGATAACAGATACAAGGGTATTATTTATTTCTCTGCTCTATTTAGTTTCTCCCCTAACGAGCTACAGCTGGTCACCCTTTAAAATGATGGAGAGTAACACTGATAGGCAGTAAGCACTCAGTATCCTAACAGTGCAATTTTTTCACCACCCCATCCTTTCTCTTGGTTCCTCTTCTCTGCTCCCCTTTCAGCCTTCCTCCAAAACACTATTAAAATGGCAGAGGAAAGTGTGCTCAATCAAAGAAATCCCTTATTCCTTTTCCCTTGTACCAAAATACTTAAATCTCAAATATAAATCCCAAGTTAGAAAGGAAATCATTATTGTTAATACTCATATTAAATCTTATGCAACCAATTCCTACTCATTGTCTCTATTTCACATGTATATAAGCTGTGGCAGCCATTGCTTCTAACTAGTAATGAATTGCAGAAAGAAAACAGATGGAGATTAGAAAATAGACAGCAATGACTAGTGCATAATTCTGAGTGCAATTAACTGTCCTTTGATAAACATGGTTCAAAATCATGACCGCTCATTAGATGGCAGAACTTCAAGTTGGACTGAATCTATACCTTTCTGCTTTTCTCTCATTATCATTCAATGAACAAGGAAGAAAAAATAAGTATAGTCACCTGATGATTGCATCTTGTTGCAGCACGTTACTTATCTCACTAAAGTTCCTGATGAAATAAATACCTTTCCTATGTTGCCCCTTTTAAACAAGATTTTCATCATAGCTCTTTGTAGGCATAATTAAATTCCCTGTGAATGACTACTCTGTCCATCTAATGAATGATGACAAAGTAGAAAATACAAGCCATAGTAAGTGATTATTTTTCAAGTGTTCTTTTAGGAGATGTATGTGTGCATGTCTATCAGAGCAGCCTACCATTAATATATATATATATATATATGGAAATACTTTGAATAATCGCCTTGGTACATATTTTTAAATTAAAACAGCACTTTTTTATGAAGTAAGCAGACAGTAAAGATGGACATGGAATGTCTAAATAGATGTGTGTATTTAGAATTTTGAGCTTACACAAAATATTTCACTTACATTACTTGTAATAGTCTTCACGTCTAATCATTAAGTATTATTAAATATTAAAGTATTAAATATTATTTTACTTATGTGTCATAGAGGGAAAAAAAACCTAGAATTCTGCTTGCTTAAAACCATAAAGGTGGTAAATAGCTTAGTTTGGATTTGAACCCAAGACTTTTGAGTGTAAAGAATGCAATATAATATAAACATACAAGAGGTACTGTCTTCTAGGGTTGGAAAATAATAGAATTCAATTGGTAATGTCTAAATTTCCTTGACACCAGGTCTGAAAGCAAGCCTTATTATTATTATGGATAATATATACAAGTATTGTACAATACATGAAGACAGCTCTTTTAACAACTATCTCAGTGGCCGGGAAATATTAGACACATGTTGCTCTCATTTCCCCTTTTATTAATGAGCATACAGTTTAGATTTTTTAAAAAAATAAAACTTTTCCATATACTGTTCCTTTTATCTGGGTCAAACACATTTCTACCACACTCCTTGACAAATTGCTGGCTGTATACCTAGTACATTTGCAATTGATAAATGCAGAGACTGTCATAAATAAAAGGCACTCATATCACATCGATGCCATTTCCATATCAACCAAGCCCACTTCCATGACAGGTGTTCCTAAAACCTCAGAAGTCTGGAAGGTTTCTGTTGCTGTTTTGGGCAGTCTGCATAGTTACTTCCTGTAACTATGTTACAGAACAGTTTACCCCAGAAAATGAGAAAAAAAAAAAGTTTAGAAAAACCATTAAAGTTCAGTTTTATCCATGACTGAATTCTGCTTTTGTTTTTAACCAGGAAATCCTCCATCCCCCAACTTTTCTCTTTTCCGTCTGTTTGTGTGTGTGTGTGTGTGACCGAAGTCCTTCAAATGCAGCTAATCACCATTTTATCATCCTCTGATAAAATCCAAATGTTCTTTACAAGAATCACAATTTTGATACTGTTAGTCATGGATGCATTATAAATTAGTTTAGAATATATCATCTAAAATGACAGATGATTTATGAGTGGAACTTTAATTTCAGCTTGATTTTCCCAAGAAGATTAGAATTTTGCATAGACTATTTTAAAAAATTAAGCCACCTTCCCAAGTCCACTTTAATACTTGTGTCAGTCTCTGTGGTATCACCAGCCATGTTTAGAACACTGTCTATAACTAACAGACATTTGCTAAGAAAAACAGATGGGAATTGGGGACTAAGAAAGGGGAGAGACAGAGAAAGAATGAGAGATCTGTAGTGTACAGAAGTGTTTAGTTTTCATGCAATGACCTGGTAAAAGAGCAAAGCTTTGAAAACAAACAAAACTTGATATTGCATACAAATCTGCCTAGCTGAAGGCCAGTGTCAGTTAGCTTTCCACTTAGAATCAAAACCCCAGTGGGAACCTGAGATGGGGTCAAGAACAAGGGAAAACACACACTGGTGGGATGAAAGGACACTGAAGACAAACTGTGACTATTTCTTTCAGTACTGGCTCTGGAGCAAGATTGAATATGATGAGTCATGGAACATGAATCTAATCTTATTTTCCAGCAAGTGGCAGTATAACAAGACTGTGCGCTTTGCAATAAATTATCGTCCTTCTACCAGGAATAATCACTTTTCTGTGAAGACTGTAATTCTTCCCTCAGCGATGCACAAATGGGCATTTTAAATAATGGTGACCATAAATTTATTTACTAACTCATAATGTTTACATTTCCAGTGTTTTTCCTTTGATTACTTTGTCCTCATATTTTCTACAACATGGTTAACTTTTTTTGGCAAGTCTGTTCCCAGACCTTCGTACCCACATACAGGCTTTAGCCTAGAGATAGATTTATACTGAAGCACATAAACTTTACGCTTCAAGGCTCCTCATTTGCATGTACGCCTTCCAAAATCCTGGGAGTAATACTAAAAAAATTGTTCGCATAGTCATATACTTCCATAAAGCTTGCAAAAGTCAACCTTTTTTTAAAAACTGAAATTCCTTAATATTGCTATATCATTCTACATTTACTTTTTTCTATGATCCCTTCCTTCTGTCAGATACTGTTGAAGTATCTGAGAGCAATTTTGGGTTTTGGCTATGAAGTTACACTGAGTATGATGGTTTTAAACTATATGTATCCCAAAAAAGCATGTTTTTAAAGTTAATCCACTTCTGTGGGTGTGGACCCATTGTAAGTAGAATTTTTGATGAGACTATTTCAATTAAGGTGTGACCCACCTAATTCAGGATGTGTCTTAATCATTTTACTGGAGTCCTTTATAAAGGTGATGAATACAGAGAGAATGAGAGAGCCAAGGAAACAAGAAGCTTGAAGCAAGAAACTGAAAGCAACAAAACCTGGAAGAGAAGGGAGAGACCAGCAGATGCCGCCATGTGCCTTGCCATAGTGGCAGAGGAGCCAAGGATTGCTGGCAGCGGCCTTTGGGAAGAGAGCATCACCTTGATGATGTCTTGATTTGCACATTTTCATGGGCTCAAAACTGTAAGCTTGTAAGCTAATAAATTCACATTGTTTAAGCTCAAAAAATTTATGTTATTTCAATGTGCTATATATGATCAATATCTTTGTATCTTTCTAGGTCAATATAATTCTTCCAAACTTTTAAGCTTAATGTAGCATCATTATTTGCAAAACCATATGCTTAATAAATATACTTTTCCTTTGTATATAACTTTCCTAGCTTTCTTTATCTACCATTCTACTATATTCTTTTGCATATTGTCTTATAAAGTTTGTTCTCATCTTACAATTTTTTTTTGCATAGATCTTACCTTCCATCGATCCTTCCACATTAGCCAGTAGAATATGTTGCTTTTCCTCCCTCCTCACTGACCTTGGTGTGGCTTTCTTTCAACTCCTTGCCTTTGAATTCTAATGTACAGATACAAACTGCATGTGTCATGTATGCATTAGTCATATTTATTCATCTTTCTCCAGATCAGTTGTTTCTAAACTTTAGGGGAGGGAATCATGTACATTTTTGAGAATCAGGTGAAAGCTATGGACCATTTTCTAGAAAGCTATCCCATACATCAAACATTTGGCATATAATTTCAGGGTATATTGTCCCCAGGTTAAGAACCACTGCTGTGGACAGAGACTCAAGTTACATACTAGCCATTTGCCTTGCTTCCAAAAGAGACATAAAATCCCTAAGGGGACCACATGGCATGGACTATGTTATTAAAGGACTCATATAAAAATGTACAAATGAAATAAAAATAGTAAGCTTCCATTTTTTTTCTGTAAATTTACCTTCACGCTTATTTCATTTAGTCTATTGTTTTAGCATAATCTGTCTTTAAAATGTATCCCCAGAAATTTATCCCAACACATTATTTATATATACAATACCATAGTATTTCCCTTCAATTCCTTTCTTAGATCTTTGTATTTTATTCAGCATTCCTGATTTATTATTTACATATTTAATTAACCCCTGTTCTTCCTGTTCCGTTACTAGGGTATGATAAAGTCAGCATTCAGTATAATTGGGCTCAGCTTGCAGCTTGCTGTCTTTTTTGTCTTTATGCTTCACTTAATGAACTTAAGTGTTTTATGTTCACTTAATGGTGAACTTTATGTTCACCATTGCCAAAAGTTGGAATCAGCCCCGGTGCCCATCAACAGACGAATGGATAAGCAAAATGTGGTACATACATACAATGGAATATTACTCAGCCGTAAGAAGGAACAAAGTGCTAACACATGGAATAACGTGGATGAATCTTGAAGACCTTATGTTGAGTGAAGCAAGCCAGGCACTGAAGGATGAACAGTATATGACCTCACTGATCTGAACTGAGGAAAGTGAGCAGTCTCTGAGAACCATTGTCTGAAAGATAGGTTAACAAAGGAGAGTAAGAGAAGAGCAGGCTTTGAGCCATCACCCATATGGACATAATCTATGGTAAAAGGATAGAGTGTGGTTGCATGTTGGGGGATGGGGCAGATAAGTGGTGGTGTTCCTGGGTTTGGTGGTGCAGCACTGGGGGGTGGGTGGATTAGGAAGGGCTGGTTCAAATCCCCAGGGCACGTAACTGTGAATCTTGACATTCCATGGGTTGGGAGAGGGGGGTATCATGGGCCTTGGGGGGCTGGGGAGAAGGGAACAGTCAAGATCTAATGGGTTGTTTGGTGGTCATGGGGAAGGTTTTTCATTACCTTACAGTAATGGACACAGGACATGGTAAATATCATCAAAATTATTAAACTGTATCATCTAAATTGTAAACTATACTGTAAATCACTGACAATGTTTAGTTGCTATATTTTGCTATCTGCATAACAGTTATAACAATGCTAACAACCAAAAAAAGGGGGGGGCGGAGTTAATATGGGGTGGGGAAGGGGGATGGTTTGGTATCTGGGAGTCTCTGGCACTCCGTGTGTGACTTTGCTGTGACCTAAACTTCTTTGAAAATTAAATGAAAAATTGGGAGACAATGGGGATTGAGAGGAGGAAGGTGTCATGGCACACCAGACATCCGATAACACAGTGATAAAGGGAAGGAAAAAAGGGAAAAAGGAAAAGAGAAAGGGAAAAAAAAAAAAGAATATATATATATATATATTTTAAAGGCATTTCCTTTGCTTTTTTGCCCATTTTTTGAATGTCCCAATCCACTAATTATATTTTATTTTGTTTTGTTCTTTGTTTGATTATTTGTTTTTTTTCCTTCTCTCTCTCTCTTTTTTTTTTTTCCCCTGAGTTTCCTTATGTTTGTCTCTTGCATGTACGCTTATCACACTTGTTTCTTTTTCCTAGTAAGTGTATTGATTATTTTATGGACTAAATGTTCATGGAGGATTTGGATCACAGAAGGGTTACAATGGGTACTGCGGGGGATTATTGGGGGGGGGGGGGTTCGTGGGGATTGGTTCATCCGAATATACATGAAAGATATACAAAATCATTCAAAGGATCAGGGGATGGGGCATGGTCACGATGTGTGGATAATCACACAATAAATGAGGGAATCTGAATTCCTAGCCTGGAGAGCTTGTCACAGTCTCCAAGGGAGCAACAATAGTCCTCTGAGTGTAGGGACAGTGCCTGTCAAAATAGGATGACCCACTGATGTTTGTTTTTTGTTTTTTTTTTTGTTTTTTTTTTTTATTGATGACTACCCTTGTGAGTCTTTGCTCTTGTAAATGAGACTTAGCCTGCAGTTGTGGGGTGCCTAAGGGTTGCCACCTGAGAGCCTCCTTGTTGCTCAAATGTGGCCTTTCTCTAAGCCAAACTCAGCATATGATTGCATTACCTTCCCCCCAACGTGGGACATGACTCCCGGGGATGAGCCTCCCTGGCAATGAGGGATTAATACCAAGTGCCAACTGGCAGCTTTGCACAGTGGCAGTATCGTAGCCAATGAGGTTTATCCGAGGCACGATTATTGCTAATTGAAAACTTTTCCCAAGTGCCAACTGGCAACACAACTGGAAAAAGACCTTGAATAAAAGGGGGAAATGGTAAAGAGAAATGAGTTCAAGTGGCTAAGAGACTTCAAAGAGAGTCGGGAGGTCATCCCAGAGGTAACTCTTACGCACACCTCAGTAGGAGCTCATAGAACATCTAAGTGCTTATCACCCCACTCAGTGGGGTTCCAGAGAGCTGCGGAGACACCCTGGTCCTATATAAGGGGGGATAGCCCCAGAGACTGATGCCTTATCAGTGGGTTCTATTTTGGAATCTGTGCTCCTGAGAGTGACAGAATTAGACTCAAATAAGTCCTCCCTGCACATGGTTCACCAGTCCCTTCTATTCAAACCTATATGCGATGCTGGAGTTTTTAGGTATACTTCCAGAGACTGGAGCCTCCCGCCTACCTATGTGTCAGGTGTGCATGAAATCTAGGTGGAGCTGCAACTCCTACCCTACAGTTCAATGGACTCATCCAAGTCACCTGGTGAGGAGACAACGATGGGAAATGGCCATCCCAGGGAATGGAGAGGGCCTGCATCTGCAGGCAGGATCATCCCACCCACCATATCCATGGGATATAAGCCCTCTCTCACTAGGAGTTGGAGTGGACATCACCATCCCAGTCCCCTCAGGATTGGGGGAAGAACTATGGCCTAGAGTGGACATGATGGTATTCTCTTGTTCACATATGGTGATTATAGCAATGCAAGAAATTATAACAATGAGGTGGAGCCAGTGGCCACTTGATACTTTTAGGGTAGGGAGGGGATGAGCAGATGAAATACAGTGGCTTCTTTGGGAGTTGGAGGATGTCCTGATTACTGTTGTGGCAATGGATGTAGGCCATTTTAAATCAGCACACACCACTCAGAACTGAGTGGGAGAGAGTGTGGTCTACAGTGTGAACTGTGGTCTATGGTTGGTGGCAAGGCTCCAGGATGTGTAAGTTCATTGAGGGTGGTGGGCCACATTGTGGGAGATGTTTGTGTGGGATGTGAATGGGAGGTGTAGGAGGTGGGCAACATGGGAATCCCAGTGGGTTCCGTGTAATATTTTGGGTAATCTAAGCACCTCTTAAAATATATGTGTATATATATATATATATAAACAACATTTTTGTAGCAAATACACATATATGCATATATATTTATATATCATTTTGCAAATGTTTGTATGTATTGTGAGAATTTTGATTTTTACCCATAATAAAAATAAATAAATAAATAAATAAATTAATTAATTAATTAATTAATTAAAGATACCTTCCCATTGGAATCTTTCCGCCTTTCCATTAAATGTACTTAGTCAAACACCCATATCTTCTCTTTTCTGATGGTTATATTTGATAGGGAGGCATGAGTTTGGTTTGGAAACCTACTTTTAAGAATTATGGCAATTGTCTTTTCTATGAATAATTCTCAAATATAAATTTGTTAATATAAAATTATGAGACAGAATTTTTATTACATATTTTCTAAAACAAGGAACAAGGACAAAAAGCTTTATTTCTTTTTTTGAAAATCAGTGATTTGTAAATCAGTTAAGTGAGAACTAGGAGCATCATACTCTGTGAATTAATAGCACAGGATTAACAAGGATATGCTCCAGCAATTCAATTTTATTGAATAACAATCAAATTATAATCTACCACCCATGATCAACTTTTCCCATTTTTTAATTTTTTAATTTTTCTCAGCTAAAGCAATAACCAAGATCCACTGACTCTGGATACTCTTTACTATGGAAAATAATGCAGAGTTCAGTTGTTTCTGAGTGGTCCTGTGTTTCACGTGAAACTTCACAATTAGAAGGAAGACTATCATCTATAGGGATTCCAGTAAAACAGGTTTGAACACTAGAAAATTTGGGAATCTTTCAAATGTTTAGCTAGAAGCCAGGAGAGCTTGAAGGAGTCTCCTCAATCACAACAAATTTTGTAGAAAATGTAATAACATACCAAAGAAATTCTATTTGATTTGATGTTCTACGGTTTATTCTAAAGTTGTCATAGCTACAAAAGTTTTGTATACTGTATTTTACCATACTCTTATAGCTCTTATAGAGGCCTATATTTCAAATAACACAAGAGATAATTTAAGTTCACTAGTGACATCCTTAACTTTCTACTCATGTCCAAGGCATTAGACAAAAGAGATGGTTCCTTGAGAGATGCCTAGTATGACAGCATTAGTATTTTATGTTGGGTGAATGAAATAATTAGGAAGAAACAGAAGAAAAGGTTAGATACAATTGTGTTCAGTTGGCACCAATCAAATTTTTTACCAGTTCTCCTATGATAAGACAGCAAATTTCAGTGAGTAATGAAGATTCTTCAATATGTTACTAAGGGGCAAATATGCTTCTACCACACAAGGGCATAAGCATATAAAAGAATGAAATATGTTCATTATCATTTCTACCTTGAGACTTCCATGAATGAAAAAAGATGATCCCAAATATATGTCACTAATTTTTAAACTCTCTTATATGACTTGAGATAAGATAAATAGCAGATACTTTACCAGAGATAAGGAAAAATGATGGGATTACAGATTCATAGGAACTTTTTAAGTGCTCTGAATTTTCTTTATGGGCCTCTTATGGGCCATAGACATAGTGAGTCTATGTTTCAACAAGGCATTTGACAGAATTACATGATATTCTTGTGAGAAGAATGGTAAAAAGTTTGGTAGAGTTTTAAAGGATTTAATAATTATGCTCTGGGATATTGATTAAATGCTTGATGCTCACATAGAGTTGAGCTGACTGAGAATGTACCAGGGAGTTCTGCTTGGACTTCTCTGATTAGATTTTTAATCAACAACTTAAATGAAGACATAGGCTGAACATGCAAAATTCAATTTATTAGGGAAAATATAAAGCACTATATTTAGATTAGAAAATAAATTACATAAATATAGAATCCAGTAGACTGGTGGCTTGATAGTATTTCAAATTAAAACCAAATATTCTTGGAGATTTTTTTGAAAAAGATCAGAATTAGTCAATAGTTTGTCAGGATTGCTATTGAAGTTTTTATAATCTGAGGCTGTATCAGTAGGCATTTAACATTTCGGATAAAAGACATATTATTATCACTTTTCCTTTTTCACACTATTTTTACCTTATCATGTTCAGCATTAAATGCAAATGTAAGAAAGATTTTGATTATTAAAAAGTGCACACCCAAATCTATAGTGATAAATAGGGAACCAGAAATCTTGTAGTAAGAAAAACGATTGTCTAGGACAAGATATGAATGGGAGATGGTATTGGCAGGCATTAATTTCATTTAACTTTTTTTAACAGCTTTCAGATGAAAAGGAAATAAATACTTAGTAATACAATAAGGTGATACAATAAACAAAATCCAGTGGGTAAAAATTCAAAGTCATGTTTTGGGGACGGATGTGGCTCAAATGGTTGGACATCTGTCTCCCATATGGAGGGACCTGGGTTTGATTCCCGGGACCTCCCAGTAAAAATTAAAAAAAAAAAAAAAAAATCAAGTAGGATGTTTAAACAAACAAACAAACAAATAAACAAAACAGTCATGTTTTGTCCCAAATGAAGATTTTTTTTTTTTTAAATTTATTAGCAAGATGGAGTGCTCCCTAACCCGGAGGACATATTTTTTTAAAAAGGGAGGACCAGTAATTCTAAGAAATACCATAAAGGTATTAATTGAGAATTGGACTGAAACTCCACTAACAGCCTGTAAATATAATATTACCTATTTATTTATCTAAATTTATATGCTAGCCATTCTACTTCAAACTGTAAGTTGTTTTGCATAAAATCATTTCATAGGCACTGCAACAGTTTGATATTATTTATGAATTTCAAAAAAGATGATTATGTTTGTAAACTGGTCTGTTCCTCTGGGTGTGATACCCTTTGGTGTGTTAGATTCAGCTGAGATGCCTTTGATTAAACTTTGTTAAGATTAGGGCTTTGATTCAACCAAGTCATTAGGGCAACTCATTTGACTTCCCTCCCCCTTGGCAGCCTATAAAACAGACTCTCACACAGAAGTAGACACAGAAAAAGACACGGCAGAGAGAACTTGGTTTTGACGCTGGAGTCCCGGGGAGAGTTGAGCCATTCACCTGATAGTTCACAGCTGACCTTGTGAAGAGAACAGAATAGCTGAGCCTGGAAAGAAACAAGCCCTGGGGAAAGAGAAGAGCCTTATGTCAGCCTATAGCTGAGATTGGAAGGAGCTGAATCCACACAGCCTTAAGAGAGAAGAGAAAGGCTGAACTGTTGCAGATGTCACTTGCCATCTTGCATCAACACATAGCAACAGACTTTGGGTGAGAAAGTATCTCTCATGGTACCTTGAGTTGGACTCTTCAGGGCCCTGTAACTGTAAACTTCTACCCCAAATAAATACCCTTTATAAAAGCTAACAGATTACTGGTACTTTGCATCAGCACTCCTTTGGCTGACTACTACAGGCACTAAATCAGTTTGCAACATTTTGAGCTAATTCTCACTCCTTATACTTTGCCTTCTATAATATCTAAAATGCTTTCTTGGTATTAAAAACTTTATCATTAGGGGAGCAGATGTGGCTCAAGTAGTTGAGCACCTGCCTCCCACATTAGAGGTCCTAGGTTCGGTTTCTGCTGTCTCCTAAAGAAGATGAGCAGACACAATGAGCTGATGCAGTGAGCTGACGAATGAGCAGACACAATGAGCAGACACAATGAGCAGGGAGCAGATATGGCTCAAGCTGTTGGGTACCCACCTCCCACATGGGAGGTCCCAGGTTTGGCTCCTGGTGCATACTAAAGAAGACGAGCAGGCAACAAGCAGATACAATGAGCAGAGACAACAAGCAGAGACAGCAAGCAGACAATGAGCAGACAGATGAAGAAGCCATCTCAGTGGAGGGAAAAAGTATTAAAAATTTTATCATTAAAAAGCATCACTGCCTTGACATCAAGATGTCAATATCTTGTTATTTTCATTCTAAGGCTGTACCACTCCATTATAGTATCTTAAACATTTCTTTCAATGAACCTTTCTGCTATATTCTTTGCAGTTGTATGATGTCGTTATCACAAATACTACTCATGTATGCCAAATAATGATACCCATTTGATAAAGAAATTTAGAGTTCTGACACATTGCAGTTCACTATTTCTACTTGGAAATACAAGGCCTGACTTGAGATAACCAACTTTTAATAGAATTTGATAGTTTTGTCTCTAGCATGACAGTGTATTTTATGAGCAACAGGTGCTTCAATTATCCTTCTATATAGGAATTCATAATCTCAGACAACATTGTTCTGTGTCATCTCTCAAGAAAAAAATACTGAAACACAGATTTTGGCAATTTTACCTACTGCAAACATTTCATTAAATTGCCTTTTGCTCTTAAAGAAGAACAGTAAAGCATTAGATGGGGAGAGACTAGCTATTAAAATTCAATAAATAATATTGGGAAAAAAAGAGAGGGCATAGTTGTTCAGTTTTTCAATGTGTTCTATTAAATAAAATGACTATGAGAATGGCATTGATTTACGATTTAATACCAAAAGCAGTGTAAGTTGCTGTGTTTTACAATTATTGAGAATTTCCTCTTTTACAGAGTTCCTTGGTACTGAAGAAGCAACAGAGAGAACAAAAGCCTTTAAATGTGTTTTAGAATTATTTAATCAGCCCAAGATTTGGAAGCAGATAACCTAAATTCATATGTTACATCTGCAACTTCCTGTTTGAGAGGTTTAATTTATCTCGCTAAATCTGGATTTCCTCATTTGGGAAATAGTGGATGGTTATAAGGATTAAATCAAATGTTTGTTGAATCTAAGTATGAATAATTCTCTGTAAATGCCTGAGAGTTGGGAATTGCTTACAGAAATATGTTTATCATAGTGAACAAGATATTTTTTTCTATCAGATAAGGCTTGTTTTGCATTTACGTTTTGTGACCTTTCTCCCTATTTAATCACCAATTAACATAGCCCAGCTTCAAAATCAGGAAGGTTCCAATTTTCAAAAAGGCAGGAAAACAGAAAAAAAATAAGAAATCATCCAAAATTGATACTGAAAAATCCTGGCAGAGAAAATAGGTAGGTTGAGTAAAAGATCTGTTGCATGGCATACTCAAAGTTCATGCTATGAAGCAGGGGTTGGCAAACTATGTCCTACAAGCCAAATTCAGGCCACTACCTGTTTTGGAAAATACATATATATATATTTAACAGGAACACAGCCATATTCATTCATTTACATATCATCTGTGGCTGCTTTCATGATACAATTGCAGAGTTGAGTATGTTTGACAGAGACTTTACATTCTGCAAAGCCTGAAGTATTTTCTATTTGGCCCTTGACAGGGAAAGTTTGTTACCTCTACCATAAATCAGATTGGGTAAGAAATAATATTGGAGAAAGAGACATATTCGCTCCCATTCCCTTTTCATCCCACCTCTTTACTAGTTCCAAATTATGGAGACATGAAGGGTTATAGAAGTCAAGTTTTATAGAGGAGGGTTAAATCCCAAGGTAAATTTTGGGGAATATAAGGGAAGAGGCTATGTGCCAGAGTCCTTTCTGCCACACTGGAAGCCTGAAGCCTCACAGAAGTTCCCAGAGCTGCACACATGCATTCTGCGGCAGCAGTGGAGACAGAGAGGTTGTGGGGTTCCAAGAGCCAAGGCAGCCCAAAGTTTCTCTGGGCCAGAATAGCAAGGACAGCAATCACCCAGTGTAATGGCAAAAAATAAATTCTATCTGGTGCCACATCATCCTGCCTGGCCTAGTCATAAGCTTCCCTTTTGAATGAACACCCAAGTCAGCTCTGCCCTTGGTGTAACCATGACCAGCATTGCATAAACTTTCTTATGGTTTAGATGATAAGAGCTGCCCTTAGCTTCTCTGAATAGCCCTTGCTGCTTCTGCTTTACACGCCCTTGAAAATTTCAATCCCCAAATTCTGCAGGAAAGACCTACCCTACCCCTTTGGATCACAATTAAGGCAAAATGTACCCACACCTACATGTACCCACATGTACGCTCTTCTCAGCCCCTCTCTTCCCTTCCAGGAGCCCAGGTTAGGTAAGCCCAGGGCTTCTCCCCTATCCTCATTCTCCTCTCACCCCTCTAGGGCCTTTGATCCAACAAAACTGCCCTCTCATGCATTCTGAGCTGGCTTGCTGTCTGTGTTTGTGCCTCATCATCCAAAGAAGTTTCACATAACTTCTAAACACCCAGACACCAGAAGGAATCATGGGCATTTCAGGAGATATAATGTGGAAAAATGCCATCCCTCAAGGAAGATAAAATATAAGCATAAATGTCCAAGAGGTACAGTAACATTGTTGCTATCTAGGTAGGGTTAGGTGAACTGAAAGTAGTGCCTAAAAATATAATCTTTACCAGGAAGAAATTGTAATAAAGAAGCTGAAAATATATTTCTTGGATTAGTAGATACACAGTAAATAAGTTTTCTCTTTATCATCATTGTGAATCAACTGAAATTTGGGGGCTTGTTGGAACAGTTAACATTATTCGAAATACACATTTCTTAGACTATGGGTTGCTAACAATACAAGATAGACATTCAAGAAGGTATAAAAGGAAGTAGGGTTTGCACAAAATGGAAATTAAACAAATAAGAAGTACACAGAATTCAGATAGGACAATTGTGGTTTTAAAAGCTTGCAAATTAATTCAAAGCCATTTTGTGAAGAAACTTGAATGTAACCGTGGATTTTATCCTACAAGCATTTAGGAGCCACAGAAGGTTTTCAGCTGGAGTTATGGGGATCATAACATTTAATTACTCTGAGTAGAGTTAGAAAGAAGAAGGGAATGAGATGGTATTAATAAATAATAATAATAATAATAATAATAATAATAATAATATTAGAATAGCTCCAGCATGAAATGTGGAGCAAATCAAAAGGACCCTGGTGCCAGTGACTAAATTTTATCTATTATTATTCCCCTCAGCATTTAGTGCAGAGCTTAACATAAAAAAGCCCCCAATAATTATCTATTTTATGAATAGAGGAGTTACTGTGTGACCAGAGGGGCCTATATATAATATATAATTTGAAAAAAAAGAAAAAACAAGCAATAGTATTTAGTTATTGACAGGATATAGAGGGAAACTTAGAGGACTACAAGATTTTAATTCTGTCAAACTAAGATACGAGCCTGGAGAGGGATCTGTTTTGTGGGAAAAAAGATCATCTGTGTTATTTATAAGATGCAAAGCCAACTTCTTGTATAAATGTTATCACTACATATATACATTTTTATATTATTTAATAGCACCTCATTGCTCCAATGAATTAAAGAATAAACCATATATATTACAATTCTAATTAAAATGTATGTTTTTAGATACCTTGATTTTCTAAAAATGCAAGTGTCCTATTAATTATACCTGTATTGGGAAATACAGGTACAATTTTCTTGAAATCTTTCCAAATTCTACAAGCTGTTAGTATGTTGGAACACAAATTTATGTATTTTGTAATACTACATTTCGGTACTTAACTGAGAGAGAGATCAATGTAATTGTGGCTACCAGAATGGATTCTGTGATTAAAAGGCCAGTTCCTACACCCTACATAAAGAGGACCTAAAAAGAAGTAATTGAACCCTACAAATGGATTAGACTTTGCTAATCTACATAGTATCTAGCTTATAGTATATACTGTGGTTTGCAAGGGTCTATTAAATGCCTTGTTTTCCTTACATATCTCTTTTATTTATTTTTTCCTTATTTTAGGGTCCCTAGCAGTCTCATCATTCATTTATAGGAGTCAATATTTAGGGCCACCAATTCATTCAATTTACTTCAGCACACATTTTTTTTAATATTTACTACTGTTATCTTCCTCCAAGTTGATGAATGCTATGTTTGTATTCAGAAGTGT
Organism: Tolypeutes matacus; assembly: GCA_026826555.1. Classification (NCBI taxonomy): domain Eukaryota; kingdom Metazoa; phylum Chordata; class Mammalia; order Cingulata; family Chlamyphoridae; genus Tolypeutes; species Tolypeutes matacus. The sequence continues at coordinate 39,239,875 of JAKSZT010000049.1, forward strand.
ACATCGTATTTTTCAAAGTTGTATTCATATCTTGTCAAGATATATTTATATGGAAAACAATGTCCCAATACTACATTGTACATATAAGGAAGATGAAAATCAATATTTTGCCTAAGTTGATAATTATCAACTTAATCATACCTTAGTTGGCATATGGCTTTTTTCCCCTTCATTAGAAGTTTCAAGCTATTGTCGAAATGGGGAAAATGCATGCTTATGTTTGCTTGTATTCTATGGCTAATTATTGGGTTGAGGGGTTGTTTTAGTTTGCTAAAAGCTGTCAAAAGCAATATACCAGAAATGGACTGGCTTTATAATGGAGATTTATTAGGTTGCAAGCTTACAGTTCTGAGGCCGTGAAAGTGTCCAAATCAAGACATCATCAGGCAATGCTTTCACCCCAAAGAGCGACATATGGAGGCATCTGCTGGTTTCTCCATTCTCTTCTGGGTTTTATTGCTTCAGCTTCTGGCTTCCTCTGTCCCGGGTTCTGCTGATTTCAGCTCCTTGCTCTAGTGGCTTTCTCTCTCTGCTCCCATGGCTTTTTCTCTCTCTCTGCAGTTCCCTTTATCTCCAATCATTCCCTTTATAAAGGATACCAGTATGAGGATTAAGACCCACCCTGGGTTACATTCTACTGAAGTAATCTACTCAAAAGGAAGGGCCCACCTATAATAGGTTTAAGCCCATGTACATGGATTAGCTCTAAGGACATTATCTTTTCTGGGATCCATAAAAGTCTCAAAATACCACAGGGGTTGACACTCATTTGATATCCCAAGAGTCCCTAAGAACTAGTGCCTGAGTATATAGTATACTTTATTCACTCATTCTGTATGATTTTTATATAAATTTCAATAGACTCAAGTTTTAAAGGTGTTGAGGGATTTTTCATAAAATTCCTTGAATTCCTCAGAGGAACTTCAAAGGTAATGATTCAAAATATTAATGAAGATATATCTTGTTATGTTGATCCTTAATTCATAGGGATTCAAGTACAGATTACATATGCACTATTTAAAGGCTAGCTTTGCATATTTTCAAATATTCTCAGCTGGATCTTTCAGTAAATATCTTCCTCTGTATATTCATTTCCTGGTCGGTTTTGATTCCTTGTCATTACTATATTTATTACTGCTAAATGTAGATTTCTTCTACATTTCAATTCCTTCTCTTCCTAAAGTCATTACAGGAGATTTGCAACAATGAGTTACAGAATGGATGCTCATAAAGTAAAGAGAACTCTGTGAGCCCTTGTTGAAGTATTTTGTGAAGAATTGACTCAGTCCAGTATATTCTGTTAGGCTAAGTAACTTTCAGTGTTTTACTTTTAGACCACCAGGCAAAAGTACTAAGCATAAGAGAGCTATGTTAAAATTCATACTTTGCGCATTAGTTTCCTAGACTGCTCCAACAAAAACCATGAAATAGGTTGGCTTAAAAAATGGAAATTAGGGGGTTGGATGTGGCTCAACTGGTTGGGCGTCCGTCTCCCATATGGAGGGACCCGGGTTCGATCCCCGGGACCTCCCGGTAAAAAAAAAAAAAAAAAATGGAAATTAGGAGGGCGGATGTGGCTCAAATGGTTGGGCATCCACCTGCCATATGGAGGGACCTGGGTTCGATCCCCAGGACCTCCCGGTAAAATAAGATATATATCTAGAAGGTGCATGGGCTGCCAGGTTCTGTGTGCCGGTGAGCCGCCAAGCTCTCTGGGAGCCATGCACCAAGATGATAACTTAACAGGAGAGAGACGCAGGGGAGAGACAAGACGAGATGCTCCGAAAGCTCTGAAAACCAGGAACTGAGGTGGCGCAGGTGGCAGAACACCTCTCTCCTACATCGGAGGTCTCCAGGATCGAATCCTGGTGAAGACTGGAGGAGGAGAATGAGAAGAGATGGCAGGAAATAGACACAAAGCATTGCCCAGCGAATGGACACAAAACAGCAAATGGGGAAGGGGGGAGTTTAAAATGGATAAAGTAAATAAATAAATCTTTAAAAAAAAAAAAAAATGGAAATTAGCTCACACTTTTGAGGCCAAGAAAATGTCCAAATCAAGCTATCATCAAGGCTGCTTCCTTCTCAAAGATCGGCTGGGAATCTTTGCCTTCTCTGTCTCATGACAAGGCACATGTCAGCATCTGCTGGTCTCTCCCTTCTCTTCTGGGTTTTGTTGTTTTCAGCTTCTTGCTTCCAGGGCTTTTTCTCACTGTATATTCATTCCATTTATAAAGTACTCCCTTTATAGGATTAACACCCATCCTGACTGAGGTGGGTCACAACTTAACTGAAGTAGCTGCAACCAAATGTCCTACTTACAATGGGTTTACACCCACAGGAATGGATTCCATTTAAGAACATGTTTTTCTGAGATATATAATGCTTCAAACCACCATACTTTGAAACTCAGAACCACTGATCAGTAGAGCTAAAAATCTCTTGGTGACTTCTCTAACCCATTCACCCTTCCCCCATCCAAATGCTCTACCCAGACAGACTTAATTTTGAGCAAAGTGAAGCCTCAGATGGTTAATAATTTGCCTGTAATATTATATTTCTATCAGGATTGAGGCCCTGGTGATTTCTTCCTATTTAGAAATCCAAATTCTCAAAGCACTGGTCAGTAACCAGATATTTAGAGCATGTCATAAACTGCCTAGCATTATTATTAGTCAGGTCTCAATAATCTATCCTTATTAGGTCACAAAGTGTTCAGGCACTATGCTAAGGACTTGGAAACAAGACAATCATTTCCTTGAAGGACCTCATTCTTATAGGGGAGCAGACATGTGCATCCAAACAAGTCTGATAAAGATTATAATCAATTCTGTTGGATGTAGGGGGAAAAAGCTTCACAGACGTGACACTGATAAATTGATAGATAATTAGTAATTGTGTAGCTAAGAAGGTAAGAGAAACAGCCTTTCACAGGGAGAGAATAATGCACAGGGAGTCAAAAAACACCAATTTGTGGTCTTATCTCCCCAAGAAGACTATAAATTCACTGTGAACAAGGATTACACATGGTGTGTTTTTAAAATTATCCTGTCCTCATCTTTTTTTCTAAATTCAGTAAATATGGAAGAATTGCTTGAATCCTGACCACCAAATACTTTTACTATCATTCATTCCTTTTGAGATCTATATGTCTAAGGCATTCTCCCAAGTGTATGTGATATATTCTCTTTATGCCACTATTCATGACCAAAAGCTTTGAATTTTTATGCACATAAATAATTTCTTCTAATATTTTCCTCTCACTTACAAAAATGGTGTTATGCAAAAACTAAGAAATTTCCCCAAACTAATCATCCACATGTAGAGCTCATGGAAAATTTAAGCCAATCAGGAATATACTAAAAGGTAATAAAAAGTCTAATGTAATGAAAAAATTTACTGGGTGCATAACTTTTCATTTGAAATGACTTACATGGCCAAATTTTTGTTGGTTTGTCATTCTCATTCTCCCGAGTTTAATTTTGAAATAAAGCAAAAAAAGTGGTTTAATTATCAAATATCATCTGATTCCTGCAGGTATTCCCACATTTCTACAAGTCTACCCTACTCAAAGCTAAAAATGCAAATCTGCAAAATGATAACATTAAATCCTATAGAAACTTTAATGTATTATGGATGAAATAAGAAATGTTTTTCATACATTGATTCTTACCTTTAAAAACTAAAATACTACTGGAACAGGATAATGTTTTGCAAAGTAAAGCTGACAAAAAATATTTATCATTCTTCAACAGAGCAAGGGTACACCCTTATTTTTCAAAATGGGTATTCACAGGGTATAAATGCTGTGAAATAAGGTAATTTGAGGAACAGGAACTTAGCACATCTCAGAATTGCATTGATTACTTGGATTTTATAGTATCCCTTTCAAAGTGTAAATAGGTTATGGTATATCCATAAAATGGACTATCATTCAGCTGCTAAATAGTATCCAAATCATTTTGGCTTACCTTCAAAATTTCCTAAATCAGTCCAGTTCTTTCACCTCCTTTCTGTTATTATGAGCTCTCAATTGGAGGAACTCAGAAGCCTCTGGGGTGGTCTCTCTGCTCCCATTCCTGTCCATCAACCGGTCCTTTGTTTACAAAGCTGCCTATGTAATCTTTTAAAACCCAGATCAAATTACCTCACTCACCTGCATATGTCTCTCTGATAGCTTCCAATTCCCTTTAAATTCCAAATGAGTCCCTTCAGGATCTGTACTTTTCCTTCCTCTGACCTCATTTCCTACCCACTCAACATTTGAGCCACACTCAGACTTTTTCTGACACTAAAGTTATTTTCACATTCCCACTTTGTATTTCCTGTTCATACATTGCCCTTCTCTAAGATCCTTGCCTGGCTGTGTCATTCAAGTTTCAGCTGAAAAGTCACTTCTTTAGAGAAACCTCCCAACTATGAAATCTAAGGCTGCCCTCCTTCCCCAAGTCTCCTTGTATCTCAGAACCCTATGGGTTATTTTAATAGAATGTATCACTGTCTGAAAAGGAAGATAGAGAATATTGTGTATAGTGAATTCTTATTTCTGGCTAAAGACCTAGAAAAACATACAGTAAAATACAATGAACTGAAAACTATACAATAAATTGTTAATTGTAAGTGGGATTTGGGAGGGAGGACTTTTCATTTCTGTGTATTGCTTGAATTTTATTTACGGCCTCAAGGAGAAGGGGCTGTGGAAGAAAATGGGAGATTAGCAAACCTAGTAGCTTTTTTCAGCCGTAGTTTTACAACATACCATAATCCATTCCTGACCATTTTAGGGATATGATCATACAACTATTTATTTTATTTTACTTATTTTTTTTTTTTAGGGGATAGTTGCAGAGCCAAGAAAAAGGCACAGACTGATAAGAAAGTGTACTTACACTCCCAACACCATGAACTCATAGGCTATACCCTATAAGTTATGCAAATCAATTATCCCCACAGAATGCCCAGTGCCATCACGCCCATGCCACCTTGCTCTAGAAAATTCAACAACTTAGAAACTTCCCACATGAGAGAAATTCTCTTCTATATAACAAAGACAGTCACTTACATTTTTTTTAATTTTCCATTTAATAAGGACAGACAATTGGAAGCACTGAAAAGGCTGTCATTTCCAGAGTAGAATAGATTCTGGTCTGTAGATCTGCACATCAATACATGAAATAGAAGAATGGCTGGCTTTCCCTTTCCTGTGTGAAAGCTTTGTACAATCTGGCACAGTGTGCGTTTATTCCCATTGTTGAACATGCTGAGTCTTGTACATTTAATGTCTACCTATGATGTTAAGAAGTCCCTTGAAATTGCTTTGTCTGTTCCTGGGGCCAGACCACAGGCTTCCCTGACTCAATTTTCTCCCATGTTGAAGTTGAAATGAAAATGGGAGTAGTCAAATATAAACAGACACCTGGAAAAAAATTAGTTGGGGGATTATTATTATTATTACAATTATTATTTTTTTTTTTTACCGGGAGGTCCCGGGGATCGACTTCAGCTACCATAGGATGATTCATATTCATAAGTATGTTACAGATTTATATTTGCATAATAATTTAGAAACTAGCAGTTCAGCAAAAATGTTGATATAATAAGATAGGAATCCATAGTGACCAATGGTATTGCAGTGAGCAAATTTGTCCAAAAGTAACCATAGGAGCTCACTCTTGGTTGCTTGAATAATGAGCCATTTGGGACTGCCCTTACCTCGCATCCACCAAGTTGGAAAAACTACACCTAAATCCAGTTTCCCGTAGGACCAGTGGCTTTTCCCTAGGGCATAGAGGCTACAAATTCCCCATGGGGCCGAAGGCCTTTAGATACTGGGCATTTGGAAAATCCATATTGCATAGCAATTAAGAGCATCTTTGTTCTACAATATTCAAGATCGCTCTTAAAGTTTCTCCTATAAATAGGGAGAGCAATGAAATTGGTGGAGGTTTCTTCTCCTAGCCTGCTTCTCTGTGTAATGACAGGATGATGAGGGAACTTGTGTCATCACCTGCTGATCTTTGGCTTGTAAATTCCCCACAAGAGTCTATTCCTTAAATCATGTTGTGTGATTTCTGTGGTACTTTTTCTAAGCCACAATCCATCAATTAAGTATAACTAGATGACTTATGGCACATGATGCATCAGTTTCCTCAAGTTGCTTAAGCATTGTGTTTCTGGTAATTTCAACATGATATGAAAATTTCCTATTCTGAAGTTAAATAGGAAAACATATTTTTCATAAAATATAGTAAAATAGTAATATTTTATAAAATTCATGATATTGTTTTATCCCCCAGCATTTTTTTATCTTCTGTTTTTGCCTTTGTCTTTGTCTCTCATCTTCTTTATTCTCCAATATAGTATTAATGACCTTTTGGAACAGTTTTTGAGCAAGAAGATAATTTCAGATTTAATCATGATCAAATCCCTTCCTGTGTTATCATTAATTAGCCTAACCAATAGTTCATCTGAAGAAAGTGCCTAAAATACCCTAAATCCTTATTTCCCATTTATGAAATCTCTTCTTCTTTCTTCTTTGAGAACAGTAGCAAGGAATGCAGCTCACTTTTCAGGCTGCACAGTACGAGGGGAGGGAAAAAGAAACTTGATATTGATCATGAATCCTTGAAAGCTGCAGATTCTGTGTGGGAACCAATTAGCATATTAAATTGCAGTGGTTTAAGGTCTGAAAAATATAATGAGGAAAGGGTTGAGAATGTATGGTGCTATCTTATTTTCCTATAATGAGCAATAATGAGATAATTTGGACTGCACCTGGATAAGACTAATCAAGTTGAATTTCTACCTGATTTAGCAAAGTAGGAAACTGACATCATTTCCTGCTACTTCGCAAAGATTCCATTTATCTCTCATTTAACTACATAATAATAGTTAGCTTTACTATTTGTGACATATACACTTTGGCTTAATTAGTGCTGAGATTTTGCAGGAAACATTGTTTTGTCATAATTTTTAAAACAAAATTCATTTTGAGCATATGTAATACACATAAGATAGACAGGGATTCAGAAAATAAACATTAAAGCAAATTCTCCTTTTTTTTTAAAAAAAAAAAAAAAAAGCAAATCTCCTTATAATGACCACTCCATATAGTCCATATAGTCCAAACTTTAAAGCCTTAAGTCATTGATCATTGTGTCTATAGAAAAACACATGATTGACTTTAATGCCTTTCTTTCCTGCTAGACTGAAATTTTCTTGAGGAAAAGGACTACACTTCTTTTAATTCTATATTCTCTAAGGCAAGTCCAGTATTTGGCATGTGGTTTATGATCAACAAGTGCTTGCTGAATGCATTCCTGCAAAATAGTGCCAGCTTAGTTCACTATATGTATTTCAGAGTCTAAGGGTAGTAAGAGCTATCTTTTTGGACTAAAACCTTGGTTATGATTACATATGCATACATTTTGTCTTTTTGATGATTTGGAGAGTAGAAAGCATTAATTATTAAATCAGATTTTGTTTTCTTTATAATTTTCATTCTAAGTAAGTATGAGGTCCTGCTTATATTAATCTAACACTGAATAAAATGTAATTTTATGACCGTTACCTTCCTAAAAAAGCAACTTTAATCAGATTAAATACTAGAATGTAATTATGTTAACTTGACTGTCTCAACAATCAGACTATGTCGTGAAGAGTTCTAGAATACCAAAGATGCGTTTGAATTTATGAATAAATGTCTTCCCCTGTGTCTTTCCTGTGGCATATTTAGGAAGTTTAGGTGCTGAACTGACACAAAATAGAGAAAATGCACCCCCTCTTATGATGTGTTTCCCAAGAGTCTGAAAATATAAGATAAAGGATGCAGTACATAGTCTTACCCATTAAAGATTTCTGCACCTACTGTCCACACTAGCACCTAATGAATTATATATATATTTAATTCTTCTATCTAATATCCTCTAGCAAAAGGTATCACCCATATGCAAGTTGACAATGATTTGAGTATTTTCTGTTACTCTCAATAATGTTACATTATATAATAAATCTCAAGGTAAACATAAAATTTTAAAATGTTCTTTTATGCTTAAAGAAATATGAAGACTCAAAATGCAAGAGCAAGTTGCAAAATAATGAGTACTGGAAAATAAATATGAGGATCATGAAATAATAAATAAAACACATTTTTAAAGGCCATTCTTGTCAATACCTTTGTATCACGAAGAAATGAATGACCACATTTAACATCTAACTTAGTCCTAGAGATCACAATCCAACACAGTCACTTTCCAGATGACAATGATGAGGACACAAAGGCAGAGTTAATATCTGGAGGCCACATTGTTAACTGGTGACTCACCGGGGAACTATGAAAAACCTGAACCTTTCACACGTTAGAAATGGAAGAAAAAAGCCCTCAGAAAATATGATTCATAATTAAAACAAGGAGAACATTGGGGAAAAAATTGTGAAAATCAATTTTTTCAGCACTCTGGAAAGTGACCAAGGGCTTACAACAATTCAAGGAAAGTTTAATCAAGAAAAAATGGCTGAATCATGGTAAGAAGAGCGAGACTTGTGGCATTTTCATTTCCCCTACTAACATAACCTTTACCCCAGGCACATGCAGCTTTGAAAACCAACAGCTTCACAACCAGAGTAGCCATGAAAACCAGCAGCATAGCAGCCTTTAGGGGTAGAGAACAGGTTTAGAGCTCTCCAAAGTTCCATTACCAGATCATCTGGCAATTCCCGGAAACGGTGCATTTTCCAGGCTTTCCTTTAATCTGACTGAAAACTCCCTCTGTATGAAGAGCACTATCCCTAGGGTATGTGTTGAAAAGAATCAGTGGCAATTGTGTAGCATCTCATCTCCCTGATTGAGTGATCCAGTGGAGCTAAGGAGAGACAAAAATGGAAATGAATGTCCATAGGGGGCTTTGAAAAGCTCTGATTTATTTCTGACCATCTAGAAGTCTTTATGCAAGTTCAGAGCTGTGAGCACGCCCAGAAAATACCTGAAAAGTTTCCATTCTTTTACCACTGGCTGACCTTGAGACTCTGCACAAGTAGGAAATAAAGGCTAAGGTGGAATTACAAATTACCTGCTAATTTGTTGCATATCTCAATACATACACATGGAGCCCTTCAGCAAAGACTAGGAGACTTATTGTTTCATAGTATTTAAGGTCATCTCTGACCACTAAACTAAGCAAACAAAGACTTTCAATGGCTACACATGACAAAAATAGACACTTAAAAGAATTTGTCCAGGAAAATCATTAAGCAAACAGCGGTAGCAGCAGCAGCATCAACAACAGCCACCCCTTATTGTGGGGTAGAGGAGACTGTTGTCTGGAGTCACCATATTATATTATTTAAAGTGTCCAATTTTCAACAAAATTAATGAAAGTTGGCTAGAAATAATAAAGTATGACCCATACACAGGAAAAAAAGCAGCCAAAAGAAACTCTCCAAGAAAGCACAGACATCAGAATTTCCAGACAGATCATTTAAATCAGCTATTACAAATAAAGAACTAAAGGAAATCATGTCTAAGGAATTAAAGGAAAATATGTGAACGATGTCTCACCAAGCAGATAAGATCAATAAAGACATAAAAATTCTTTTAAAAAGAAACCAGATAGAAATTAAGGATAGAAAATACAATAAGTGAAATGAAATATTTGAACTGGCAGAAAAAAATCAGTGGATATAAAACTTGGTCGACTGGGATTATCAAGGCTAAAGCACAGAAAGAAAAAAGAAGGAAGAAAAATTAACAGAGCTCTAATGACTTGTATGGCACCAACAAGCATATCAAAATATGCATAATGGGATTTTCAGAGAGAAATGGAAAGAAAGTATATTTGAAGAAATAATGGCCACAAATTTGCTAAATTTCATGAAAAACATGAATCTGCACAACTATAAAGCTCAATGAATTCCAAGTAGTGCTGAGTGGATCTTGAATAGATCCATACCTAAACCTCTTTGTCAAATTGTCAAAAGGCAAAGACAAAAAGAGAATCTTGAAAGCAGCAAGGGAAATGTGATGACATATAACAGTAATCCACAAAAGATTAACAGCTAATTTCTCATCTAGAAACCACAGATGCTAGAAAGCTGTGAGATGACATATTCAAAATGATGAAAGAAAGAGATAGACTGTCAATCAAGTATTTTATAACCCACAAAGCTATCCTTCAAAAAAATGGAGGGGAAATTAATATATTCTTAGACAAATGAAAACTGAGAGACTTCATTACTAGCTGACTTTCCCTACAAGAAAGTATTTTGTTGTTGTTTGTATCAAGCAATAATTATAAAATTGTCCTTAAGGCCTTTACATAAAGATATAATTAGCATGGCACTTAGAAAGGGGTGAACAGAGCTATACTGGGACAATGTATATACATACAATTGAAATTATGTTACTATTAATTAAAATTAGATTAAATTAAGATGCTAATTATAATATCCAGGGCAACCACTAAGAAAATAATTCAAAAATAAAGTAAAAATACACCAAAGGAATTAAAATGGTATACTAGAAAATATCTAACATAAAATAAGGCAGTAATGGATGAATAAAAGAAGTAAAATGACATAACACATATTCAAAACAAATAGTAAAATGACAGGCATAAATTCTACCTTATCAGTAATTGCATTAAATTTAAATTATCTAAACACTCCAATCAAAGAACAGATATCATCAGAATGAATTTTAAAATAAAACATTATCCAACTAAATAGCTGTCTACAAGAATACAGATAGGGTGAAAGTAAAGAGATAGAAAAAGATAAACCATGCAATAGTAAGTTTTTTTAAAAAAAAGCTTCAATGGCTATACTAATATCAGACAAAAATTTTTACTAGAGACAATGAGGGACACTTTATAATGATCAATTGGTCAGTTCATCAGAAAGACATAACTATAAACATACATGCACCTAGAAATATAGCTTCAAATTCAATGAAAGAATATTTGACAAAATTAAGGGAAGAAATATGTTCTCTTATATCAGTTGGACTGAAATTAGAAATCAAGCAGAGAAGAAAATTGGAAAAATTCACAAATATGTGGAAATTAAACAATGCATTCTTAAATATCCAATGTATTAAATAAGAAATCAAAAGGGAAATGAGAAACTACTTTGAGATAAATGAAAATAAAAACACAGCATATCAAAATTTATAGGATACAGATAAAAACCATTCTTAGAAGAATATATATAGAGGAATATAAATAGCTGTAAACTCCTATATAAAAATGAAGAAATATCTCAAATCAATACTCTAACCTTCTACTTTAAGAAACTAAAAAAAAGAGAGCAAAGTAAACTCAGAAAAAGCAAACAAAATATAGAGCGGAGTGGCTGTGGCACAGGCAATTGAACACCAGCTTCCTATATGGGAGATCCCGGTTTCAGTTCACAGTGCCTCCTAATGAAAATGGAAACAAACAACAAGCAAAACAAATGTAAAAACCAACTCAAGGGAACCAATGTGGCTCAGTGGTTGAGTACCAGCTTCCCACATACAAGGTCCCAGTTTCATTCCCCAGACCCAGTACCTAAAAACAAACAAATAAACAAAAAAACACTTACAGCAGAAATAAAGAAAAGAAAAGGAATAGAGAAAATCAACAAGACCAAAAATAACTTCTCTGAAAAGATCCACAAAATGAAAAAACTTTACCTAGACTGTCTGAGAGAGAAAGAGATAGAGAGGACTCAAATCACTGAAAACACTATTGAAGAGGGGACATCAAGAGCAATCTTTTGAAAAAATAAATAAAAAGATTATAAAGCATACTATGAACAATTGTAAGCAACAAGTTAGATAACCTAGATAGAACAGAAAAATTATAGAAAAAAGAATTAGAAAATTTGATAGACCTGTAACACATAAAGAGATTGAATTAGTAATTAAAGTATTCACACACAAAAAAGCCCAAGCACAGATGACTTCACTGTTGAAGTCTACCAAATGTTTAAAGAAGAATTAACACCAAATAGATATACACATGCAAACTTTTCTAAAAAGTAGAAGAGGAGAGAATACTCCTTAACGTATGCCCTGCAACCTGTATTATCCTGCTATCAAAACCAGACAAGGACCTCACAAGTAAAGAATACACCAGATCAATATCTTTCATTGATATAGATACAAAAATTCTCAACAAAATACTAGCAAATATAATCCAGCAGCATACACTAAGTATTATGCAAAATGACCAAGTGAGATTTATTTCAAGATGCAACTGGTTTAACATATGAAAATTAATCACTGTAATACTAAAAAAATAAGGGACAAAATCCACGTGATCATCTCAAAAGACACAGAAAACACATTTGATAAAATCTAATACCCTTTCATGACAAAAACAAACAAACAAACAAAAAATACTCAACAAACGAGGAACAGAAGGCAACTTCCTTAACCTGACAACCCACAGCTAACATTGCATTTAATGGTGAATTCCTGAATACATTCCCACAAAGATCAGGCACAAGACAACATGTCTGCTCTTCAATAAATTGTTTTTAAAAAAACTGTAGTAATAAAGATAGTGTGGTACTGAGATTAGTATAGGCATACACACTAATGGCATTGAATTGAGAGTTCAGAAATAAACCTGGACATTTATGGCCAATTGATTTTTGACAATGGTACAGCGACAACTCAGTAAGAATAGGCTTTTCAACAAATATTATCAGGACAAGTGGCTATCCGTATACAAAATAATTAAGTTGGACCTCAATCTCACATCCAGTACTATAATCAACTCAAATGGATCAAAGAGCTGAATTTATGAGCTGAAAGTATAAAACTCATAAGACTAGATAGGAGTAAATATTTATCTTGTATTAGGCAATGGTTTTTTAGACATAACACTAAAAGCACAAGCAAAAAAATCCAAACAGATAAACTGGATGCCATCCAAATTAAATATTTTTGTGTTTCAAAGGACACCACAAGAATGTGGAAAGACAACCCACAGAAAATAGTTGCATATCATATATCTCATAAGAGAATTGTATCTATAATTTATTAAAAACTCTTATTAATCAACAATAAAAAGATCAATAACCTGATTATAACACAGGCAAAGAATTTGAATAGACCATTCTCTACACAAAGACATACAAATATTCCATAAGCACATGAAATGATGCTCAACATCATTAGTCATTAGGGAAATACTAATCAAAACTACAATGAGATAACACTTCATACCGCTAGGATTATAATAAAAAAGATGAAGTGAATAAGAAGATTGCAAGGATGTGGAGAAACTAAAACCCTTATCCATTGTAGGTAAAAATATCAAACAGTGCAACCAGTTTGGATAATAACTGGGAAGTTACTCAAGAAGTTAAACAGTTACCATATTCCATATGACCCAGCAATTCCACTCCTGAGTATCCAATAGAACTGAAGCCATATGTCCATACAAAATCTTGTACACAAATGTTCAGAGCAGCATTATCAATTATAGGCCCGAAGTGGAAACTTTCAAATGTCCATCAACTGACGAATGAATAAAGAAAATATGGTATATCCATACAATGGAAAAAGGAATGGAAAAAGGAATGGATGAACCTTGAAAACACAATGATAAATAAAGCCAGTCACAAAAGAATTTGAATAGACCTTTTATATGAAATGTCCAGGACAGGAAAATCCATAGATAAAGAGGTAGATGAACAGTTGCAAGGTTCTGGGAAGTAGTGGGGGATAGGTAGTGACTATTATTGGATAGAGGGTGTCTCAATGGAGTCATGAAAATGTTCTAAAATTAGATTGTGATACGATTTCACAATTCTGTAAATATTCTAAAAGGTACTGAATTGCACACTTTAAAAGGATTATTTTATAGTATGTGAATTATACCTCAATAAAGTTGTTGTTTTAAATTTTATCTTCTGACTCCTAGTCCCATGTTTTTTCCTTGGCAGTAGACTTCTGTTCCAAAAGAAGAATTTTGGGAAGAAGACCATATGTGTGTGTTTAGTGTGATGGTAATTTCTCTCAGTGATTGTTTAAAATGGTATGTAAAAAGAAAGTTTATTACCCTTTTAGATGTGGTATGATCTCACCAAGTTTGTAATTCATGCATGTATGTCATTCTGGCAAGGTGCAATAATAAAAGAATTTTCAAATTGAAATATATATGTGTATGTATGTATATATCCCATTTAAATATATATTGGACAAAGTCAGAATGAAACGATGAAATTTTAAGCTAATAAAAATGCATGAATGGTGGAAAGGTGGACTAAGAAGTAAATGAGCAAGATCATAAAGATGAAATAAATTTATGAATGAAATCAGTAAAAATATTTGATAATGTACAGATAATCTAATTTAAGAGAGAGTATGGCAAAGGCATAGACAAGACGGATTTGTTTGGAAGGATAAGTCCAGAAAGGATTTGCTTTGGCATAAAATAAGATTTCTTCTGAATGCAATGAGTACTTAAAAAAAAAAAAAAAAAAAAAAAAAAAAGGGACATCACACATCATATTTCCTGATCCTGTACTTGAACAGATCATATTTGCCTGGATTAGCACATTAGTGCCCATGACAGAAAATTAATGTTCTAAGACTTTTCAGCAGCACTACTATTGAAAATGTGTTTTGGTGCTATTTTCCCTCTCTAAAATGATATATGAACAAGCCACTGGCATAAAATCTGTTTTCCTTCTCCATAAAGTACACAGTATAATTCAGAAAACCCCTATCTAAATGAACTCTGAACTGGCAGGGTATTTTTGGCAGCATTCTTCCTATACATCTTTATTTTATTGTTTTTGGTTTTTGTTGTTGTTGTTGTTGTTACAGTGTATATAAATAGATGAATGGGGAAATGATTAATTTCATTACTGAAAGTAAACATAATGGAAATTAAAATTTCTGCTGCTAGAAGTCTATTCAATCCAAGTCCCTGAGTTTAGAAAAAGTCTGTAGAATTTTATGTGATGTGAATTAAACTGATTTTACAACAAATTTTTCCACAGGAATGGACAATTCCAGTTTCAAAATATCATAATCTATGGTTATTTCAACTATAACAGTGAAATCTCAAAAATGCCTACAAAGTAAAATAAGGCAATTTTTAATATTTTCTTCTATGAAACGAATGCAAGTCTGCCAGGAAGGCTCTCCCATTCTCCGTCACAGACCCTGAAATACCATTCTCTGTGGGTAAATGTCATATTTGGTCAAAGCAGACTCAGGCTATACCTCCTTCTCTGTCGCATATTTAAATTTTCACATCCCACATCTTTTGGTAACACAGTGCAAATGCCACTGTGTTACTATAGGGCTTTTCAAAACCATCTCCAGATGTTAGTATTCTCTGCTTCCGAATTCACTCAATTCTTTATCTGCAATGATTGTGCGACATTAATTACTTTCTACCTTTAACTTCTCTTACTATTTATTAATTAGTATTCAACTAATTAGTTAGCAATCAACTGGTTAGTGAATAGTCAACAAATATATATTTATGTGTTGAATAAATGAGAAGAAAAAAAGAAAACCGACAGTAACGTTAATTTAAGAATTTATCAAGCATGGATACTTCAGCACAAGTCAATTTGACAAGACTCACTGTAGAGCCTTGAACAATGTCACCCAAAAAGATATGCCCAATCCCAAATCCCAGGACCTGTGACTGTGATCCTATTTGGAAGTAGGGTCATTGCAATTGTAATTAAGCTAATGATCTTGGGATGAGATCATCTGGATTTGGGATGGGTCCTAAAGCCAATGACTGGTGTCTTTATGAGAGAAAGGAGAGGGAGATTTGAGACAGAGGGGAAGCTATATGAAGACACAGGCAGAGACTGGAGGCATGTGGCTACAAGCCAAGTGAATTCATTTCCTAGGGCTGCTGCAACAAAGTACCACAAGCTGAGTAGATTAAACAACAGAAATATTGTCTCACAGTTTTGGAGGCTAGAAGTCTGAATCAAGGCATTGGGGGGTGGGCATAATCCCTCTAAAGAGTCTAGGGAAGAATCCTTTCTTGCAACTTCCTAGCTTCTGGAGGTCACGGGCAATCCTTGGTGTCCCTTGGCTGGTAGACTCCAATACTCCAAACTCTGCCTGTGCCATCACCTGGAATTCTTGCTTTGTGTTCAAATTTCCTTCCTTTTATAAGGACAATAGTCCTGGGATTAGGGCCCATCATAATCTAGTGTGACCTCATTACATATACAAAGACATCACATTAACAGCTACCAGGGGTTAGGCTTGAACATATCTTGGGGGCGGGGACACATTTCAACCCACAACATGAAGGAATAAGTATTGCCAGAGGTACCAGAGGCTAGGAGAGGGGCGTGGAATGGATTCTGTCTCGGAGCCAGCTGCAGGAATCAACTCTTGGTTGTGTGACCTCGATATTAGACTTTGGCCTTCAGACCTGAGAGAGAAATACATTTCTGTTTTGTTTTTTTGTTTTTGTTTTTTTTTTTGCCACTTTTGTATTTTATTGTGGAACTGAGTTCTTTTGTTTTTTTTCCTTAAGCAAACCAGCTTGTGGCAATTTGTTAACAGCAGTCCTAGAAAAGGAATACACTTTTATTCTTTTCTTTCTGAGGGAGAGAAGGGCAATGGAAGGGTGAGAATTTTGATGGCAGAAAGGAAATGTAGAATGAATTTGTATTATGGGACATTTACCAAGGAGGACAGATTTGTGTTAACCACTATGAGTACTAAGAAGCCTGAAGACGGCTGAAATTGTTGGGCTCTCACAAGAAAGGAAAGTGTTATTTTCTGGAAGGAATAAGGATACTAAGCTAGGCCTTATTTATTAATGATTAGTAAATGGGTAAACTTTACATTTTAAATCGGACATGCATTATACCTTGAACTCATGATAAAAAGTATTATATAAAAGATGGATAAGAATAAATACTGGTTTAATCAGAAAACCAGTAAAACCCTTTCAGAAATTAAACTTAAATTAAGACTTTTTTTTTTCAATACTCAAGATTTTACTCAATAGACATAACCTCAACCAGAATTTAAAAACTGAGGAGACAAAAGTCTTAGTTCAGAGACCAAATTAAAGAAGCAGGAGAAGTGATAAGGAGGTGTGTATAAGAAAGAGCAAAGACTAAGACATCATTCTCTCTGAGCCTCAGTTTCCTCAGTGATAAAATGAACACACTAAAACCTGCTTTACAGGATCATTATGTAGAGGAAGAAAATTAGATATAATTTGTACATGGCATATAATGCCATTGTACAATTCCATAGGGCATTTTATGAATTTCCCCCTGAGTTTCCCAGAGGCTATGACAAATACCAAACAATAGGTTGGCTTAGCAATAGGAATTTATTGGCTCATGGTTTCAGAGACCCGAAGGCTTTCTTCCTCCCAGGGTCAGTAGCACTCTGGCTGACCGGCAATCTATGCGGTTCCTTGGCATTCCCATCATATGGTGATGTCTTCTACTTTCTCTTCCAGTTTCTGCTGACTTCTGCATTCAGGCTCCTCCCCACGGCTTTCTCTCCATAAGGCCATCAATAATAAGTATGAAACCCATCCTAACACATCTAATATCTTGAAAAGGTCCTGTTTACAATGGATTTTCACCTACAAGAATGGGATTAAGTTAAATAACATGTTTTTTTTTTTTCTTTTCTGCCACAAAGAACCTAATCTGCTACACCATCTCAGAAGAGCAAGCAATATTAGGTTAATTGTAATTCAAGTACTGAGAACGTATTTACAGGTTTTCTTTAAGTTGATAATCTAAATATGCAGGGCATGACAAAATTAAAAAGACCCCATTTTGCTCCCTTTTTTGCTATATTTGACTCACAGATATGTTAATTAGGCTGTTATTCTTAAATGCTATCTTTTAACACATGCATAATCCCAAAATATGCACAGTAGATTTATCAGTGATGTGGCTGGCTGGATTTAGGCTAAATCTTTGAACTTGACTGGGAAAAGAAGGTTTTTAAGGGATGAACTTCATGGAAATCAGGAGAGCAATAGGCTCTCAAACCAGCCTGTCAGGTCCTTGGAGGACAAAGCCCTTCTGGAAGAGCCCAGAGAATATTTTATGACATTGTATTTCTGACTTTTGGAGAACTAATTTCTGTTGCTAATTTTTACAGTTGATTGTACCTTTTTATATTCTTGGGTTCACGTCATTTTTTTTCTCCCTTGAAACTTTTCCTAATCATGAAACTGAAACAGAATCATATATTTTAAATCTCCATAAGCCAGGCAGGATTGATTTACTATCATTTGTTAAATAAGTATCTGTCTCATAAAAACACATTGTAAAGCTGACAATGTAGTATTGTCAATTGTAACCTGTGTCACAACAATGTAAATTGTTGTTGGTGGGGCAATATATGGGAATCCTGAATGGTATGCATGATTGTTTTGTAAACTCACAACTTCTCAAATAAAAACAAAATAAATAAGGAAGAAAAAAAAAGAATAATTACATTTTAAAAGTTAATGTCTTAAGCTTAAATAATAATTAAAAAAAATAATATGTTAAAGAAATGCAAGCACAAGTACTGATAGTGGTGTGACAGTCTCAAGAGCTGCTACAAAGGGCAAAGAAAAGTGTGCAGGGAGTGTGCAGGATAGAGGCCCTATACCCTCCTTAGCCAAAGCCGATTAGCTTTCCCTCTTTCATAAACCAGGGATCTGTGAAAGATTTATTGCTTTCATTTTGGGGAAAAGGTTTCAGAGAAAGATGATATATGACGATAATAAGAGAGCTAGAGATGATAGAGAAATGCATGCATATAGAAAAATACATGATAGATAAATAGAAAAATAGATATACATACATAGAAAGACAGATACAAAGATATGTACATAGACAGATAAAATGTATAAAACATTTGAAAAAACTTGGTGGGGTAAGAATTATGCTTCATTGGGAATTAAGAGACCTGACTTCTAGTCCAGGCTTCCACTACATCCTGGTGTGAGTTTAAGCAAGTTATCATAACCTGTGATTCTCATTTCTTCCAACCCTATTTCACCTCTCCCTCATTCCTTAAGACCTGAGAAACCCAGTGCTAGTTCTACAGGGGCACCTCCTTCCCAATTATTTTCCCTTAGCTGGGATTCTATTGAAAGGAACCAGTATATCTTTGGGTTAAGGCTTAGAAATCTCTTTTAAGATATAAATATGGCTTCTGGGAGGAACACATTCTTATCTCGATCATTATGAAAGTGAATGAGCTTACCAATCTTGTTGGAGACAGTGGGTAAATATAACATTTTGAGAGTCTACTATTTACCAGTCATTGCTTAAGTGTTATCACTTTTATGGATCCCCAAAGACACACAGTACAACAGATGTTGCTTTGGATTAGGGCAAAGGGGGGAACGATTGGTCATGGTAGTGCTAAGAAGGACCCTGAGTGTGGATGATGAGAGAATGTGAAGAGCAAGTGAAGGGAATTGCATGTGTGCTGCCCAAAGATAGGGCACGGCCCTGTAAAGAAACTGGACTCATTTACATATTTGTACAGGGCTGGCCTGGTGCCACCCATTTCCTCCCTCCTTCTCTTGGGCCACCACTAGAGCTGCTGCTTCCTCCCCTTTCCCTGCTGCTTCCTTAGTCACCACTCATATATGTACTATCCAGGGTTCAAAGGAACTTCATGTTCACTATTGCTTAAAATATGCTTGTTTACTTTTGTGTAGCAGCCAAACAGCTAAGAGTCTTGAAAACTCTAGTGAACCTGAGAAAGTGGCTTTATGAGGACCCTGGCACAGACGACTCCGCCTGAAATGAATGAATGTTACATGGATGAAATGTCAATAGGTGAGGTGTCCATGTCAATCTTGTCAAAAAGATTGGAGAACTAGTTTGGGGGCAAATTGGCATGACCCCTCCTTTCTGTAGCATTTAAATATGAACAGTGATAATCAGATGACACATATCAGGCCTTATATGTGAGGTATGGGGCTTAGTGACTCTCTGGAGGGAACCCTACTGCTGTTACATGGCTCTCAGAGGCATAAGCCACTTTATTATCAGGGAGAGATGCAAGGCAAGGTCTGTCAGCTCTGATCACAGGTACAGAGCTTGGCTCTTGCTTATGGGATTTGTGGCATAGGCTGCCATGATCAGTGCATCATTTGACACTCCTTCGTAATCCAACACACCCAGTTTTCCTAAATAGATCTTCATTGCTCATTTTCCTCCTTTTTGACCTTGTCTTGAAATTATGGCAAAATGTATTCTGAGTTTTATCTTTTAAGAAAGAGATTTGGACTTATCATTTATACCCATAAATTTATATTAGTTTCCAATGACTTTGTTCCTATGTCTTAGTTTTCTATGTTTTTTTACTCTTTACCTTACTCTTCTTCCTAATTTCTTCACCCCCATCTACACTTGTGCACATATAATAAGTATTCTTAGAATGCAAATGTAAATAACAGAACATATTAACAGCTACCATTCTCTCTCAAAAATCCTTGTATACACTATCTCTATGCTATTTTCTGCCTTGGAAATACTCATTTTACAAAAGTGAACTTAATGCTTATATTTGAATTCACTCACAAAGCACAAGAGTTGAGTTGAAGTGTTTGAGGTGGCAGGAATTTTCAATATGATTTGGGGTATCTCCATTATTTTGAAGAAGAGGAAACTGAAGACATGAGTGTAAGAGTGACTCACCTAAGGTCATAAGATAACTATCAGAGGCAAGGCCAGGACATGGACAATTCCCTTGTCTTTTCCCAGGTCACCTTCTCCCACATCAACGCACTCGTCATGAATTTTTATTGTCTCTATTCTGTGGCCAGCTAGACCACACTTTACTGTAGCAGTTTGATACTATTGATGAATTCCAAAAAGAAATATTGGATTATGTTTGTACACTGGTCTTTTCCTCTGGGTATATTAGAGTGTATTGGATTCAGAGGTTTTAATTTTAATTGATTAAATAAAGATTAAGCTTTTGATTGGGCTACGTCAGTAGGACATTGAGTCCCTGCTCCCTTGGTGGGTGGTGACTCAGACAGAAACCGCACCACAGAGAAGGGAGTTTGGAGTTGTGGGTTGGAGCCCTGGAAGTGAACACACAGGAGAAGAACACAGATGGATAGAGATGGCTCCTTAGACACAGCAGAAGCCCCGGAGAGAGAGACAGAGCCATTCACCTGTTCGTCTACAGCTGGCCTTGTGGAGTGAGCACAGCATCTGAGCCTGGAGAGAAACAGAGCCCTGGGAAGAGAGGAACCCAAGAAGCCTGAACTCTTGGCAGATGACTGCAGCCATCTTGCCCCTACACGGGGCAATAGACTTTGTTGAGGAAAGTAACTTACGCTTTATGGCCTGGTAACTGTAAGCTTCTACCTCAAATAAATATCCTTTATAAAGGCCAACAGATTTCTGGATTTTGCATCAGCACCCCTTTGGCTGACTAATATACCTTACTTAGAACAAACATACCAATCCTTAATAAAAAAAATCCTTCTTTATGCAACATGGAAATGAGAAAGCAATGAAAGATTGTTTGAAAAATCTGTTCCCTCCTTTGGATCTAGAGACAAGTCAAACATAAGAAAATGTCATTGTGAATAACTAGTGTCCCAGAGTCCCAGAGGAGCTGACCCTGCCTAACAGCATCACAGGCTTACCACAGATTTGACAACTTCAGTCATAATTTTATCAAGAGATGTTCTATTTCTATATCGTCCAAAGCATCTCCTTCAATTTAATCACATACAAAACCCCACAGATTTTGCTAGAATGGATGATAAAATGATTTTATTCTCTGGTAGTTGGGAAGCACTAATTTTGCTTGGCTCTTGTTGTACTGTTATTCACATTTGGTAAATGCACAAAGAAAGATAATACTAGATTTGGAATATACTCCTAAATGTGCAGATGAATCACATTCACAATATAGTTCCTCAAATTTTTTTTATTGGGAAATGAAAAAACTAATCAAATAGTCATCTCAGTAAATGTGTTTCAGTGTATTTTATCTTTTAAAGGGAATATCCTTAACTTTATAAATTGGGCTAAGGGCATCACGCTTTGACAATTAAACATACTACCTTGTAATCTTCAACCTGGTTAATTAGCGCATGCAGTTTGGTCAGCATAAATGGATCTGTAGCAGTCATATGTATACTCCAAAATACTGTATCCTACTAACTGTTGATTATTTTCATTTCATAAACAAGTATCATCCTATTCTATTGACAGAATATCAGCATTACTTTATTTAATTTAAAAATACTGTCTTTATCACAAAATATTTTGGAATAGGGCTTGAAAGGGGGTATTATGTAGGCTTTCAGGAAAACTATTTTTGTTACTTCTTAAATATAACTGTTGTTTAACATTTCTATATCTTCTGGTAATTTATTATTTACAAAATATTTTTTGCTAATATTATCTAACAATATCTCCCCTTTCTATGTTGAATTGCATTGTGAATTTTATAAATTGTGACAGAATTCTCAAAATACTATACGTTTTCATCTTATTCTTTCTCTCCTTTCTTGATAATGGGCTTAGCAGTGTCCATTCAGAAGGAACTCACCTAGAGACGACTCTGGTTGAGGACGGTCAAACGGGCAGATACAGGGAACCACCAAGGCATCCTAGTTGCCTTTCATAACTATTGTAAACCTGATCTCTTTGTTTTCCTTACCTCTTCCAGAAATTCTGCCCCCCCTCCCCAACCTGGTTTCTATTTCCTAATTATCTTCTTTCATTTCTTCAGTTTCCTTCTAGATCACTCCAGACAACACTGCCTAATAGACAACAAAATAAAATAGAAATACAAAACAACCTTTTACAATACCTATCAAACTTTATTTTTAAAATCCATAAAGTAATTTAAGGCAAGGCGCAAATATGACCCCAAAACAATGTAATCATTTTAGAGATTCACCACAATGGGATTTCTGCTCTATAGGTCATTTCATATTCTAGCATTTTTATACCTATACTAGCCAAGAACAGGGACAATGTATCATCTGCCAGGTCTAGATTTGACATCAGTAAACAAAACCTAGATAACTTTTTAGCTGTTGCTAAAATCAATTTTGACGTGAAACGTACATAAAATGAAGTATATAGATAAAAAGAATATGTGTAATATTTCAAGATTAATCTCAGAGTTCATGGAAAAATAAGTTAGAAAATTAATGATGTGCTTCTTTTTATACTTTTAGTTGCAAGGGTTATTATTTAGGTATATTTTCCTGGATTATAGATATATTAAAAAATATTCTTAGATTAAGTATTCATTTTTCCACAGATCTTATTTTGTTTTGTTTACCCAGTAGTCATAAATGTCTAGTAAATATTTGTAGTCTAACTGTTCAAATAAAGCCTGCTATCAGATGAGGCAAACATTAGCCTCTATAACCACCACTAGCAATATATTTAGTGTTTTTCCTCTGAAGACACATTGTATAATACAACTAGTTGTATCACAATGTAATACTAGATATAATACAATATGATACTAGCTACAATGTGGTATAGACACAACACACGTATAAATGAGAGATGAATCACATGTGCATTTTCATATTTTAGAAATGTTTAAGAAAAATTCTGCCAAAGGAGTAGGGTTCTCATCTATTTAAATAACTTGTAAAAAGATTTACAAATTAATGTTTAGAATAAATAGCTCAAAGGAAAAAGCAAGTACTCTGATCAAACTCCAAAGTTTTAAAAAGGATGAAATAATTCATGATGCTTAAAATTAAATAAAATAGTTTCCCAAAGACATTATTCTAATGAGCTAGATGATTATGAGGATGGATATAGCATTTGTCAAGGGAAAGCTGGTTTGTCAAGAAGATCCTTTTTGTAACTTAAACTTTATTTCAACATGAAAAAATATAATACAGACAAAAGGCAGCTTAACAAATTATGGAAGCATTACTTTAAAAAATCCTGTCCAGGAACATTTATCTTAGGTAATCCTAAAAAGAAGATTCATTTTTCCATTGTGGCTACCGTAGAGGTTACTCATGCCTTGCCTTTCTGCCTGACTTTAACCTTTCTTTCTGCCTTTCCCCTCCCTTTATATATTCTGTCTTAACAAACATTTCAATTGACAGTAGGCCACTATATAGTACAAAGATAAGAACAAGTAAGATATGCTTTCTGTTTTGAAAGTATATACTTCTCCTACGTGTATAACAGTCACTGCCGTTTTTGCATCTTCACATCCTTAGATTACAGATTCAGTGCAATACCATTCTGTGCTTGCTTATATGGAATATTCCACCAAGCAGATACATAATAAAGAAGACAGTCACTGTTCTCTGAAAAGTGTGAGAAAGTATGTTTCAGGGAGCAGGCTGAGTCTGACTGCACAATTTGTAACAAGGAGCTGTACAAGATGTGCTATTGTCTTTATTGTCTCCCAGGTAAGGAGTCTTGGTTCCCTTTCAGTTTCTGAATCCACAAAAAATTCACTTAGTGGCACTAGTTTTCTAAGTGGGAAAGAAGCCTAAGGGATGAGAAAGCTCTTATGGGTTTCTGGCCTCCTTTCTACTAACCTCTTCAAATTACTGAAGTGAATGAGGCTTTCACATTCCTCATACTAGCCACTATTACTTACCCCTTAGGGTGTTAATCTGTTAGCACTTTAGCTGAGATATGAATTTTAAAACATGTTAATCTGAGCTAAAAATCCCCTTGAGGAAAAAAAAAAGAAAAATATTAAAGGAAAAGCTCACTTTCTGATTTCTCCTTACTTTGGAATACTTTAAACCAAAAGAAAGAAAAACTGATCCACTTCCTATTAGTATCATTATGTTATGTAAAAGAGGTTAGCAGAACCCAATTCCCCAAAGGCCACATTGGGTTAAAAAGAGCTAATGGAAAATTCAATTCTGTGATGGAGTTATATGCACTAAATACACTCATATGCCTTTTTTGAATAGGCATATATAATCACTTAATTGTTTGTTAAGAATTTATTTTCATATAAAGTCTTTATACGCTCCCCTATTTAGTTTTTCTTGCTTTGCAAAAGTCTCTATATTCTAATTCATGCTTTATGCACCTCAGAAACAATAAAATTTAAATGAGAAAAATGAAAAGCCTATCTGTATATAAATGTCTCCAAACAAACATGTCATATTTTTCTATTGAAAGAATTATATAATTTGCTTAGATTTTAGATAGATTAGTCACAATCGCAGAATGAAAGATATTTCTCTGGTTCACCACTAGCAGTATTACCTTCCCATGGTAGATATAGAATCTTTAGAACTGAAAAGTGCTATAGCTAAAATCCCTCATTTTAAAGTTAATACTGCAGTCTTGTAAGGTAAATAAACATCTCAAAATTTCAGAATCTATCTGGTAATTTAAAGAGCAAACTAAAGATATAAACGTATACTTAAAGTGATCAAATCATTATTAAACTTAGATATGCGACATTTTAATTACAAATACTCTTTCATCTTAGTATTTTCCTATTGGATAGTACAGAACCAAACATGGAGTAGGAGCTCCTGTTTACAGTATTCATTTATACCTTCTTTACTCAATAAACATTCATCAGTATCTACTCAAAAGTTACTGTCTCAGTAACACATGTCCTGGCCACGTTGTTAATTTCCCCACCCTTGAAGCTTCATATCTCCCTTTGATTTCTAGCTTTTAGAATTTACCTTTCACATTATTTATATTTTTAAATTTAATCTGTCTATAGGCTGTTTCCTTCTCTAGAATGGAACTTTCATGGGGCAGAAAGGTATGTCTGGTTTATGCACTGCTCTATTGTTCTCTTGTGTTTAATATAGGAACTGACACATAGTATATGTACAATAAATATTGGTTGAATGAATATATTAATGAATTATTGGAACCTGCAAGGTGCCACACAAATTCTGATACAAGGATTAAATAAAGTTTCTTTCTTTTTAATCAAGAGTATAACATGAACTGTACACAATATTATTACTATTGTAAGAGCAGTAAGAGAAAAACTCCAGTATTCCATAGACATGTTAAAAATGGAATTCTTTCCTTTCTTTAAGGCCCTGTGTATTTTTCCTCTCTGATTCCCTACCTCTTCTTAACAAACTGTAAATTCCTCTCTCCAGACTTGGGAGCTATTAGCACCCATCCCCTGCTTTCACAGAAGGCTTCCATAGGATCGAGTCCCTGGTTAGCTGCTGGTGATGGAAAGGGACATAGAAATCCTCTTCCCCAAGAACAGTGTGGGCATGGCTGATCACTGATCATGGCTTTTTGATTAGCAAATTCAAATAGCTGGGTCTGAACTCTGAGGGAAGCTATTGTTTCAACCCACCCTTGACAAAGATGGTGGCATCCATTGTTCAACCCTCCCCGGACAGAGGCAGTGGTGATGGAGATTTAAAGATGCAACACTTCCTCAGGAGAACTGGAGATAGATATCTGAATGGCTGCATTTTCTGGGCAGACCAAGAAAGCTCAGCTTCAGGGAGTGATCAGAGAAGCTTCTGACACCCTTCCTGACACTCTTGGCAGGGCACTTTGCACCCATCTTGGGTCCATGGTCTGGTTTTAGCTAGGAAAAACCCATCTTGGGAAAGTCCTCCCTAAGATTACCCTCCTCAAAGAATTTGCACCCCCACCCCAGGAAAAGCAGTGAGAACACAAAAAGAATATAAAAAATATAGAGGCAGAAAGTCCGGGATGAAGGCATGCTGGCTTCAAATACCCAGGAGAGGAAATTTGTCCCCTGGGGTAATGGGGACAAAAATCTCCTGTAAACAGAGGAACTCAAAAAACTAATAAGCAAAAGCCCAGGACAAAGCAGGAGAAACCCTATATACTGCATTCACCTTGGGCATACCTTGCTGATAAGAGGGCTGAAAATGAAGAAAATCTCTTGTCTTAAGACCAGCTGGTTACAAAACCAAGAAACACACATCCCAGGGAGTAAAACCAGAGTTAACACTTTTAAAATATTAAAATGTACAGTGTGATTAAAAGAGTACAAGAAGAAGAAACAGGAAATGATGGCCCATCTAAAGGGAGAGGATAAAAATACAGAAAAAAAAAAAAGATGAGAATATTGACATACTGAACAAAGACATTAAAAGAAATGATCTTAAAAATGCTCAAAGAGATGAAAGAAGGTACAAAGAAAGAACGAAAAGATATCAGGAAAACAATGAATGAACAATATGAGAGTTGAAGTAGAGATGGGAATTTTTAAAAGGCACCAAACAGGGCTGCTGGAGTTGAAGACCACCATAACTGAAATGAAAAATGCCCAGGAGAGTTTCCAGAGCAGACTGGAGCTGGCAGACAAAAGAATTCGTGAACCTGAAGACAAGACACTGGAAATGAGTCAGACTAAAAGTAATATTAAAAGTGAAAATAGCCTAAGACACCTCTGGGACACCATCAAGCACACCAGTATGTGCACTGTGGGAGCCCTAGGAAGAGAAGAAAGAGAGAAAGGGGCAGACAGATTAGTCAAAGAAGCAATGACAGAGAACTTCCCAAACTTAGCAAGAGATATGAATATGCACATTCAAGAAGCTCAGAGGACATTAAAAAGGACAAATATGAAGATAAATACACCAATGATATACTGATTATACTATCAAAGACAAAGGACAAGGAGACAGTTCTGAAAATCTGCAAGAGCAAAAACAATGTGTTATGTACAAGGGAGTCCCAGTAACACCAACTGCCGATTTCTCATCAGAAACTACGGAGGCAAGAAGGCAGTGGAATACTTAAAGTGATGAAGGAAAACAACTGCCAGTCAAGAATTTCATATTGACTATCTTTCAAAAATGAGAGGGAAATTAAGACATTCTCAGATAAGCAAAAGCTGAGGGCGTTAATCACCACTAGACTTGACCTACAAGCAACGCTAAAAGAAGTTTTTTTCAGACTGAACAAAAGGACACTAGACAGTGGTTCAAAGTAGTATAAAGAAATTAAGATCTGTGGCAATGGTAACCATTTAAGTAATCATAAATGACAGAATTATTGTATTGTGTTGTTTCATATATAACTCCACTTATTACTTCCTACAGGAACTAAAATGAAAATGCATAAAAAGTAATGATAAATCTAGATTTTGGACATACAATATACAAAGATATAAGTGGTAAGAAGCACAGAAAAATGGTGAGGGCACAGAGGAGTACAGGAAAAGTATATGTGCATGTTCTTAAAGTTAAGTTGTTATAAAATCAAATATAATTTTTGTATATTTAAGACGTTAAATTTTAACCATATGGTAACCACATGGAAAACAGATGAAAAATGTATCAAGATAGAAATGAGAAGGCACTTAATATGGTACAATACAAAAAAAAGCAAATAAATATAATAGTAGGCTTTCACAGAAGTGAGGGATAAAAAATGTATAAGATTTATAAAGGATAAATAGCAAAATAACAGAAGAAAGTCCTATATTATCAGTAGTGATGTTAGATGTAAATGAATTAACTCTCCAGGCAAAAGAATTAGATTGGCAGAATGGATAAAAAGCACAACTCAAGTCATGCAAGAGACTCAACTTAAAGTCAATGATACAAGTAGGTTGAGGGTGAAAAGATAGAAAAAATATACCGTGCAATTAGTAATCAAAAGAGAGCTGGGGTGACTATACTAACATTGGCTAATATAAACTTTAAGCCAAAAACAGTTACAAGTGACAAATTATATATGGATAAAGAGGACAATTCCGTAGAAATATGTAACAATTATAAATATATGTGCAGCTGAGCCCCAAATTATATGAGCAATACTGACAGATTTGAAAGAAGAAATTGGCAGTTCTAAATTAGTGGTAGGAAACCTTAACACACCACTCTCAGTAATGAATAGAATGTCTGATCAGAAGATCAATAAGAAATTATAGGACTTGAATAATACACTAAATCAACTAGACCTACCAGATATATACAGAACACTGCACCTAGTGAAAACAGAATATACATACTTCTCAAGTGCACATAGATGATTCTCCAGGATAAACAATATATTGAACCTAAAACAAATCTCAATAAAATAAAAAATATTGAAATGTATATTCTTTGACCACAAAAGAATGAAGCCAAAAGTCAATAACAGAGGGAGAAATGAAAAATTCACAAATATGTGGAAATTAAACAACATACTCTTAAAACAACTAATGGGTTAAAGAGGAAATCAGAAGTGAAATTAGGAAATATCTTGAGGGAAATGAAATGAAAATACAGCATATCAAAACTTATGGGATGCAGTGAAGGCAGTGATGAGAGGGGAATGTATACATTATAAAAGAAGAGAAACTTCAAATCAGGTATGTAACCTCAAACCTGCAAGAACTAGAAAAAGAAGAGCAAACCAAACCCAAATCAAGCAGATGGAAGGAAATAAACATTAGAGCAGAGATAAACGAAATTGGAAAAAAGAAATCAATAGAATCAACAAAACCAAATGTTGGTTCTTTGAAAAGATCAATAAAATTTACAAACTATAGCTAGACTGACAAAGGAAAAAAGAAAGACGATACAAATAATGAAAATCAGAAATGAAAAGGGTATATTATTACCAATCCTGTTAAAATAAAAAAGACTATAAGAGGATAGCATGAACAACTGCATGCCAATAAATTATATGGACTAGATGAAATGGACAAATTCTCAGAAACACACAAACTACCTATACTGACTCACAAAGCAGTAGATGACCTTAACAAATCAGTTACTAGTAAATAGATGGAATTAGTCATCAAAAACCTCCCAAAAAAGAAAAGACCAGGACCAGATTGCTTCATAGGGGAATTCTACAATATTCCAAGAATTAACTCCAGTTCTGCTCAAAGTCTTCCCAAAAAATAGAAGAGGAGAGAACACTCTCTAACTCATTCTACAAAGCCAACATCACCCTCATATCAAAGCCAGATAAAGATACTAAAACAATTTTTTTTAATTATAGTCTAATATCTCTTATGAATATAGATGTGAAAATTCTTAACAAAATACTTGCAAACTGAATACAACAGCACAGCAAAAGAATTATACAAGATGTTCAAGTGGGATTTATTTCCAGTATGCAAGGTCCAACATAAGAAATTCAATTAATGTAATCCACCACATTAATAGACTGAAGGAACAAAAACAACAAAAACATGACAATCTCAATTGATGCAGAAAAGTCATTTGACCAAATACTGCACTCTTTATTGATAAAAACTCTTAGAACACCAGGCATAGAAGGAAATTTCCTCAACATGATGAGAGGCATATATGAAAAGCCCACAGCTAACATCCTACTAAATGGTGAAACACTGAAAGCTTTCACCTTAAGATCAGAAACAAGACAAAGATGCCCACTGTGAACAATGTTATTCAACAATGTACTGGAAGTCATTGCCAGAGGAATTAGGCAAGAAAAAGAAATAAAAGGCATCCAGATAAAAAGGCAGAAGTAAAACTTTCCCTATTTGCAGAAAATCCCAAAAAGTTTCATAACAAAGTTCCTAGAGCTATTAACTGAATTAAGAAAAGTGGCAGAGTACAAGATCAACACCCCAAAATCAGTAGTGTTTCTAGACACAAGCAATGAACAATCAGAAGAAGAAATCAAGAAAAAAAATTCCATTCATAATAGCAACTGGAAATATCTAGGAATAAATCTAACCAAGGATGTAAAGGACTTATACACAGACAACTAAAAAACATTGCTAAAAGAAATTTAAAAAGATCTCACTAAATGGAAGGATATTCCATGTTCATGGATTAAATATTATTAAGATGCCAATACTATCCAAAACAATTTATAGATTCAATGCAGTCCCAATCAAAATTCCAACAACCTTCTTTGCAGTAATGAAACAGCCAAACATCATATTTATATGGAAGGGTAAGCAGCCCCAAACAGCTTGAAAAAGAAGAATGAAATTGGAAGTATCACATTTCCTGATCTTGTAACTTATTACAAAGCCACAGTATTCAAAACGGCATGGTACTGGCACCAGGACAGACATATAGACCAATGGAATAGAACTGAAAGCTCAGAAGTCAGCCCTGACATTTATAGTTGACTGATTTTTAACAATGTGGCAAAGACCACTCAATTTGGGAAGAACAGTCTCTTCAACAAATGGCACTGGGAAACCTGGATCTTCATTTGCAAAAAAAGAAGAGGACTCCTACATTATACCATATATAAAAATCAACTCAAAATGGATCAAAGACCTAAATATAAAAGCTAGAACTATCAAACTCCTATAAGAAAACTTAGGAAAGCATCTTCAAGACCTTTTGTTAGGAGGTGGTTTCTTAGCCTTTACACCTAAAGCACAAGCAACAAAAGAAAAAAGTAGGTAAATGGAACTTCATCAAAATTAAAACCATTTGTTCCTCCCAGGACTTTATAATGAAAGTAAAAGGACAACCTACAAAATGAAAGAAATTATTTGGACATCACATAACCAATAAAGGATTAATACCCAGAATATATATAAAGAAACCCTTAAATTTAACAGCAAAACAAAACAAAACAAAACAAAAAACTCAATTTTAAAAAATGGGCAAAAGACTTGAACAGGCATCTCTCCAAAGAAGATATACAAATATCCAGAAAGCACATTAAAAGATGTGCAGCATCATTAGCCATCAGGGAGATGCAAACCACAATGAGATACCATTTCACACACATTAGAATGGTTGCTATTTTTTAAAATAGAAAATAGGTATTGGAGAGAATGCAGAGAAATAGGGACACTCATTCATTGCTGGAGGCAATGTAAAATATTGCAGCTGCTGGAGAAAACAGTTCAGTGGTTCCTCAGAAATCTAAGTGTAGAACCCGGCAATTCCACTACTTAGTATATACCCAAAAGAATTGAAAGCAGGAACTCGAACATGTATTTGCACACTGATGTTCATGGCAGCATTATTCACAATTACCAAAAGACGGAAGCAGCCCAAGTGCCCATCAACCAATGAGTGGATAAAAAAAATGTGGTATATACATACCTGTAGAAAAAGGAACTATGTCCTGATGCATTCAACAACATGGATGAACCCTGAATACAGCATGTTGAATGAAATAAGCCAGACATAAAAGGAAAAATTTTGTATGATCCCTCCCTGACTTGAAACAATTAGAATAAGCAAACTAGACTATAGGTTACCAGGGGATGGGGTGGGGATAAGGAATGGGAAATTAAATCGTAAAATGTACAAGGCTCCTTTTGGAATGATGGAAATGTTTTGGTAATGGATGGTGGTGATGGTAGCACCACATTGAGAATGCAATTAACAACACTGAAGCATATATTTGAATACAATTAAAATGGGAAATGTTAAATTGTATATATGGTAACAGAATGAAATTTTAAAAAAATCCATGGAACTACACTACACAGTGAACCCGACATTAAACCATGGACTTTAATAGTACAAATATTAAAATGTGCTATCATCAATTGTAATAAATTTTCAACACCAATGCAAGATATTGGTGGTGGGGTGGTATGTGGGAATCCTGTATTTTATGACTGTGCTGTAAACCTGCTTCTCTAAAAAAGAAACAAAAGAAAAAAGTAAAAGAGAAAGATCGGGAAAGTAATGGTTACATCCTAAACATTTACAGCTGAGAATAATTAGAGCAGCAAACTGTTGTGGAGCAGTAACTATGTTCTATAGTTAGCAATAATATTTTCATGATGCTCTTTCATCATTTGTAACAAATGTTCCACAACAATGCAAGGTGTTGGTGGTCGAATAACGTATGGGGATCCTGTATGTTATGCATGATTGTTTTGTAACGTCACAACTTGTCTAATTTAAAAAAAGAAGACCTAGGGAAGTGCTCCCAAATCTGCTGACAGATGGATGGTAACTTAAGAGAATTCAAATAGGTGCGGCTACATACCCTGTTGCTCTGTTGGTGCAGAGCTTCTCAAATTTGAATCCCCGATGTTTCCACGTGTCTAGGAAGACACTTGGAAAAACCTGTGTTTCTAAACTATGCTCAAAAACTACTGTTTTAGGGAGTTTCATTAGACAGCAGTATACAGGGTTATATGAAGAACTGAAGGTAGGAGGACCAGGTGGGAAGAGTTTTATATAGTAGTGTAGACCTAATAAAATGAAGAGCTTGGTTTTAAAATGACTATCCATTCTATATGCCCCAGCAACATTGTAGTTTAACATAATTTTAGTTTTTTGATAAAGTTGACTCATTAAATGTTTAAATTTAATGAAATGTTTCCTCCTTATGATTTTTCATAAATAAATACATGTTAAAGTAAAAGAAACAAAAATGGGACAGAGAGAAGATGGATGAGCGGATGGAAGGGAGGATGGATGGCGAGAATGATGGATAGAAGGAAGAAAAGAAGAAGAAAATTCTGCTGCAAATTCCAGACTGGGATTGTGATAGTGGAAATTCCATATATAAAAAAGACTGAAGAGAAAAAAAACAAAAAACAAAAAACCTCAATGCCTAACTAGATGTGAAGAGGTAATTTGAAGGGAAGAACCCAGGTATGCTGCAAATTTCAAAGCTAAGGGATTAAGAAAATTGCAGCAAGGAAAGATATCTGGAGGGCACACTAGATTTGGAGTAATGATGATATTTGGTTTTAGCCATTAGCCTTTTGTTAACATTTTTCAAACCTGTTGGGAAAAAAATGCTGTTAACCTATCATTCTAATAACCTTTAATTTCCCTTACTGATCCCTGTTCAACCCCCTACTCCACCACCACCATTCCACATCTTTACAACAGGGTTGGTCCTAAGCAAGATTTTGTCTTAAACAGATTTACTTGATTCTCTTTTCCTTTATTTCTACCACCTTTCCTTATCTGCCATATGCCCACTGACCTGACACTGTCCATTTGTTGCCTAACCTACCCATTATTTCAGAACACTGCCTAAGTCTACCTACCCCAGACAATGCTCAGACTTTATGATGAAGATGTATTCTGAATTTTCTAGAACAGTCCCACTATCAACCATCTAATTTTCTTGTCTAATTTTGCTGCTGGAAATATTGATCTCTACGTCATCTCTCTTCTTTCCTTTTCCCTCTCAAATTCAACTTACGTAAACTATTTTTAAGGAAATTAAAGATATTTGCATTAAGTTATAAATCATTCCAGTGAAAGATGAATGACTGATAGCCAATTTAGGAGGATATTCTATCTTTCCATTTTAAAAGAGGAGTTTGTTAACAAAAATAGATATTTCCATTGACTTCATTTCTTAGAAAGAATTTTGTTTATTGGGTACTTTCAGGAATTCCTTAAATTTCACCATTAACTACCCTCTTCATTTACAAATAAATCCAGACCTGCCTGTCAGAATAAACTGGACATTAAGTATCAATCATTGTTTGGCATTGAATCTACTTAGAATTTGCATTCTACTCTATCATAATCAGCTTTGGTTAACTTCTAATCTGGGAGAAATGAATCAATGAGATCATGCTTCATATTTATTAATATTTAACCAAAGAGGATGTGAGTCCTAGCAAACCTCATTCTCTAAAGAAAAATATTATTCTCAGTTTAAAAATATCACTTTGGCAATGCATACATGATAGAGATATCTGAAAGCCTCTCACTTTTATCTGCAGTAAAACTGTGTTATATTTAAATCACAGTGTGAAGTTACAGTACACTGGAAAAGATGCAATGTTTTCTTAGAGAAATCACTTGGCATCTAGGTGAAGGGAATACATAGAAGAGTAATACTTAGGGATCCCAGAACAGATGCAAAAAAATGAGACAGGAGCCTTTAGAGTCTCTGAGACTGGAGGCGAAGTCCCATCTGTCAAGTACCTCTCTTGGCTCTCCCGAAAGAATCATGCCTCCAGTTTTCCAGATTGTCCTGGCAATTAAATGTGTTCCAAGACCTGTCACATTTATCATTGTAAACTTCCTATAACCGGCTTCCACTGGCAATCTCATTTTCCATGAAATCCACAATCTCTATGACTAGCCAGTGGCGGGCTGGTGATTCTGTAAGTTCTACTGAGGGTTTTTCTTATTGAGGTCAACACTGTGGCAGAGAGAGCCAGTTGCCACCCCAAAATACATTTCCCTTCTTCCAGACTACAGAACCCCCACAAGGAGATGGAAGGTGCCTGAGTCTTTTATAACCTTTGAGGCATTTTACCAACCCTTGAATGATTGTCAGCAGACTTCTTAATGGTTAGAGAAAAGTAGATATTTATCTTGTCCAAAGTCACTATAGGTTGGGGCTTTTTGTGATTCACTTGCAGTGGGGTTAATGATAATACAAAGAAAAATACAAAAATCTTGAATTTGTAGGGCATATTGTTCATGAAGATTAAAATCTAATTATATATGTATGTATTCTGTAATAATTATTTAAAGGGATATAAACTTCATGGATTATCTTTTTTCTATATGTTGCAAAGGAGCTGAGAATGACCATCTCTCAAAAAGATAAACAATGCCATCAGAGCAAAAAACATGAAGGAAACAATGTTTTAGGAATCAGATGAAAGTGGGTTTAAATCTCAACTCTGCTACTTACCAGTAAGTGGACAGCATGGGAAATTTGCTTCACCTCTTCTTCATGTCTAATTTGTCATAAGTAGCCAGTTTTATTAGAGTTACTATGAAAATTCAATGAAACAGAATACCTGACACACATGGCTCGACTTAAATGATTAATACATTAATACATATCAATTCCTTCCATCCTACTTCACTGCCATGATTCCCCCAACCCCCAAAAGCAAAAGGTTACTCAAAGCTGCTTGATGTTGGTGGTGATTTTTTCTTTTTCATGCTGTTTTTAGTTTTTTAAATGCCGTCACACTCTACTTTCCCACGTTGCAAAAAGATTAGCAATTAACAGTTACTTTCCCATTTTTGGTATGTCTTTACAAGATCATGAAAGCCTCAAGCGAAGAAAAAAAAAAAATTACTACTATTTATAAGGTCACCTGGAAAAATCAGAAAAAAAGAAAAACTCCTTCTCCCTCTCTCTCACCATTTCCCTCTCCCTGTCTCTTAGTCTCTTTCTTATATGCACAAATTACGATAATACTATTAATAAGACCTTTTACTCTCTTGCCATTGAATTTCTATTTACATGATAAATCTCTAAATTACTTTGCATCTTTTGTGTCAAGAGCAAAGGAAATAGGAAATAACTGGATGAACAAGTATACCTTAAAATTAAGAATATGAAAGCCTTGGGTGTAAAGATAATGCTCTTACTTGTAGATGAAATAATCATTAACAATGGGTCAAGAAGATAAGTGTCACAGTTACTCTCTATCCACGGGGTGTAGAAAGTAGGAATGAGAGAACCTTAGCTTTTAACAAAAGTGCCTGCCTTCTAAAAGTCTAAACAAGTTTGGGTCCAAAATACATTTTTACTTTTACTGATACATATTTTGTTAAGCACAATATCTTTTTGTCCACTAACATTTTATTCCAATGAAAAGGATTTAACAACTCTTTTGTGAATATATAAAATCTTATACAACAAAGCAGTCTTTCTAATCGGATTAAAGCAAAGTGGACATTTACATTACCCTGAAAATCTGATGAATGCAGATTGAAAACGTCAAGACAAAAATCCACACATACTAATGGAGTAGATTATAAATTCTATTTCTCATATAATAATTAGAGTTGCAGATAATATTTAAGCCTTCCAATATGCTATTTTCTAGTTAAAAATAATATTTTTATGCCCCAATTTTGGTAGCTTCAACTATATTGTACCAAATTGTGGTTCTACCTAAAGAGTGTCAGTGTGGACTCTGACAAACGGATTCATTCCTTGAGATTTCTTTCACACAACCTCTGTGTGTTACATCAGAACTTCATTTAATTATTTTCACTCTTGGTTTGGCAGTATTGGCCACCTGTGTGCCAACCAATAATCTGTAAATGGATCAAGAAGTGCTCAAGCTCTGGAGGTGTACCCCAAAGGGCATAAGTCAGAGAACTCTCAAGCACCCTATGCCTGGGGTCCATCCAGCTAACAGAAATTAGTTTAAAAAAGATTTATATAGTAAAAGTATCCTCATTCTTGGAATAATCTATATACCTAAAGAGAAATAAATGTTCAGGTGGAGATCACAATTTTCCAAGATTCCAAACTACTAAGAAGTATAAAGCACACACTTTAAAATTAAGACTTCTGTTTGATACCACCCCTGGTTCTTCCTTCATCCATATTTATGATTCTTATTTCTTCATCAATAAAATAGTGGAATAATACTGGTATTGTGTACTACTACTAATAATAACAACAACAACATTCATCTATATTCAGTAATATATATTATTCAGCACTCTGTCCTCAACAAATCTATTTTTTTTATTGTCAGATATTGTATTAGTCAGCCAAAGGGGTGTTGATGCAAAATACCAGAAATCAGTTGGCTTTTGTAAAGAGTATTTATTTGGGGTAGAAGCCCACAGCCACCAGGCCATAAAGGCTAAGTTACTCCCCCTACCAAAGTTTATTGCCACATGTTGGAGTAAGATGGCTGCTGATGTCTGCAAGGGTTCAGGCTTCCTGGGTTCCTCTTTTCCTGGGGCTTGCTTGTCTCCAGGCTCAATTCCTCTGTTTCCTCCACAAGAACAGCTGTAGACTATGAGGCCCTCTAGGCTTTGCCTCTCTCCACAAGGGCAGCCATAGACTACCAGGAGAACAGCTCAGCTCTTTTCCAGGGGCCTTCTCTCCTTTCTCACGACCAAGCTCTTCTGTGTGCTCACTTCTCTGGGCTCCAGCATTAACACTCAGCATCAGAACTCCAACATCAAAACTCCAACTAACTCCTCTGCTCTGTCACATAGTTTTATCTCTGAGTCCCCACCCACCAAGGGGCGGGGATTCTATGTCCTACTGTTGTGGCCCAGGCAAAGCCCTAATCATAATTTAATCACGCCCTGGGGAACAGACCAGTTTACAAGCAAAATCCAATATCTATTTTCGGAATTCATAAATAATGCCAAACTGCTACAGGTGTCAAATGAAAAATTATTGCAATGAAGATATAGTAAATGAGAAACAGTATTTATAGTTTATAGGTTTATGCTCACTGATATGTTCAAGTTATTAAAAATGACTCTTTTCTAACCATGAATGTATATTACATCCATTTCTTTACCTAAGCTATATCCTTCTTATATATCTGATGATCAAAAACTTTTGGTATTTAAATTAAGACAAACATCAGCGCCTTTGTGTGTATGTGTGTATGTGCATGTATACTTATCCTTCCATAGGCATATATACACACAACATAAAATTATATGTACATTATAACTGTTAATTTTATGTGTCAACTTGGCTAAGTTATGAGTGACCAGTTGCTTGGCCAAATTCTGGCCTGGTTGGTACTGTGAAGGTGTTCTATAGATGGGATTAGCAGCTACCACCAATTGGCCTTAAGTAAGGGAGATTACATTCCTTAATTGTGGGTGGGCCTCATCCAATGAGCTGGAGGTAATTAACAGCAAGAACTGAGGGTTCCAGAGGTCAAAAAAATTCTACTACAAGACTTATCATTGACTCCTGCCAGGAATTTCCAGCTTGTCAGCTTCCTCTGGGGAATCTGGACTCAGGACTTCCACATGACCTTCACCAGTGTTTCCAGCCTGTGGCCTACACTACAGATGCCTGACTTGTCAATCCCTAAGGTGGCATGAGCCAATTCCTTATATTAAATTGCATATACATATCTATATGGTTCTGGTTTTCTAGAGAACGCTAATATATATATTTATAAATTTATATGTTTATACATAGTATATATTTTCTTCATAAACCCTTTACTATTCAGTAATCTTCTCTTCCTTTTTTTTTTTTTTCTTTTTGTCTTTGACTCTTCCATATATGTCTTAAAATCAGCTTGTTAAGTGCCATGGAACAACCACTGGGAACCTTGGACTCTTCTTTTGCTTTGACTGATGATTAATTTAAATTTTTTTGCTCACTTAGGCATTTTAAAATTATCATTCTCATTATTGAATTTCAAACTCATAATGAATAGAGCTTTTATATCTGGACATTCTTTGAAGTTTAGATTGAAGTTGCTTTCCTCTAGAGAAGATTTGTGTTTGTTTCTGACAGGCTTCTGAGGATACTATCCATCTGGGGCACTTTACAATAAATTCATGACTAAGTTTTCCCTCCATTCAAAGTCAAAATTAAGTAAATTAGTAAATTTGTCTCACTGTACAAGATACCCCAGACCTCATTTGTACTTTTTCTGAGTATGTGGTCCATTGGATCTTTGCTTTTTAGGAATCTAACCCTGGTCAAGAATGATTATAGCTGTATTATATGATTTGCATAAAGAGCTAAGAATTATTAATTCTATAAATGTTACTCTAAGCAACAATAAAAATCATTGCATATATTTCCTATATGGTTAAATTTCCCAGTATACTGTGATAATCAGTGAAAATAACAACCATCACAAAGACAACTATGATGTTGAGAAGGAGGAGGAATATATTTACTGAGCAATTACTATGTCCTAGAAGCTTTGCTAAGTGCTTTAAAGTATTATCTTATTCAATTCTCACAAAACACTACACAGTAGAAGTTTCATTATCTTGAATTTACAACCGAGGAAATTAAAGGTAAAGACAGTGAATAATTTGCCAAAAGAAGCATAAGTGGTTACTTTAAACTCCAGATCTGTCTGATCCTATAGCTCCCATGCTATATTGCCCTGGAAAACATGTTCTGTGGGTACAGTTATTATTCAAACATTTCTCCAATATTAATATGGTAAAGAAATCAAAGGACCCAGAATAGCCATTATAAGGATAGTTATATTGATCAATGGATTAGAATTGAGAGTCCTGAAATAAACCCTGGCATCATGGTCAATTGATTTTTGTCAAGGATGCCAAAATCATTCAATATGGAAAGAACAGTCTATTCAACAAAGGTGCTGGACAACTGTATATCCACATGCAGTAAAATGAAGTTGGACTCTCACCTCACATCATATACTAAATTAACACAGAGCACAGACCAAAATGTAAAAGCTAAAACTACAAAACTCTTATAGGAAAACATAGGGTAAATCTTCATGATTTGGATTAGACAATGGTTTCTTATATATGACACCCAAAGCACAAGAATCCAAATTAAAAAATAGATAAATTTTACGTCATCAAAATTCAGAAAAAAAATACATAGAAAGTAAAAAAGGTGTTAACTAGGGATGGTAATAAGAACAAAAGAGGGAAAAATAGAGGTATTTGGAGATACTGTAAATTAAGCTATAAGCTACCCATTCATGTTGCAAGAGTATTAATTGATGTACTTCAGGGGCTTGAAACAGGTCATGAACCCTTTACAGGAGGTGTTTAGTGCTGACTGGCAGTTATAGGTGAGGCCACACTGGGTCGATTTTGATGGCGATGCTAGACTTCCTAGATCTAGTCTTTAACAGTGAGGTTTCAAAAATTCAATTCATTAGCATATCCAGATTCTTAGAAGTGGTTTCATGACCACAAATATTATGAAACTAATGGTAATTGTATAATTGACAGTGGAAGCTTACATTATACAATCTGGGATACAGAATATCAAAAAGGGCACCGTCCTTCTCATGAACAGGTACACCCTAGAAGGCCACATTCAAGATTACATTCTTTATGGATCCAGTCAGAAAAAAAGAAGTTGAATGCTCTGTGTTGACAGTTCTTTAAGTTACAGCAATCTACTGGAATCATAATTATGTTTATAAAGAGAGGAACTGGAAACCTAAAATCAAATTATTCTCTCACTTGCTGACAGAATCTTCTCATTGCCTTTCTTCTATCCTCCAAACTTAATTCTACTTTTCTATTTCAATTTGTTTTATAAATTTACCCTTCTCCATTTTATATTTACCAATTATCTTACATTTATCTATTTTATAAATTTTTATTTATTACAATATAGATAGCAGAACTTGATGTTATAAAATTATTTGCTGTAAGTGGATTCTTCTCACCTCAATCCCAGAAAGTGACACTGAGATGGATACAACTTTCTTGCCTAATCTTGGGTAAGATTAATACCCAATAAGTATATTCTTCTAAAAATGCCTAAACTTAAAAAAAGGTTAATTTAGTTTAGTTTATATAGTAATTGTTCATTTATAATGTTTATTAACTTAATTGTTTATAAGTTCATAAAATTGCTTATAAATTAATTTTTGATTCTATGCTTGAATGTTAAGAAACAATGAGGTAGGGGATGGATAAAATTCTCTTTTTCTCTTTATACTCTTTAACATAAGAGTAATTGTCTTTACTACATAAGCATGCTATTGTCATCATAATACAACTGGTTTAAATTTTTAAAAATACCTGTTGGAAATTTATTTGATAGATTTAACATGAAATACAACCAAATTAAATACTTCTATAGGATTATAATTTGTTGTTGAACATGTTTTAGAAAAAGTAATGTCAAAATATAGAGCTGCTTCTCTTAAACATATTTCTTGATGAGTTTCAGGGCTGTGTTTATTGAACAGAACAACTGATGGGTAATACATCTTTATAAATTGTGTCCTGCCACAGTAATAGTAATGACATCTTTCCAAGGGAAGACTTTGTTCTAAAAGCAATAATGAGTAACATCCTGCAGTCTCCATTCAAAAACAAAGGTGAATAGGTTTGGCTGCTTTCCTAGGAGCAGATGAGAGTACAGAATCTCAACAGTCTCACTTAGTGCTTCCTCCCTGTCAGATCCTACTGCCTGTTATTCAGAAATAAACATTTTGTGGTAAAAGTTCCTATTCACTTATTTAACATCTGGAATATGAAATGTGCCAAGGAAGATCTATTGTCATGGAGCATAGATCCAACATCTTCAACAACTACCCCTTTTGCTATAGCAGTTACTCCATCGTTTACTTACTATATTGCTAAATTAGCTCAAAGCAAAAAGACACATTGATAGAAAACTTCCCCAAATGTCCAAAATCCCCCAAACTTTTACCTTTCATATGTCCTTAAATCATTCTTTAACAACAATTAATTATCCATTATTATGCTTAATGTTTGTCAGATACTCTTCTAGGTACTAGAGACAACAGTGACCAGAATAGACAGTAATCCTTAGCATAAAGTAGAAAATTCTCCTCTGTGTTTGTGTGTGTGTGTTGGGAGGGGACAGAGGACAGTATTAGTCATTGGGATTTCTGTATTTGAAGGAGGAGAAGATAAGAAGAACATTAGATGATGGAAAATAGGTGTGACACTTAGGTGATTTATTGGTGTGGGGAATTTTAAAAAATAGTAAATTAAATTAAACTATCTTTCTGCATGTGGTTTCACATCTTACGTGTCATGAAAAAGCCCATTAATGAGGGGAGGCCAAATCAAAGACGCCCAGCTCAGAAGGGTGTTTGTATCCAGAAGGCAAAAATGTCAAAATAGCTTAGAACTTAATTATAATTACTTATTTATCATCATCTCCTTGTTTTTGTTTTCCTTCTCCTTCTCTATTCTCATTATTCCTTTCTACCTGCTTGGTTTTTATTTCCTGCATTCTTCCTATTTCTCTCCTCCATTTGTTTCACTCTTTCTTTTGATTTCCACTTTACTCTTCTCCTTGGCTTGAAATAATCCTTAGGAGAACTAGCCAATAAGATGTAAGGGAGGAAAGTATCTCACCTGTGATGGGTTCCTAACTAACCCCAAAAAGAAACTCTCTGTCTAGGGTTACAAAACAGTAAAATTTATAATTCCCTACCATTTTACTTTTCTAGAGCTTTTATATTCAGTGTTTGTTTTGTGTTATGAGGGGATGTGTGTGTTTGCTGGAAATGGGAAAAGAGATACATAGTCATTCAATATATACTCTATCTTGGGCATTATATTACTTACTTTCTGCTTATTCTCTCTTTAATTCTAACATAAACCATCTAATTTAGGTATTGCTGTCTCCATTTTATAAGTAAATATTTATGGTGGATTGAATTGTATACATATTCTTGATCTTGGCCCACATTCTGGTGGATGTGGACCCACTTTAAATAGTACCTTTTGAAGGATGTGACTTCAGTTAAGGTGTGAACCAACTGAATCTGGTAGGCTTTAATCCAGATTTCTGGAGTTCTTTATAAGCAGAATGAAATTCAAAAATAGAGAGAGAGCCATGGGTAGAAACCGAAAGTCAATGTAATCCAGAGGAGAAAGGAGAAGACATTGCCATTTGCATTTCCATGTGATAGAAAAGCCAAGGATTAAGGATCACTGACAGCCAGCCCCAGAATACCAGAGTCTTTGGGTAGAAAGCATTACCTTGCTGATGCCTCGATTTTTACTTTCCCCTTGTCTCAAAACCATGAGCCAATAAATCCCTATTGTTTAAGCCAAACCACTGAATGATATTTGTTTTAGCAGCTGGAAAATGAAGAAAATACTTAGTTCATCTGTGGGAAATCACAGAATCTCTGAATGATCATTTTTTCTATTATAAATTAATCTCAGTTCCAAATATACAAATCTTAGCATACAATCTGAAAGATATTATGTGTGTGTGTGTGTGTGCGTGTGCACATGTGTGTAGGCTAAAGGAGAAGAATGATGACTGGAATGTTTGAGTTGAAGGAAACTAAAGTTTAATTGCTAAGTAATAGCTAAATAAAAAAATGATTACGATCACTACAACTCAACTCCAAGAATAATTTAAAAATCATATAATAATACAGCTTTCCTTTTCATATTAACTATGTTAGAGAACACAGAGATAATTTAGTAAGCCAAATAGTTCATCACAACTTGAAAGTAAAATATATACAGTGGGCTCCTCCAGGAGATGAGAAATAAGATTATAATGATCACAATAACATGTTTACATAGCTGTTATAGTTTTCATGTTCATTTTTATATGTAAACTTTCTATTTCCTTTAAAAACCTATATGAAATAAATGTCTCTGCAAACTTAGGTCTTGGGTAAGAAATTAACTTCCTCAATTTCATATGACCATTCAATGGCCCAGCTGAAACTAAATCTGAAATTTCTGATATGTGAACTGCTGCTAATGATTTGTAATAAATGTAATCATTTTGGCTAATTGAAAAACTTTTGCCTCTGCTAGGACCGTAGTTAATGCATTTTATTTTGCATGAAATAAAGTATCTCTTTACTAAAAGATTTTGAGGAAATAAGTAGTTCGTTCAGGGCAATAATATAGTAAATCTTACATTTAAAAAAATTGTAATGGTTAATTTTATGTGCTAGCTTGGCTAGTGTGTGGTGTCCAGTTGTTTGGTTAAACAAGCATTAGCCTGCTTGCTACTGAGAGAGTATTTCCTGGATTTAAGTCATTAGTCAATTGCATCTATGGCTGATTACATCTACAATCAGCAAAGGAGCTGGCCTTCAGCAATGAGAAAAGACTCCTCATCCAATCAGCTGAAGCCCTTTAAGGGAGAACCATAATTTCAGGAGTCAGAAAGAAGATTTCTATTTCCATTCCAGACAGCCATCTTCTCCTGGGGAATTCATCGTCATCTTCATAGGGTTTCTACCTTGCAG
This sequence comes from Tolypeutes matacus, assembly GCA_026826555.1. Lineage (NCBI taxonomy): Eukaryota > Metazoa > Chordata > Mammalia > Cingulata > Chlamyphoridae > Tolypeutes > Tolypeutes matacus. The sequence goes on from JAKSZT010000049.1 coordinate 39,284,360, forward strand.
TCTGCCAGCATCATGGCCACAGATGCATGAGGCAATTCCTATAACAATTCTCTTAATTGATCTCATGTTGATTCTGTTTCTCTGGAGAACCCTGACTAATACAATTTTGCAATAGAAAAACTTTCTCCATTGGTACCCATATTTAGGTATATCTTTACATTTGTTTAAGATTGATGGTAAGTGATCAAAATCATTAGTGTTTAGGTAGCAATAGTGGATAGAGCATGTCTGCATACGGGACAAATATTCCTTACTGCCCACCTCTCTATTTACCAACAAATCACATCTTGAGAATATATCTGACATTGCATTTGATATATTAAATTTTTCTTCTTAAAATCTTAGTGATATCTAATGTCTCACAATTTATTACTCCTTATTATTCTTATCTGAATTTCAGAAAAATCAGATCACATTAATCTTAATCTGTTTAAAAAGATACTACCTTCATTCTAGGTAGATTTCTCAAATATACTCTAGCAATACATTTGGTGCAAGGAAACATGGAAGGCAAATGAACATTTCTTGATCTAAAATTATACTTTCAATTCATAGCAAAAATACTCCCCTCCTTTAAAATTAAAAAAAAAAAAAAAAAAAAAACACAACCATACAAG
>JAKSZT010000049.1:39285076-39560333 GCA_026826555.1 Tolypeutes matacus
AAAAAAAAAAAAAAAAACACAATCATACAAGAAAAAAAAATCAAATCTTTTTTTTTTTTTTTTTTGAGAAAATAAGCAGCAGGAGTTAGACTGCTTTTATTTTCCATAGCAGCTATGAATTCTGGGGAATCTTCAAAAATCTTAAATTTGGGCAAACAAGTATATAATCTTTCTTTTGTTGAAATTTTGGATGTAAAATGGAAATGCTAATGAATATGAAATATTACAAGACTTCTTTGGTGAATATTGTAATTACTTGGCAATAGACACTAAAAATCTATTCTAAGTATGTTCTTGTAACCAAAGAAGAAAAAAGTTAACATCTGTACTTAAAGGCAAACAAAGAATAAAAGATGAAACTGGTATTTTTGCTTTATCTGAAAACAGTAAAAATGCACAACTTTGTGTATTGGGAGTAGAAACCCTAATAGGAAACCTCTATTCAGTAAGAGGTGGTCCACAATTTTTGGTTTCAACTACCACCTATAGGCAAACATCTCCTATTCAATATCTACTTACTTGATTTCTCACTTGGGCTCCATTTCAATTTAGAGTAACTTTAGGATATTTTAAATTGCCCAAACTAAAATAACTCAAATTTAGTTGAAAACTAAAACTAAATCGTTCATCTCCTCTGAGATATCTTCTGCTTTTCAGGTCTGCTGTCAGTCTGTAACAACATCATTAGCTCTATCCCCTGGCCAGAAATATATGTGATATTTTTGGATGTTGGGAGGAATTAAAGTATTACCAAGTACTCATTTGCCATCTATCTCTGCTATCGTCATTCTTTTTCATTTTTCTTGTCACCATTGTGATATAAGCTCTACAAAGATAACTGCAACTGCTTCCTACTGATCTCCTATCCATCACACTTGGTCCCCCAAATCCAGACTGCATTCCATTCACTGTCAAAATAATCATTCCCAAACTTCAATTTAATCAATATACCATCCTATCCAAAACTATTCAATGTCTGGTCACTTCCCTTGTAAAATACTTAATATAGCCTGGCCCTAAAGGGCTCCTTACTATAAATGTATCTTCCCCTATTCCCCAAAGAGGACAATTTCATTCATTTAAACCAGTCTTCCCTCATCCATAAGATATGTTGCAATACATTTACATCTTCCCTTAGGTTTGGGCTACCTTCTTTCCTTGGCTCTACCAATTCAAATCCTCCCCTCATTTAAGATTCAAGCCCCATTTCTGCCATGACGCTTCCTCTACTACTTCAATGACAGATGAGCCAATGGGGATCTGAAATCAGCAAGCTAACAAATGTCTCCAGAACAAGCACATTATTTTGTAAATTTGTTACCCAACAGTTTAAAGATATACTTTTTGGATTTAAATGGTCTTCAGAAAAAAGCATGTACATTATTCAACATGTACATATATGCCGATATGTATGCATGTATTTGTATATCTGTGGATAAATACACATATGTATGTTGTATGTGCTCATACATCTATATTTAAAGCCAATGGTAGCACCATAGAATTTTAGAGTTAGAAATAACCCATTTATTTTCATTTCCATAATTTTATAGATTAGGAAGCTGAGGCCCAGAGAGTATAAGTGACAGGCCCAAACCTACCCTTGTGGCAGGTGAGATGTGAAACCACCTCTCTGTTTATAGGGGTAAGGAAAGATAAGAAGCAGCATCAGATTAAGCAATCCTCTTTAACATGATGGAAATGCTAATGCATACTTACTTTCCTCAAAATCCGTGCAGTCAGCTCTAGTTTTATTTTTCCTTCGTTTCATTAATAACTCACTATATTTCTTATCCAACAAGCAATTAGCATAGAATGATTAGCATTAAAAATGTTATTTTCATTGTGCTATGTGTAGCCCAGTTGATGATTTACAGTTCATATAAAATCAATAATGAATCTTTTAGCAATAACAGAGTATTCTTAGTGGCAAAGGAAAGAAAACATCTTCTAGTATTAACATCCAAACCACATAGAATAACATACCATCCTCCTTTCCCCTTGGATGGATGGATGGATAGTCATATAAATATTCAAACTATTTATTTGTAAAAGTAGCTTAATAAATTGGGCTTATCTAAAAGCAAATATCCACAATGCAAAATAAATAAAATGAAAAATGAATATACTTTGAAACTGGAGTAATAGCTGCAGGAAAGCTGTCAAATACCTCTAAAATGTTACTCAAAACCATAGATTTCATGCTCAGAATCTCCAAATACTCCATTTCAATCTGTTTATCCCAACCCAGGCCTCTGTATTGAGCAGTAAGGGTTACACCTGCCAACCATGTTAAAACCATCTCTGCCGTCCACCTAGTTATTAGGTTTGATTCTGATTGACAGTTGGACTTTGACAAGAGGAAATGCCGGTATTTGTGGAGTGGATCAATGGTGAAATCCCCTATTTAGAAGATAGGAGCAAATGTAATATAAATATGAGTTTTAAGGATGTTTATTTTATAAGAACAAAGCAACACTGGGACAAATTTGTGGGACCCACAGGACTGTATCTCATTGTGGATGGCTGAACTGAATAGCCAAAATAAATGGGGATTGTTTCCAACTTTTGGCAATGGTGAATAATGTGGCCATCAACAGATGAATGGATAAACAAACTGTGGTCTATTCACACGATGGAATATTATGCAGCTGTAAGAAGAAATGAAGTCATAAAGCATATGGCAACATGGATGAACCTGGAGGACATTATGTTGAGTAAAGCAAGCCAGACACAAAAGGACAAATACTGTATGAATGCATTACTATGAACCAAATATATTGTATAATATATTGTTTGATTCAAAAAAAAAAAAAATTTACATGTATCCATTACATTTAATTGAGAAATGTATATATTTATTCATCTGTGTTTACTTTTTAGTTTTTAATTGTTTATGTTTTCAATTATTAAATGTACAAAATAAAGTTAAAAAATATTAAATAAATAAATAAATAGGGATATTGTGTAGCAGAAAAACTATCAAAAGCTTCAAGTTTGAATAGTTTTAGTTGCATGCAGAAAGAACATTAACTTAGTAGATGTGGACTATGATAAAAAGTTTAAAATCAAGGAGAATTTATTAAAAATTAATTTCTTCCACTAGACAACAAGCATCAAAAAAAGAAATTGTCACCCTGAAAATTGAGATTTTTAGAACAAAATTCAACCAAAACATCCAAATAAGTATCTGGTTTCCTAGGAAATTAGGGAAAACACAGAAGAAGGGTACTTTTGAAGTCTTTACATTAGAAGAGGAAAAATACAAAAGGAAGAAAGAAGAAAAGAAAGGATGGAAGGAAGAACAAAGCCACAGGAAAGAATGAGATGGCACAAGGAACTTTTATCTTTCATACGCTCTTCCTATGAACTATTTACTAAGCCTTGCCCCACAAAACGTTTTAAATTACTGCCCAGGAACGTCTTTCTAGTTTTAGGCTTCTAGAATTGTCTGTGGGCACCTTGGGCATTAACCAAAAATTGTTGAAGCTTTTTTCCCTCTGATTTAGCCAGAACTCTCTCTCCCCATAGAGACTTTCCTTCAGAGAGCCTAGATACATTGCCAACTCCCCCAGGTGCTCAAGGTTTGCTCTCAGCATATCCCTTTTCATTTAAGACACTTTTCTTTCTAGCCTTCATTCACTCTGCCTTATCTCTGGTGACCATTTTTCTTAGAAAGGCATCAAGCTATAGTAAGCTATCTCCTCTTTGAATTATAACAGCACTTTGTATCATTCCTGTGGAATTAACCCCATATTTATGTCTAAAGATAAGGAAATCTTAAGGGTGGGATAGGAGATTCATAAGAATATTCTAGGCAAACAATATGACTGGTACCACAATAGAGTATTTCATTTTGAGAAACTGATAGTTTACTGAAGAATAGAATGAGGGAAAAGAGAGGCATTAGTCTGGAGATGAAGCAGAGGCTTCCAGCCATGACACCTATGAAATGGAGATCAGTAGGGAGTCATTGACATGTTCCCCAAGGGATTTGAGTAATATAATCAGATATGCATTTTAGAACTCTTAGTTGGAACTTGCATATGGAGAACAGATTGGGGAGGGGCACACTCTGAAGCAGGAAGGCCAGACAGGTGTTGTCCAGCCCAAGTTATCATCACCTCCACTACCATTCAGGGAGATGTCACGGGCACAGGGAGACAAGGTTGACGCTCAAAATTTCCTTAGGGAAGCAGATGTGGCTCAAGCGGTTGAGCGCCTGTTTCCCACATGGGATGTCCTGGGTTTGGTTCCCAGTGCCTCCTAAAGAGCAAAAAAAAACAAAAAACAAAAAACAAGCAAACAAATGAAAAAAACAACTTAGGGGAGCCTATGTGGCTCAGCGGATGAGTGCCAGCTTCCCACATACGAGGTTCTGGGTTCAATCCCCGGCCCCTGATACCTCAAAAATTTTCTTAAATCTCAAGTGTTGAAAGTTTATGAAATATATATATATATATATATACACACACACACAGAGAAAATTTCTTTTGACATGAATATAATTCTTCCCTATCATCCCTAAGCACCCATATAGCAATTCTGCAAAAAAAATCCTAAGTACATGTGTCATGTGTATCCTGTGGCCTTACTTATCTAATGTTCCATTGCTAAGGTCTTTGAAATACAAGGGTATAAAAAAAATGATAACATGTAAAGAATGATAATACCTAAAATGTCTCTAAGCTCAAGAAGGAGAATTACAAGTGAATTTGGTTGCCAAAGAATGAACTAATCAAAGTAATCAGACTGTCAGATAGGCTAATTGACTTTTTAAATATCAGTAGTGAGACCAAGAAAGGAAAATATTTTTATCTCTTTCGTAAAAAAGATAGTTTTAATGCATGAAAATGCAATAGAAAATATTTGAATTTGCTTGTAAAGAACCTATATTGGTTTAAGTTTGGAAATGCATATAGTATGTATATATGAATTTATTTTCTGTTAACTGTTGTTATGCAGGTATTTCATTTTTTAATATTAATATTATGGTAGATAAGAGTGTTGAACACAAATTAGATGAGTGATGACCAAATTGTCTGAAACAAAATCGATTAGAACTATTATGCTCTGAGGTCTAATGGTTATCCAAGTGCAAAGTAAGCGTATTCCTTTAGCTTTGACACTGTATATTACACTTGGTTCAGAAATCAGTTATCTACTTGGAAAGCAATTTTCTTTAGCAGAAAAGATGTGATTTTCTTTAAAACATGCAACATAATAGGTATAATTATTTGGATGCAAAATACACAAAACTTTACCATAAATGGTGCATAAATGTGGTCTCATTTTGTAATGATTTATACGCCATATACAGCACAGCCTTCCATATTCCTGCATCAGAAATAAATATATTGATGTGGAACTGTACAGTCATATCTACTCATTGTGAAATAGAATTACCTGAAACAGTACAGAACAGTGGCCTACAGAACAGTGACTTTACACAAAAGAAGATAATGCAGGGATGCTAAATTGAGCTATAAAATGTTTATAGTATTTCCCCAAACCAGGACACCCTTGAGAGCTTTTATTTTCCCTTTTTGGGGCCATTTTCATTTAAAATAGAAAGTACACTTTAGATTCTTATGAAATCTTACCAACTGACATAATCTTTGGGAATGTTCTTTATTCAACCTCCAAAGTTGGTCACCATTTTCCACAATTAATGATTCATGGACCTTAATTTCTGATCATTTGCTCTCCACAGAATTCCTGCAATTTTCAATTACGGGCAATAGCCAACATTCAGTCATAGGAATTAAAAGTCAATTATCTGTATAATTCTCTACCTAAGTTATCTGAACACCTCTTGTAAAAAGGATTTTGTGTTAAATACCTTTGCTTTGCATGATAAATACAAACATACAAACTTATCTTATAGAGGTTTCATTTGAGTAGTCATTATTTATTTAATTATCATATCTAAATTGAGTGAACACTATGCATGGGTCACTATGCTAAAATGTCATGGAACTGATGACATTTTTTGCCATAAGGAAGGACTTTTAGGTTTAACCAATCCCAGCAGTTATTCCTCCATTGCTGATTCACAGCTGGATGCTTTATAACACACACTCAGAGAGGCAACAGCATACCAAGAGTTATAGAAACAGTGCACAAAGGCTGAAATAGAGAACATTAAGCTATTGCAGATGAGAAATTAAGATGGCCTAAAGTTCTCATTCAAGGAAGTAACTTCCAAGGCATAAACTATATGGAACATACCGAAAAGGAAGAGTAGACAAGCAGAGTAAAACTTTGCTCAGATAATGGTTTCACCAATTATCTTGTGAACAAGGTTCAAAGCTATTATCAGATCCACACAGAATTGTATTTGTAGTTTCTTTTCATAGCTTGTTTTCAATATAATTGTATTTCAGCTGTTTAGGATAATTTTACACAATTTTATTCCATTCATGGTTATTCTGAAGACATTATAGTTATCTAAACATAATTAATTAATAAGCATAGTTTGAAAGAAAATATTAGCAATTAGGCCCAAGATTCTGAAAGCCAGGGAAGAGAGACTTTTTATGGAATTTTGCCTCAGCAAGGTTTATTCTTATTTGGCTATACTCTTTGCTAAAACAGAAACTTGGTGTGGCAGTTTGAGATTATTTATGAATTTCAAAAAGAGAGATTATGTTTTTAATCTGGTCTGTTCCTCTGGGCATGATAACCTTTTGATTGTACTAGATTCAGCTAAGATATCGAATTAAATTATGTTAAGATTAGGACTTTGATTCAACCACATCATTAGACTGTGATTTAGGATTGAGTCCAGTCCTCTTGGTGGGCTGATAAAAGAGACTCTCACACACAGAAGTAGACACACAGAGAACGAGAAAGAGAGACAGCTCATTAGACACTGCAGGAAGAGAGATGAGCCTGATAGTCTACAGCTGACCGTGTGAAGAGACCAGAGCATCTGAGCCCAGAAAGAAATGAGCCCTGGAGAGAGATGGGCCTTATGCCAGCCTACAGCCGAGATCAGAAGAAGTTGAGACCATGGAGCCTTAAGAGGAAGAAGGAAGGCTGAACCCTCGCAGACATCATCTGCCATCTTGCTCCAACATGTGGCCAATGACTTTGGGTGAGAAAGTACCTCTTATGGTACCTTGAGTTAGACTCTTTAGGGCCTTATGACTGTAAGCTTCTACCTTTATTTAATAAATACCCTTTATAAAAGCCAACAGAGTTCCAGTACTTTGCATCAGCACACCTTTGGCTGACTAATACACTTGGGTTTCAGAAAAAAAAATAATTACGGTTAAGTAAGGAGAAAGTAAGAAATTCAACCACAGGAGAATTAGGGAAATCTGTTCAAGAAAGAGGAGGTGATATTTGGGCAAGGCCTTTACCAGGAAGAGAAAGGAGAAAGGGATACATCAGGCAATGGGAGTAACACATGCTAAGCCTGTTTCAAGTATGAGTTGATTCTCCCTGAGCTCTTAATTAACAAAACTCATACTCTTTAGTTGTTTCATTTTTTCTTGTGAGCTCATCTTTTATTCCCTTGCAAATTCATTTGACTTGATAACAAAAGCAAAATGAGGGATAATATAAACAGATTAATTACATGTATACACATTTCAAAAATATGCCAAATAAAACATATTTTCAAATAGAAATATTCAATTAGAAATATAAAGGAAGACAAAGAAATGACAAATTTAAAAGCCAATTAGCAGAGTGGTTACTTCTGAGGTGAGTACGAATGGTTTGGGATGAGAAAGAGTATGTATGGGACTTCAAAGGAAATGGTTATAATCTATTTCTAAAACTGAGTGGTGAGTTGCATCATTCTTTACACTTTAAATATTGTCTCAGGTTTGATTGTTTGGGAAGTAGATTCTGAAATGGAGTTAGCATGCAGGATGTCTATTGGAGTGTGCTTTTGAAGATCTAGGTTTCTCTTTGGCCCAGAAATCTCTTTCTTACTATACCTTCTCTTAAAATTGCTGTCTTTTCTCTTATCTATCTCTTTATCTTTTAACTAATTATATACAAGAACACAAATGCATCTTCTTTATGGAATGGCCTGTTTTAACTCTTGTACATTTTCCCCAAAAACAAAAATAAGATTTTTTCAAGTCTAGCTCTCTCTATCTATTTAAGAATTAACTACTCTTACATTGAAAAGCATTTTCCCACACTGCTTTAAAGTATTACTCAATACTTCAATTATACGAGGATTTTGTAAATGTGGGCTAAATAACTAATAATTTGATGTAGGAAATAGAAATGTAGAGTTAAATGAATACCAGATATTCATGAATTAACACTTTTTTGAATTAATGGTGTCTTGCTTGAGATTCAAATACCTTCTAGAGTGTTTATTTTAGATTTATTTCAATACTTATTTCACAAGGAAACTTAGTAGCTATAAAACAGGAAATTAATACCCTTTGCCATATATTCTCACCCATCTTTGCAGGAAATAAAAAACACCCAAATTATTTTCTGTAGAGTTTATTGAATAGGTTGCCTCCAAGAGATGGATGGACAGTCTGGCAAGGATGCAGAATGATCAATTGAAATGACAACCACATTTAACTTTATCAAAAATGACCTGAAAACCCATTTACCACAGTCATCTTTTGCATAAGCCTGTGTAATTGTGCTTTTAATGAAAGAGACAAGCATAGCTTAACTAATTACTTAAGAAACACTGAAATCCATCATGTCAGTGACTCTATCACATATATTCCCTTGATTTTTCTACTAGTTTTTCTTAAAAACAAAATAATTGTTATCAGAAAATATTAAAAATAAAAGGCCAGATGGTAATGATATATTAAAAAGGCATAATTAAATTTTTTATCTAAATTAATACAGTAATTTTCAAACTTCATAGAGTTCAGAAATTCTTTAAGAATAGTTTGGGCTATATGAATCATGGAAATCTTTTATCTATTGTCATTTGTTAAGAATGTATTATTAAATAGCCACAATTTATCCAATGACATCATTATGTTATATACACAAGTTAGAAAAGTGTCAAATAAAAGCAGATGAAAAATAATTCAAATGTATGGAAAATGTACTCCTGAAGATGTATATGTAAAGCATATTAATTTTCTTAAAGTTCAACATAATTATCAAAACCATAGACATCTTCAGATATATTAATGTTCTAAGTATGATGAAAATCAAGTAGAAGTGTTATAGGCTCTGGCCCTCCTATTATAGGATTAATCAACTGCCTGCTAATAATTCAGCAACTGATCTGATCAAAAGACCAAGCCTAATCAAATTTCTCAATGACTAAAGTAACCAAACTGTGACGAGTGATTTCAATCTTACATTATGCTTGAAATTACTAACCGTTTTTTATGCTTAAAATTACTGATTACTTCAAAATCAGCTTTTTCAACTGGGATACTGAATAAACATTGGTGGGGAGAGCCAAGCAAATGGATGCGGGAGAATGGATTTGGACTAAGGGTGAAAAGATAGATTAAATTTACTTATATAGCAGTAATAATGATCCTTTCCATTATCTTAGGTAAAATTTAACAAAGATGATCAATTTGGAAACAACTAACAGTTGATGAACATTTGGTCAGCATTGCTGTTGTCCAAGTCTAGGACAGCTGCACTGATACTTTGAGTATGCAAGGTGATACATTAAGAAATAGAGCACAGAACTGAAGACCATAGCATAGCAGGAACTCCTTTGAAGGCTGGTATAATCTCACTCCCAGCCATTCACATGTAAGTCAGAGAATCCACACTTCTTGGATCCTCTGACCTGGTACATCTTTCACTTTATGTGCTTTTTTGAGATCTTTAAAACATCAACATGTGAATAGGCTTCCACCAGGAAGAAAGGGTGGTTTTAGGGAGTCTTCTGCCATTTGGTGCTCTTGATACATTGCTTTTTGTTGATTTAGTGTAAGTAAAAGCAACCCTAAACAGGTCTGAGCCATCATTTCCTCAGACTTTGAAAAAGAGCCGGCTTTTATGCTCTATCCTAGCTTATACATCCCTAACCAGACCACATTTCTAGAGAGAGTCTCTGAATCAAATCAATGCCCACTTCTTGGGTAAGTAGTAAACACTGCCTTTTCAGACAATATCAGAAACAACAAAAGATCAAACAAAACAGATTCTTATTCCAATTAAAAGATTTGCAAATTTTATATATAATAACAATTCAAGGTGAAATTTATTTTAATTACTGGATTCAAATCTTAATGTCTTAGACAGAGAATCATATAAAAATTACAATGAATTTTCATTTTGGGGCTTTGAACATTTCTTCAGATATTCCCATCCTGGAGTATCAATCTTCAGTACTCTCATATAAAAGAGGTCTAAAGATAGCCGGCAAGGTTTCAGAACATTCAATTTTTAAATGACTCTCTAGAAGCTGGTTGAATTAAGTGTCCTTTGTAAAGAGCATATATTCTTTTCCACACATATATGAATGCTCAGAGATAATTGAACAAAATACTACAGGAAGCCAATTAAAGTGGAATCCAGACTAGGACCAGAAACTGGGTGGTCATAAACTGCAAGGAAGGCAGCCAGAAATTTGAAATAAAGTTGATGAGTTCCAAGAACAGGTCCAAATCTGAGCCAGGCTAAGAAATCTTTAAAATTCAGGAGAACAATTTGGGACCAGAATAACACAGTGTCACAACTCTCAAAATCAATCCCACTTGCCCAATCAGTTTGAAACCAAATGATTCCTAACATTTGTTGACGAAAGTTATTCATAACATTTTTCAACATATTATACTAAATGTGGAGCTAGGCTTTTCATTTATCTATTAGACAAATAAGAATAGTCTGGAAAGATGAAGCATTCAATATTAGAATCCAAGATGGATCACTTAGGTATATCTTAATATTAAAAATGATGATAAATTAAGTAAGTACAGAAGATACTAGTGGTGGAACTAGATGAGGAGGAGGAGGAGAGGAAGGGGGAGAATATGCAATGCACGTTTACACACTTATTTCTTCAAAAAGGATTTCTCCCATCTACCTAATGGGTTTTATGGATTATTTTTAATTGGCTAAGGTTTCCAATTTCCACAAGGGAAATTAGTAAATAAATAAGAGGTTTTGTTCTGTTCTCCAATAAATTCATGTAGGAAAATACATTCAATATGCTTTATTATGTGGATTTCATCTGCTATCACTGAAATAATTTCCTTCCAAAACTAATACCCCTTTTAATATGTTGATAGGGAGGGAGAAAGACTATAAATCTACTTTAAAAATTTTACTAGTTTTTTGTTTGTTTTTTGTTTGTTTGAGAGGGAGGGAGAAAAGGAGGATAAAAACTTTAGGAACAGAGGGAATGGGTTAAGCAAACCAGTATTCCATTGAGATGGTATCTTAATAAACTGTTTCAGTGATCAAAAATAAACCACTTATTTTAAAAATGTATTGTGGGGGGCGCGGATGTGGCTCAAATGGTTGGGTGTCCATCTCCCATATGGAGGGACCTGGGTTCAATCCCTAGGAACTCCCAGTAAAAAAAAAAAAAGAAAAATATAGAAGGCGCATGGGCCGCCAGGCCCGGTGCGTGGGTGCACCGTCAGGCCCCACTGAGCCATGCAGCAAGATGATGACGTAACAGGAGAGTGACACAAGGGAGAGCCAAGATGAGACATGGCAAAAAAAACAGGAACTAAGGTGGCGCAAGTGGTAGGACGCCTTTCTCCCACATTGGAGATTCCCAGGATCAAATCCCAGTGAAGACAGGAGGAAAAGGATGAGAAGAGAGGGCAGGAAACAGACACAGAGAATTGCCCAGTGAATGGACACAAAAACAGCAAAAAATGGGAGGGCGGAGATGTGGTAAAAATGGATAAAAGCAAATAAATTTTAAAAATCTTAAAAAAAAATGCATTGTGGGATGCAGATGTGGCTTAAGTGATTGGGCTCCCATCTACCATAAAGGAGGTCCAGGGTTCAATTCCTGGGGCCTCCTGGTGAAAAGCAAGCTGGACTGCATGGTGAGCTGGCCTGAGCAGAGTGCTGGCCTGCATGGAGAGCTGGGCACAGCAAGATGACGCAACAAAAAGAGACACGGAAGAGAGACAATAAGAGATGCAGCAGACCAGGGAGCTGAGGTGGCACAAGAGATTGAGCGCCTCTCTCCATTCTGGAAGGTCCCAGGATCTGTGCCTGGTACTGCCTAAAGAGAAGACAAGCAGACACAGAAGAACACACAGAGATCAGAGTGTGCAAAACAACGAGAGGGGCGGGGAATAAATAAATCAATCTTTTTTTAAAAAATGCATTGTGACCAAGTTGAGTAAAGAAAATGAGCAGGATATAATTCAAAATAATTGTAAGATTATGCAACCATAATTCCTTATCTGCTCTCAAAGTCAGATATTCTAAAGCACTGGCTTCCAAGTCATCCTCCTCAGGGACCACCTAAACAGCTCCACTCTCAATGAAAGATGAATCGTTTTTCTGACTTGGTGGGAAAAGGATAAGTGAATGGATTGTATTTTCTTAATTTTCACATTTTCTCCTTTAATTTTTCTTAAATTTTGCCAATTATTAACACATCTATATTAGAATCTAGTATAGGCAGTAAATCATTTGCCTCACAATACTATTTTGTTACTTTATGACATCAGATTGGATACAGTATATGAACACAGCAACTTTTGGTTTCTTTGTCACATTCACATTTGAGAACAATGCTCTTAAAGATTAGTCAGCCACTGTTGCAAACTACTTTAACCCTTTTATTCCATAGTATTTTTAGGGAAAACATTCTATATTTTGAGGGTGAAATTGGCTTTGCCTTGAATTTGGAACTAATAGAGGGAGTAAAGGAGAAAACAGGGGTACGAAGAGAGAGAAGAAAACAACATGGCAAAATCGTTCATAAAGCTGGGAAAATTCACTTAACTTGATAAAGTCCTTGGAAAAACCTGGATGTGATCGATCAGATACTAGAAGAACTGAGCAAGACAATTTTTCTTTTGTTCAATTCCTCTCTCCTCTTTCTAATTTCTTTCTCAATTCTTACCCCCTCCCTTTTATTTCTCCTCTATTTCTTCCCATTTATCTCCTTATAATTTCTACCTCATCCAACCTTTTCTGTTTTTCCTTTTACTCCTCCCCTTACTCCCTCTTCCTACCCTTGGAGAGCTGGAGTATCTAGGTCCATCTCAACTAGAAAGGCAGCAGGGAAGGATCTGAAGCTTCCTCTTTCATATATACGTGGTTACTTCCCCCGAAAGAAGACGCCAGGAAATAGCTGGCCTGCCATTTCAATTGGGATCCTGAATTGTTAGAAATATTACTCAATTCTGAACTACTCAGCAAGAGATGACAAGAAAGATACACAGACTGTTGTTGGGGACCAATGATGTGATCCAAAAATGCTATTAAGTCTACAGGTTGTTCTGCATGCAAAAGGGATAAATAAGTTTTCACATATATAGATATAGATATCTCAGTATTAATGATAGATTTTGACTGCAATATTCTCTTTGCTGATACCATGTAAAACATCCTATTTTGTATCCTGTATTATATCTGGCTCTGATAAAAAATATTCTGAAAAAAAGTATATTAACAGAGCCTATCTCAACATAAGAAAAATTATTTCTTTAACACAAAGGAAGACTTGGTGTTTATTACCCTGACATTCTCTAAAAGCAAAACACAAAGGTCAGAAGTGAAGGCAAGTGTTTGGATAATAATAAGCTTCCTTTTATCCCCAAAGCTAGAAGGGGGTAAGCAACTGTGTAAAGAATCATCCATTTTCCTTATCAGGACTCCACATATGAATCAGAGCTGGTAAATATACTTATTCTCATTCAGATCTCTTCTTGAAAAAGGAAAGACAAATTGTAAAGCAACATTAAATAAGAAAAGGGAACTGATAAATTATACAACAAAGGAAGGCTATGCTTTGTAGTATAAGTAGAAACAACATGGTTTGTTATACACCAAGAAGTATTAATGAACCCAGGTAGGAACAGCTGGTATTATTCTTTTGGGACCTAAACTATTCTCTGGATTATATCAGGTATTTTTTGAAGCTTCTCTAAGTCATTCAGGACTCAGAGAATAAGTCTCTCAGTGTGTCCAATAGAAGTATCATAATTGAAGAGAAATAAGAAACATTTTACACTATTTTAAATGAAATTTTCACTGTATTTAAGAAATAAAAAGTATGTGTAAAGGGGGTGGAGAGGTTACTTATGAATCAGGAAAAGAAGTTGATCTTTTCTATTTCTGGTTCATTTTTCAGGGATGATAGATCACATTGGCATAAAAATAGTCCAGCCCACATTGATTTTCCTCTTTTCAGAACATTGAACTACAAATGTTTATATGCAGGGATTACATGCATTTTACATGCTCTCTAGTTGTGTGTGTTTAAGCTATGTATTCCCAAAATACCTAAATTTTGACAGGCACTGAATCCTTTTTGCTTACTCCTCACCATGTATAGTGGATAGAATCAAAAGAACAAGGACTGAATTCATTCTGACTCTACCCCTTCATAGATCTGAATTTGGACAGTTTACCTATGCTTATCAAAACAGCCTCTGCCACAGTTTTCTAACTCCCTTAGAGAACTTTTGTGAGAATCACTTTTTTAAAAAGAAATCTAGAAGCTTTTTGCAAAGCAATAAACGAATGGTGTTAAAATTACTATATTCTCTTACTAATTTCTTATTGAAACAAGTAGAGTGCTAAAAGGCCTTCACTGAGGAGCTAAGCTGGATTCTCCTAACAATTCCAAAATACTGGATGCAAACTACAGTAGTTCCTATCACCATCCTCTTGGGATTAGGCCAGATTAGGAATCTAGTCTTTAGTTTATTATTTCTAGATCCATTGCCTGGCCTCCATTTTGATGTTAATCTTTGTTCTACCTTTCATAGACATTTAGTGGTTTTTGTTTTAAAACCTTCTCCTGGCATTTTGTACATTCTTCCTTTTCCTCTTCCTATAATAACTTGATTATCTAATGTTCAACCAAATGTCATTTTTAGGAAGAATTTCCCTTTCTGAACCTCTAGACACTTTACTGGCTTGAATCAAGTTACAAGGAGTAGCTAGACAATTTGAGGCAGGGAAGGGGGTAAAGAGAGTGAGCTGAGTTAGGCACAGTTTATGCTGTGATGTTGCTGTTATAACCAGGTTCTAATGCTGAGACTTGGCTATATCTCAATCAAATTCTTAAGTTCCCATTAATCTTCTGAGGTGCTGATGTGTAGAACCTGCTACCCAAAATAGCATGGTAGGTGCTAAATAATGTGAAAATTCTTGAACCTAAATGCACACACACACATACGCAAACATATAATTATTCATATTTTTCTCTCTTTCTGGGCAAACAGAAGGAGTCAGCATCCATAGGAAAAATACAATACTAATATTTATTCTGAGTAAATCAATTTCTTTGGCTATAGTGCAGATAATAAATGAATGCAGGATTGATTTTCCCATTAGGAATTAGAAGGGAAATTTAGTAAGTTATTACATTTGAAAGGATTTTAATCTTGTTACTTTTTTTTGCTAAGATTTATTTCATTTATTTATTTCTCCCCATCCCCATCCTCCCACCCCCGTTGTTTTGCACTGTCTGCTCTCTGTGTTCTTCTGTGTCTGCTTGTCTTCTCTTTAGGTGGCACTGGGAACTGATCCTGGGACTTTCCGGGGTAGGAGAGAGGCGCTCGATCTCTTGCACCACCTCAGCTCCCTGGTCTACTGTGTCTCTTATTGTCTTTCCTCTGTGTCTCTTTTTGTTGCATCATCTTGCTATGCCAGCTCTCCTGCACAGACCAGCACTCCTGCATGGACCAGCACTCTGCTCAGGCCAGCTTGCCATGCGGACCAGCTTGCCTTTCACCAGGAGGTCCCAGGAATCGAACCCTGGACCTCCTATATGGTAGATGGGAGCCCAGTCGCTTAAGCCACATCTGTTTCTCAATCTTGTCACTTTTTGATGGTAAATATCAGGCACTGAAAGAGTTCCCTGTTTACAAGAATATTTTTGTAACCACCAGGAAGAGACATATAACTATATTTTATATATAAATACACACACGTATGGGGTATGTAACATCTAATGTTCCTCAAAAGTTATACTGCATTAACTTAAGTTACTATCTAATGTTCTAATACGCATTGCAAACCAAAACTGCAGGAAAAAATTCATGTGAGGATGACTGTACCTTTAATTTTGTCATTGTACATTTCTGTATTGATTTTTCATTAGATGGGATATTTTAAGTAGCCTTCAAATAAATGTATGTGTGACATTAACTTGTTATTGAAAGGTGATTACATTTTATATTAGGATTTCTCAAAATAATGTTTACATATATTAAAAGTGAAAATACATTATTTTGATTTATTTCTAGCTTCAAAAATTTAGTTATAATCATAAATCTTTAGAATTTCCTCACTGATTAATTTCCTAGCCATTAGTTTTAATCATCATGTGAAGTCCCTTGATGATATTGTACTTTGCTCCAACTTCAAAAATAATCATAACTATCTATCCTTTATGTACCTCATATGCTCATTGCTTCCTGTAAAGATCACAGAAGTGATGAGAAAATGGAATCTAATTCAACATTTCTAAAAATACAACTGTGATTGCAGAGTTGTCTTTAAGGCATTTATCTTAAATTATGGTTTGACATCATGTTTAGGAAATGACAAATGATGATTCTAGTACTCTTGGGCCCAATTCCATAGTGCTTTTCACTTCAAAATCTATAAAACTTTAATCTAAATGAGGTCAGCGAAATAAAGACCAGAGAGTCATGCAACACTGTTTGAAAGAATACATTTAAATAATAGTTAAATTATGTGAAATATTGTATATGAACAAAGCATAGAGAGTTGTCTTTGATACAATGAGGATTAGAGAATTTCTAGGAATGTCTTTCCTGCTAATTTTTTTATACTGATCATGATCTGTTTCTCTGTCCTATTAGAACAAAATAGTAAATGGGTTGTTGCATATATCAAGAGCATAAGTCATCCATATTAGGCAGAATGCTAATGGAAATATTTCTTTTTTCAGTGAAACCCTAAGGTTTGGATTAAAGTGGCACCCTCTGACCTCTTTTAGGCTTGATGCTAAAAAGGTTGCACTTAGCAACATCACATGTTGAAGTAATATTGTGAGGCCTTAAGGAGAACTTGAGAGACTTCGGGAAGATTACATAAAGATCAAAATCCAAAAAGAACAAGTAATCCAGGCCTGAAATGTTCAGATTGGAAGGAATCTGGAGATTTTAGTTCTATTCTCAGTAACAGCCAGACATTCAGGAAGATTTGTGAGATTTGGAAACATTTATATAAAGATCAAGCCCCAAACAGAACAAGTTTTCCTTTTCTAGGACTTTCAGATTTGGATAACTCTGGAGCTTTTCATTTAATTTCCAGTTCCATCCAACAATTTTGCTCTTCATAGTTACCCATATATTGGAAAGATATAGGGGTGGTCATTTAATTTCAGAACATTTAAATAAATTATTAATTAAATAGCCATCTTCCGACTCTGGAAATCAACCGATTTTTTTCTGGCTTTTGCAAACTTCCAAAACATCACTGTTAATCTGACATTACTCAGTATTCCTATTACGGAGATGAGTAAGGAATTCAATTTTTTTAATTAAAAAATATTTTGAAAAATAATACTTTTTTCCTCTTTTTAAAGAAAATAATATTCATTCACACAAAAATAAGTGCATAAAGACATGATAAGATAAGTAATAGGTATACATGTGATCAGAGTTCACATTATTTCATGGTTTATACCCAACATAGTAAACTTTATAAACATATAACTTTAGAATGAATGGTTCATGTATTCCACGTATTTCACTTTTTAAGTGATTTTTAAGAATGAAGTTTTCTGATGGTTTTATACTTATTTTTCCTCCTATTGACAGTTTTCTTTAATGAAAATACAAAGAACAGCTGACCATTGTTTTGTTCTATAAGATTGTATAATCATTGTTAAAAGCTATTAAAATATGCATTTATCTAACTATTGCATTTCTTTTATACAATGGAAAAATAAGCTGGATTTATTAAATTATTTTTCCCACTCTTAAATGAATCTTCATTTCCAGTTTCACACAATGGTGTCTCCCTTTCTATATGAGGCTCTACGAATTTAAAAACCGTGTCAATTTTATATGGAATGAAAGAAGGTCCTACAAGAACTGATAAGCATACAAGATATAATACATCATAGCCCTCATCTCTGTAACCAGACACCTGTCCTCATTCTCAATTCTACTGCTCAGAAAGGATGCAGATGCTTTCAGAAAGGGTGCAACTGCTACTTATGCACTGACATATGGCCCACATTTGTTTTTATGGTTGATCTCCCCACAAGGGGTGTGAATGGGCATCTTTATATTGAAAAGAAGCACAAAAAGGTGGTTAGCCCCGGAGACACTAGAAGTGTAGGCATAAGTGTAGGCATAAGAATGCACAAGCTAGAAAATGGCAGGGTGGAGATGGCCTTCCAAGGTCAAGAATCAAGTCATCTCTGAGTAAGAGTTTTCTTAAGTAGAATATAGTTGCCTTGTGTGTTCCCTTTGAGAACTATTGTTCTCTGCAAGGGTTTGAACCTGATTGATTTGAATTTAGAGTAAAGTTGCTTTTGTATACTCACTACATATGATGACTTAGTGCTAAGGGGGATATACAGATAAGGAAATTAATGGAAAATAAGAATTGGCCTGAGATCACAGCTCTGACAGAGGAACCCTGGAAATCTCCACATAGTGGTAATAGAAGTGACAAGATAAAAAGAGAAGCTGATATTGTTGCTGTCTAAAAAAGCCCGCAACAGGGGCACAAGAAAAGGTGAGTAATGCAAATCATATAGGCTAGACAGCTATATTAGGATTGACCAGTGTTCTATGCAGGTTTGTACTATGGTAAATAAAGAAATATGGAGGGAAATGTTTAATACAGTTCACCTATTAATGGATAATATTTATAGGTTAATATGTATTTATTATACTTTAGTCCCAACATTTCATCTACCTATCTCCCTACCTATTTACCTACCTATCATTCTCTCTATATATTTATCTGTATATCTATCACCTATTTAGTCGGGCACAATTTTGAGAGTTCAGCAATTTGCTCATTACAGCTGCTCTGTAAAAAACGTACTTCACTTTTCTTAATTTAACCCTGCATTGATTAATCAACTAGTGTCCCATTTTTAATGTATCCCATGATTAAGTAAATGGATCCAGGCTGCCTGTCCATGTTTTTTAATATGGTGAAAATTTTACAAGGTAGGTCACATTGCATTCTAAAAATGGAACTCAACTAGACCTTATTCCATTGAAAACAAAATCTTCAGATCTCTGGTGCTCCCTTTCTGGGCAACATTTTCTCCCCTCCTTTACTCTGTCCTGAGAACTCTAGCCATCTTGGCCTCCCAAGATTCTCAGCTTTGTCTCCTCAACTCAGCGAGTAAACCTAGCTCCTCTTGGATATCCCTACCCACACTGGGGTCTGGAAACTCCTTCCAGATAGTAAGCTGGGGCAATTATAGGTCTCTCACCATTTGTTTCATTTCTCTCAGTATTCACTGTACTTCAAGGACTTTTTTTAAATGCTCAGAGAAGGCACCTGAGATGATATGTAGCAGATTCCCACAGGATTTCACTTCATTGACTTTTGCCCAGTGTCTTGAAAACTGCTATTTCAAATGGTTTTTTTTTTTTTTTTTCTGTTTGTTTGTTTCACATGGGAGAGTAAAAATCATCCCTTCTCTTCCATCTTGGTGGAAGTAGATGTCCCTCAAAGAGCTTAGAATCTAGTTGTTGAGTTTGCAAAGACGAATTAATGAAAACATAGAGGAGAGCATACCAGTTAAGGGTTAAACTGTGTGCAATACCACAATTGCCTCTGAGAAGTTAAATTTAAAGGAAGAATTTAAGTTTAAATAAATAAGCACATTAAGTTTATTGAATATCTGATGACAGAGTATGTTTAGTATTTCCAATAAGGAACAAATAGGAAGATTGGGCATAAATCATAACTGAGTGGGTTTTGGTAAAGACAGGAGGTGAACATAGTTGGCAAACAAATTTATTTGATACTGAAATATATAGTGTATGCTCTTAATATTTCAAAGACAAGGATATATACATTCATAATATTCATCTATTCATTTGTTCTTTTATTAAAAAACTATTTATTGAATATCCATCATACATGCCATTCTCTATTCCCTGGGAAATGACTAAATATGTAGTAATGAATAAGGCATGCTTTCTCAATTCAACTAACAGAAGTGGGGAATGGACACAAAAATTAACATAATAAAACAATTACTATAATAGAAGTATAGGTCAAGTGGTATGGAAACAAAGTATATAGAGAAGAGCCACTTATTCTTTCCACAAGTGGAGCTGAGGGCTTAGGAAAGTCTGCAGAAACTAGGTGATTTTTAAGCTGAGTCTTGAAAAGCATTTGAAAATTTACAGGAAGAATACTGTGAGGAATAGAAAACTCATCTAGACATAAAAATAGGATTAACTCATGATATGCAGAACCCCATACAAAATGAAAATGTATAGTACCTTCTTAGAAAAGTATTAAGAATTTCAAAATAGAGCAGAGCATTAAACCAAGCCTGAGGACTTTCCGAGCATGGGACCAGTGGGACTGCAGAGGTGCATTCCCCATGAAGCCAGCCCAATTGTTTATGTCTGGAGAATAGACTGTTAATGGGGCTAGGTCAGAGATAGGCCTAGAAAATTTATATAACACATGACAGAGTATGATGGTTTGACCGAGTCCATGCCATAGAAAGGGAAAACGAACCAAAATCTTACAAACTATGTCATCAGGCCAAACCTCCAAATAAGATTATAAAGGCTCAGCTGCACTAAACAATTACAATTATTTCAAAAAACAAAACAAAACATGTTTTTACTACTAAAGTAACAGTATCTCTAGCTGCAAAGTAAGAAATAAGCAATTCTATCCAGTAAGTTTAAATACTATATTATGTCAAAAGATGGTCACAACAATATCTCATACCACATGCCTTTTGCAATGAAATTTTGTCTCATTTTAGGTGGAGTCTTTTCCCATTCTCTTGAATTTGGGTTGACTCTGTGATTTGTTTTGACCAATAAAATGTGGCAGGATTGATAGTAGGTGACTTGATTTAAGAGGACTTGCAGATTTCATTTTTGTGCTCTTGGAACACTCACTCTTGAAACTCTATCTTGAACCTTAAGAAAGACCAAAAAAACATGTTGAGAGGTC
The DNA here is from genome assembly GCA_026826555.1 of Tolypeutes matacus. Classification (NCBI taxonomy): domain Eukaryota; kingdom Metazoa; phylum Chordata; class Mammalia; order Cingulata; family Chlamyphoridae; genus Tolypeutes; species Tolypeutes matacus. The sequence continues at coordinate 39,306,356 of JAKSZT010000049.1, forward strand.
ACTTGGAAAAGAAGTGAGGCCCCGGACATTATAAGTTTTCTTCAACCTTCCATCCCTGCTGCCAGCTGAATGCAGACAAATAAGTAAACCCAGCCACGGGGAACAAAAAAACCCCAGCTGAGCCCCAGAATTCTAGACCCACAGAATTATGAGAAAAAAATATTGTTTTATAAGCCAGTTTGAGGTGGTTTGTTATGCAATAATACATAACTCAAACAGAAATTAAATCTGCCATGAGATATAAAACATATAGTATTACTATTTTTAAACTTCAATTCCCCACGTATGTTTTCTTTAAAATATAATAGCTTTTGAAACAGTTCAAATGTCATTTTTATTTAAAGGGCTAATGACTATTACATGTTTTGTTGTTTTTATATCACCTGGAGGTGTGTGGTAACTAACTTTTTAGAAGAGATATAAAACACACAATAGTACTGGTAAACACTTGAATAATATCCATATTTAATAATGTGAACATAAAACAAGCTGAGGAAGAGCAGGAGTGAAATTAGAACTGGGTACCCTATGGATTGTATGTCAATCTATAGAAGTCAGTTTGAGTGCTGTGGTGTTTTTGATGCTATACGCTCCTGAAAAACATGTTCTTAAACTTAATCCATTCCTGTAGATGTGAACTCTTGTCTTTTATTTTTTTATGTAATAGATTTTATTAATAATTAAGGCTACCCCTAGCTTTTATCATTGCTTGTTTGCTTGTTTATTTATTTATTTTCATAAAATGAACTTTATATTTAAAGACGTTTTAGACTACAGAAAAGTTTCATCAAAAGTGTAGGAGATTCCCAAATACCCCAATCCTTCCCCCTCTCACATTTTCCTACATTTGATCATCAATTGTAATAGGACTTTTTGATGGAGTTACTTCAGTTAACATGGGCCAGCTAAACCATGATTTGTCTTAATCCTAATACTGAAGGCCTTATAAGTAAGGTCACAGAGAGAGAGAAAGTCACAGACGGAGCAGCCAGAAGATCAAAGTCAGCATAACCCAGAGGAGAAGGTAAAGGCCATGTCACAGAGAAGCCAAGGAGTAAGGATTGCTCGCAGCCAGCCCCAGAGAGCCACAGCCTTTTAGGAGAAAGCATCTCCTTGATGGTGCTTTGATTTTGGACTTCACCTGGCCTCAAAACCATGAGCACATAAATTCCCATTGTTTAAGTCAACCTATTGCATGATATTTGCTTTAGCAATGAGAAAAGTAAAACAAGCATACATCACTGAATTATTTGTCATCTCTGTTCACCTAAATATAATAAACATTGCTCTTAGCTGACAAAATAGGACAGTCTTTAAGTTATCACTGACTTTAATCTGGTGAATTTACATCACTGTCGACTAAAGATTGTCATCATTTTAAGAGGCATATCAACCAGATTAATAATAGATATATTTGTGAATGCAAAAATAGACATGATGTTACCTAAAACATCTTTCACAGCCTACTTCCTTTAACCAAGTCATCAGAGTCACAGAAAAAAAGATATAAAAGAGGGTGGGGCTGTAGGAGGATTTAATGGAATAATGATTGAAAACATCCAAAGTTTGGTAAAAGACATAAACCTACAGAATCAAGAAACTGGGCAGCAGAATGGCAGCCAACTCCTACTCTCCAGTTCATCATACTCACCCTGGACAACTAACAAAAGGATGATGACAGACAACATCCAATTCAAGAAGCAGAGTATCTTCAACCACCTGCAAGACAATTCCATCTATCTGCCCCATGGGATCTAAGACCCTCCCAATCAAAAGCAGAGTGGGAATCACCACCCCAAAATCCTCAAGACAGAAGAAAGAACAAATGCAACTGTGGACTAAGGTATACTTATCATTATTCTAGTAATGGAAGAACTTATTATATTGATATAAAGATAGTGGCCACCAAAGGTTGTAAGGGGAGGGATAGGGAACAATAGATGTAACATGGGGCATTTTTGAGACATTAGAATCGTTCTGTATGATATTACAATGACAGATACCAGGCATTATGTATTTTGTCATAACTATAAAATTGTACAGCACAAAGTATAAAACAATATAAACTATAGACCATGGTCAGTAGCAGTACTTCAATATGTGTTCATTAGTCGTAAGAAATGTACCACACTAATGAAAGATGTTAATGGGAGAAAGTGTGGGAGGGGGAGGGGATCGGGTATCTAGGAATCCCCTATATTTTCTATGTAACTTTTACGTAATTTAAAGTTCCTTTAGAAATAAAGAAAAAAAAAATTTTTTTAAAGAAGCTGAGCAAACCCAAAATAGTATACACCCAAAGAAATTCATGCCAAAACACATCATGATCAAGATTCTGAACACTAAAGCCAAAGAAAAATCTTGCAAGCAGTAAGAGTGAAACAATACTTTAAATACAGGAGGAAAAATTGAATAACAGAAACCATAGAGGCCAGAAGGAAGTGGCACATTTTACGAATGCTGAAAGCAAAGAACTACCAACCCAGAATCCTATATTCAGATAAATTATCCTTCAGGAATGGAGGGGAAATGAAAACATTTTGAGATGAAGAAAATCGAAGAATCTTTCACCAGCAGGTCTATGTAAGTGGATGGCTAAAAAAAAGTTCTTAAAACAGAAAGGAAATGATAAATGAAGAGATCTTGGAACATCAAAAAGGAAGAAAGAATAATAGAAAGGGCAAAAATATAGGTAAATACAACTGAAATTCTTTCTCCATGAGTTTTCTAAATTACGTATGACATTAAAACAAAAAGTATAAAATTGTCTGTTGTGGCTCTCAATGTTTGTGGAGAAAATATTTAAGTCAATTATATCATAAATTGGGGAGGATAAAAGACTTAAATGAAGATAAGGTTTCTATATTTTACTCAAATTGGTAAAATGTTGATACCTGTAGAGTGCCATAGTTATGCATTAAGGGGTTGGGGTATGCTTAGGTTAAGAGATAATGGGAAGGACATTTTCATGGTGATAGAATAGCTCTGTATTGATAAAGAAAAGTCACTGCAGCCCTACCCCTTCCCCCTTTTCTGACAAGAATCTCCCACCTTAGAACTGAAACCTGCACTTCTGGTTCTGTAACCCAGCCTGCTTGATTTCGTAACCTGCAGATCTGCTTCTGTAACCATGCTTGCTTAGTTGCCTAAGGTAATGGAAAAATTCCACCTGCCAACTTGCTAGCCAATGAACGGGAGCCTGCAGACCCAATAAAAACTCCAGAAAACTGGGGTTTGGGGCCCAGAATTTGGAAATCGAACTTTCTTCTGGGCCTGCGTGCGTAATAAAGCTTGGTTCCTCTGCTCCTCCAAGTGCTGTTTGGGTTTCTCATCGCGACAGCCGCAACATTTGGTTCCCTGTCCGGGAAATGCAACCGAGCAGGCCCATTGTGCCTCTGGCTTGGGACTGAAGGGCGCAGCCAACGGCGATCTCTGAGCGAACGAGGTAGGCGCCTCCTGTCGTCTTGATGGGACCTCCTTCTGAGGTGGACCCCGCAGCCGCGTCCCCACATCCCAGTCAGACTCAGGAGAGAGATGGACTGAACGATATCAGAAGACTTCGGAAAGGTAAGCACGTGGGTGTCAAGTCCCAGTCAGGCCTGTCTCTGAATGGAAGAGGAGACTGATCACCTCCTGAGGTCTCGTGTGATGAGACTCCAGTATAGGGCAACTCCTGTGGGAGGGACTGTTTAACCTCTGAGTGATTGTGTGCATGAATGTGGATAGCAGGGGCTTGCGCCTATCGAACCAGTTTGTGGCCCCACAGCCTGTGCCACAGAATCAGCGTGAGCCCCAACCTGTTTCTGCGGCTACGTCATACAGCATAACAGCCCACCCGGAAAATTGTCCAAATGCCTTAGCTAAGACAAACCTAAGTTCCCACGAGGGATGCGGACAGGCGGGCATCTAAGTGGCCTTGAAAGAGGCACCCACCTTTGTCTGTCTTGCGCCACTGACACAGGGTATGGGCTCATCACAGTCAAAACCCACTGTCTTGAAATGCATGCTTAAAAACTTCAGGAAGGAATTTTCCAGAGATTATGGTACCCAGATGAACCCTGGCACCCTCTGAACTCTATGTGAGTTGGAGTGGCCCACTTTTAACGTCAACTGGCCCTCGGAAGGAACCCTAGGCATAGCCAAGGTCCGTGCGGTGTGGCTAGTAGTTGCCGGAACCCCTGGCCACGCAGATCAGTTCCCCTATATTGACTCCTGGTTAGAAATAGCCCAGACTCTGCCCCCTTGGGTTCACTTGTGTGTTGGAAAGAAGGGAAAGAGCAGGGTCTTAGTTGCACAAGAAGCAGGCACCAGAAACCAATCATTTATCAGGGGTCCTCGGAAGAAGACCCACCACTGCCCCCACTGCCATATGTGCCAACCATCCCAGCCCTTCCTCCTGGCCCAGGAGCACCAGCGGGTCTCCCAGAGACGCCTCCCCCTTTGGTCTCCCCTCCTGGCCCGGGGGTACAGGTGAATCACATGGCGACACCACCCCCAGCCCTTGCAGAACCAACAACACCGCCAGAGGGGAGTCCTGCAACCCCATTGACAAGGAGATTCTGATTGGCGCAGCCCACATTGCAGATGCCCCTCCATGAGATGCAGGGTCCACCCCAGCTGGGCGAAGATGGGACCATCCAGCCAGGAGGGCCCATCTTGTACTACCAGCCCTTCACAACTACTGACATCTTGAACTGGAAACATCAAACCCCTTCCTATTCGGAGAAGCCTCAGGCCCTTATTGATCTCATGGGATCCATCTTCCAGACTCACCGTCCCACCTGGGATGATTGTTGCCAACTCCTTCTGACTCTATTTAACACTGAGGAGAGGCACTGGAAACTAAGCCTAACTAGGACTTTAACTCTGAACAGTGACTGGCTGCGCTCCAACTATATCGGGAAGCACTCCTCCGAGGGGTCGAAGAAGGGGCTAAACGACCCACAAACGTGACAAAAACAACCTCAGTTATTCAAAAACCCGATGAATCTCTGGGGGATTTCTATGAACGGCTTGGCGAGGCCTTCAGGATCTACACTCCCTTTGACCCAGAATCTCCAGAAAACCAGAGGATGGTGAATGCCACTTTCGTGGCACAAGCAGTCGTAGACATCAAGAGAAAACTCCGAAAGCTGGAAGGTTTCACAGGCATGAACATCTCTCAACTGCTCGAGGTCGCCAACAAAGTGTTCATCAATCAGGACGAAGTCACTGAGTGAGAAGCCAAAAACCGAGTGAAACACCAAACCTCCCTACTAGCGGCAGCCTTGGGAAATGCCGACCCCGCCAGTCGAAACAGACCACCTCGAAAAAGAGGGAAGCACCAGGAGGACGCTGCTGGCCAGAGACCAATGTGCTCACTGCAAAAAGAGTGGGCACAGGAAAAATGAGTGCCCCCAGAAGTCTCAGACACCAAGAGGAAGCACCCCTAAAGGAAAATACCAACCTGAGCCCCAAGACCACCTGATCAGTCTGGCAGGACTCAACCCTGAATAGGGGCGACCGGGCTCCCTGGAACTTGGCCCCCATGAGCCCATGGTCAAATTACAAGTCGGGGGTCAGACAATGACTTTCAGGGTGGACACTGGTGCTGAACATTGTATAGTCACAACCCCCGTGCCCCCTTTAGCGGAAAGACTGCTAGTATCATAGGGGTGACTGGAGACCAGTCGAACCAAAGGCCCTTTTGGCAGTCAAGGGCCTGCCAGCTCAGTGGCCATGAAGTAACTCATAATTTTCTGTACCTGCCTGAGTGCCCAGTTCCCCTGCTTGGCAGAGGCCTCCTAACCAAGCGAAGAATGGAGACTTCACGTGGAAGAAAGTTCAGGTCAGAATCTGGAAAAACTGCTGGAACTTTTTCCCCAAGTTTGGGAAGAAAATAACCCACTGGGAATGGCGTGGAACCATGCATCCATTATCATTGACAAAGCCCGGAGCGATCCTGGTCCAACGTAGGCAGTATTCAATCCCCCGAGAAGCATAATTGGGCATAGCCGAGCACATAGATTGCCTGAAGGAAGAAGGAATCCTAACTGAATGCCAGTCACCCTGGAACACCCCATTATTACCAGTGAAGAAGCCAGATGGAACCGGATACTGACCAGTACAGGATCTACGGGCCATAAACGATGCTACTTTTACCTTACATCAAGTTGTTCCTAACCCGTACACTTTATTGGGACAGCTGCCACCTGAAGCTGCCTGGTTCACCTGCCTGGATCTAAAAGATGCCTTTTTCTGCCTACGGCTGGCCCCCACTAGCCAGCCCCTGTTTGCCTTTGAATGGGAGGACCCCAAGACCCAGGAAAGGACTCAATTAACCTGGACACAGTTCCCACAGGGCTTCAAGAACTCCCCAGCCCTTTTCAGGGAAGCCTTGGCAGCAGATCTGGCCGCCTACCCCCAGGAAGACTGCAAGTGCACTCTCTTGCAATATGTGGACAATCTCCTGCTTGCCAGTGAGATGGAAGAAAGTTGCTGGAAGGGAACCCAAACCTTCCTCCAACTTTTAACACGGACTGGGTACAAAGTATCGTTGAGAAAGGCTCAGATCTGTAGACAGTGGGTCAAATACCTAGGGTTCAACTTCTCACGAGGGCTCCGAACGCTAGGACCCGAGCAGAAAAGGGTTATCTGCTCCATCCCCACACCCACCATGAAAAGACAGCTCTGAGAGTTTCTCAGAGTGGCAGGGTTCTGCCGCATCTGGATCCCTGGGTTTGCAGCAATGGCCAGACCCCTTTACTGGCGGGGCCGGAAAGGGAATCTCTTGCCTGGGGAGAAGTCCAACAGGGGGCTTTTCAAAACATCAAGAAACAACTCAGCCAAGTCCCTGCCTTGGGGCTTCCAGATGTGACTCGAGACTTTAATTTGTTTGTACATGAAAAAAACAAAGTAGCCTTAGGGGTTCTCATGCAAACAGTCAGCCCCTGGCAAAGACCCATTGCTTACCTCTCCAAACAACTAGACTCTGTGGCTGCAGGATGGCCACCCTGCCTAAGAGCCCTGGCAGCCACCATGATCCTCGTCAAAGAGGCAGACAAATTAACTCTTGGACAGGCCATCCACGTCATGGTGCCACATGCGGTTACTGCCTTAAAGAACTTCTATGGGCATCGATAGATATCAAATCCCCGGCTCGCACATTATCAGGGACTACTCTGAAAACCCCAGAGTGATTATAGAAATGGTGCGCAGTTTGAACCCTGCCACCTTTTTGCCTGAGAAAGAAGGGAACCCAGATCACTACTGCATGGAAGCGACGGAAGAGATCTACGCCAGCCTCCCCACCACCACCATCCCCCCGCCCCAACCTCCAGGATAAACCACTCTCCACGCCAGATCTGACGCTATTCACAGATGGGAGCAGTTTTGTTAAGAACAGGGAAAAGCATGCTCGATATGCAGTCACCACCACTGAGCGGGTAGTGGAAGCAGCGTCTCTACCGAAAGGATGGTCTGCACAAAGGGCAGAGCTCTTTGTGGTCCGAGCCCTGCAGCTAGCCACCAGACAAGCAGTAAACATTTACACTGACTCTAAGTATGCCTTTGCTGCCGTTCATATCCATGGGGCAATCTATAAAGAAAGAGGTCTCCTAACCACTGGGGGAAAAGAGATCAAAAACAAGGAGGAAATTCTCCAACTATTAGAAGCAGTGTGGGAACCGAATAAGGTCGCCATCATCCACTGTTGGGGCCATCAAAAAGGAATGGATACAGTCACACAAGGAAACAGACTCACTGACAAAGCAGCACGATAGGCAGCTGAAGAAAACGACAAAGTACAGGTTCTGGAATTAACACCGCAGCTGTCTCTCCTGGGACAAAGGATTGATCAACTAACCACACCTGAGAAGAGCAGGAGTGGGCTGAAAAGGAAGGGGGAAGCCAAACCCCCCAGGGGGCTTGGCTGCTCCCAGATAACCAGATTTTTGTGCCAAAAGGAGCCGCACATGCCCTTGTCCAGCAATACCACCAGCTCACCCACGTAGGGAAAACTGCACTGGAAGTCTTGCTTGGGAGATACTATTACATAGCCCAGCTGACTTCTCTCTGCACCATTGTCAGCAGCCAATGCCAAGTTTGCGCCGAGAACAACCCCTTGCAAGGCCCCCGCGCTCTGGCAGGTGTCCAGCACACGGAAACGACCCCCTTTGAAGATATCATAGTGGACTTTATGGAAGTAAAACTGTGTTGAAGGTACAAATATATGTTGGTGATGATATGCACCTTTTCAGGTTGTGTTGAGGACTTCCCCACTCGCACGGAAAAGACAAGAGAAGTGACTAAGGCTCTGCTTAGAGAAGCCATTCCACGACATGGGCTGCCACTGTCCATTGGAAGTGACAATGGCCGGGCCTTCGTGGCTGCCACAGTCCAAGAACTGACAAAAATGCTGAGAATTAAGTGGAGGCTCCATACCGCTTACAGGCCTCAGAGTTCAGGGAAAGTTGAGCGCATGAATCGAACCCTCAAAGCCACCCTAGCAAAGTTCTGCCAGGAAACTGGTCTCCCCTGGGCAGATTTACTCCCTTTGGCCCTTCTCCGAGTTAGGTGTACCCCAGGACCCACAGGCTACTCTCCCTTTGAAATTCTGTTTGAGCAGGCACCCCCAATTGTCCAGGCGTTCAGAGGAAGTCTCAGGCTTCTGGGGGAGGCCAACCTAGATTCCATTCTCCAGCAGCTTGGAGGAACTCTAGCTGAAATACATAAAACTGTCCTGTCCCGAAACCTCATCCCCTTGGGACACCTGGTGCACCCTCATCAGCCAGGGGACCAGGTTTGGGTCAAAGATACCTCGAGCATCAACCTAGCCGAATGCCAGCTGAATGGACCCCTGCTCCTGGTGGGGCCTGTGTTTATGCGGCCTGATCACCTTGGTGTTTGGAATTGGACTCGCTGCTGTGGCCCCCGCGGACTGAACTGTTGTGAATAGAACCCTAATTGCTATAGCATACCGGTGCATAGTAGGATGTTTCTGTGACTTAGGCTGCTTTTCCTATTATCCAGGAAACTGGCAATGCCAGTTCCCAGCCCTGTTCCAGTTGTTACAAGACTGCCCCACTCTCAGCAACAGATAGGTTGAAACAGCTCGCAGGGAAATACCAACCCTCCTCTTCCTTTACCAACATATCTATATGTCGGCAGAATGTTATAAGTTATCTGAAGCTTTAGTTTGTGAGGAAAGGGGACAAAAGTTCTGGATGGCCCGAATAAAATCTAGGGCTAGCTGCAGAGCTTACGGTACCCCAGGAGAGGTCAGTTGCTGGACTTATTACACACAGGCAGGCATGTCAGATGGGGGTGGGGTACAGGATATAGCCCGGAAAGAAAACTTGGAACAAGTCAGAGCCGGCCTCACCCAACTAGCTAAGGGCTCCGAGTACAAGCGAGCAAATATGACAGGGCTGTACCATCTCACACGGTTCACGGCCTCTGTTCAGCAACAAGTGAGGCGTATGATTAGTGCCACCTATGTTTACCTCCATGAGATCAACCCCGGGAGCAGCCACTGTTGGTTATGCCTGTCCTTAGGGAGGAGAGCCTACTCGGGCACCCTGGCTCCCTTTGACTGGTACTTAAATCAAACACAGACAGAAACAGGTAGTCAAACTGCCCCTCTTGGCCCTGTAGCCCTTGACATCCGTTTAAACACCGTAAAAGGTAATTTAACCTATCCTAGGAGGAGCCCACCCAGTGGGGACGTCCCTGAAACATGGGGCGCTTCCTACCAAATTCTGTCAACTAATCAGACTCAGTGCTCCCCCCAGGGACTGTTTTACTTATGTGGGAGCACTGCTTACAGGTGCTTAGAGGGCAACGGGATAGGGAGTTGCATTCCAGTGCTCCAGTGCTCCTGGCACCTGAAGTGTCAATCTACAATGACACGGAACTGGAAATGGCACTAAGCCCCCATCAGAAAAGGGCTAAGAGGGCCGTGCTTACCTCCATCTTCATAGGGGCAGGAGTGGCCGTGGGCGTAAAAACAGGGGTAGCAGGTCTGGGCTCCTCTATTGGGTTCTATTATAAGATCTCACAAGAACTAAATGAAGACCTGGAGCAAGTAGCAGATTCTTTGGTTTCCCTCCAAAACCAAATTAACTCATTAGCTGGAGTAGCCCTACAAAACAGGAGAGCCCTTGACTTGCTAACTGCCAAAAAAGGGGGGAAGTGTATCTTCCTGGGGGAAGAGTGCTGTTATTATGTTAATGAGACAGGAATAGTCACTACCAAAATGAAAGAACTTAGGGATCAAATCCAAAAGAGGAAGGACCACTTAAATGAGCTCTGGGGCTGGAACCTCAGGCAGAGGACCTTTTGGCTTCTGCCCCTGGCCAGACCCTTATTCATCTTGCTCACAGCAGCCATCTTTGGCCCATGCCTGATAAATGCACTCATCAGGTTCATTGAAACAATGATATCATGCATAACTACCACCAAGATTCTAGCCCTAAGGGGATACAGACCCCTAAGTACAGATGATGCCCTACGGGAATTATAAGGGCATCAAAGGGGGGAAATGATAAAGAAAAGTCACTGCAGCCCTACCCCTCCCTCTTTTTCTGACAAGAATCTCCCACCTCAGAACTGAAACCTGCACTTCTGGCTCTGTAAACCTGCCCCCTTGATTTCGTAACCTGCAGTTCTTCTGTAACCATGCTTGCTTAGTTGCCTAAGGTAATAGAAAAATTCCACCCGCCAACTTGCTAACCAATGAACGGGAGCCTGCAGACCCAATAAAAACTCCAGAAAACTGGGGCTGAGGGCCCAGAATTTGGAAACCAAACTTTCCTCTGAACCCACGCACGTAGTAAAGCTTGATTCCTCTGCTCTTCCGAGTGCCGTTTGGGTTTCTCATCTCAACAGCCGCAACAGTATCTTGATTGCAGTAGTGGTTACATGAATCTACATGTGAGATAAATATTATATGCACATTGTACCAGTGTCAATTTATTGTACTATAGTTTTGTAAGATATAAACATTGAGGGAAAATGCTTGAAAGGTACATGACCAATCTCTATGATCTTTGCAATTTCCTGTGACTCTATAATTATTTCAAAGTGAAAAGTTAAAAAAAATACCACCTAATACAGGGATCCTATCTTACCTTCTTCCCTGCTGAGATTGCAGTAGATTATATGGAAAGAGTCCTGGCTGGGTGTCAGGAGATTGGATGTAGTGGCCACTTTGTAGTATGACACGTTGTGTCATCTTCACTGCCTTTTCACTGACAGAAACTGGCTTTTCTTTCTTTCAGTCTACTCATATGTGAAGAGAGATTAGACTAGATTTCTGAAGCACCTCTAATTTTATGATTTTATAATTTTGTCAACCTTCATCATTTACTGACCATTAAATATGTGTAAGTTAAATTAGGGATTTGTCTTTACTCAGAAATTTCCATTTCAACATACTTGCAAGAATCTTGTTTACTAATGTAAGAGTATAGATGGATCTCCCTGTTCAGAAAGTTATTTAAATTCTGAGACTCTCATTATTATTCGATTTTGGAAGCCAGACTCTTAATAAAAGGTTGCAAATGTATGCCCCTATTTTCTTAACTGTGTGTATTGTCATGCAAATGTGAAACTCTTAGAATTAAGAAAGGTAAGAATGCATAGGGAACTTGAATGTCAGTAGTGCTTCTTTGATATGATTCAAATTCAAGAATTCAATCCCCAGAGTAACAAGCAAGCTACATTGATATTCTTTTATCATAATGAATCCAACTGGTAATGTTTATTAACTCTCACAGTCTTCTGCTTGGCATTTGAAGCTATTAAAATAAACACTCTTGTGATTATTGCAATTTGAAATATTACTTTGTCAAACCGTTAAACCTGAATTTATAGCACGGGTGTTAATGAGGCATGAAAACTTTTCCAACCTGATTTGCAGTTGCAAGATTCTCATATTTTATGGCAGTGTAATTTTTTCAAGTTTATATAATCTGAAAGAAAAGAGCATTGTCTTTGTTGGTATATGCACTGTATTGGCTCATCAAATTAATAACAATTGAGGGGATGGTTTGAAAATAGTAAATTAGTTCCAAAATAGAACACAATAGGGGACGCTAAAATAGTGTGTCCTTTAGAAAGACCTTTCAAAACTTATCAAAAACAAATGCTGTAATTGAATTTCAACCTCAGAAATGCATGCTCCTTCCTCTAATATCACATAAAAATAGCCTTCATGATAATAAAATAACTTTTTTCCTTTTCTGAAGCTATATTCTTGGAATAATTGTGCCATCATGAACACTCTCAATTAAGCAATAAAAGTTAAGCCCAGAGCAGCATTTAGAGAGCATGTAAAATCATGTGAATATATCCATTTATCCCCAAGTTTTTAGATTCAGCAAAAATCTAACTGAAGCATATGAAATTAAAATGTGACTTGAGTAATCTAACAAGTCATATTGTCTTAGGCAGGTTGACAGGTTTGTTTATAAAATATTGCTTTCAAATTATCTTTTAAAAATAGGTGGCTTTTTAAAGCTATATTAAAAACAAAATCAAAATTTTGCCTTTATATACATTGAAGCTATAGTTAAATTATTACCTGTTGAATACCTAAAATTTACCTAAAATTAATATGTTGCATACAGGGGTAGACCTGGGTAAATTTCTGTAAGCAGCACAGTTCCATAATCAGAGTCTCTTGGGCTTTTATAAGGTATATAACCATAAAATCAATGGGATCTTTTGTTGAGCTAGGATTAAACAGGTGAGTGTACTGTATATTTCTACCAGATTTCTCTCCATGCATCTTAATAAGCTTCAAAAACCACTCAAGTGTTCTGTGTAATACTAAATACTCAGACTTGGAAAGAAGTCAACATGTGACAAAACAGACCTGAGAATGGCCACCACCAACTTCTCACTCCCTGTTTTATAGTGTCTCATATATTTTGTTTTGTTTTCCTAAGAACCAGTTGGTCTTTTTCTTAGCTTAGTGACCACTGAGGCAAAGAATAATAGGGATTTGCGTTTAAGAATAAATGTTCTCTGATGTGAATCTGATTCCTTATTGTTCTGAAGAAAGTACTACTGTGGTTACAAATATAATTTCTCTTTTCTTTTTTCTTTTTTTCTGCCACAAGCTCAGCCTTGTGTACTGACAGAACGACAGAAGAAAAGGGTTCCTGGACTGTAGCTTGACGATTTGGAATTGAGTGAGATATTACAATGTTCCTAGTCACTTTCCTCTGAATTGCTTTAGTCCTTGGAAAAATATAACTACCAGCAAGATGGCATACTATGTCTCAATATGCTTATTTCATACTGTGATATAATACCATGCTTATTATTAAACAATAATATTGTTTTTAACAGAAAGCACTTTATATTCAGGAACCTCCTGATTTCAAGTTGAATACCTTTCCTTCTCATTCTTTCTCAATGTACATGCAAAATCAATTAATTTAGTAGGATAGACGAATGATTCTTCTCTGTTCTGGAATTAATGTACTTCTTATTTTTCACAATGTACCAGTCAGCAAGAAGGAACTCAGTCACCTTATTAAGATTGATCCCATTATATGAAGGCGACTTTAGAGAATGTATCTTCTACAGGTTCCCTGAAATAAATTTCCAGCTGAAGACATTAGAACTCTATTTAAAAATAAAAACAGCAACAGATACTTGGTAAAACTTCAAGTTAATCTAACGTTTGTCAAAATCCTACCATCATTCTCGCTACAAAGTGGGCTTTTAGCAAATGGTGCTTCCTCTCCTAATTCATTCTCTCGTTTTTCCTCCCTCCTCCTCATTCCTCCATTATTTGTCTTTATTGAACAGAGATTTCAGAAATACTGCTAAAATGAAAGTAGAATATTAGGCAATTGTCTAGATAATGGAAACACATAACCAGCAACAACAAAAATCTATAAAGAGATAGATACATATACTCACATACACAAATACCACCTTTCTTTAGTTATTCAACTCTCTAATGGGAAAATGTTTCCTGGTCTTGAACAATAAAAAAATGCTCTCCATCATATATTTTAATCTGTTAAAATATCTGAACAAACTCTCTAGGAATTCTTTGTTACCTCATATGAAATTGTTTACTCTAGATTTAGATTATACAAAGTGTTCTATTTCAATAATAAGTATTGTAGCATGTCACAATAGGAAGCAAGCAGTTCTAAACATAAAAAGAAAATTTGGCCTTAATTATATTTCTCTTTTTCAAATTTACTACATATATAATATAATATATATATAACAGGTACTCAATAGATGATTGTTTTTTCCCTACTTGCATTTTAAATGTTAGACATTAGAGATTAGATTGTAATATTTCTTACTGTATTTACTACAACATTCTCAATTACAGGCATTCCTCAGAAATATTGCGAGTTCCATTCGAGACCACAGCAACAAAGTGAATACCACAATTAGGCTAGTCCCATGAATTTTTAAATTTCTCAGTGAATATAAAAGTTATGTGTACACTACACTGTAGTCTATTAAATGCACAGTAGCATTATGTCTAAAAAAAAAAAGCAATGTATGTACCTTAATTTAAAAATACTTTATTGTTTAAAAATGCTAACCATTTTATAACTCATCTTCATTGAGTCATTATCTTTTTGCTGGTGGAGGGTCTTGCCTCAATGTTGATGGCTGCTGAATGACCAGGGTGGTGGTTACTGATGGGTAGGGTGGCTGTAGCAATTTCTTAAAATAAGAAAATAGTGAAGTCTGGCACATCAATTGGCTTCCTTTCACAAAATATTCCTCTGGAGCATGGAATGCTGTTTGATAACATTTTACCCACAGTAGACCTTCTTTCACAACTGGAGTCAGTCCTCTCAAACCCTGCTGCTACTTTATCAACTAATTTTATGTAATATTTGAAATCCTTTGATGACATTTCAAAATGTTCACAGCATCTTCACCAGGAGTAGTTTCCATCTCAAGAAACCACTTTCTTTGCTCATCCATAAGAAACAAGTCCTTGTTCATTAAAGTTTTATCATGAGATTGCAGCAATTAAGTCCATCTTCAGGATTTACTTCTAATTCTAGTTCTCTTGCTATTTCTACCACATCTGCAATTATTTCCTCTACTGAAGCCTTGAACCCTTTAGAGTCATCCATGAGGGCTGGAATCAATTTCTTTCAAACTCCTGTTAATGTTATTTTAACTCCTCCAATGAATCACAAATATTTTTAATGACATCTAGACTGGTGAACCCTTTCCAGAAAGTTTTCAATTGACTTTGCTCAGATCCATCTACAGAATCACTATCTAAGGCAGCTATAGCCTTAAAAACTGTATTTCTTAAATAAAAAGTCTTGAAAGTTGAAATAACTCCTTGATCCATGGGATACAGAAGGGCTGTTGTGCTAGCAGGCATGAAAACAATTTTCATCTCATTGTATATCTCCATCAGTGCTCTTGGGTGACCAGGTGCATTGTCAATAAGCAGTGATATTTTGAATGGAATCTTTTTTTCTGAGCATTAGTTCTCAAGAGTGGGTTTAAAATATTTAGTACACCATATTGTAAAAAGATGTGCTGTCATCCTGGCTTTTTTGTTCCATTTATGGAGCAAAGGCAGAGTAGATTGAACATAATTCTTAAGGGCCATAGGATTTTCAGAATGGTAAATGAGCATCGGCTTCAGTTTAAAGTCACCAGTTACATTAGCTCCTAACAAGAGACTCAGCCTTTCCTTTGAAGTTTTGAAGCCAGGCATTGACTTCTCTCTAGCTATGAAAGTCCTAGATGGCATCTTCTTCCAATGGAAGGTTATCTGTCTACATTGAAAATCTGTACTTTAGTGTAGTCACCTTCAATTATCTTAGTTAGATCTTCTGGCTAATTTGCTGCAGCTTCCACATCAGCACTTGTTACTTCACCTTGTACTTTTATGCTATGGAGATGGTTTCTTTCCTTAAACATCATGAACCTATATCTGCTAGCTTCAAATTTTTCTTCTGGAGTCTCCTCACCATTCTCAGACTTCATAGAATTGAAAAGAGTCGGGGTTCTGCTCTGGATTAGGCTATGGCTTAAGGAATGTTGTGGCTGGTTTGATCTTCTATCCAGATCACTAAAATTTGTTCTATGGCACCAATAAGGCTGTTTAGCTTTCTTAAAACTAGCACTTTTAATTTCCTTCAAGAACTTTTACTTGGCATTCACAATGTGGCTAACTGATGCAAGATGCCTAGCTTTTGGCCCAACTCAAGCTTTTGACGTGCTTTCTTCACTAAGCTTAATCATGTTTAGCTTTAAATTTAAAGTGAGAGACGCGAGACTCTTCCTTTCACTTGAACACTTATTGGCCATTATAGGGTTATTAAGTGACCTAAATTCAATATTGTTTTGTCTCAGAAAATAGGGTGGCCTGAGGAAAGGGGAAAAGACTGGGAAACAGCTGGTAGGTGGAGCAGTTAAACATTTATCAATTAAATTTAACATCTTACACTGACATTGCTTGCAGTGCCCCAAAACAATTCCAACAATGATATCAAAGATCTAGATCACTGATCACAGATCACCATAACAAATATAACATGAAAAAGTTTGACATATTGTGAGAATTACCAAAGTGTGATAAAGAGATATGAAGTGAGCACATGCTGTTGAAAAAAAAAGGCACCAATAGATGTGCTCAATGCAGCATTGCCACAAACCTTCAATATGTAAAAACCTCAGTTTCTGCAAAGTTCAATACAGCAAAAGTACAATAAAATGAGGTAAACTTGTATATTTTTGCCACATGAGGAGAAATGAGTTAAGCATGGCCTGTTATCTATTGTTTTTCCAGAGTAAAAAAAAAAAAAAAAAACGAAACCTCAGTGACTCCGGATAAAATTCTCCTAAACATCCTGACAACTGGCCCATTTGCTAAATACTCTAATATTCGCTAAGAGGAAATTCTTTACTTATGTAAATGCTTTAGTAGGATATCCCCAGTATCAGATCACCTATGGCAAACATATCAAGAAGCTATGGACTTATGAGGCCTGGGTCCTTGGGAAATGTTATATAATTTCTGATTGATCTGGGTGCATAATGCAGATGTTTGATAACACTTCTCACTATGTGAAGTGACCCACGACCTTCATTTAATGGTTCATCTATGGCTTTCACCTAGAAAATGTACACAGTGCAGCACAGGCAGCCCTAGGAATCCACACAGGATGTCATATATCTAGTATGCTAACTTTTGTGTCTAAGTTTAAATGTCTTAGTGTTTTTAAAGGGATATGTAACCAGACAAATCTAAATATAAAATATGGCCCTGCTACTTACTAAATTTGGGATTTCAGAAAATTTGCAAACAATATTGCTTTCATTTTTACAGTGGCAATACTACTCTCATTAATGTCATAAGCTAGATGTGAGAAAGATTAAATGAGTAAATATGAAAAAGGTCAAATACTGGGACTAGCATTAGTAAATGCTCATTACACCTTTGCCTTCTTTTCTTACTTTTCACCATGTGTCTCAGTAACAGCTCCTAAATTTCTAAACAGAGGAAGCCTAAGCACAGTGAAAAGAGGAGAAAGGAGAAGAGGCAATGATTGAAACTGCTTTTTAAAAATTTTACACTAATTTATGAAATTGGCAGTTAACCTTATCAGGAAAAGATCGTGGTAGGATATAAACATTTTCAACAAGGCAGCATCATCAAAACATGATAATGTTTTTTATTTTAAAGGGGAAAAAAAAAAAAAAAAAACAATCAAAAGCACAAACAATGGAAGATGGGACAGTGAAATGCAAAATGCTTCAGGGCTCCATTCCCCCATAGAAGCTTTGAGCAACCAGCAAGAATTGGCAGAAATGTCTTTCTCAAAGCTCCAGAAAACAGGTAAAGGATTGGAGTAACAGGAAAAGCACTAAATTAAGAAATGTCTATATAAAAGATGTCGAAAATCATGGCACCTGGCTGGCCCATCCTCCCCTCATTGGGTTGGCATGGAGCTATCCCATGTTTCCAGTGTGAATCCCTATTCATACTTAGTTCTGGAGGGAGCAGAGTAATGCTTCTGCAGATACAGATAGTAGGAGAATGTATGTCTGGGCCAATCTGTCTAGCAGTTACTTGAGGGATTTGTCATCCCAGAACTTGTCCTGCATGTAGAAGGCAGCTCTTTGAGC
This sequence comes from Tolypeutes matacus, assembly GCA_026826555.1. Taxonomy (NCBI): domain Eukaryota; kingdom Metazoa; phylum Chordata; class Mammalia; order Cingulata; family Chlamyphoridae; genus Tolypeutes; species Tolypeutes matacus. The sequence goes on from JAKSZT010000049.1 coordinate 39,324,485, forward strand.
TCACCTATGGGACACTGTGGGAGAGCAGTCAATAGAGACATGAAAATTATGAAAGGAACCAAATAGAGCTGAGACCACAGTAACAGAATTAGAAATTTCCTAGAGAGGTATCAACAGCAAATTGGAGTTGGAGAAGAAAGAATCAATAAACTTGGAGACAGGACAACTGAAATCATCCAGCTGAGGACATAAGAAAGAATGAAGAAAAGTGAGCAGAGCCTGAGGAACCTGTGGGATACCATCAAGCAAATGTACCAATATATGTATTGTGGGAGTCTCAAGATGGAGAAGAAAAAGACAGAGATACTCAAAGAAATAATAGCAGAAAACGTACCCAATTTAACAAAAGACATGAACTGCACATCCAAGACACTCAACAAATTCTAAAAAGAATAAATCCACATAGACTCACACATGGCATTTCATAATCAAACTTCTGAATGCCAAAGAAAAGAGAATTCTGAAATATGCGAGAGAGAAGAAACATGCCACATACAAGGAAGCCTCAATAAGACTAAATGACAATTTCTTAGAATTGAAGAAACCAGAGAGGCAAGAAAGTAATGGGATGACATATTTAAAGTGCTGAATGCAAAAATCTTCCAACCAATAATGTTATTATATCTTGTAAAATGTCTTTAAAAATTGAGGAAGAAATTAAGACAAAAACCTGAAGGAGTTTGTCACCACTAGACTAGCCCTATAAGAGACGCTAAAGAGTTTGGCAAGTGGAAAGGAAAGGACAACAGACAATAAGTTGCAGCTGTATGAAAAAATAAAGATCTCTTATAAGGGTATTGACATTATAAATAAAAATGCTAGGGCTCTTGCATCTTTCATTTGTAATTCCACTTTTTACTTCCTACAGCATCTAAAAGGCAAATACATAAGATGTTATGATAAATCAGTGGTTTTGGCCTCAGTGTATAAACATGCAGTTTGTAATAAGAACTATATAAAGGTGGGGAACTGGCGGTATAGGAATATAGTGTGTGTAAACTATTGAAGTTAAGTTGGTACCAAAGCAAATGGGATTGTTACAGATTTAAAATGTTAAATTTAAGCTCCATGGTACTACAAAGAAAATATCAGACAATATGCAAGTCCATTGCGAAAGAAATTAGAATATAGATTGCTAAGGGTGGGGGAGCCGAGCTAGTGAAAAATGGATAGAGATTTCTGCTTGGGGAGATGGGAAAGGTTCAGTAACGGGAGGTGGTGAGGGTACTGCAACATTGTGAATGTGATTAATTCCACTAAATGCTATACTTGAAAGTGGTTGAGATAGGAAAGTTTATGTTATTTATATTATCCCACAATAAAAAATGAGCAAATAAAGAGACAATGACAATTAAAAGCTATAGATGATCCCAGATGAGATCTAAGGAGAGAGAGAAAGCTCAAAAGGACATTATTAGGACATATGAAAAATTGGAATGTAGACTCTAAGCTTTATATCAACGTTGAACTTCTTGAACTTGATAAGTGCACTTAAGATGGATATATAAATGAATACCCTTGTTCTTGGGAAATGTACATAGCAGCATTAAGTGTTCAATCTACATCCAATATTCAGAAAATGTATTGATAAATAGAGAGATAGATAGATGGATGGATTGACAGACTGATGGATAAACAGAATGATATGACAAAATTAGCAAAATGTTAAAATTGGTGGATCTGGGTAACTGGGGGTTAGGCTTCTATTGGAATCCCCTGGAAGAGGTTTGTACTATTTTTGCACCTATAGTGTAAGTTTGAAAGTATTTCAAACTAAGTTAAAAAAACACAAACAATGGACTATCAGCAAATCTGGACCCAAGAGAGGAGGAATTCTGAGAGCATTTACTCACCTTCTTATCCACCTGTAAGCCTAATAGTAAATATTAGAATCCTGAAGGTATGTGCAATGAGCAGGTCAACAATGAGGGAAGATTGGTGTGCTGTGCAGAGGTAGTGCAACACTACAAATTGGTGAGTGGAGGGGGAGGGGACTGAAGGCAAAATCATGCTCACAGGCTATTTCTATGGCAATGATGTAACTCTCCATCAAGATGAGTTGGGGGGACGGTGCCTTGAAGAGGCAGTGATTGCTTTGTTGTGAAACAAAATTGTCTAGCCAATATTTGGAAGAAAGTATTGCAAATACCACACATACAAATAAAATCCATACACACCCATCCACATGGGATTCTGAGGTTGCTCCCCAGTTCCCTCTATTCATACCTAGACTACCCAATCAGAAATGATAGCCAGAATTAAACACCTACAATTAAATGTATCATAGTCAGTGTTAAATAAAGAGCATGCAAATCTAAAGTCTTCCAGAAACAAGGAGCAGATGGACATAAGTCATAACATAAGGACATAAACAAAAGTCAGAGGGACATAAGATGTCCTGGATGCAAAAGATAAAGGACTGACACCTCAAAAGTATAAAGAGAAAAGAACTTGAGGTCCATAATTTTATAAGAGTTGATTCATCATTTATTGGTGAGGGTAAAATTAATATATTCATAAGCATATAAGGCTTCAAAAGTTTTGCTCTACACAGACATGCATACAACATTTGAAAATACTCTCAGAGGAAGTATTCTAGTAAGAGGAGAAAATATTCCAGAAGAATGAGTAATAATAGAGAGAAGAGAGGGATGTGCATATTTGATTTTTGTCATGGTTCAGGAGAATATAATATACTAATAAGTTTACAAAAATGATAAGAATACCAACAACACGTGTATGTATAAGTTTAAGTTTATTAAAATTGTATTTCTTTCATACTCTCAAAACAGAAATTGATCTAGTCATTTTAAGGTATAAAAGGAGAAAGAAAAAGAAATAAAAAAAGATATGGTAAATAGAAAGCATGAAATAGAACAATAAATTGTTAGTAGTTTATAAATGTTAAATATTTTAAACTCACTGATTAAATGATAGAGATGCTGAGAATGGATTTAAAAGAAGAATCAGTAATATATTGGCCAAGAACAGAACATAAAAAATTACAAATGAAAGGATGTAAACATAGGTCACAAGAATAAATATTTCTTTGTTGGTGAGGAAGGAGGAAACTTTATACACTTCTAATGAGGGTGTAATTGTTAAAGTCATTTTTAGACAGTATACTATATTGGTAATTCATATTAATTACATTGCATGACAGTAAACACACTACTGAATACAACTCACTGTAACTTGCTCACAGGACCATTGAAGGACCCTAGGGGTCTGGTACCAGAGGAATAGATAAATAAATGGAATTGATGCTTATTGTTGGGATTTAGCCATCAAATAGAAGGTTGAACTAGATATATCTATGGCAAAACAATAAAAAACAATGTGTTTGAAAGAATTAGGAAACATGAGATCGATATCACAATGTCTTTTATGTAAATTAAAAATATACATAAAAATTTATACTACATAATCTTCAAGGATCCATGCATATCTGAGGAGATATCTTTTAAACACATTAATAGTTGTCAAATGGAGAGGAAAAAAATGGAAGTGTGACAGAGATGAAGAGTGAAAAATAAAATGTTTCAGGCCTTACCTAGGCCAATGATGAAAGCAAGCCATGAATGAGGAATATGATTAATTGAACTCTTAGAACCTGACAGGAAATTTACATCTATAATTATGATTATGGAGTCATACGTATATATATGCACATATTACATACATACTGCACATAGATGCATATTATGTGTATATAATTATATTTTATATAAATATAATGTATGCATTTTATAATTGTACACACTAAAAGAAAGTTGCTACCCCTTGGCCACTATCTACCACTACCTGTCAATTAGAGCTATGCAGGTCTATGAACCAAATTTGCCAATTTTTTTTTATTTTTCAAGGAACCTGGAAAACCTCATTTTTACTATGAAATTTCCTAGTTTTTAATGTTAGTAATCAATTTTTTTAAGAAAACAAAATCTACCAGCCAGATGTGAGTCGTAATCACCACTGTGACTTCTTAGGAAAAGATAATGCTCGGGATTATCAAAATTTACTCAGAATAATATAACTAAATCTTATTCTTGGTGTCTTAAAAAGCAAAAGTGTATAAAAATTAAGGTAACACCACATGGCAAATTCTTTATTATAGCTAATATAATATTTTATTAGGTAAAAATATAAGCGTATTTATTTTCAGAAAATGTTTTTAAAAAGGTTGGAAAGCAAGAATAGAAAGAACATATGCATGGTAGATTGTTTCTGAAATCTGCATCTTTGTACTCTTTTTGTATTTTATCTTTGCTTTCCTTTCTTCTACAGGTCTTCCTGGGAAGGAAGTGATAAGGTAGAAACCAAGAAAATACATAATCATGGGCTTTTTAATTTCCCAAACCTATAAAACCAACATCCTGGCTGGACGTAAGTAGGTGAGGGGAAGGAGAGACAAAGCAGAAGAGATGATGACTGAGGAGACACTGATAGAGAATTTCTCCACTTCCTTCTTAGGTAGAGTCTTTTGGAAGTAGCAAAAACCAACAGTGGATTGAAAGAATCAAGAGCCAAGATCCTCTGCATTCTTCATCCTTATTAGACCCCAAGAAGCCAGCAAGATGTCAGAAGAGATGCTTGCTGGGTTTAGGCAGATGGGTTTATCTTACAGATAACACATCCAATGGCATAGAAACTAGAGAATGATCTCCATTCCCACACATGTCATTAGCAGAAGAGATGAAGATGCCATGAGGACAGCAAGAGAAGTTTATTGGGATCTATAACTGGGGAGCAAATGAGATGATGGACCTTTCATGGAACATTTTCTTAAAGAGAGGACTTGATGACCATGTGGACATTCATTGCTCGGCACTATGTAGTACCCCTGAAAATTAGTCACAAACCCAGGAAAATTACTTCTTTTGCCCACCCAGAAGAATTGGTCTTGAGGACAAAATTAAGTTGGCTTTTGTAGATAAAATTTTTTAACTGAGAGTCATACCTGTTACAGTTTTCACACAAGGGTGGTGTGGTAGTTTGGAGCTATGTACACCAGAAAAACATGTTCTTAAACTTAATCTATCCCTGTGGGTGGGAACTCTTGTAAATAGGACATTTTGATGAGCTACTTCAGTTAAGGTATGGCCCGGGTGAATCAGGTAGGTCTTAATCCCATTACTGAGGGTCTTATGTAAAAGTCACAGAAACAGAGAAAGCCAGAGGGAGGAGCCAGAAACTGAAAGTCAACAGTGCCCAGAAACAATTAGACAAGAAATGAGGAGAGGGTGCCATGTACATGCCATGTGACAGAAAGGCCAAGGACCAGTTATTACCAGCAGCCAGTCCAAGAAGGCCACAGTCTTCTGGGAGAAAGCATCACCTTGATGAAACCTTTTTTTGGACTTCTAGCCTCAATACCTTGAGCCAATAAATTCTCATTGTTTATATCAACCCATTGCAAGGTAGCCAGGAAACTAAAACAGGTGGTTTAAAGAAATATCTAAAAAAATATTAAATGTATCCTCTGAAATACCTAAGTTTCTGCCTCTTATTTTAGAAGTTTAAAATGAGTTTTCAATGTACCCATTTGATTCATAACCAGTGAGAACTTGAATGAATTAGGTGACATTCCAAATGTGTAATGAACTGTCATCTTAGGCATTTGGTAATAAAGACAATGCCTCACTGAACTGGCATCTCTGGCTGAAATTTCAATATTGAGTTTTTTAGTTAACTGGACAAGAGATTGGAATGAAATAATTATAATGAAATAAGACATATAAATCCACTTATATTTTCACAAATGAAGCATGGACTTTTCTGGATTGTGAATATTTTGAAAGATTTGGGCAAAATATTACAGAATATTCTTATTATCATTAAACTTTAAACCAATGCAAAATTGTGGAATATTTACACAGAGGTATTATTTTAGAGGAGATCTAAGTAACTAATGTTCCCCAAATATTCTTATAAAAGATGAAGATGCAAATACAGACAACATAACCGGTGTGACCTTAAATCCTCACATTTTCTCTTCAGGTAATGGACATATCCATCCACTTCATTAAATGTCAGGTTATATTACTATTTCACAGTCATTATCTTAAGGGGTTTCATTATTATACTTGGATTTAAATTGAATGTCAAATAGAATTTGGGTAAGAAAGAAATAAAAGATCAAGAGCTTCTTGTGAGAAAAGTTAATGGACAAATTTCAGTATTTTTACACTTTATTAAATTTTAGGTTTAATAAGTTTTAACTGGCCACATTTTAGAATGAAAAAATACTCATTTTTACTGACTTTTACTCTGTTACAATTTTTATTATTAAGGTACATGTTTTTAAAAAATCAATGCAAAATCGGGTAACCAGTCTGGCAAATATAAATATACCTATGTTAAAAATAGCACAAAATATTTAAGTGTGGGATTATTCCATTAAATCCAGAACATATGCTTAGCATGCATACAATGCAAGGAAAGGTGATTTTTAATATAATCCCTAAAAGTTGGAACTTACGTGACTAGAACAATAGTCCTTTTACTCACAGACAGAAATTCTACTTTGTGGGGGATTGTGGATAATTCAACATTTTTACATGAAAAACTAGATGCATAAGTGGATACAGATGGAATTGTTTGGGGTGCTCGGAAAATGTGGGGTGAATCTGTGAAATGAGGTCTAGACTAAACCTGAAATTTTCAAATCATCTATTTAGAAATAACGGTTGAAACTAAAGGGGAGTCTAGAAGTCAACACAAAAAAGTCAAACATGTTCCTTGATGAATATCTATATTTAGGGAAAGAAGTAAAGTTTGATATTGGCTCTCACAGTAATCTGGTAACTAGAGAACAGCAACTCATTTTTATATCAACAAAGTTAGTGGCTTCTATATTGATAGGTACACCACTAAACACTTTAAGATGAATAATATATCAGAGAAATGGTTACATGGCCTTGGTGTATGGTCTTTGATATTGAAGAGAATGTTTGTGAAAAATGAATTATCTTAAGCATAAGGAAATATAGGGGAGGGATAAAATATTCCCTTCTCTGATGAGTAATGTGTTCCCTACTAAAAAGAGATGTATTCGTGGTAGGTTCCTCCAACCATCAGTAGTGATTCTATATTATTGTTAATACATGATCCAAAAATTGATATGATGAAATCCCAAAGATTATAGATTATCCTACACCATTTGTGAAACTGTTATGCCAAGCTAAGCCTCATAAACTAGAGAAACAACTTGTTAGGGTGTATGAGTGTACTGAGGAAAAAAAATTATTTTAGAGGAATATAAAAATTTTGTTTCAGGATGATAAGCTATGATCAACAAATTTCTACCCAAGAAAGAGAAACAGTGTTCTCTTAATTCCACTTTAAATTTGTAGTGGGATCAACAAAAGCTCAGTAGAAAAATTTGCCTTACCCTTTTTTTTTTTTTTTTTATTATTATTATTTTTTATTATGGGTAAAAATCAAAATTCTCACAATACATACAAACATTTGCAAAATGATATATAAATATATATGCATATTTGTGTATTTGCTTACAAAAATGTTTTATATATATATATATATACACATATATTTTAAGAGGTGCTTAGATTACCTAAAATATTACACGGAACCCACTGGGATTCCCATGTTGCCCACCTCCCACACCTCCCACCACATCCAACACAAACATCTCCCACAGTGTGGCCCACCAACCTCAATGAACTTACACATCCTGGAGCCTTGCCACTAACCATAGACCACAGTTCACACTGTAGACCACACTCTCTCTGCCTTACCCTTTTATAAATATATTTGTAAAAAAGGTTTTATACTTCAATTATGAATAAGATAACTTTGTAAAATCCAGAAAAAAAATAAATTAATCATAGATTTGAAAATTTATTATTATTACTATTATTGCTAATTCAAGGAAATTAAACTACACTGTCTAGAAAGATGAAGGGTGAGATAAGATATGATTAAAATGCCCAGGGAAGCGGCTGTGGCTCAATCAGTAGGGCTCCCGTTTACCATATGGGAGGCCCCGGGTTCGGTTCCTGGGGCCTCCTGGTGAAGGCAAGCCTGCCCGCGTGGCGTGGTTAGCTGACCCAGCGAGCACAAGCAGCAAGGGGGGGGATAAATGAATAAATAAATAGAATCTTTAAAAAAATAAAAAAATAAAATAAAATAAAATGCCCAGTTGTAAAGGAAATATAAACATGGCCACAAAAATTTTCAGCCCATTAAAATATGAACCCCCAAACCCTGCAGTAATATTTGGGAAAATAAGAGAGAGTGTTTTGTTCTTTTATCCAATAAGGAGTAAACCTTCAAAGTGCTTGATCCCATAGATTAAAAAAGACAATAATATAAATCGGGTGACGAAACATTTAAAGTCACTGTTTCACAAACTGTGTTCCACATAACACCAGGTCAAAGGGATATGAATAGATTTTGAAAAAAAATAAATAAATGATTTCTATAGTCAAACAAGTTTGAGACATTAGACAGAAAGAGTTTAAGAATTCTTTTTAAAGGTTTCTAAGAGCCTTTATTATAACAATTTGCTTTAGATATAATCGTATTGGTCAATCTAAGCTAGATCATGTCAATAAAAAATAAACCCTGAACTCCTACTGGCTTAACACAGTAATAACTTATTTATCATTTACACTACATGCCCACCACAGGTGCCACACAGACTCTTGGCTGTGGGAGTTACCACTATCTTTTAGCTGCACTATTTGAAACACGTGGCTTTTTTGTTTACCCCAGTGAGAGAAGGGAAAGAAACAACGACATCATCATCAACAACAAAAAAACAAAAACAAAAAACACAGAGGTATGAGAATTGCTCATGAGTTTACCAATGTGTAGCTCAGAATTTACTTCATTTCTGCTCCCATTTTATTGGCCCATAGAAAAGATCCGAATTGAATATTTGATGAGTATTTGTATCTTTACCACAATGTCCACAAGGGCATTTTAATATGTAGTATTTCCCAAACATATTTGATTATAGAATTATTTTGTAGAATGTCATTTTAGAATTTCCCAAATTGCATGTCAATGAATCACAATTTGGGGGAAAAGGATTTAAGTAAATGTATTTTTGATGATAAGGATTATTAAGCAATGCACGTATAATACGTTCATATTTTGATATCATAAACATATTGAAGAATGGTAAACGGATGCCAAAATTATCTCTAGACAGCTTAAAGATGAAATACTAGGCATCAAGAAACATAATTTTTGATTCAATACAGCATTTATTTCATTCTATACTCATGTACAACCCAAACATACACACATGAGCTGTGCCCATGTCTTTGAAAGGGAAGTTTTATTGTTCGGAGGCACACTTTATAGAGTCTTTTCCTTCTCAATATTTCTACAATGTCAATGTTAACAATGTCAGTCTCCGATATTGCTTGTCAACAGGGAAATCAGTTCAGTCCCTTGTCTGTATTATATTCTCCATTCTTTAATATCACTGAAAAACATGTATATATTTAATGTTTCATAGAGCTCATATACCAAGTACTTTATATTGTACTGTTTAAGAAATCCTATAAACTATTGTTATGGTACATCCTTCAAAGTCAAAGTTGGATTCTGAAAAAATATCTAAGTTTTAGAAGTTTCCATCTTCTGTTGCCAAATAACCTTCTCCAAGTTTTATATTTCCTCTAACTTTTTACCTTCCCCGTAAATATTTATCATTTTGCTGTTGTCACCTACTATATTTTAATAAGAATATTGAATTATTTAAATCGGAAAATTTTTCTTTTAAAGTCAGTTTATTCAGATGATTTAGACCCTTTTCTTTAAAATAAATAAATAAATATATTCCTTTCTAAAATTAAATACTACTTGTTCCTTACTAAATTTGGAAAATATTTCAAGACAAAACTTCTCATAAAAAATGTGTGGTTTTCCAAGTATACAATGCAAAGAACTATGAATCTGCATTTTTATCACCAGTAAAACATAAATAGTCTCACCTTGCTATTATTAATAATTAACTTTATTTATACTCTGATTCTCTTCAAAGACTTGCCTAATAATATTAACAACATAAGAGCATATCTATTTTTACAGGTATTGTTTGAATTGTCTGTTCTCAAAACTGGAAAAAAAATTTTTTAGTCCCTGTTTCATCATAAACATTAAGCCTCCAAGTATTATACTGATTTGACCCCATATTTATTGGAATTTTCAGATTCCCTTTTAAACCAGAAACTACGGTTTAAGAGTTCAACAAGCTATTTTCACAGCTAGTAAATAACTGATGGAGGTAAGATTAGATATCAAGTCTAACTGATTCCAAAGCATGTGCATTTTTAGGGCATTGGAATTGTTCTGTATGATCTTGTGATGACAGATACAGGCCACATGCATTTTTTTGGAGCTTATAAAAGTATGCGGTACAGAATGTGAACCTTAATGTCAATCCATTTACCATAGTTAGTGGCAATGCTTCAATATTTGTTCAGCAATTGTAACAAATGTACCACACTCATGTAAGATGTTATTAATAGGGGTAAATGTGTGAGGGGGAGGAGGTGGAGTATATGGGAATCCTCAATATTTTCTATATGATTTTCCTGTTACCTAAAGCTTCTTTGAAGATAAACATTAAAAAAAAAGACACTGAAGGAACATACAGAAGAACTTGTCACTGTTCATAAAAGATAACAGATCTTATGGGAATGAGAGATACAATAAAAATTTTTTTTAATTTTTATATATATATATATTTTTTATTTTATTTTATTTATTTATTTGGCTTGGATTTGGTGGAGGTTTTGGATTGCAGAATAGTCACAACTGTGGCAGGGGAGGATCACTGGTGTGGGTTGTCAGTGGTGGGGGAATGTGTGGGGACAGGTGTGCCTGGGACATTCCTCTATGGAATATGAACGTGTTCAAGTGTTCATGGGTTATTGTCTCTGTGATGGAGACCCATGCATTAACTGACAGAATATTGAATTCTCATCCTAGGGAGTCCTGCTACATTTTCTAATAGACTGACGAGAATCTCTAGAGTATATGGGCAGTGCCTAGCACAGGAGGACAAACCAATATACCAGGCCCTTGATATTGATACTTATACTTGTGAAGCTCGTTCTTGTGAAATTGAAACTTAGCCTAGTATTACGTACTGCTAAAGAGTTACTTCCTGAAAGTCTCCTTTTTGCTCTAATGTAGACTCTCTCTAAGCCAAACTCAGCATATAAACTCACTACTTTCCTCACCTCACCCCTGACATGGGACATGAGTTCAAGGATGAGCCTCCCTGGAACTGAGGGTTTATTACCAAGGAACAACTAGCAATGCATTTGGGAAAAAGACCTTGACCTAAAAGGTGGGGGTGGGTTAAATATAAATGAGTTTTTTATGGCTAAAAGATTTCAAAGTGAGTAGGAAGGTCATTCCAGAGGTTACACTTAAGAGCATCTTAGCAGAATCTCATTGACTGCTGCAGTAAACAGTGCCTCAAGCAGGGGGGCTCCTGAGTGCTCTAGAGACATCTGGACACTATAGGCAGGGCAGCCAATGCCAGGAATTCAGTACCATATCAGTGGACCTCATCTTGGAATATATGATAACCTGTCTCCCCAGTGTATCAGAGTGGGACTCATTTATCATTTTCCTACATATGGTTCTTATGTCCTTTTTATCTGAACTGATAATTAGCACTCTACTCATTAAATATGTGTGCCAGCGACTTAAATCTTCTGGCTGTTCATACACTGGTTGACCCCTGAATCTCAGCAGAGTTGCAGCCAAAACCTACCCTCCAATTCATCAGACTCACCAAAGAAAACTAACAATGCCCATCCTCAAAAGCAGAAAGTATTTACAACTGCAAGCAAGATAGTTCCATCCATCTGCCCCATGGGATCTAAGCCCTCTCTCAACCAGAAGCAGAGTAGGCATCACCATCCCAAAATCTTCAAGACTGAAGAATGAACAAACATAAGGGGGGAATGCAACTATGGACTAAAGTAGACTTATTATTATTCTAGTAATGGAATAACTTGTAAAACTAATATAAAGGCAGTGGTCACCAGAGGTTCTGAGGGAAGGGAGAGGGGAGAATAGGTGTAACATGGGGCATTTTCGGGACATTGGAATTGTTCTGCATGACATTGCAATGACAGATACAGTCCATTATACATTTTGTCAAAATCTATAAAATTGTGCAGTGGAAAGTGTAAACCATAATGTAAACTATAGTTCATGGTTAGTAGAAAAAAAAAAGTTTGAGTAGGGATTATAATTCTGCTCTGCTAAATCAAAAAAAAATAATAAAAAACCTCTGCTATTAAGTTTCAAACTATTTTAACTAAAAGTCACAGGAAATAGAACTAAAATGAAAAGCAATAAAATAAGCAGAGGTTCTATAAGTAGGATCTGGAAGCAGCTGTACTACTTGCAATGGTGGAGATGCAGAGGTTCGGGTAGGGGGTGTTAAGTGTTAATCTATGAAAACGGTTACTAAAAAGTTTTATATGGGAAGCGGCTGTGGCTCAATCAGTGGGGCTCCCGTTTGCCATGTGGGGGGCCCCGGGTTCGGTTCCTGGGGCCTCCTGGTGGGGGCGGGCCCGCCCGCGCGGCGTGGTTGGCTGACCGGGCGAGCGCGGGCAGCAGGGGGGGGATGGGTGAATAAATAAATAAAATCTTAAAAAAAAAAAAAAAAAAAGTTTTATATGCACAAACTTTGGGGTTAGAAGAAATGAGTGCAGTATGATTCTAATAACACTAAATTGTAAGTTAGACCTCTTAATTCCAGACTTACATACTCTTCTCACTAGCTATGTGACCAAAGGCAATGAACCCTCTGACCATGAGATTCTTTATCCTGTAAAACAATATCTAATCCCCACTTATACTAGAAATCCCTCAAAGGCAGCAGAGCCTTCAAGGCCCCTGGGTGGCATGACACAAGGAGGGCCATTCACATCACAGTCTCTCTGAATGGCAAGCTTTGGACAAGTGCAACCCAGAGCTATGCAGAATGATTCTGAATGTCTGGCACACATAGGAATTCAATAAAGGCTGCTGTAATCCTCTCTGAATTGCCACCAGCCTTTTTCAGGAATTGAGTAAAAAAGGTAAACACTGAATTGTAAACTTACTACCCAACAACATGCTGCTGATTATTTTATGATTTCTCTTGTTCCCTTCCCTAAAATTGGTAAAATTCATTGTTGAATAGTGAAGCAGTATGTATCCGTATAATTGTGGCACCGTTATTAAGAATATCTCCTTGTAATTTAATCTAAGGAATTTGATTCAGTGTTTGCTTTAATGTTTTTCACCAACTGCCCAGAAAATTGGGTTCAAATATTTTCTGAAGCACATCATGCATTCAAACCCTGTTGTCTACCATGTTTTATAAAGAAACTTAGACAACTGACACAAATTTTGAGGGTTATAGAATTATAAGACACTAAAGTGTAAAATAATTGTAATCTATTGTGAAATTTTCAGGTTGCTGTAAAAATTAGCCCACAGGTCCAGAGTATGCCTGACAATTCATGTGCATTCATGATGAGGTAAAATCTAAGAAAGCACCATTAAAGCTTTAGTCACACTAGTAAATAAAAAAAACTAATAAGATTGCCTCTTAAAAATTCTGTTGACTACTTTAGTTCTTTTTATTCCATTTTATTGAGCATAACCAATCCAAATATAACCTCACAGGGTAATTCTCTCACAAATAGTGCCTGCAGATTTAGTTTGGAATGGTATCTGGCCATTAAAAAAGCAGTTTAATGCTACAATGAACACCATTCTCTAATCTTCATGTATCATTTGTGAAATTCAGAATTGGTTTGGCAAAAATAAATGCCCTTTTGCCCTTAAATACTTTGTGAAGATGCAGTCTGAAAACTATACCCAGGACTTGATTGAATCTGGAGGAAAAAAAACAAAAGGCAAACCCAAACAAAAAATTTTCAAAACCATTATTTTCATTCAAGCAAAACAAATGCAAAATAAGTTACTCAGGAATGAAAGGAGGATTTTTTTTAAAACTGTGGTTAAGTTTGTTATTTATACCTGTAGACTGAGTTTCTTTTAAAATGATCATATGTTTGTGTATACACTCATTTCAATTCAAGCTATCTTGACTGCATTTTCTTCCACGTCAGGCATGAGATAAAGACCCTGCTCTCTAGGCTTTTACAAGTGTCTGTCATACTCTACGGCACAGTCAGGTAAGAAGCCATCTGTAGAGAGAAACTTGTCACACATTTTAGAACTCCTGTCTTCTTACTTGCTTGTTTCATTCCAACATCCACCTTCCTCCACCAGACAAGAATGCACATTTTTTAGTTTATATTCTGAGAAGAATTACAGAAAATGCACTTTTTAAAAACTGCATCCCCAACCACACCCTGGTTCCCAATTTTTACTACCCTGTGTTTTATTGTTATTAAGGAGTTTGTTTTCTCACTCTTTCCTACTCCCCATTCCCTTAACTGTCATAGCTCAAAAGACACAGAAATGGAGTTTTAAATTTTAAGTGTGGGCCCGACCTTAAACAAATTAAGTTAAAAGTGACTACCAGTCTGCCTTTCTGTTTTTAATTATTAATTTTGTTTCTTTGTATGTATACAAAGGCCCCAATGATCACCTGTAGCAAATATGCTAAATTAAATTTAAGAGTACATGGATATTGGGATCATTAATCACCCTATGCTCTGGGCTTGCCAAATACTTTATAGTGAAAACAAAAGCAATTACAATAGAGTGCAGGTATTTTGGTAATGCAAAACAATTCTTACTACTGGAGGAAAGAAAGTTCAGCCACTCTACACAGGGTGAATTTTTTCTTTTTCTCTGCTTCACTCTCTGTAGGGAGATCATCCTATGCCATGGAATGGTACTGTTTTAGTAAGTGGACCTACACAGCATCAGGGCTTGAAAGTCAACTGGCTCGTAGAACGCAGGCTTTGGTTCTCATCAAATCAACACATTAAACTGGAGAATACAACTAATCAAATGATTTCAACGACTGTAATTTTGGTTTTGTTCTCCACATAGTGAAAATAAGGAACAATCAACAAAATTCATATAATAATGAAACTAAAGAACTAAATGGAAACTTTGTGGTTTGTTAACCCCATTCCATTGTACCAAATGAGGAAAGAAGGTATATTAGTGACAGAGTTCGTGTAGAATTCGTATTTTCTATCAGACCAGCTTTCCTTCCACTATAATACCCATTCTCAAAATTACTTGAAAGAGATTGAAATTTGGTTACAAAGGAGAATCTTATATAATATTGGTTTTATCTTCTATAGCTTATATATCTACAGTGTTATATGATAATTTATATTTAGAGCAAGGTAAAGAATGGCAGAATTCTGAATCATCAAGACAATTAAATTCATTTACTCTACTCAACTAACTGAAGTGAGAAAGAAAAATAACGCCTTGAGCCTTTCAGTATATAAACATAATGAACATGGCAAGACAATAACTCATAGCAAGGTGTTCTCTGAAAAACTATAAATGAAGAGTCTCTGTTTAATCACTATTTAACAGAAAATGCCCCATGCCTTGATCATCTGATTTCCATGTTTCATTTTTTTCCCATGAATATATATTTTTTCTATTTCAAGGAGTAGGTATCATCATTGGAATTTGCCTTTTCCAAGTGACTTCATGGGTTTAGTGAATGTCTTCTGTATTTTTGATTAGTTTTTATAATAAGGTCAGAGATCCTGATTTCCTGTTTTTAATGACTCTTCAATATCATCAAAAGGTGAGGAAAGGGCTACAATGGGCACCATTAGTGGCTGGGCATTTATGTTTTTCCTGTGTAGGAAATTCCAAAGAGTGAGAAAATGGAATATTTGACACAATACATAAGTATAGATCGTCAGATCCTAGGAAGGTGAATTTTATTTTTAAAGTTAGTCACAGGGATATGATTCAATAACAAGGGATTTTATAAGTCATAAAAAGGAAAAAAATATCAGCCTACAGCTTAATAGTTTAGAGCTTAGAGCCAGACTATCTGGGTTTTCCCCATAAAGGCAAGTTACAGAAGTATATCAGATGGATAGGATGAGACATTTAAATATATCTTTAAAAATCACGCTGAAAGCTAGTAGTATTGTTGTAGTTTAGAAAACTTTCTGTATATTCTCCATCTACCCTGCTGTTTATCAAATCAAATTCCAGGACCTTTTTGACCCAAGAGATTTTGTGGGAATAATTTTCTTGAGACTGAAATGAGAAACTTTTTGACAAATAAACTAAGTAAGCAGATTAAATAAATTACTGCAACATGTTTTAGCCTAAAATGAATTTAATTAATTGAAGTTCTTAAAATTTTAAGATAAAATTTTAAATGTTTTAAGATATGTACATCAGTATGAATAGGTTTATATATACATAAATATATATTATTCCCCATGTCTACCCACAGAAAAACACACATAAGAACACCAAAGTAGAAATCAAAGTAGAAAACAGTAACCCATGGCTTCTAGTATGATGAAGCTGGTGTTTAGATATCTGATCTTCATCTTGTGTTTGGGAAATTACTCTGTCCTCCGTTCCTTTATCCTTAAAATAGGGAAGATGACTATATACCATAGATGACTATAAACGATATAATTGATTTAAAAAATGAAATGAGGTACATAATGTAAATCACTTGGAGCAGAGCTCAGCATATTTTAAGCCCCAACAATGTGAGTTAATGATTATTCTCGCCGTAGTTGAAGCTATTGCATTTCCTTTCTCCCCATCATTCAGATATATGAAAGCACCTTGCAGGCTCTATCCATCTCTCTCGTCAGCCTAGGAAAGAAAGATGCCCATTAACCTGAACTTCTCACTCTGTAAAAACAATCATTTTTGTCATCAAAGCTACGGATGTGGCAGAAGGGACTGAAGCACTAATATTTTTCCCCTTTTATCATCTTTACCAAAACGCTGATTGCTCTGAAAATGCCTACTAATCACTTATTTGTCTTTATTGAGGGAAACTTTCATAATAATAAAAAAGGGGAAAATTTGGCATATTCCACTTTTTTATGGGGATTACAAGGATGGGTGGGGAAGGCTTCTCATCGGCAACTGGTATGGTAGTAGATTATAATAGCATTAGGAAAGGTTTAGGAAAGTAATGAGGGTATTCTAATAATCGAAGTCCAATTTAATACAGAAATGAGATTTAAAAGTAAATTTTGCTTCTGAAAATATAAGAAAGATGTTTAAACACAGATTTGGGGAGAAGACATTTTTGTTTTGTTTTACTTTGTTTGGTTGGTTTATTTTGTTTAATTTTTTATCTAGTGCTTATGTTTATGAGTCTAGTGTTTGATATACACAAATTGCCCTTGCTGGATTAGATTCATTGCTAGTGACAAATAATAAAATGTAAGTTGTAAATGTATTAGACTGTGAATCACTGATAATTATGAAGCTTGGTGTTTGAGTTTGCCAAAGGGCTGATGATGCAAGGTACCAAAAATGTGTTGGCTTTTATAAAGGGTATTTATTTGAGGTAACAGCTTAGAGTTCCAAGGCCATGGAATAGTCCAACACAAGGCACCATTAAGGGGTGCTTTCTCACCTAAGTGCCATGTGTTGAGGCAAGATGGCTGGTGATCTCTTCCTGGTCTCTGCCTTCCCCTCTGGGCTGTACTGTCTCTCGGAGCTCAGCTGAGGGCAACTAGGCTTAGGGCTTGTCTTACTGGGCCTCCTCTCTCAGGCACGGCTGCTCTGCTTTCTTCCTGATTTCAGTTGCAAGCTTATGACGTTTCTTTCCCGGGGCCTCAGCTCCTTGAACCCTCCTTTCTGTCACATGGCAGCATCAAATATGGCAGGGAACTCTTTTCTGGTGTGCTTCTGATTTCAGTTGGACCCAGCAAGAGCGGAGAGACTCAACCGGAGTCACACCTCACTGAGGTAGTCCAATTGAAAAAAGGTCTTACACCCACAGGAGTGGACCAGCCCACAGACATACTCTTTCTTTTTTTGGGATTCATAAAATAATTTCAAACTGACACATTTGGTTTATACAATTAAAAAAAAATGTCTGAACTTTCTCTAGCAAATACTGAAGGATAATAATATAATGACTGTGTAGGGTAGAATTAGTATTTTGAATAATGGATTTACTTGAATCTTTCCCAAAAATGCTTCTCTGCTGCTGTGTAGATCCAACCTATACAGAAAAAGAGTTAACAGAGCCGGCCAGGGGCTGCTATCCTTAGAAAGTGCTTGGGCAAGATTGGCCCCTGGCTGGCATTAGGTAACTTGAACAGTAAACTCCTCTATTCATTGGTGGAAAGCTCTTCCTGATTGACAAGGGTGGCTCACTGTGGCTAAACAGTTTGTGTAAACAATATGGTTTATGCCTTTACCATAAAGCTTCTATTTTATTCTACAAATGTTTACAGCATTTATGGCTTTAAGTGCTGCTGAGCAAAGTGCTCAGCACTGAAATACTTATAGTGCCCAGAAATGTCATGCCCAGGAGAAATCCCACGTGGAGAAGTTGGGAGGTCAATCTGCATGGCCTGCAGCATTTGAACAAATGTTTTGGTCATTCCTCAATGACTCACTGTCACTCCTTTCCCTCTTTGGAGAGTGGCAAATTGGGTTGCTAAATGCCTTGAACAAAAATATCCTGAATATCTAAGTGAGGTGCTCAGAAATGGAAGAGTAGGGATCACTGGCTCGTCTCTCCTGCCCTCCTTCCTTTACACACACACACCTCCAAAACTGCGGGCAAATTTCCTCCATGAAATTTAATCCAACTACTTTTATCCAGGAAGTTAACTAATGAAAATGATATAACTCTTAATCAGAAAATACTTGTGGGCAAGAACTGTACTACTCATTTCTCAGGAAAAAAAAAAAATGTGAGCAAACCAGCTAAGTAAACAAGAAAAGAATCCATTTATAGAGTTAGGGCTCTACATTAATTATAATGTGAACAAAATATTTAAAGGGTGCAAAGTTCACAAAATTATTTCATACACAGCTGTTCTTCCTTCCCAAGAGACAATAAAGGGGAATATTGAACAGTGTAAGAAAAGTTGCCTGGGCTAAGAGATTCAAAGGGAAAGGCTATAAATGAGAATGAAAAGTACATATTAAAAGGTTTAAATGCAAGTATTAAATAACAAACATTAAGTGTGTTTTACAGGAAATCAAAAATTAATTATAGTAGTGCTGTAAGAATATTGTTTCATAGAAATTCAGACAGCTAATGAAAGAAAGTATAAGTTTAATTTACAGTTCATCCTTTTTATCTTATAAACTACATATAATTCAGATAAGATGTGTTTAAGTGATCATTTGTTAAGGTAGAATAATAGACATAGCATGAACAGCTTCAGAAAAGCTCTCATACTAATGGATATTTGTGTTACATGCTATAAGGCTATTTACTCTTATAAATTGTCTCTCATAGAGGCCCTTTCAGATATAGATAAGAAGTATCAAACGGAAAAGATAACAGATTGCCTTTCAGGCAACATAGAGAAGGACCTGAATGGC
Organism: Tolypeutes matacus; assembly: GCA_026826555.1. Classification (NCBI taxonomy): domain Eukaryota; kingdom Metazoa; phylum Chordata; class Mammalia; order Cingulata; family Chlamyphoridae; genus Tolypeutes; species Tolypeutes matacus. Next base: position 39,343,991 of record JAKSZT010000049.1, read on the forward strand.
ATAGGAAAGGTAAAATAACATAACAAACTTCCCTTATAAGAATAAAGAAGACAACTAAACACAGACTGAGACTTATGCAATATCTTTTATATATAAGGAAAAGATACATACTTAATACCACTTCTACTAGAAAGAATGAAGTTGACCTCTAAATGCTAATATGAAAAGATATTAAACTTATACCCTTAAGTGAAACAATCATCTATACATAGAGGCCTCTTGTATTAAAAAAAAAAAAAAAATCTATGTCCGTCTGTATATATATATATGTGTGTGTGTCTATATATTTGGAAAAATTAAGAAAAAATACAAAAGAAATTGATTTTTGTTTTCTTGTATGGAAGGAGACTGGGTATCTGCAGTAAGAGGAAGACACTTCACTTTGCATTGTACACATGTTTGAAGGCTTCTGTGGAGCTAACATGAACATTTATGTCTACATTTTAATAAATGGTCGTTTGGCTGTTGTAGTACATTTAGGTGATATGTAAAATATTTTGAAAAGTCTTGATTTTTCTTTATTTAAAAATTACAGATATTTAGATGACTAAAGTAACAAATATTTGAGTGACTTTTTTTTAATACTGTACCTTATCTACTTTTTCTACCTGCTGTTAAATTCAATTTCAATTTGAAATTAATTGAGTTTGCCATGAAACTTTTTGTGCACGTACACATTAACATTATTCTAACTGATCATTATATACATCAGTGGATTAGAAGCTAGTTAAGCAAGAGCCATTGGCTTTTTACTTAGATTTGTCATGTCCAGTATTATGCTTCATTATTCTCTGCATCTATTTAACAATATCATCGATGGCCAAGTTGTATTATTGGGACAACTTATTCTAATTCTACGTCAATAACATAGTGTGCATATTGAGAAAAGAGAAATATAGTCAATATCAAGATAAATTCATCATTTTAGGAGTAGACATAACAAATGGCCAGTCTTACAGTATTTCTATAAAATCTGAATTCTTTATCTCATTTTTACTCTTCTGACACCAGGCCTTTCTCTACTCTATACCTGCGATGGCCCTTTCATTTGAAGTCCATTTTTTTCCTCAATAAATCCTTCATATAAATGTAGAAAATCTTTGCATATTAACAGTTGGTGTATATGTTGTCATAAACAGAAAACAATGATCACGGCATTCGGAATGTGCCAACACAAAAACCTGAATACCTTTTTCCTTTTCTTGACTCATTAATCCCCACAGATATTTGGGTATCTACAATGTGCTGGTAATATTATGTGATGAAGAATAGAACAATGAAAACCAGTGACAGTTTCTACATTTATGATGCATGACTGCAACTATTTTAACATTATGAATACATTTCATAGTTTGAGCTACTGTAAAATGGCTCAGGCAGTTTCTTGAATTCCCTATCAGTGGGAGCATTCAATGGGAAAATGGACAGCCACCTATTAAAACCGTTGTAGAAGGGACTTTTGTTTGGGGTGGGAGAGTGGACAACTAGTTTTTTGTTCTCAGGCATACTGTCATTGCTAGAAATTACATTCACATCAATACTGGAAATTTTAAAATTAAATTAAGAAGAAATTGTCCCACCTTTTTACAGAATACAAAACCATTATTTCATCTTTCTCCAGCAATCTGGCAAAGATGGAAAAGGTGAAGAGGAATAAGATATTTTAAAGCAGAAGGCAAAAGGGTGAGAGCAGGACTTTGTTAATTAAAAGAGACACTAACAAAGGTAAGACCTTGATATTAATTCCTTTTGAAGTTAAAGGACAAGATCATTCAGGATTCTCATGCTTGAAAGTAAGATTCTAATAGCTAAGCTGCAGACAATTTATGTGGGCTTTTATACCAATTCAAAGTTAGCCATAAAATTGGAAAGACAGAAATCTTCCAAGTTTCTGAAGGCCACTTAAAATCACAAAAATCATTGAGATTCAAAGAAACTTTAGAGTTTATGTTATAGATTTGGAAAGTGAAGCTCAGAGGAGTGCCTTACTTATAGTTTGCATTACACCATGCTACCTTGTCTATTTAGTTTCCTCTTGCCATAAATATTTCCTATTAATGCTTATCTTGAAATAATAATGGATTATATTATCTCACTTAAATAGTTCACATATAGAACTTTCTTAAACATTACATTGCCTTATTTGGGAAATTGATAAAATGAAGTTACAAGAATAAATGATCCCTATAGAAAAGGTCACTGAGTTCTTCGGTATAGGTAGTACAAAGGGGGCACTCTATAGCTTGGAGGGCTGAAAGCTGGGAAATCCCGAAGAACTAGAATTAGATGAAATGTATTGAAGTGGGATTTCAAAGCATTTTCTTATAAAATTATATTAACAACTTCCAGCATTCATAAAACATGAAGCAATGTCTAATAGATCAAAAACTTTACGATTTATATAAATTTTTCTTTTACTGAACATCATTTACTCAGACTAAACTGTTGCTAATATACATGAAAATTAATAAAATTAACAATAAATAAAGTTAAAACCAGCCCAAGAGAAAACGAGCTGACAACTGCTTCATTTTCCTTCTCCCTTCTCCCAATCACCCCAACTACTACTCAAAATGCCTCTGTGCTACAGGAAGCTATTGAAAATATACTCAATAGCACCTCTTTTCTCACAACCATTCCTGGAGGGCAGCCCAGAGGAAAACAGTTCTTTCAATATTTTTTAAATATTTTTTTTAAATTAAGAGACTTCTATGAACTTTGTGTACAAAATATAAAAGATTTTTACATTTTCTTTAATCCACATAAGTCTTTTTCAATTCCATGCCAATTCTGATATTCAGATTTCAAGAGATACTTATCATAGTAAACAGGGGCATAAAATTTTGGATTTCAGAGGTCTTTTAAACAGAAGTTGGTGAACAAAATAATCTGTGGGCAACCAAGTGGCAGAAATGTAAGAATTAATTAAGAATTAATTAAGGTTTTTCTGATCACTTTTTGGGGTAAGGACAATAACTGGAATTAAAATGATAAATCCACAGGCAGGTATGATATTTTATTGAAGACAGTACATTATATCATTTTATTGACATTTATTGATAGAAGTGTATTGGGGGAGAAATTTCCTCCATATACTTCTGAATATTTTTGGACTTCATAAAGAAAATATAGGTATATTTTACCTATTTAAGCAAACCAACAAGCAAAACAAAATGTATGATACTGTATTTCTGAACTGATTTCTGCCAAAAAAGAGGACGTTGTTTATACAGCTATTTAAAAAACATATAGAAAAATACAAAACCAACCTTTGGTAGTAATATCTCTAGGGAGGGGAACTTAGGTTGTAAAATAAATGTAGAAGAATATAATCTTTTTTTTTTTCTTTCTCTTTACATTTTAAAAATGTTCATGATTTAATTTTATACTTCAAAAATGATTTTATAGACACCCCTCAACCCCAACCCCATGGGATTCTTTAAAGGAGTTTAAGCAAGTTTAAGTGTAGCTAAACAGTCTCCTGTAGAATGAAAATAGAATTAGGGAAGTCAGAGCAACTTGAGGGAATTCCAAACCCATATCGCCCACCCATGCATGAGGATCTCAAAGCTTTGGGCCCCAGCTAAAGTTGAGATTTGAGTTAAAATGTTCTGTGAAAGAGGCAGTTACATATTCCTATTCCCTTCTGCAGATAAGAAAAAGAAAGACTGAGAAGTTACATGACAGAAAAGCAGGGCCAAAATCTGGATCGTTTCATTTGTCCATGTGTTTGAATGATTTCGCACTAGTTTATTTTGTTTGTTTGTTTGTTTTTACCTCATTGCCTTTTCCATCTCTCCTTCACTAGAAGGCAAGCTCTTCAAGTGTAGGAAACTTGCACCTCACAGTCAGAGGGTCACCTGACGCCTAGGATAAACTCAACAAGTATACGTTAAATGAATAAGAACTTCTAGCAAAAATGCTTCTGATTTACCTGACCAGAATGTCCACATATCTAATAAAATAACTACATGATAAATATATATCTTTATATACTAAATGCCTTTTGAAGCTTCTTTTAAACTCTAGATCTTATTATTTTACCCAACCATAAATTTTATGGCAACACCAAAGCACATCGTGCTTTTTAAACACACACAATATTTTTAAACTGTGGAGACAGTAAAAGAGATGTATAAAAATGATCACAAATTGTGTTGCTATTAGTTGCCAACTCACAAAGAAAGGTAAGTTAACTGTCCAAACTTGACTTAAGACAAAGAGTTAAAGTTGGCTGCATCTTTAACTTGGGTCTGCTTTAGAATTCCAATTTTAACACAAATGGTGGCATAAACATGCTGTCTTTGAGAGCTCCTCTTACTAGAGAGGCACTTAGCATGCAAATCGATAACATAAATTTAGTTTACAAATGGCAGTGAGCAAAGATTGCTGCTACATCTCATTTTCTAGTCACAATAGCTGTGAAGAAAATAACTAGTTAGTGAAATAACTATAATTCAAGTAGAAAATGGACATAAAGTTCCATAAGCTCTGCTGAGTAGCTTTACTTTTTGACAATACAGAGTTCTTTACCTAGATATATCATTTGGTTCAGTGACAGTTTTACTAGAGTTAAAGATGGACAAGAATTAAAGTGCCTTAAGGTAGTTAAATATGAACAAACATAGTTAAGAATTCTTTCTTCTCTGTTATCCCTTAATTCCCATCAATGTCAAATGTGTTGTATACCTGTGAGGGTGAATCTATCAGATAATACTTTAGGATAGAATCTAAGTCAGCCTCATTTAGTTTTTCTAAAATCAGGGGAGAAAATGCAACAAAATATTTAAGAAACAATGCTCTCATTTGGAAAATTTTGCGCCTTGAGCTTTATTGTATAATTCTTATTAGCACATACATATGCTATTTTATGAGAGAGAAGATAAATTTGGACAACCGACATCCTCTAATAAATAAATAAATATTGCAAATCGTGGAACATATGTGATCTGAACTCAAAGAAGGTGACATTTGAAACACACTAGAAAAGTAGTCATTTCTGACAAAAAGGAATTCTAATTACCTGAGAACACAATCACAAGAAGCACAGAGCTCCAAGAAATCTGGTTGTCTTTGTAAGTCTTATAGTTATAAACTGAATGTTAAAGAGGCTCTTTAGAAAATAAGCTGCAGAGAAAATCCTGAAATTATACATAAAATGTATATCTTTCTAACATTTTAGTGTTAGAAATGCAATAGTATTTTGAATCTTGTACTTAGCCAATGCTGAGATCAACATATTCTCATTTTATATATGATGACATAAATGCCAGTAGAAGTCTTGAACATGATAGGATATGAAATTATCACTTCTTCAAGTAGTAACAAATAGAAACATAAATAATAGATATTCTCTCAGTGTTACTTTTTAACATCAAAAGATGTGACTTGAAATTACTGAATTGAATAAACAGGTATTTTCAGTTGAAAGACAATTTATATTCCACTCCAAACAAATAAGAGTAACTTGATCATTTAATTTTACATTTAATTTTAGGTTTTTCCACTATTCTACGTATACAAATACCATTTAGTTTTTCTTATTATTGAAAATGTGAAAAAAAAAAAGTAGTAAAAAGAAAAAGGATGTGAGTCCTTGGCAGCAAAATTATTTTACATGGTTTTCTAGAATTATATGTAAAATAAGATGTCGATATTTTCTTATAGTTCTAAAGTAGAAAGTATCTCCATTAAAGGATCTTATACTATGTGCTCAAATGCAACGGGTCCATTTAATAGAAAATGGAATGAGTTGCATCAGTGTAACTGCAACAATTTTTAAAGAGCTCATTAAGCATTATACTTAGTTTTCTTTTGGCAATAAAAGGCATGAGAGTTTCATTTTATTATCTGTAATATTTTGTAAGTACAAATAAAGGAATTTTACTTTAAAGAATACCTATCGAATTATTTTGAAGTAAAAATTTGAAATTGATTCCCATTATTGTAATAAAACATAGTTTAATAGAAAAAAGTATATTTTAATGTAGTAAAAACCAGAGAAAAACAAATGAGAAGAATTAATTTCAAAATTCACCACTTCGGCGAATCTGTTGTTTTGTTTTGCTCTCCTAAAGCTGAGTGCTTAATAGGGCAGTTAATTTCTTCATGGATCTAATGCTTTCTTCCTTATGAAGCCGTTGACAATGATTTTTCCAGTTGGAGCACTCTTACAAACTAATGTGCTTCACTAGACACACAGAACATGTAATATAAACCAGGTGGCGTTCTACCCTTTGCAGCCAAGGGGCTTCTATGCCCCCTTTTGTAAGTATTATCAATTCAGATTACTATCCCAACATTTCCACAAAATGCTCCTCTGCTTCCATCCTATTCCATCCACCATGGGTTTCTAATTATTTCAAGCTGTATTTACATTAATGGTGCTGGAAAGCTTACTTGGTGCAAGAAAAACAGGAAAAGATAATATTTTCTTCAGCATATTGCTGATAATAGTGCAAAGAAGAGATCTACAGCAAGGAGGACCCTTTGCTCCAGGCTACTGTTCTATTCCCAGATGCTGGAAAGTACTTTCCTATTCTTTTGCTGCATGGAAGGAACACTTGTGGGAACTGAGTAGCCACCTCCTTTTAAACTCAGCCCTTTTGCCACATTCTCTCACAGCCATCCCACTCTCATTCCAATTCTCCTTCAATCATCCCTTCTTGATATATGGGAGTTACAGGCCCAGGCCAGGAAACAAATGTGTGAAGCTGCAAGGGGTAAACACGGGTAGTTACAGAGACCATGGAGAAATAGAAATTCTTTCCTGACTCAAGGTGACAGCAGCTACCACACTTCAAATGATGGCTGCTTAGAGAATTATGGATCTAGTTAGTCATGCCAGAGCTTGAGATTTTTCAAGAGAATCTACAAACTCTGAGTATTTATGGGACTATTATCAACTATTGAAAGTAGTCACGCACACAATTCTAATTTTAAAAAAATTTACATGGCCCAAACAAAACCTGTCTGTGATCTAGATTTGAATACCAAGATGGCAGGTCAACAGCAACCTCTTAGAATTCTTTAAGCACCTGAACATGCTCCATACTAGTTGACAACCACTAAGAATAATATGGCTACATATATGTATACATCCACATACATATGGCCTTTGTGCTGTAAACATGTCATTTTCAGAAAGATAGAGGCAAGTTTGATGGTTAATATAGTGAATATGTCAGGCATTTGTCTGAAATCACAGCTTAGCTTTGGGTATTCAGTTAAACAACTTGACTAATTCTAGAAGCTGCTGAGTATGTGGTTTCTGAGTTCATTAATACTTAAATGATGCTGGGGGTTTGAACACCAGGAATGATGGTATAAGATTCAGAGAGAACAAAAAAGATAGGTGTCAGTTGTTTTTCTTTTAAAAGGCTTATATTAAATGTGTTTTTCTCCCCTTGTAAAATTATGAGTATCATTTACCTAGTTGAATTTTCTTATCTAATGCATATATAGAACAATAAGAGAAGAACAAAACAAAACAATGTAATGTGACAAAATTAGATCAAAGATGACGCTGTGAAATTCTTACAAAATCAAAGATATTTTCAACCTGCACAGCAGATGTAGAGCTTTGTTTATAGCGTTCTTTCCCCATAAATAGAAAACTAACTTGTTTCCAGCAAAATGCAATGATTCTTCACTCAGCTTTTTACTTTGTTTTGTTCAGAATTACTGAAACTCGTTTCCTTATTTCCCCTTTGGGATTTTGAGCATGGCACAAGAATACCTACAAACCAAAGACCAAGTGGGAAGTACAACCTGAAGAAGTGAAATATGGTGATTCCATATAAGATGAAGCCATTGGCCCTCACTGCTTTCAGACCCTCTCATCCCATGAGACCGGACTGTGACTCTCTGTTTTCTTTCCTGTATCTTTCATGTGTATTAGGTGCAAACAGTAACCGGTCAGAGGCCTTTCTCAATGTATATATTAGTGAAGTCACAGGGTTTTTTGTTTTGTTTTGTTTTGTTTTGTTATCATCATATGGTTCTATTTTGCTGCTGTTTCCCAATACTTACACTGAAAGTTGTTTTTTGGCTGGTTGGTTGCTTTTTGCTCAAAATTGAGTTTGTGAACTGTAATAGCCTGACTTGTATACAACTTGCCACGTTTTGTGGCCTATTCAAACTGAGGGGTCTCTATTTTCATATGGTTGGGATGTAAAAGCCAGCCTATGTGACTAGGGATAGAAAATTTATCTGTTTCCAAGAGGTGCAGGTAAAAGTAAGGCATTCATCCCAGGATTTCAGGTTTATTCTACGACTAAACTGCAATCCTTCATCTTAAAGCTTTAAGATTTCACAGTAATATTTGAGGAGTCACAGAAAATTCACCAGCTTTATAAACTGGCAATCTGTGCTTCTATGTCAGTTGGCTATAACGGGCAAATTGATTCTAAGCAAGATATCACAGGGACTTACAACTTCGCATTAGAGATAAGGCGCTACTGCTTTAATATGCAACTTGAAAAAATTGCTGCAGTAACTTTAAACTTCTCTACCAAGCATCTTTGGCTCTTTGGAGGGAAGAATGCTACATAAATCTAACAAATGGCAGAATGAGCACATGGCCTGAGTAGGCATTATTCACAGTTGAAGTACATATGTGCCCTGAAAAAATCTAATCTAAGTTTTGTTCTGCATACTCTGACCTGATTTGACTGAATTAAATAAGGGATTTCTCTTTCTGAGACTCTCCCAGTCTTTGGCTCCAAATTAATAAGGAAAAATAACAAAGCACTTTCAAAAATCTTATCTCTTTTCATTGGAAACATTCTTCCAAGTATCTAGGGCATAAATGTTTCCTCTGATTTACAGATAAGAAAATTGCAGCTGTGAAGTGTAAAGTGACTTCAAGTCTCCTGGCTCCTGATCAGCTCCTGATGGAAGCTGGCTGCTTTGTAGCTTATCTCACCCAAACACTTCGAAATAACAATTCTTGGGATGTTCAAAATACTTTACAAAATGATATCAATATCTTTAAAGCTGAGTTGATACCAAACCACCTTCTGTATTTGGCAATTTATAACTTTTATTAAAGGTAAAGTTTGTGAATCGGGGCACAATGTAATTGGAATTATAAATATTTTTATAAAAAATTAATATCTGACAGTTGATTAAAGTGCTCATGGGAGTCCCACAAATACCTACTCAGAGAATAATGGAATTTCAAGGCAAACATGAGCTCTGGAGTAAGGATTAAAATGGATCCAGATAGCATATTGTTCTTCTAGGGCAGAGGTCAGCAAGCTTCTTCTGTAAAGTGCCAGAGAGTAAATATTTTGGGTTTTGCAGAGATGTGTCTGGTAGAGTATCACAAAGGTAGCCAGAGACAATAAGTAGACAAGTGGGGGAGACTGAGTTATAATAAACTTTATTTACAAAAACATTGAATCAATTTGGCTCATAGGAAGCAGCTTGTCAATCCAGGCATTAGGGAATGGCATTGGTGAGGACATCAAGATCACTCTGAATGTTTGGCATGACCTTTAATTTGGAAAAATTTCAGAGAGTAGACAAGATAGAAAAGTGAGAGAGTTGGAATGAGTGCCTTACTGCAAAAGTGAAATAAAACTGATTCTAAGATCCCTTCCACTTGTAACTTTCTCAGTTATGGGTTGCAAGAAGCAGTCATTACAGAGTTCTGGGGGGAAATACAGGTGACACACAGCAAGATATTCTCAGAAGGACTTTAAAGATCATTTTATCGGGGAAGCGGCTGTGGCTCAATCAGTAGGGCTCCCGTTTATCATATGGGAGGCCCCGGGTTCGGTTTCCCGGGGGCCTCCTGGTGAGGGCAAGCCCGCCCGCACGGCGTGGTTAGCTGACCCGGTGAGCACAAGCAGCAAGGGGGGGATAAATGAATAAATAAATAAAAAATCTTAAAAAAAATAAATAAATAAATAAAAAATAAAGATCATTTTATCCTTCCCCCATATCCTTGATAGCCTTTATATCATTCAGCCTCTGAAATGTTAAGTATAAAATATGTGAAGGATTTGGAACTACAATTTGAATGTTTTATTTGTTAGTTGTTTTTGTTCTTTTTTAAAATTTGTTAAAAATTTAACTTTTATTTTGAAATAATTTCAAACTTACAGGATAGTTACAAAAATAATACTAGCCTCTTACAGAAAACTCAAACATACCCTTATCCCCCCAGATACAAAGAGCCACCAATTTTAACATTTTACCACATTTGCCATCATTCTATCTATCAAGCTAACATCTGTTTATTCCTCTATCCATCAGTCTATATATTTATCAATCATTTTCATAACACTCAAATGTAGGTTGTATATACATCACCCTTCTTGAACACTTAATATTGCCATGTACATTTCCTAAGAACAAAGATATTTGCTTATGTATCCACCTTAAGTACAACTATCAAGTTCAAAAAATTTAACATTGATATAAAGTGTACAGTCTCAATTCCAATTTTTTTCATATTCCCAAAAATATCCTTTTGAGCCATCTCTTCTCCCTTGTTAGATCCCATCCAGGAACATGTATTGCCTTTAATTGCCATTGTCTCTTTAAGCTGTTCTTTTTTTACTATAGGAAACTGTATACAATATAAACTTTCCAATCACTAACCCTCTCAAGTATACCATTCAGTGGGATTAATCACATTCACTATGTTGCAGAAGCCTCACCACCTTCCATTACTAAAATTTTCCCACCTCCCCAAACAGAAACCCTACACTTATTTTGAATTAACTTCCCATTCTGCCCCCTGCCCCTGGCAATATGTACTCTAATTTCTATCTCTATAAAATAGTTTCTGATATTTTCTTGTAAAACTTAAATTTAACATTCTAAATTTATCAGTTTTGGGGGATAGGCATTTTCTATATCATTTATAACTTACATTTCCATATCTGATATTTAAAAGATAAGATGGCCAAATTTAATTGAATATTTTCATGGTTTATTTCTTGAATTATTTAATCACTTGCTTGTCTCATATATGGATATACATTACTAACTATGAAATCATTTTAACTTACTTTTAAACTCAAATCATTACTTAGATGTTACTAAAATTCTATTTAATATTTTTAAGTGATGTGTTTGTTTTTAGGAGCTTTCAAATGATAATTTTTAATTAGAAAACAGTTGCTTAAAACATATCAACTAACTTTATTTGCCTCTCAAAACAATGAATTCTTTAGATATTTAAAATAGTATTCATTTTCTTGGTTGAAAAGCACTGATTGGTTCAAAATTCAAATAGCCATTAAACTTCATAGAATTTATTTAGAGGCCCTAATAAGGTTTGAGTGAGCAATGTTATTTACCATGAGTAGAAAAAAGCAGCAAAAAAAAAAAAAAAAGTTTATTCGACCTACTATGGCCTAGCTTTGAAAATTATTGCAAGGATTAAGTGAGATAACCATATATTGATTTGGTATCTATATCACCACTCTAAGATGGGGAAGGTGGGTACAGAAGCTAAACTGGCATATGGTGGCATGTCCATTTGTGGGTGGATTTGAATCTAAACCCAACTGGCTTCAAGGAGCCCCTATTTCATTTATTCTATTGATTGCTCACATTGAAGGAGATTTCCAAATTTTCAAATTTCCTTTATGGAAAACTGAAATTGTTAATGAACCAGGTACAAAGACAAGAAGTCCAATTTTGATACTGTTCTATTTAGGAATATATTAATAATGTGACAGAGTTCTTCAGCTATTTTCAGAAAAGACATATTTCATATGATTTTTTGTCTGATGGCTTGTCTAATGAATTAATGCCTGTTCTTTCCATTAAATGTATAAATGTGTATTTTTAAAACATAAAGGAGAGTTTACACTAAAATATTTTGCTAGTAAATAAAATTTTGGGGTTTTGATTTAAAATCTTATTTGGCAAGCAGTGCCTAATCAGGCATATCTCAAGTTATCCACTATATACTTATGCAGAATCAAGAAATTTAAACACATATGGATATATATGTCTTAGAGCATGTCTTTCTTAGGAAGTATTTTTCTATTTATAGTATATAACTAAATATTTAGCTCTGAAACTTCAGCGCACCCACACATTGACCATTAGTCCTGTCACTTTCCTATAGATTGGGAGTATGATTTGCTTATTTAGGTTCATTTTAAAAAGTACTAGTTATTAACTGAAAGAATGAATTTCCAAATGATCCATTTTCATGTACTGTGACCAGTGGGTTGAGTCAATGTTTTTAGTCAATTGTTGTTCACAGAGACTGTCAACCACTCTCTAACTTCTCACTCTTTCTATGAATATTGTTTATCCTGACAGTTGCCACAGTGACAAGAAGAGGTTATTTGGGGATTTCTTTCTTAAATCAAATTGTATTGACATCTGTTCTGCCTTGGAGATGTTAATTTTTCCCCCCTTCTAGTGTGTGTAAATAAGATTTGTATATTTCAGACCTCAATGTTAAAATCGTTTTGGTGATATAATAAAATTAAAAAAGAAATCTGTCAAGAACCATCCTGGATCTTTGTTTCAAACCTAAAATAATCACATTTTTCTAAATTTTCAAAAAATTCACCAATAGTTTACTTTGTCCTATTTGTTACCTACTGAAGTTCTTAGTCATTTTCTCTGTGCATGCATAATCTCAGAAATTCACTCAGAAATACCACCTACATATAATTTTAATTTTAAATTCAGAGGCCTTGAAATAACCTTTTTCCCCCCAATTCAGTCCACTTTAAAACAAAGGGTAATTACAGGCTATGCTTAATAGAAAATAAAACGGGAATTGATCATTGCACAAAGTGTATTCATTTAGCAAGTTTTTGTTGAGTAGCAACTTTGTTAGTTCTCAGAACCATGGACACAATGCTGAGCAAAGCATTCTCATAAAGTAAGATTTCTAGTTTATAGTCTTACCATGTAAAGTTTTTACAATCACACTACTATGTTTGCCACTGAGAGAAACCCAAATAAATTACCTTAGAAATACAAGTAGGATTTTTATTGACATATAACTAAACCAACAGCAGGGGCTTTGGGGAAAAGTGGAATTTTGCCAGTCCATCTCCTCATATCTTATCTCTTAACACTGCATGCTAACTTCATCTTTTCCTCTGTAGATGAGCTTCCAGGTACATAACAGAGGGCAGAACTCTCAAATCACCATATTAGATAAGGACCATATTTGCTTTTATTCCTTCCAATTCCAAAAATCTTGAAGGAAATCTCTGAGTGGCCCAGACTGAGCCACATGCCCAGGCCTGTGGTCCTCAAGGCCAGGTGTGATCACTAGTCATACATCTTTTTTCCAGTGAGGTGGGGCAGAAAATTTTCAAACAGTGTGGAAAAAAAGGAAAATATATTTCTTCTTTTTTAAGGATCAGTAGTTGACCAAAAAGGGGGACTTAATTACTTAATCACTAATAAATATCTAATTATAAAATGTGGCAATGTATAGGAACTGCAACTAATCTGGAGTATCAGGGAACACTTCCTGGGGGAATTGAGCTCTGAAATGAGACACGAAGGACAAATAAAATTTAAGTAGGCAAAGAGGTTTAGGTGCTTTTGAAGCAGAAGGAAAACTTCAGCTGAAGACAAGTAAGGAAGAAATGTGACAAGTTTGAGGGTTAGAGAGAAGATGAAGTGATGGGAATGAGAAGTGAAGGGCTGTGAACGACTGGCAGAGAAATAAGAAGGCTGGAGGGATGTGCAGGGACCAGATCCTGCAGAGCCTTGGAATTATACCAGGGAATTTGGTCTTTATTCTAAGAGCAAAGGAAAACTATTGAGACAATTTTAGCAAGCTGATTCACATTTCAAAAACATCACTGGCTGACGTGAAATTGGATTGGAGGACGCAAAAGTGAGATGAGGCCAACAGATAGGAGATTAGTCTCAGTGAGATACTTAGCTTGAATTTGGGAGACAGCACGAGGATGTGGGTGGGGATATCATACCTGCTAAATGGGACAACTAGGCAGAATGTGTGCCAGATTTATTCATTCTCACCAAGCCATTCTTTGCTTTTCAAGGTCGTGCCACATAACCTGGGTCTGCCTATCTGCCACTGGCTCCTCTTCATTTCCGTTTCCTTCAATCTAATTCAATCCACAAATACCGGTCAAGCATTGATCACTGTATGAGGTGAGAATCCTCAGGAGAAAGCCAGACTTCTTCAAAGCATAGTCGATTTTAATCTCCTTAAACCCAAGTCACTAAAATGAAGAGGATATATTTTTCTGTTTGTTCCCCTTGAATTGAGTCAGAGCTTTAGTCAGAGTTTTGTTCTTATAACAGTGGGAACTGGAAATCCATGACTCTCTGTCTCAGTGGTTCCCTCATATTATCAGTTTGAGTCCTATGTTTGGGAAGAATTTTTTTAAATTTTCCTTTTTCTAATAGTGTTATTCAATCCTGCAGAATGTTAAATAGAGCTTAAGGAAAATAGGTTTAAATTGTTACTACTGTTTGGGTTCTTATGTGAAGGCTTGTTTAATTGGGGGGGGAGGGGAATCTTAAGTTTTATTTTTTGAAAATATATTTAGTTAGGACTAGAGACAACATTTTAGCTCCATAACGGTCAACTTCACCCCTCCCAAAAGTAAAAGTAAAATATTAACTAGAAACTGACTAAAATTTAAGAGTAGTGAATTTAAATGATCTGAAATAGTATATTTTATAGTTTTATTACAATTTGATAAAATAGCAATAGAAAAAATATTTAACCTAATATTATATAAAATCTGTAAGTTGGTAACAAGCCTCAGACAATTCTAATAAAATAATTAATTTTTCAAAAATTCCCTTGGTAAAATCTTAATGTGAATCTCTAGCCATTCCCTTACCAAAAATATTATGAAACACATTATTATAAAGTGAAAATGGAAAGTCTAGGTGACATATGGAATTCACTGAAAGCTCAAAATGTTTTGTTCAATTATGGGCAACTTCCACAAGGCACACAAATAAATAAAAATGAGCTCTCTGGCTATTAATCCCATTGTATAATTGAATAATTAAATTGCTTTAGTAATTCAGATAAAGTAAAAGATAAAGTAAAAGAAAAATAAAATTATACAATTATAAACTATAAGTGTAGAACTCAGAGCAGCATTGTTTAATTTATTTAAATTCCAAGGACTTGAATCCTTGAGGTACTCAATGTATATTCAAAAACAAAACAAAACAAAACAAATTTAACAAAATTTTATATGAATTATGGCTAAACTTTCCAAAGTTTCAAGCAAAGCTTTATACATTTAATCAGCAAGTTCAGCATATTTATCACATTTCTTCCTAAATCTCTCTCCCTCATTTTTTCATGTTTGTATATGTTCATATATAGACTCTAGTGTATTTAAGAAGTTTTGCCAACTTCTGCAGGAAAAGCTTACAGTACATTGCACTTAAATTGTTTACAGACTTATTATGTGAGTTATAATTACTTCTTAGTCTCCTCTTCTTGGGGATAGAGACAGGTGTAATATCAGTGTAAATATTAGCTCCATTTGAATTGGTTTATCTATAATGTTGGTTAAACTATCCTTGTAGTTTTACATATTATTTTAGAAACTTAAACAGGGCAATGGCTATACTTGATTCTACATAGATCTTATATAGTATCTGGTAGCCAGCTCAGTGAACAAGCACTAGAAAGTCTCTCTGACCCAGTCAGTATTGAAAAAAATGGGGGTTTAACTGCTGACCTGCAAAATGTGGCTAGTAATTTTGGCTTAAAAATACAGGAAACAGCTGAAGCCCAAGTTAAGAATTCATGTGCTGTTGATAGAGCTCTAATAAATACTGCATCAATAAAATAGCTGTTGCTTTGAAAGTTTACTGCAGATATCAACATTATGAAATGAACACATACTCCTAGATTAAGAATATGTGTTTGTTACAGCTGCCCAGTGTAAATTTTATAAAAGATCATTATATATGAATATATTTTATGTGGCAGATCCTCAATTTCCAAGGAAAATTCATCTCTGGATATAATGTCTATAATAGTTACATATATAGCAAGCCCTTAGTTGATAATAAAACACATTTTCATCCTTTAGATTTTATGCTTTTTTATTACAGCTGTAAATATGAGAAATATGTGTTCTTAATACCAAATTTACCCTGTGATCAATTACAGTAGGAAATATTTTTTGCAAAAAACATTATTGGGGATATATTCTCAGCAGTGTTGTAAAAAACTTTGTGGGGTGGGTTTTTTGTTGTTGTTGTTGTTGTTGTTGTTTTTAATATCTGGATAAATTATACTATTTTGCTGAAACAGCATTTTGCTGAGTAGAAATTGAAATAAAGGGGAGAACCTATCTCACAAAATTTCATGAAATGGTAATGAAGCCAAAAGCAAAGTAAAAAAATATAAAACAGATGTAAGTCATTCATCAGAATAAATAAAATGTCATAAAAAAACTATTAATCAGAGTGTAAACCATAATGATGCTATTAGAATATACTATTCACATATGTGAAAAATAAGAATATGTCTTCCACAAAATCAACCACCGTACAAGTGTGCCAAGGAACAGATTCATGAGATACCAAATAAATGTCTACTCAAAAAATATTGTGGCAGAAAATACACCCTCCTGCCAATCAGGTTTATTGACCTACTCTAGCTCCCCATGTTCTTTTCTATTTCTTCCTAGTCTACTTGTTTTTCTCTGCCACCAGCTCTGTTACTTGCCTACTCTCTGGCCAAGCCAAGTGGAAAATGAGATGTTGAGTTTCAGCCCCTGCTTGCCCTACTGTCTTGGAAATAAGTATAATAACCCCCTCTTTTATTTTACACGGTGATTTCTAGCCTTTGCATAACAGCAGGTGATATGTAAACATCATACACATTAGGAAAATTACATAGGCTCAAAAAACCGCAAAATGGTATTATTCAAAGCAGTCCCAGGTGTGCAACAAAATTTAAATGGATCTATTTGCTCTTTTCCTGGCTCCTGTTCTTAAATGTTTTGTTTTTTTTTCCCCCAAATCTTTCTAGTTTGTTTGTTAGTAATTAGCCAGAAACAGTAGAAAGCCACTGAAACTATCACACAGATTTGTGTTAGTGTTGGTTCACTGTTAGTTCAAATTGGATTCTCAGTTTTTCAGAATCTGCTTGGCATCCTTTGGAAGGAAGAATTTCCTTATCAATGCAAGAATTTCAAACCATTCCTGAAAAGTTTCTCACATTCTTGTTCCTAAATGTTCCAAGTTTTCTGCTAAGAGAATTCCTTATATCCCCCTCAATCAAGTTTTCTATGTCTTATTAGGGTTTCCAGGGACTGGTTAAACAACTAATTGTTAAAGCTCTACCAATATGTGATGGTCAAGTCATTTATTATTCAAAGCTATTTATGTAATGGGCCTTGAAAAAAACAACCAATCAGTATATCTTATGTGGACATTTACTGACTATTTTCAACTGTTCAGGAGTTGTAATCCTTTCCAAAGATTACACCCCAGTTAGATCTCACACTGAATTTCTCTTTCTAGTTTATATGGCATCCCTAATTCTCACTTCATTTGCTGACAAGAAATAATTAAAACAACTTGAATATGATGAATAGCCAAACATTCTTTTATATCAGATTATCATGTCTGTCTACTCCCCCCACTTGAATATACTTACCACAGTAGAAACAACGGGCAACAACAATGCCTATTCCTCTGGGTGTGATACCCCTTTAATTGTATTAAATTCAGAGGTTTCACTTTTACTTTATTAAATCAAGATGAGGGCTTTGAGTCTACCACATCATTAGGGCAACTCAGTTTGAGTCCCAGGCCCATTTGTGGGCTAGATAGGCAGACCCTTAGTTAGGGACACACACACAGTGAAGTAGATACACAGAAGAACACAGAGGAAGAGACAGCTCCATAGGCATGGCAGAGGTCCCCGGAAGAGAGATGAGCTGTTCACCTGAGAGTTTACAGCTGACTTTGTGAAGAGACCAGAGCAGCTGAGCCTGGAAAGAAACGAGCCCCTGGAAAAGATATGAACCATATGCCAGGCTACAGCTGAGATGGGAAGAAGATGGGATCATGGAGCCTTAAGCAGAGGAAGGAAGGCTGAACCCTTGCAGACACTGCCCACCATCTTGCTTCAACACATGGCAAATTACTTTGGGTGAGAAAGTACCTCTTATGGTACCTTGAGTTGGACTCTTTAGGGCCCTGTGACTGTAAGCTTCTACCCCAAATATATACCCTTTATAAAAGCCAACAGAGTTCTGGTACCTTACATCAGCACCCTGTTTCGCTGACTAATACACTAGAACTGGGTTTTTCCTTCTAGTCTCTCCTGTAACTGCAGCTGGCCAACTATTGCAGTTTTCAAAGAAAGCATATATGAGTATTATAAGCTGTCATATTTAAACAATAGTGGTATAACAATTGTGAAACATTTCCAAAATAAGTAAATTTATAAAGTTATTTCTCTTCTTAGGTGAATCTGAAAGAAAAATAATAAAATTGAGATGAAAACGTACTTTGTCACAGAAAGAAAACTAATTGTGAACAAGTGAACAAAAATATGCATACTTATATACAGAAAAAGAAAATTAAAGTTGAATCTGTACATGAGTATGACAGTATATAAAACAGAAATTCCACACACATTTTTCATTAAATTATGATTGAAATATTTTAAGAAGAAATACATTTTCTAAGATTTTTAAGTTCATAGGAAAAAATGTTTTTTAGCATGATTTTGCCCTGGCTAGAACCAAAGTTTAAAAAGCCAAATAATGTCTTTTCAAAGTAACCAGGGGTGACTTTTCATAGTGAGGCACAACTGACTTATTTTCTTGAGGGCCAGACTTCAGTGATCAGAGACTACAAAACATGTTTAGACTCAACATAGTCTCAGCCCAGAGATATACTTCTCACTTGCAATTTTTTTTTTTTTTTTTTTTCATTTATTACCCCCTTGCTGCTCGCGCTCACTGGGTCAGCTAACCACGCCGTGCGGGCGGGCTTGCCTTCACCAGGAGGCCCCGGGAACTGAACCCGGGGCCTCCCATATAGTAAACGGGAGCCCTACTGATTGAGCCACAGCCGCTTCCCTGCAATCTATTTATCAAAGCAGCATTCAGCTTCATGGTTTTAGATTCAGGAAAAATAGATAATGTAAGATTCTAGTATGTAAAAAAAATATGTAAAATTCTGGTATGTAATTAATCCTGACATACTGCTAAATAAATGTTTTAGCTATTTCAATCTGCCCCCCCATTTTGTTACTGTCTTCCTCCCTCAAGGCCTGTATTTTATGACAGTGGATCATTCCTCCTCATACACTGGCATGGCAAGTGGAATGCTTTCTTATACTGACATTACCAGTTAATGAGTCAGGGGGGTGTATTTACAGATATTTTGCAAGCATTCATTTCACAATTACTCAAGGAACTGAGAACCTGGGGAGTGTAAAGAATCAGAAACAATCCTAACTGCACAGTTCAGCCACTGATAGCAACCTCCCTCCTCATCAGGATTCCTGGCAACT
The DNA here is from genome assembly GCA_026826555.1 of Tolypeutes matacus. NCBI lineage: Eukaryota > Metazoa > Chordata > Mammalia > Cingulata > Chlamyphoridae > Tolypeutes > Tolypeutes matacus. The sequence goes on from JAKSZT010000049.1 coordinate 39,363,483, forward strand.
TTCACACCCAGCATCTGAAACGTTCATTTGAACCTGACACATACCGAGGCCGTCTGGGTTAATTGACCTTAATGTTTCAAATTCTTACATTAAAGTAACAAATGACCCTTTGTATGACATCTAGGCAGTAGGAATGATATGCAATCAACAATATATTTCTGAATAACATGTAAGTACACTATACAAATTGCCTAAGGATTATTGCTATCATTAGTGAATGTTGTAAATGTTGTCTCCTGGAAATTTATTTATGTAAATCTGCAAAAGAATCTACTGACAAGTAGCAGAAATGCCAAGACCTCCACCATGATAATGGATCCAGAGTCAGTTAAAAATGTCATTAAAGCCATCAAGGTCTAAAACTTTAAGAGAGATTGAAACCACCTTCAGGAAAGTACAAGTTACATTCCATCTACTTATTCTATTCGGAAAGTGAAATAATAGACTCCAAGTAAAGGTTCAAAAGTCAAGATTTTTTGGAAGTCTTATGAATTCTGAGAGAAAAAAAGCATGGCATTAATCAAAATGATGCAACAAATTTATAAAATTTCTAAAAAGTAGATTGTTTTGTTTCTTAGATAATAATTGAAAAACTTATTTTCTTATATATTAATGCATCAGAGGAATAGTTTGCAAATTAAAGTATTATTAATACCTTATGTAATAACTTTATTACTTGATTCTTGCCCCAAAATACCAGTTGGCTAACTGAGATGTTTATAAAGTAAAACATTATTATTTCTGCCAGTCACTGATATAAGAAAAAAAGTACATATTTTACAGCAAATATATTTACCATTCCCTTAAACTAATAAATTCCTAATAAAGAAAGGAGTAAGTTCCAAAATTTAAGAGGAAAATTGTTCTTCAATAATAATGCTATGTTTCTGCAGCATTGCTATTATCACATTAGTTCCACAAAACCTTTAAACTGACTTCATTATTCATGCAGGGAAAAAAAAAGTTCATTTTCTTATAATTGCTTAATTAAGTAAGCCTGAATTGTAATATGCCACAAATATCTTTGATACTGTTTTATAATTCTGACCTAGAAATAATTATTTGGTAATAGTAGTTAGAATTAGAAAATAAAAATCACATAGTCTATTTAAAAAAAACACTTAGAGGTATTTTCTTGCTCTTTATCTTATTTTAAAATATCATATATTTAAATTTAATAATTTGATTTTATATGAAACACAGGGAAAATTAAGTATGCTAGTTAGGAAAATTTAATGCTGTAATTAAAATATTTAAGGGGAGATAAATGCATATATGTATTTAATAATACAATGTTATATATGTGTATTTTCCATTTTGACTAATGTCCTACTCTATCTCTAGTTAAACCCAACACCTAAACAAAACCATACCAGAAAATCATACATGAATTAAAATATCATGTTCAGACCCTAATTTCTGACAATCAATAATTTCAAACAGTAAAAATTAATTGAAATGAAGCTTGGGGATATGCGGAGGAAAAACGTAAAGAGTCAAAATAATACATTTCCTGAAAGGAAAAGAGCACAATATTTCAAGAATATGTTTTTAAAAGTCTTAATGAAACATGGAAAATGACTGGGTAAGCCTTTTCATTTTCCCAGAAACCTGAGCAGTAGGTATATCATTTAATACTTGCTCTAGTATCTGAAGAAATGATCTATCAGGTGTCAGGACAGGTGTGGAAGTGGGGGGAAGTATTCATTCATGATATTGGACAATTACTCTGGGCCCAAGAATACTCAGGAACAATACAGTTTCTAAATCTTGCAATTCTACTATAAGTATCTTCAATTTACAGACTGACAACTTAAAATCGTCTAGGATGGGTTCCCTGACTAAGGCTCCCTAAACCTGAAATTCTTAAATATTCAGATTGTCCTTTGCCTTATAGGTAACGCTATCTACCACCTATCTATCTGTATGTCTAACTTTTCATTTTGTTTTATATTCTTCTCTGCTCCAAGGAACATTTGTGGTGGTGATGCTATTCATGAACGTGTCTATATAATTATTTACACTGGATGCAGCTGTTTTAGATGCCTTGCTATTTTTTTGCATCAACCTAATCTGATATAAAATATTAACCCTGAAAAATATGGACACTGTTTAATTCATTTTTATAGCAATACTTCCAAACAGTGATCTGTGAAATATTTAGTACTTACTCCTAGGGATGAGGAATATGGTGGGAATGGGGAGAGGTTGAGGCTTTACCTGCCCCTCATCGTTAAATGGGAAGCTACAAGAACAAACTATCTAGCATTATTATGTATTGAATATTTACTCTGTATAAAGTACTTGGCCATATGGTATAGTATATAGAAAATGAAGAATAACAAAAGACCTCACCTTCCCTCTATGTGGAATATGGTAGTTAAGACGATCATGTTGGGTTGGATTGGATTGTACAGGAATGAATCCACTAAGTGGTTCTGTGCCTTGGTTTTGAAGCTAATAACTAAAAACTTCCATGGAAATATATACCACTAAAGTTACATACATGATTGTTTATTTATAACTCAGCTAAGAGCAGTTAATCCATATCATAATCATGATTAACAACCATTTCAAAATATAAAACAAAATAAAATACCATCTATCTTTTATTACATAACCCAGAACACAAGACCAATTTCCACATATTATAAATACAGTTATATAGGTGATTAAAGTACTACTTCTTAAAATCACTATGAAAAAATTTTAAAAATTATACTATTTTTAGGTGCAGGAAGCACTTAGAACAGTTTCTGATACATTACAATAGATGTTTGTTATATTCATAATTGTTGGGGAGATAAGACAAATATAAATTACAAGCAAATATATCAGAAATAAACTTTGAACTTAAATATTCTTAGTTCACCCCCTTCAACCATTGATTCACTTAACCATTCATGAAATCATATATGAAGCACCTTTATGTGTGAGGCCCAAGGTTATACACTGGGCCTGCAAAGATTAATAAGAAATGAAGCATTGTATCATAAATTCCACAGGCTCCAGAAAAGACCATATAACTATATTTATAAAATGTAGAAATCAGTCTTGTGCTCTAGATTGGATAAAGATAGAGATTCTTCTCTAAAATCTAATAACTGCCATTATTGCTAATATACACTCAGACACTGTCCTATCCTCCATGCATCTTTTAAATTATTTTAACATTATTCCAAAGCTGGAATTCAGTTACCTGCCTCCTCCCTAGTACTTCGCTATTCCATTTTTCCCATAGCAGATCTCTGTTTTTCTTTCCTTTAGGCAGGTAATCCAGATGCAATTTCAGATAATCTTATCTATACTTTACTAATCTGAGAAGCACCAGCCAAATGCCCATGGCATTCCATGTGCATTACTAACTCTGACTCTAAATCTCATTCCTCCAAAGACAAATTGCCATGGGTCAGCCAGATTGGTTCAAGCACATCAACTCCTTTGAATAAAGCAACAATAAACAAGGTTTGAAAAGATCTGGGGGGGAGGAAATGTCACTGACAACTGTAACCTAGAATACCCATTAACAACTGTTTTTGCTCCTTTGTAAATAAATGTAACATTAAACGAACAGTTACTGAATGTATATACATCTTTGCACTAAAAGTACAGACCAAATACAGATATACCTAGGTTTATGGTTAATTTTAATTGCTCTATCTTTATATGTTTATATTTTATTTGTTAAATGTTCGCACATTAAAGTCATCCAGAAACAATTTTCTTTTCTATAAGGCAAATCAGTAAAACTCAAATTAAATTTCATTGCTTGTCAGTCACATCTATAGCCCCATTTATGGCTTTAGAACTGTTTTTTAATTTTTGTTTTATTTTTATTTATTTATTTTTTTCCATTAAAAATAACTGGATATTTTAGTTTAGTTTTGTTTTGGCTTTTAAGATTTTCATTTTGTTTTTTATTTATCCAAGACAATCCTTCTCAACTCTGAGTCCTCTGCATTCTGTGCAGGTTTTCTTTGCCTTTCCCAAATGCTTGTTTCCGAGTCTTCTTTTGAAACCAAGATATACAAACATAATTTTAAACACTATGAATCTCAAGTAATAAAATGTGTTGGAAAGGATTTCAAAGGTTAAATTGTCCAGTTGTCTATATAATATATGAATGTATTTTTTTTTTTAACATCCCTGATATTTGAGACAAAACGGTGATGCTAGAATTTGCAGAGCCCTTGCTCACAGCCTCTCCCAGTAGACCCAACCAGGAATCCAATTACAGAGAAAACAACAACAACAACAAAAAAAAAACATGGATCAAGAGTACATACTGGGAAATGGATGTGGCTCAAGAGGTTTGGCATCCGTCTACCATATGGAGAGACCGGGGTTCGATCCCTGGTACCTCCCGGTAAAAAAAAAAAAAAAAAAAAAAAAGTACATACTAAAAGCTTTCAGATAATTCAGAAACAAACAAAAGAACACATACAATAAATAAAAGAATCAGAATACAAAGTAGGATATGGTATCTGAACAAGAAGATGATAGAAGGCTGTGAAATAATTCCTTTAATAGTCTAAGAGAAAATTATATTCTGCCAAGGCTTCTAGTCAGTCAATTATCAATTGAGGATAAAGGTAAAGATAAAAGAAAGTCATTCAAAGTCTCGAAAATTTGTCTCCCCCGTACTCTTTCTCAGGAAGCTGGAGGAGGTGTTCCACAAAATGAGAAATTAAAACAACAGGAAACATAGGAATCAAGACTGAGAGAACCCCATGTAAGAAAAAGGGCAAGAAAGTTCTCATACCAATGGAGAAATTAAGTCCTACAAACTGTGCAGTGGGCCTAGGGAACAACCAGTCTATTTTCAAACTCACCAGAAAAATCTTCAGGAGACATGTCTCCAAGAAGGAAGAAGAAAACAGATTACTTCATAGATTTCACCATTTGTCTTACAAGGAATACTGGCATCCTCTTCCAAGAGCTACCAATGAGAAGAAGTAGAGAAGAAACACAAGCAAACAAATTGTGAAAACTTTAGGGTGGGGAGAGTACCTGTTTTAAACTCATTTCTATGAGTGGGAAGGAAGGCTATGGAAGAAGTTCAATTTCTGCTCTTGCCCCCTTCCTGGTGCAGTTATTCTTAGGAGTAAAGTCAGAAGACCAATGTTTGTGAGGAAATGAGAAGAACACAGGGGATCTCTCACTCCTCCTCTTCCTCCAAAGATCAAAGGCAGGGAATATAGCCTTAGGAACACTGCCCTCAAATTCTTCTGCTCCTTAAAGAACAAATGGTGAATAAAGGGAATGAAACTTTGACTTGGAGACATTTTAGTGGGGGGTGGGTGTTCAGGGGTGGGGATTACAGTTTTTCTGGTGCCTGGGGTTTCTCCCATTTAGGGGCATTCACATTCCACAGTTCCAACTAGCCAGGTGAGTTTGTAAAGGTGAAGGAAATCTTAGATCTGTCCTTCTCACTCTTTAAAGCCTAACCTAATAGTCCCTAACTTTAGGGAAACATGACAAGACCTTTCGGTGACACATTATTTCAAGAAGAAAATAACATACTGGATTACTGATCCTATAATTTGGTCATTCTCAGAAGTATTTTATGGTTCTACTGGAATATTTGGGGAAAAACTAATGATACAGAGAAAATAAAGCAAATGTAAAACAAGACAATTATTAACACCCCTGAAAATAAAGAGTTATAAGACAAGGGATGTGAAACGATAGTATGCTATGTGCTTCAACTTTAAAGAGTAATTACACAATCAAAATAATGTGAGCACTGAATACAGATTTAACCAGAACTTTTGATAAATTCTATAATATGAGAATGGGGAAGAAAGAAGAAAGGGGGTAGGTAGAGAGGAACAAAAAGTAACTCACATATAAAATTTATATATTGAGAAATACCAGTTAAAATATTCTGTTTATAAATACAAGGGTAAAGGACAGAAGAAACAGCTAAGAAAGTACAAGCCCTTGCCCCTGGGAGCAGGGCATGTGTGTGATAGACAGAGGGTCTGCTATTTTTCATAATAAGCCTTGTTGTAGTACAATTTAACTTTTAAGCTATCTATCTGTGATATGGTGATAATTTTTTTTCAATCAATAAAACATTAGTTCATTTACTACCTTGGAAATGTTTTTTTGTTTGTGTTTTAAATAGCTGAAATACAGTGACAGTCTTACTACAGAAACATCATCCAGGGAAGTATAGAGAAAAGCTTTTTGTTACAAGTATATTAGAAAATTAGGTTTTACAACAGAAAGAAAATTATTTTAACTCTTATATGTTGTTACAACATGTTGCTCTGAAACCCCAAGGAATTAGTAAACAGTGGAATGCTCTTTTGGCTCTCAACAGAATAAAGTGGAAAAAGGCAATAGTATTCCCAATTATAAGAGGATTGTAAAAGAGGAGGCCCAGGAAATCTCATCCAACTTAGACTAGAAAACATATTACTAGGCTTGAGTTGAAATTATATTTTATTTTGTTTCATATTTTGAAATGGTTGTACTTAATCATAAAATTTGATATGAATTAACTGCCCTTAGTTGAGTTATAGTCATTCATGTATATAACTTTAGCGATATATTTTTTAACCTGGAAATTTTTAACTATTAGTTCTAAAAACAAGAACTAGGGGGGCAGCACTACCCAATCCAATAACTCTCTGGGTGGAAATAAGGGAGGGAGAGAAGTTTATTCTGAGGCAAGCCCCTTAGAACTTTTCCTAGCTCAGGAAGGGCAATAATACTACTAAGCAACAGGAGTTTAAAAATGATTGAAAATGATAGAATTAAGGATTTTAGAACCAAAGGAAACCCTAGAGATGGAAAAATAGCATATGGCAATTTGATATAATGTAAGGGCACAATACAGACACAGATAATATCAATGAAATTATAAAACTGAGTTCTGTTTAACAAACATACACTAACCAGCAACCATGTTCCAGGCTCTGGTCTAGAGACTGGGGAAACAAGAACTCATTCATTCACCAAAGGTACTGAAAGCTTACTCCAATCACTGGTAGAAAAAACAAATAGGAAGTGGCTGTGGCTCAATTGGTTGGACACCCGTTTACCATATGGGGGGCTCCGGGTTCCATTCCCAGGGCCTCCTGGTGAAGGCAAGCTGGCCCACACGGCGTGGCAAGCTGACGCAGCAACATGACACAACAAAGGGAGACAAGCAGACACAGAAAAATGCAAAGCGAGTACAAGCAGTAAGGGGGGGATAAATAAATAAATAAACCTTTAAAAAAGAAAAAACAAACAAACAAAACGTGAACCAACAGGCACATTCTCTGCTCCCAGTGATTATTTATAGCTAGTCAAACAAATTATTAAAATGTGATGAGATGATGGCAGGAGGAGTAAAGTTTTCCTGTGAGTACATTGAAAAGAGCCTAAAACAATCTAGGAGTGAAAGGGACTTTCAGAGGAAGCAATGTTTTGGCTGAAACTTAAAAGATGAAAGGTGTAGTCCTTGCTTTTAAGTAATTTATGGGTTAACCAGAACATCTCAGCCCAATTCTGCTGCTTGACTGAGGAATTAATGTATTTGTCATTTTTTACCATTAAGCTTGGCTGTTGTTTAGAGCATCTCTCTTTTATTAAAACAAACTGTTCAATTAGGAAGAATCTTTCTCCACACAGACTTGTATAATAAATAAACCATTCAAAAAGACATAGAGAATCAAGACCTTTCTTGGTTTATGTGCAAATTTTCAACTACTGAGTGCATTTGCCACCTATAAGGAAAAAAAAAAAAGAAACTCAAAATGAAATTTTAAAATCTTATATTAAAAACTACAACCTATAATTCTATTAATAAGTTTTCATTGTCTTTGATGACTCAGAAAAAGGCCAAATGCACCAAATTCCTTCAGCCTGGTTTATACTTCTCAATTTCAAGACATGCTAGATGCCTTCACTGCCTGATTAAATGTTTCAAGCTAGTAGTTTTGTGCTCCATTGAACTTTCTACTTCAATAAACAAATAATTTCTGTACAGTGCTTGGTCTAATAATGAGTGGATTTGGAATGGCATTAACTTTGCTAATTATTCTGAGAAGAGGACTACACAATTAACTCTACACATCATATTTGCATTGTATAATTTTTTCTGATCTTCCTTGAGTATTTTTCCCAGAGAAGCTCAACGAATTCAGAAGCTTCTGGTTGTTCCTTTCTCAGCAGGAGACTTTCTTTTGGCCCAACTGTATACGCCATTTGAGAGCAAGCCAAAGCTTCCTATCAAATCAGTAACGTCCCTTTCCATTACAAGTAACAGACAGACTGGAGATTCGCTTTGTCCATTCATTAGGAGAGAAATAATCCAATCCACTGATACTTTGTTAACTCAAAACAAAACAAAACAAACAACTTGCTGAGACTGAAGATAATAGAAGTCATAGATAAGGACTCTAGATAGCAGAACACTTCCAAGAAAGCTATCTCCTGTTTCACAATGCATAGAATTTAACCTAAAAAATGATATAGAAAATGATAACAAATGATATATTGTACTTTCATCTGGAATGTCTAAGGTCAGAATTTTTCAAAAGCTACCAAAATTGTAAAATAGAAAGAAAAAAAAAACAAAAACAAAAAAGCAACCCCAGAGGAAATGAACATACAAATTGAATTTCTTACCACAAAACACCGGAAAATTAACAATAAATGTAAAAAGTTAGGAACTAATAATTTGTAAATTGGTTTCATATATATCATAATTAAAAATGAATCTATTATACCATATTTTAAAATGAATCTATATCAAATAATTCTTTAGAATATACTTAGAAGCTATATGTACTGTAACTCATATAACTCAAAATTTTCATAATAATACCTAAATGCAAAAAGGTTGTATAAAATCCCCAGATAGCTGATTGGTATCAGAAATGAAATTAGAAGACAGTTGCATGAGTCCTACTTTAATCATCTTTCCAGTGTGCCATGAAGCTTCTAAAATTATATATGTGAAAATGCATTGAAAAGGATTAAATAGCTATAGTAATCTAGTTTATAATTTTTGATTAATAGAATTAAAATTGATTAGATGAACACATTTTAGCAAGTCAAAGCTACAAAAAAATTAATCACTCAATCTAAGCTACTGGTGCCTTCCTTAAAACTTGCATGCTTATATGGCTTATTGTTTTCACATTTCAACATAAAGCATGCCAACCTTCTCTCAACACAGAACTTTTTCACACCCATTCTCATTGTTTTCATGACACCAATTAATAAATTAATTCATTGAAAACACCAGCTAAGCAAGATTTCAGTATATAGCTTTGGGGGATTTCAAAAGAATAAAAGAAAATTTTTTTAGAAAGAAAATTATCAATGAAGAGGAAAATCACATTTTGAACAAAAAAATCCTATTTGAATTTTTGGAGTTATTTCAATTTTCAATTTTGGAGTTAAATTTTAATTTTTGGAGTTAAGTTTCAAAGATTTGATACAGTTGCTTCAAATTTTCCATCTATGCTTGCCACAAATACTTTAGAAACATTTATCTTCTGACACTTTTTGACTACAGAACACATCTTTCTAGTTTCATTACAACTTATAGCAGGATAGTTCTGAAAACACCTAAGTGTAGTCACTGCACTAATGAGAACTAACTTTATTTAAGCAGTACCTGATATGGAGATTGGCTCGCAACCTCAGGTTTTATCAGATAAATTATTCTGTTTACAGAGCCATACGCCTTCTTAAAACAAGTGGGTTTCAAAATCCTTAGATGTTATTTATCTATTATATTTGTTTAATTACCAGATGGAGCTACCTGAAAAATAATTATATGTACCCTGAGGAGTAATTATGTAATTTTGTTGATATTAAGATTGGAGCATATCTTAATGAATACTGACAGAATTTGCAAAAATTATCAGGAAGTTCTAACTTATTTACAAGCAAACACCCTGTCAAAATATAGACATAAACTAAATGGCACAGTAAAGCATACAGAACATGGATATTTTGCTCACCAGATCATTTCCTTACCTTGTCCCTTCTTCTGCCAAACCTCCCTACAAGGCATTTCTTCCCTTTTATCTTCTCCAAGCAGGGTTACCACCTCCCTCTTTCTAGGTACCATTCTTCCTTGTTTTCCTCCTGCATTATATCCCACTACTGCAATGTGAATGCCACAAATGGTAGCCATCTAGGTGATACACACCTGTCCTCAATTGACTTCTATTGCTTCTACCTCACCTCCTCTCAATCTAGCTTTTAATCCACACACTGTCAATTAGTTTCCAACGGGAGTAACTTACAACACCTTACCTCTGCTGTCCAGAGAATGTCTTGATTTCTGCATTGTCTTCTCCAAAAGACCTCCTCAAGAGTCACCTTGCTGAATACACTCACAACGCCTTTTCTAACAACATGCAAGCCCCAAGGGAATTATTGCTCCAAGGGAGTTTTCATCCCATGGGGAAACCTTGATAAATGAGGAATGGGAGCCAATGGATAAATGATACCCTCTCTTCTTTCTCTGTCCCAGGTAATTCTAAGGCACAGTCTACACAGCTCCAAGCAGGATCCAGCCCAATGAACAAACAGGAGAAAGCACTCTTGTATTAGATTTCCCTCCTCAGTTTCATTTTCCCCAGTCCCCTATATCTGAGCCTGAGATTTCCTCCCAAATAAAATAAATTATTTTAAGCCCTTATTTTAGGTTATGCTTTCTGGGGCATGACCCTCTCCTTAACTGATCTAGGTCCTTGAATATTTGCAAGAGGCTTGTTTTTATAAAAGTTCCCATGTCTAATCCTTGTTCATTTATTCAAGAAATATTGATATCATACTTATATGCACTTAGTACTATTCTAAGTGTTATACAAATATTAATTCATTTAATTCTTCATAAAAACCCTGTGAGGTAGATACCAATATTATAATCATATTACAAATGAGGAAACACGGAGCACAGAAAGCTTAAAAGACGTATCCAAGGTCAAATATCTGGGAAGCAGAGAAGCCAGGATTCTAAAGCAGGCAGTCTTGCTCTAGAATCCACGGTCTCATCTAATTGAACAAGAAGCTAATATATTTTTGATTACTACTGTCACTTCATTGTGGAGATGCTTCAATAAGAACTTTACTCTTCTCAAGTATGTGCGTGTTCTCAAATTTTTAAACAGACTTATGTTTGTTATTCTTTACTTGACAATCTCAGGTCAATGATCAAAAGAGCATGCTCTCCCCCAAAAATATATATATAAAAACAAAGAGAAAAATAAATAAATAAAATAAAAAAGAGCATATCCTAATGTGTAAGTGCTTAACAAGATTTGCTTGTAACATGTTTGCTGATGCCATGTTAGTCAAAGCAAATCACATGACCAACCTGGAGTCATTGTGGGAGGAAAATATACCAGGGTATGGATACCAAGAGGTATGAGGTATTTTGTTAAATCATTTTCTTTGAATTGAAATATAAATTCTCATGAGGAAAAAATAAGGAATGATGCAAATGAATAAAAGAATGATGTTGATACTGTTTGATACCATGATAGATATAGGTAGAAGAATGGAAAATAGAAAACAACTAACTGAAAATTTTTGGAAAATATTTTGGTATATTTAGCACCCTGGAGATATAGCAATAGTTAAAAATAAGAGCAATTGCCATGATGGGCAAGCTTTATTATTACTCTTTTGATAATTGGGCCAAGATAATGAGGAGACAGAACTACAGATACTTTCAATGATTATTTTTCACATCTTCCATTTTCTAAAGAAGATTATAAAAATATCACTTAGCAAGAAAAAAGTATTTTGAATAGTTCTTAAATTCTCCTTTAATACATCTCCATTTTCCTTACTTTTTTAGATCCTTCATATAAATACGAAACATAACACTTTTATTAATACTTTGAAATAGATCAAAATCACTTACTAAGCACCAATTAAGTGCACTGCATCATTACTTTTATGATAGCTATGGCAATTTGAGTGTATTTTTTGCAGTACACAAGGATATTCTCAGTTAAAAAGCAAAATCATTATAAGATAGATTGGTCTCAACATCTTTTAAGCCATATTTTAATAATCTTTTTTCTCATTCAAGAAGTCAGCATTCTCATAAAACACTTAAGTTCAACATATTCAGCTGTTTTTAAGTTACCTGAAAAGGGAAGAGAATGCACTTTCTTGTTCTGGGAAAAAAAAAATGCAGAAAGTCTGTACATAATTTAAAAACAGCTTACATGTATAACTTCAGGCTCTGCAAGTGTTGATTATTCAAATGCTTAGCCAAATTTGAAATCTAAAAAAAAAAAAAAAATCCCATTATGAAATGTTTTCCTTTTAAAAGGCTGACTTTTCTTTGAATTTTTGAAATTTATGCAAAATCTTAAAATGTCACCCAAATTATAGTCCCAAGCGCATACGAAACTATGCAAAATATCCCACAGAAGGAGATTTTATTCTTATTCTCCAGGCTAAACAAAGTTGAAAGGGGCAGAGTGAAACTTCTGTGGTCAGGACAAATTGTTCAGAAAAAAAAACAACTTCATAGAGGCTCCTCTCTAAACACAGGAGGAGTGAAATGGAAGCCCTTTTTCCCATCTTCTTATAGGAACTTAAAAAAATGAAACTAAATTTACTTTCTTGTCTAATTTACCTGGGAATTGTGGACAATTTCAAAATTTGTCCTCTCTTCCCTTCTCACTACCACCTCCTCACATACATACACTGAATTGGCCTCTCCAGCACACAGGAACTACCCAGTTGATTGATCTAAGCTATAATTTCACCCTTGCCCCAAATCACTACCTCCTAGTCATCTTCAGGAGAACCTGCCCAGGGAAGAGGCATGCAGGTCCTAGAAGTTGGATAGACCATTAGTCAGGGAACTTCAAGGCTCTGGGTACACAGACAATTGTTTAAAAGATGGCTTTGGAGGCACAGATCCAGATAGCTCCCTTAGGTCCAACATGCTCTTTGCTATATAGGGTGAAGGCAGAGCAGAGCCAGAGAGAGTCAGTATAGTCTACAAAGAGGATAGCCCAGATCAGTGGCCCTGGTTGCTCCATCTAAGTACAACAATATTTATTCAATTGAGAATTTATTTTTTTCCTTACATCTCCATCTCTATCTCTTTCTGCTTTCTTGATATCCCCCAAAAGAATTACCTTTGGAGCATTTATATATTTGCTCCCTTTGAACAAAGTTTACTCCTTCATTTACCATATTTGAGGCCTGTGTCCATATCATTTGGCTGACTATACTTTAGAAATCACATTAAACAAAATTCTACATTTGCATAATTGCTTATAATTTGTATGCTATAAGCACAAGTTAATGGTTAAGAGATTAGAGTCATAAAGCATTGGTGTAATAGATTACATTATATACACCCTCAAAAGGCATGTTCTTAATCTTAATCCTCATTCCTGTGAGTGTGAACCCATTTGTAAATAGTAACCTTTGAAGATGTATTATCAGTTAACAGGTGGGCCCATTTGTAAATAGGATCTTCTAAAATTCTATTTAAGTTTGGCCCACCTGATTCAGGGTGTGTCTTAATCTGTATTACTGAAGTCCTTTGTAAGCAGAAGAAATTTGATGCAGACTCAAAAAAACCACACAGAAGTTAACCAAGGACATTGCCATGTGACAAAGGGCTGTCATCATCAGAACACTACTGACCCTGGGAGAAAGCATAGTCTTGCCAATGCCTTGGTTTGGGACTTTTGACCTTTAAAACCTTGAGCCTATAAATTTTTAAGTTGAGCCATTGTGTGGTATTTGTCATAGCAGCCAGGCAAACTAAGATACTTGGTTTAAATACTGGTTCCATAATGTTCAGGTTGGGTGATTTCAAAGCAATATAACATTCTGTGCCTCAATTTCCTCATTTGTAACATAAAGATAGCAGTATTTCTTTCATAAGATTCTTATAATGATTATGTGAGATAACACATGTAAAACACTTGAAACACTTCCAATAAAATAGGAGGTACTCAGCAGAGAGTGGTTGTTGTTGATATCATTATCTTCTAAGGCTGTGGTTCTTACCCTTGGCTGCACATGAAAATTAGCTGGGGGGCTTTTAGAGTTAGCAACCCAGATTAATTAAACCAGAATTTTGGGGTCAGATCCGAATATCAGTAATTTTTAAATCTTACAGCCAAGGTTACAAACTAGTAATCAAAGGCTATAGAATTCATTTTTCATGTCACTGCCCTATCAATCTCAACTACATATTATTCAGTCCGATATCTATTATGCATGTTATTCTTACCCATGTTGTCCTTTATATTATTCTCATTTTTCTTTCTCTGTGGATTTTTCCTTCTTCCCTGTCAAAATTTACTTAAAATAGCTCTATCTCAATATTTAGTCTGCTATCACCCAATTGTTAAGAAATTCATTCATTCATTCATTCAGCAGATACCTACTAAGCACCTACTCTGGAAGCACTGAGCTGGGTTTTAGGTAGTTAAGAAAGGAAATCTATACACAATCACCGTGGGGAAGGCAAACAATTAACAAGTTAAAGGATAAGTAAATGCAGATAAGTATTGCCAAAGTCCCACTAAGAAAATAAATCTCATGATGATAAAGAAGATAATTCAGGATTAGATAAGGAGTTATACTTAAAACACCTTGCTGGGAAGTGGATGTGTCTCAAGTGATTGGACTCCCCATCTATCATACAGGAGGTCCAGAATTTGATTCCCAGGGCCTCCTGGTGAAAGGTAAGCTGGCCCGCATGTCAAGCTGGCCTGAGTGGATAGCTGGCCCATGCAGAGTGCTGGCTCATACGGAGTGCTGGCCCGCGCAAGAGTGCTGGCCCGTGCAGAAGTGCTGGCTCACGCGGAGAGCTGGCGCAGCAAGATGATGCAACAAAAAGAGACAAAGAAGAGAGACAATAAGAGATGCAGCAGACCAGGGAGCTGAGGTGGCACAAGAGACTGAACTCCTCTCTCCACTCTGGAAGGTCCCAGGATCGGTTCCTGGTGCTGCCCAAAGAGAAGACAAGCAGACATAGAGAGCAGACAGAGAGCACCAAAACAATGAGGCAGGGGGAGAAAAGAATAAATAAATAAATCTTAAAAAAAAAAAAAAAAATCCAGAATGCCAAGGGAAAGCCTCCCATTTCTTGCTTATCATCTGGGAGCTTATTAGAAATGCAGATTTTTGGAGTTTATGGCAAATGTTTCTTTTATAACCCATGCCCTGTTTATTTTGAAGCAAATCCTAGTCATCAAATCAGTAAATCCATTAAAGATAAGGACTTCTCTCTTAGACTTTTAACTTGAGCAACAATGGAGCTAATATTTGCTGAGAGGTATTAAATTGGGAGAAAGGAGACCACAGGACGGTTGCAGAGAATGACAGGTAATGATTAGGAGCAGCAAGAGTTACTTATTGGACATGGTACATTTTTGACCCATATAAAGAAAATATAGTAGAAGTATCAAATAGGCAGTTGGATATATGATTCAGGAGATCAGGGGAGAAATTATGGCCAGTGATATACTTTTGGGGGTCAAAGATATATAGATGGTATGTAAAATCATGTGGCAAGTTTGAAGGAAAGTGTAAACAGAGAAGAATGAAAGGGTCCTGAGGTACTCAGTCAGGTAGATAAAAGAAGGATAACAGGAAAGGACCCATGGAAGGCCAGGCCAAGACTGGAAGCAAACAAGAAGACTATAGAGCTGTAGGGTTTAAGACAGGAAAATGTGTCTAGGAGAGAAAGCCTGCAGTCTTGAATGATGCCAAGTAGGATGAGAACATTTTAGTGTCTATTGGATTTTGGCAACTGATAATCTTGACAGGAACAGTTTATGTGAAGAGGACATAAAACAAATCGGAATGGATCTAAGATTAAGTGGTGAGTTTAGCAATTTCCCACATTAACTTCATTACTCTACTGATGTCTAGATTAGTCATATGGTGTGACAAAAATTCCAGTTTATTAATTATTTCCTTTTTAGTTACAAACTAGCAAAAGCAATAACAGTAAATGCAGATGAGAGATGACAAAATAAAGATAGCTAATAAGACAACTCTGACAAGAAGTTTTGCTTTGAAGGGAAGCAGAAGAGATCTATGGTGTCAAGTAATGGTTTGTGTGTTTTCCTTTACTTTTTTTACAAGAGATAATTATATCATGTCGTATCCTGAAAGGAATGATTAAGAAGGGAACGAGAGATAAATGATGAAAAAAAAAAAAAAAAAACCAACAGGGATAGCTGCTGAATTAAATCTTTAAGGCTGCAAAAGGGTAATTGCTTCAGAGTACTAGAAAAGGAATTGAACTTAAAAACAACAGAACAACTTTTTTTCCCACTTTATCCAGATAGAAAAGTAACGAATATACTACATATGGGTACTTATACAAGCAAATTTGTAATTTTGACTGTGAGAAGATGAGGGTGATCCTCCCTGAGAATTTTAGTTGTTTCTATTAACATGTTAGAGAGAAACAGTCATCTGAGAGAAGAAACCTCATCTTATTGGGAAGAGGTAGTAAAATTTCTAGACAATGCTGAATATTAATTTGGGAGTAGAGGTTCATGGTTTTAAAGTCAAACAGGTTGCTTGACTTTATTTAGCAAAACTTAAAGAGAAGGTGAAGAGTTGGGTTTAATCTGTGTGGAATTTCCCAAGGTCAACACAGGGGTGGGGAGAAGATAATTGATTGAAGGAGAATTGCAGGGGAGTGAAGTAGAGCAGCATGTAAGAATCTCACCAGGAGACCTTATTCAATATTATTCAGAGTGGTGCATTAGAAGTCAAACAGAAAGGAGATCAAATCTAAGTCTATATGCTGAAATAAGTTTAAATGAACGTAAGTAAGTGGGGAAAATCTTGTTTATTGTAAAAGGAATCAGAGTTGTCCATGAAAACATACCAAACCTGTAAATTTTTTCAAAAGAAATGATCAACTATAATAATAACTGATTAACATTTGGGGAGTAGAAATTGGTCAACCCTTTATGCTTACACCTTGTCTTTATTCTCTTATTTGAGGAGCATAAAACTGTAGTTCAACCCAGGGTTCCATTAGATGAACATAATTCACAACACATCCAGTAAAAGCCACATACTGTAATCGCTGCTGCAGCTGGCTGATGTTGGAGTCCAGTGTGTGGTGTTAGGTGGAAGAAGCCAATTATCGTGATTGCATGGTTGAGTCTGCTACAGTCTCCACAGACTTCCCTAAGCTGTCACCAGGTTTAGCTTGGCTGGAGTCCACACTCATGAACATGAGTGCAGAGAAAAAGCTAAAGGATTTCCTTTGAATAGGGGAAGTAAAATCAATTGGTTTTTGATTTTTTTATTAGTTAAGAAATAATTCTTAAAAGACAGTCTGGCCACAGAGAAGCAATAAACCAAATAAATCTATTATAAGGAAAAATAAAACTAGGGAAATTAAATTGCTGCGGGAAGTTTTTTGTTGTTTTTTTTTTTAACACTTAGGGGAACTTTCAAAAGTAAAATTTTCCAATGTATTTTTAAAAATGATATGAACAAATATAATGTGGTGGTTCTACCTATAGCTGAAATAATGTCTGAAATGATCCTTTGAACTAAATTCCACAGGATCAAGCACTTTTAAGTTAGCATATCAGTATAAATATCTCATAATAAAACTTTATAAGAATGTAAATAAACTCTGGAGCTGAACATTCACACTCAGTTGTTCATACCATTTATAGCATAATAGTATTGCTGGTAAGACTCTTAGATAAAGCAAAACAACATATATGGAAGTCTTGGTTACTTTTATCCAACCAAATGCTATGAATTTTTTACAAATAGATTTGAAAACATGACATTGTTTGATCATTTTTATATGCTTTAGAAAAAACACATTATTTAATTTCTCACATCCCCTCTGACCCTGATCAGGAGCACAGCTCACTTGCCTTTATGTAAGCACCAGTTAAAAAGGTTCTTGTCACATTAATTACACACTTATTCAGCTACATCAAAGGCTTTATACCAAGGATATGCTCTTTCCTTAAAGCCTTCCTCGCAGCTAAAGCAAATTTTTAATGATAGTGTGGCCTCTTATGCATCCTTCTTTTCATCCCCTTCTCTTAATGTTTTTATTCTATTTGTGTATAAGGATAATTTGATCTTTTAATACCAAGAAGATATAGCAGATTCATTGAAGAGGCATTAAATACTTCTATGACCATTGAGACTGATAATCATTATAGATGAAGTTCTAGTAAATTCTATAAACTTGATACATATTTTAAACTTGGAGGTGATTTACCATTTGTATTTTTAGACATCTTAAATTAATTCCTTTTCTTTTTTTACTTTAAACTTTCAAAATTAATTGTTTACTCATAATTATTCATGCACACAATTTTAAAAGTCAAATTTGATTAAAAACTTATAAACAAACCAGCAAAAACAAACTTTAGTTCTTTACCCTCCTCCTTTTTCCCATTTTGCCACCCAGAGGCATTCACTTCAACTCCTTTATCTGCCTTCTTCCTTCTTGGTTTACTTCCCCTTTTTAATTCTTATATAGGATTTTTTGTTTAAAAAAGGATGCAAAATAATAAATAAGTTCATAGACAATAATGAAAAATAACTAACATAATAAAAAGAACAGATATATGGGTGTAAATATGTATATTAAATATTAAATTTTAGCATTACATTTAGTTAAATAGCAAAAACAGTCCTATTAACAAGTCCACTGTCACTACTTTTATTTAACATTTTTCTAGAAGTAGTAGATGTTGCAAATAGGAAAAGGAAAGAAATAATCAGTGCAAATGGAAAAAGGTTGAAGCAGAATCATTAAATTATAATTAAAGTATATGACTATCTACTCAGAAAACTCAGAGAAGCAGAGGGAAGGGATCATTATTACATCTTATAAGACAAATCAGTATAGATGCTTAGTATAAAATTAAATTAAAATTTTAACAATTATTAGCTATCTTATAAAAAAAGAATCAGTACTGCAACATAGTTAAGGAAAATATTGTTTACAGTGTAGCTCAACTATTAAGTTGTAAAATTAACAAGATACATGCAAGATCAATGTAAAGAAGCCTTAAAACATTGAGGAATAGTTTTAAAATATTTTAAAAATGGACTTTTTTTCCATTTTGGATAAGAAGATTCAATTTTGTAAAGATAATGATCACCAAGTTGTTCTAAAATTTACACATTTCCCATGAAAACATTGGAAAGTTGCAATGACAATTAATAGAAATACACAAAAGTCTTTGCTTAGGAGAAGCTTCCCTAGGCATCCCAAATCCAGATGCAAAAAAAAAAAAAAAAAAAGAAAAAATCGATTTTGATGAAAAAAAAATTTAACAATTTGTGGACATCAAAATACTATAAAGGAAGTCAAAGATAAACAGCAAATTGCAATAAATGTGATCTATGACAGAGACCTTAATTTTGTAACAAGTAAAGAAAATAACCAACAGTCAAAAGAGAAAATGACAAAAAAATGGATTACAGATAAAGAAATGCAAGCAGCTTTTAAATACATGCTCAATGATTCACTACATTCATATGAAGATAAATACTAAGTGAAAATATAGCTTTCTATTTTCTAGCATTCAAATGGGTAAATAACTAAAAGTTTATTTTGGTGTGAATGTTTAAAACAGGAATTGGCACACATTTTAGATGAAATAATAAATTCCTGCAACTTAGTTTTTTAAAACAAACCAATTTTATTGATACATATTCATGGAGCATACAATCCATCCAAAGTGCCGGTAACTTGTTTTGAGAATAATTCTGCAACATCCATCAAAATGAAGAAGCCCATTACTTTGACTCTTCATTTGTTAAAACATATCTCACAGATATACTTGCAAAGTCATGTATTTTATTTATTGCAAATTTAATTACTGTATAAAATATCAGACAAAATCTAAATGCTCATCCAAAAGAGAGTTATAAAATAATAAATGTTAGATCCAAGGATTACTCATGAGAAGGAGAAATAGGATTTAGGGTTCAGAGGCTGGAAGGAGATTTTTTACTCTATTACTCTTGAGGCTATTTAATGTTTTATTACCTGCATATATTATCTTTCAAAACACACACACACACACACACACAATAAAGAATTCTGGTAAAGGAAAATGATCCAAAGGGAAAGTATGGATTGTAATGTAAAGTATAAAAGTGAGATTGATTCAGAAAATGCATTGCAATTTATTCCATAAAGTCTGTATATTTGCAAGAGATGGGACACAAGCATGTCTTTAATATTATCAAAATCTGCAAACATAGGATAAAAGAAAAGTTTCTAAAAGAAGAACACGTGAATATTCTCGCTGTCCTGATTTTGTGATGATCAGGGTAGGCTAAACATTTGCTATATTAGAAACCATGCCTGTGTCCCAAGACCTAGTTTTTCTCCCTAGGTCTGGTTTTTAGAATGTTGGTGATAAACCAAGCCCGATTTATTATATGACCATCCTGTATGGGAAATGACTGTAACTTTAGGTATTTTTGGTCAATCTTTAGAGATATAGCAGGGGGGGAGCGGATGTGGTTCAAATGGTTGGGTGTCCATCTCCCATACGGAAGGACCTTGGGTTCGATCCCCGGAACCTCCCAGTAAAAATTTAAAAAAAAAAAAAGAAAAATATAGAAGGCATGCGGGCTGCCTGGCCCCGTGCACGGGTGAGCCCCCCAGGCCCCGCGTGTGGGTGCACCGTCAGGCCCCATGCATGGGTACACCGTCAGGCCCCATGCATGGGTACGCCACCAGGCCCCACGAGCAGCTGAGCCCTCCAGACCCCACATGTGGGTGAGCCGCCAGGCCCCGCCGAGCCACACACCAAGATGATGACGTAACAGGAGAGTGACACAAGGGAGAGCCAAGACGAGATGCAGCAAAAAACCAGGAACTAAGGTGGCTCAGGAGGTAGGATGCTTCTCTCCCACATTGGAGGTCCCAAGGATTGAATCCTGGTGAAGACAGGAGGAGAAGGATGAGAAGAGAGGGCAGGAAACAGACATAGAGAATTGCCCAGAAACGACAGTGTGTGTGTGGGGGGGAGGGCGGGTAAAAATGGATAAAAGTAAATAAATTTTAAAAAATAATAAAATTTGGGGGGGAAATACAGCAAATGTAAGGTATGGACTATAATTAGTACTGTAGTAATATTTTGATGATATTCTTTTATAATTTCTAATAAATGTTTCACAACAATGCAAGGTGATATATGGGAGCCCTGTATGATGTTATGCATGTTTGTTTTGTAAGTTCACAACTTTCACTATACACTTATTGTTTATGTATGTTCATGTAGGAATGATATACTTCAAAAAATTTTTAAAAAAAGAAGAAGAACACAACATATTTTTAATACTAAGTCCTTTTAGGTGGAGTAAACAATGTATAATACATGTAACAATGTTCTTATAGTAGAAAGAGATACAATTTACAGAAAATTATTTTTATAATGTTCTTTATCATTCAAAAGTTATTTCAGAAAATGAAACAATGTGGTTTTTGGGAACCAATATAATGGATTTCAGGCTTTTGACTGTATGGTTTAATCCAGGAAAACAATTTAGAGTGTCTAGAAGTTTTAAATAATGGCATAAATTCAGGCAAGCATCCATAAGTATTATTTTTCTCCACTAAAGAATCGAGAGACAATATGAATGAAACCTGAAGCCAACACACTGAGTGAAATAAGCCAGGCACGAAAGAACAAATATGGTATGATCTTACTGATATGATAAAATTAAAATAAAGAAACTCACAAAGTCAGAATCTGGAATATAGGTTACCAGGGGATGGGGTAGGGGAGGGAAAGGGAACTGAGGTTAAAAATGTACATAGTGTTTCTATTTTGGGTGATGGAAAAGTTTTGATAGTGGATGGTGGTGATGATAGCATAACTTTATGAATGTATTAAAAGCCCTGAATTATATATTTAAATGTGTTTAAAACAGGAAATTTTAGGTTGTATGTATGGTACTAAAATAAAATTTTAAAAAAAAATTCATGGAACTGCACAACACAAACTTTGAACTCTAATTTAAACCATGGACTATAGTTTATAGCACAATTATAAAAATAGGCTATTATCAATTGAAATAAAAGTTCCACACCAATGCAAGGTGTTAATAATAAGGGTGGTATAAGGGAATCCTGTACTTTATGCATGATCGTTCTGGAAACCCACACCGTTTCTAATTAAAAAGAAAAAAAAAAGAAAGCAATAATTGAGCAGCAGTAAATTTGATATTTGACCCTCTGAAAATTACTTGATATATAAAAATTTTACGTTCAGAAAATACAGGGGTGCACAAGTCAGCAATACCAGGGTAAGAGAATGACCAATTTATGAAAACTGAATAGCCACTAGGGCATTTATCCCAATGAAAAGCAATGCCATCTAACTTTTGTCTTGTGTAGGATTTGTACAGTTTACAAACACTACAATAAATTGACATTTTATTTTCAATTGGAGCAGCAATTCAGAGATGAGAGATAGGTTATTATTATAGATAACAAACTGATTTTGTGTGATTTGGTCAATATCAAAGGGATTGTTACACAGCCAGCTCTAAAGACTAGACCATTTGATACCATATCTGAGCACTTTCTTCATATCTGCTAATTTGTTGGTCTAGTATGTATTTTGTAAGAACTTTTCTGGCTATATGTTTTTTTCTTGCATTAAACTTGAATAATTCACTTTTGTCTTCTAATAAAACAATTTTCTAATAATAAAATTTTTTACTTAGTTTATATTTTGGGTGCAAAAAGAGCAATCCACACTGGTCATATACACGTACATATACACATGCACAAACACACATACAAACACACAAAGTGGGTAAGGATACAGCATATGTGTATCCTGAAGAGAGAAAGGGATGCCATTGGGGATGCAGAAGAGAAAATAATGTGATTAGATAGATAGATAGATAGATAGATAGATAGATAGATAGATGCAGGCAGACAGACACATACTTGAGAAGTCAAAGCAAGAGACAGTCATACAATAATAATGAAAGTCATATATATATATATGAGGAGAACAGATAGCTTAGTCTTGAAAATACTTGATATAGTAATATAAAAATTAAAATGCCTGAAAGAACTCTGTACAGGCATACTTGAGAGATATTGCAGGTTCGTTTCCAGACTACTGCAATAAAGTAAATATTGCACTAAAGAAAGTCTAATGAATTTTTTGCCTTCTCAGTGAATATAAAAGTTATATTTACACTATACTGTACTCTATTAGGTATGCAATAGCATTATGTTTGATAAACAATGTACAGACCTTAATTAAAATGTGACACAAAGATGCAAAGTCTATCCCCGCTGTTGGAAACATGGCAGGGATAGACTTACTTGATGCAGGGTTGACACACACCTTCAAAAAACACAATATCTTTGAAATATAATAAAGCATATCACAATAAAATGAGGCAGGCCTGTAAACTGTTAAGCCTATACAGATAGGAGGAGTTTTCTATGAACATATGTGTACTTGTTTTACTGCTTTGTCTCTGCCACTTACAAATAAGTAAGCAGGTTATCTAAATGTAAAAGTAGGCTTAATATTAATTACCTTATGACACTCTTATGAGAATGGAGTGAAATAATTCATACAAAGCACTTAGTGCAATGTGTGGCACATAGCAACCTTTCCATAAACGTGAACAGTAATAATCGACAAATAATTACCTTGGCGAAAAGAAACATTTGCAGAGATGGGAAAATTCTGATTGTTTGTTGAATCTCAATCAAAAATCAATTGTTTGAGATTTGAATCTCATCCAATGTTAAATATTTACCACGGATAGTTCTCAAAGCAGCTATTTTTAAATAGTACACACCTTTGGAATTAATTATATTCTTTCAAAGAAAGATACAATTGAGAAAGCTTATGTCAGGTTTTGTTTCATGATTTGACCTGACAAAATGCCCACATCTGTCTAAAAATGAACTAGGAGGTTTCATGTCATTCTCCAAAAGTAGATATCAGCAGCAAGACTACAGAGCCCTGTGAAGTAAAACTTCTCCGCCTCAGAAAAAGGATGTACATTGGTTCAGATAGCTTTTCACAATTCTTACGTTCAGTATCTGACTGAAATGAAAATCAGTTCAGACTCCAGTCTATCTGCAAATAAATAAATGATAAGTAATATCTCCAAGACTGGTGGACCTCTTGATGTATGGCCACACTGTATACCTAAACTCACACAAAAGACCAATTTTGAGCACGAATTCCCAATCCTTTTGGTCTTCCAGGGCCCATCAGCTGATATCAAAATTTCCTTTTGTGGAGGAATTTTCTTTGTGGTTTTAATGATATTGGTAGGTTGCTTTCCTATTGTTGTCTAAAGGGTAATGTGATAGAAGAATCTTCTCCTGTGAATTCAAACTAACTGACTTATCTTGTCCAGATATATGGTTTTTCCATCTTATTAGGAGCTTTTCCTTAATCAGAAATATATTAATAACAGGAGAACATTACAAAAACTAACTGAATTCATTACTCTGGTATTTAGAAAATTCAAGAATGATATTATGTATAAAAATTATTTCAACAAAATATTTCCTCATTTCTAAATTCTCAGTATGTCACAAAATAATAATAAAATGGTAAATCTAACATTTATTATGATACATAAAATTACATTTTAATGTGTAGATGAACAATAATATATGCATATATCTAAAATTACATCTATCTATTTATCTATCTATCTATCTATCTATCTATCTATCTATCTATCTATCTACATCTATGTATCTATCCTTCCATCCACTGGATCACACCTAGTCAATTTTGTGATGAGAAAATTGAAGCAAAAATGAATGCATCCATCCCATCTATACACTAATCATAGATAACATCAATGCCAATTCTGTTCAGGCACAGCATTGATGTAGGTCTTAAGAATTCTTCCATTTAGAATAATAAAGTTCCCCCCTGAATAATCAGCACAGGGAAGCACATGCAGATGTTTGATAAATAGTTTAGGCCAATGATTAATTCATATCCAGGCTTATGTTTATTCTTAGCCTAAATTCAGACACAATTATTTAATAATGTTTCTCTCACTTCTATTACCTATTAAAGCAACTGGTTTGACATAATGTTGACTTATTAAAGTCATAGACAGTTTTTCATATCTTCTGCTACCATCAAAAAAGAGTGGCTCAGAACAACTGTGAATTCCAATTGGTCACTGCCCCCCCCCATTTTATATTATTAAAACAAAACCTAGACAAGTAGTTGCAAAGGACTGAAATAAAATTGTGTTTGTGTGTGTGGGGGTATAAATGTATTAATAAAGTAAGACGAATTTTGGCATTTGACTGGGAAAATTAAAGACAGATATACCTGCCTTTTATACTTCTGCAGATAGAAATTGAATGATTGTCAGTGTTTTAGTCTAGGTCATGCAGGTAATTTATTTGGGAATGGCATCTTGGGGAAAAGATGTGAGGAATGAGGGAATGAAAGGAAAAAAGAGAAATAATACAAGATGTATTATCAAGTTGGCCATCGTTATGAGGGACAGATACCTGATCCTGTGAGGCTTTCTTAGGTTCCTTAGATTGAAGTGCAGTCTGTAGGATGTGTGTTTGGGTGCTATCTGCACCTATACTAAGCTTTGGAACCCTGTGCAGAATTGTTTACCACAACACACACTCTCTGGAATAAAAAGTGCTGTCAAGAAGATATGAAGTAGTGAATAAGAGTCAGGGAAAAAAGAAAAAAGAAAACAAAAGGAAAAAAAAACCCTTCAGAATGCCACATTTATATCACTAGAATGAAATCCTTACAATAAATAATAGATAGAATGGGAAACATAAGTAGTTTTCTTATAATGGAATTTTAAAAGATCTTTTAGGTGTTTTACAGGAATAGCTGGTAAAGTTGACAGAAATTTCATTTGAAATAAATTTAAAGATTAGAAATTTTTCTCCATTACAGGAAAGAAAATTAACAAACAGACACTCAACCTTTGAAAAACTGCCGTTGCTATTTGTTTTATCAGGTTTGTTATTTGAAGACTTGTTAAATTTCCTACTAATTACTTATAGGAAGGCTTATGCAGTAGATGTGTGTTCAAAAAGGCAGAACATTGTCCCGAATTTCATTTTCCCTTATATAATGAGACTATGTCTAATTACTTTACCATTCTGATTAAAAACTAATCAGGCACTTAGAAAATTCTTTTTTATAACTAAATGTGTATACTTGGAGCTTTCATTTAATAATCTATATGTCATACAAATAGTCCTTTGATTTTTTTATGTCTGGAAAAACAATTCTCCTGATTTTAATATTATTATATTAAATCTCATATACTTAATCTCCTCCCCAAATACCATTAAATTCTCAATGAATAAAGTTCATAATCAGTAGCCATATTATTACTTTAAAATGTCTTCTGTCTTTAATGCCATTGAGATCATAGCTAAGCATAGGGGAAAGGACAGTGTACTGGGAGCCAAGAGACGGGGCTCTAAATGAAGACCTCAGCAGCCAGGAACATCCGATTTGTAAGGCTGATTTAGCTCTCTGGGCTCCACCACTTATTAGTCAATAACTTAAGAAACTTATAATTATAGAGCCAAGCTTTGGAGACAGGCTGATTGCGTTCAAGTTCCAGCTCTATCAATTAGTAGATTTATGATTTGATGCATGTCACATAATTCCCCTGAACCTTGTTCCATCAGCTATTAATTTAAAAATTTAAAATACTGCTCCACCCCAATCAAGATGGCATGGTGAGATGCTTCAGAGCTCTGTCCACCCACAGAGCTTTGAACAACAGCAAGAACTAGCTGAAACATCCTTTTCAAGGCTCCACAAAATAGTTAAAGGACTGCAGTAACAGGGCAAGTGCCAAATCAAGAAAATGTCTATGTAAAAGTGATAAGATTTTGTGGCATGCTGGCTGGCCCATCTTCTATTCCTAACCAGCTTGGTGTGGGGTGTGGAGTGGATCACCATTCCCAGTGCAGGTTCCTAGTCTTGGTACTGAAGGGAGCACTGTAACCTGCATGCAAATACTGGGAGCTTGTATGTATAGCCCAATCAATCTGTTGGGGCCTAAAGACTAGCCGTGCCTGAAATTGCCCTGCTTGCAGAAGGTAGCTAACAGAGTTCTCCTATAGAATGCTCTGGGAGAGTAGTCAAGTTGTACTGCATGGGGAAAGGGATTGCTGACTATAGGGCATGCAGTGCAGTGCCAGGGACCATGAGGAAACAATTTCTTAGGGAAGAGGGACATTTGTATCTGTGTAAACATGCCCAAGATAAGAGGAATACACAGAAAAGATCAAGGAGGCTTCTATGATTTGGCAGGAGCTCTTCTGTAAACTCATTATATGCATAAACTCTGAAGGAGAGAACTTTTACAGGTTAATCTGCAAAGAATTGGAGAGGTGTTTTCTTTTGTTCCTTTTACTTACTTACTTACTTACTTACTTACTTACTTACTTATTGTTAGCTTTTAGCATCCAAGGAAAACTCTATCAAAACACTACCTAGATACAATTTTAAGGAAAAAGGCCTCAAAGTCTAGATTCTGCCAATAAAAAATTAAGATATCAAAATGTCCAAGTTTCAAGAAAAGATTACAAAACATATAAAGAAACAGGAAGGGATGGCCCAGGCAAAGAGAATAAAAGCATTAGAAATTATCAATGAGAAGACCAAACCTGGGACATATTAGACAAAAACTTTTTTAAAAATCATCCTAAATATGCTCAAAGAGCTATAGGAAAACATAGGTAAATAACTAAAGGAAATAAGGAAAATGAAAGATGAACACCAAGAAAATATGAATAAACAGAAAGAAATTATGAAAAGGATCCAAACAGAGCTGAAAAACACTGCTGGGGATTTGATCATGTCCCCATAAAGGGCATGTTCAGGTCTCAACCCTGATCTTATGAGTGTGAACCCACTTGGAAATAGGATCTTCAAAGATGTTACTAGTTAAAGTGTGTCCTAACTGAAGGGGAGAGGGGCCTTAATCTAATATGACTTAAGTCCTTACAAGCAAAGGAAATTGGATGTAGAGAGTAAGCCACAGAGGAGCAGTAAGAAGCTGGAAGTCAACAGAACCTGGGAGAGAAAGAAGATGTTGTCCTGTGCATTGCCATTTGATGGAAAAGCCAAGGACCAAGGATCATAGGCAGCCAGTCCAGAATGCCACATTTTCTTGGGAGAAGGCACCACCTTGCTGACACCTTGATTTCAGTATTCTCCTATTCTCAAAACTGTGAGCCACAAATTCCTGTTGTTTAAACCAACCCATTGTATGGTATTTGTTTCAGCAGCTAGAAAACTAACACAGCCAGAGAAACAAATTAAAAATTCCCTAGAGGAGTCCAAAAGCCAATTTGGGAAGGCAGAAGAAAGAAACAATAAACTTGAAGATAAGATATTTCAAATCAATCAATCTGAGGAGCAGAAAGAAGAAAGAATGAAAAGGTGAAGAGCCTGACGAACCTGTGAGACACTATCAGTCATATCAATATACACATTGTGGGAGTCCCAAAAGGAGTAAAAAGAGAGAAAGGGATGGAATATTCAAAGAAATAATGGCTGAAAATTTCTGAAGTTTAACAAAAAACATGAATATATACATCCAAGATGTGCAAAGAACTCCAAATAGGATAAACCCAAATAAACCCATACCATGGCATATTATAATCAACCTGTCTATCCCAAAGGAAAGAAAGAATTCTGAAAGACACAAGAGATAAGCAACATGTCAAGTATAAGAAAGCATCAATAAGATTGAATGCTGACTTCTCATCAGAAACCATGGAGGCCAGAAGGCAGAAGGATGACATATGTAAAGTGCCTTTAAAAATTAGGACATGATTAAGATATTCCCCAATCAACAAAGCTGAAGAAATTCATCACCACTGGACTGGCCCTACACAAGATCTAAAGAAAGTTCTTCAGGTTGAAAGGAAAGACAATGGATCAAAGCTCCATAAAAAAATAAAGATCTCTGATGAGGGTAATAACATGGGTAAATATAAATGCCAGTACCATTGTATTTGTAACTCCATATTTTACTTCCTATCGCATCTAAAAGGCAAATGCTTAAAATGTAATGACAAATTAGTGGTTTTGAACTCATAATGTAAAATAATGTAATTTGTGACAAGAACTACATAAAGGTGAGAAGACAGAAGGGTATAGGAACATAGTTTGTGTGTACCAAAGCAAATAAGATTGTTACAGATTTAGGATGTTAAATTTAAAACCCATGGTAACTACAAAGAAAATACTGAAGAACATCTAAGCTCATAGAGACAGAAATTAGAATAAAGTTTGCCAGGGGGAAGGGGTATGGGGAATGGGGATTTGATGCATAATGGGTGTATGGTTTCTGTCTGTGAGATGGAAAAGTTTTAGTAATGGAAGGTGGTAAGGGTACTGCAATATTATGAATGTGATTAATCTCAGTGAATGGTATGCTTGGGATTGGATGAGATGGGAAAATTTATGTTGTATATTAATGATCCCACAATTTTAAAAAAGAAAAAAAAATAGCAATTAGAGAGACAATGAGTATTAACTGTAATACATGATCCTGGATGGAACCTAATAAGGGGAAAATGCTCAAAGGGACATATGAAAAAACCAGAATATAGACATATAGACAGCAGGTTTATATCAATGTTAAATTTCTTGTACTTGATAAAACACTTAATATGGTTACATAAGTGAATATCTTTTTTCTTAGGAAATATGCAAGGCAGTATTAAGTATTTAAGGAGCATGATATATACAACCCATTCACAAATGTTCAGATAATGGATAAATAGATGATATGTAGATAGGTAGATAGATAGATAGATAGATAGGTAGATAGATATGATATGATATGATATGATATGATATGATATGATATGATATGATATGATATGATAAGGAAAAGTCACTGCAGCCCTACCCTTCCCCCTTTTTCTGACAAGAATCTCCCGCCTTAGAACTGAAACCTGCACTTCTGGCTCTGTAACCCTGCCCGCTTGATTTCGTACCTGCAGTTCTGCTTCTGTAACCATGCTTGCTTAGTTGCCTAAGGTAATGGAAAAATTCCACCTGCCAACTTGCTAGCCAATGAATAAGAGCCTGCAGACCCCAATAAAAACTCCAGAATACTGGGGCTGGGGGCCCAGAATTTGGAAACCGAACTTTCCTCTGGGCCCATGCGCGTAATAAAGCCTGGTTCCTCCATTCCTCCGAGTGCCGTTTTGGGTTTCTCATTGCAAGTGCTGCAACAGATAGAGATGATAGAAAGAGTGATATGGCAAATGTGGCAAAATTTTAAAATTAGTGGCTCTGGGTATTTGGGGAGTGCAAGGTTCTATTGGAGTTCTCTGTTTGGGATTTGTATTAATTTTGCAAATGTCTTGTAAGTTTGAAAGTATGTCAAAATAAAAAGTTAAAAAAATTAAAAATACTGACATTTGTTGAGAATTAATTGCAATAACATATGTAAAGCATTTGTCACTGAGGGTGGCTTATAAACAGCTCCCTTTTTCAGAAAGCAAAGCAAGAACTAACTGGCATTGCACTCATTGTTTCATTTACATTATAAAGTTGTTTCTCCATCAAAAGCTGGAACTTCCATTTCTTCTCTGAATCTTCTCTGGCTTTGTCTTCTCAAGGACATATATATTGATGTAATTTTCTTTTCTGATCTCAATGACTCCCTTTACTTTTATCAGCATAAACTCTATCCTGACTTACCTTCCTCTGTGTGTGTGTGTATTTGTGTGTGTTTTTCCTTGACCCCATAGTCCTATTTAGCTTTGCTCTCTTTCATAGTCACAACATTTAAAAAAGCTGTCTATCATGTTTATAAATACTGAAAATAAAGATTACAGCTCAATAATAAAATTCAAATCCCATATTCTCACTATTTTTATACAATTTTAAGTATGTAATATGGTCCAATAGTCCATGCTATTATATTTACAAACTGGCTTTTCATGCCTCCCTTACAGGACTTTGTACCTTTTGATTGCCTAATCGTGAATATTGTATGATACATTTATTTGGGAAGCAGCCGCTCACTAATCAGATAGAATCTAATTTCCCATTTAAAAATGGGTCCTGTCCTCTAGAGAACCATTGGGAGTAATCTATTCTCTACCAGAGAGCAACTGAGTCATTTGAGGCAAATTCAGTCTTTGAAAACAGCAGGATACAGTTTAGTAATTTACCTCCTCCAGGGCATTAATTGGTATCCTAAAGCACTGGAAGAGTTACTTTACCTCATACAGTGAGCACTTGAATCCTGGAGAAGTATACTTAGTGTTGCTCAAAACAAAACAGGATGAATACAGAAATTTAAAGTAGCTTAAATTATGTACTAAACTATGTAGTTAAGTGGAAAAATAAAATAGTTAAGATGTCATTTTTGTTCCACGGGTATTTCAGGTATATATAGTTTAAGCTCAATGTCTTTTTCCCTCTGCTTCAAAAATAAGAATTCTTGCTGCAAAATATTTACACATTTGCAATTAACATAGGGCATTGAGCCATTCTCACAGATCACAGTGTTAAATAGTAATGTCTAATATACAATTCATCCTGTGAAATTCAACTAAAAGCAAATTTTAAAAAGTAATGAATGTGGGTTCCGTGTAATATTTTGGGTAATCTAAGCACCTCTTAAAATATATGTATATATATATATATATATATATATAGATAAATATAGATATAGATATAGATATAGATATATAAATAACATTTTTGTAAGCAAAATAAATAAATAAATAAAATAAAAATAAATTTCCCTCTGAGCACTGCCTTTGCAGTGTCCCATAAAAAAAAAAAAAAAAAAAAAAAGTAATGAATGTACCTCGCAAATATATCATCTCCTGAATTTTCTCAATATCACATATGGCCATGAAACAATGAACCACTCTTTTGCTTCAGTGATTTGGGGAACAAGTGCTGCCACAAATAGAGAGGATGCATTTGTTATCCACCAATTTCCTTGATGGTGAAGGTCAACTTGAGAATGCCTGTTAATGTCATAATATACTATTATCCCAGTAGTAACCACCCAGGGCTTTCACATTTCTTTTAAGCTGCTCTGATTGAACTGGAAGTTAGAATCCAAGACACACTCACTTGATCCCTGGGCAATCACCCAAGAGCAGCCCCAGACATACCTCCCAGAGCAGAAGATCCTTTGGGCTACTGCAGTTTGTAAACTATTGGATAGAATAATGTCAAAATAAGTTATTTTCCAAATGCAACAAAATATGAGTTATCTCTTTTGCGCCTCATAGCACTGGATTTCTCATGTGATATCATGCATTAGTATTATTACATGTCCATTTTTTCACACTTCTTCTTTAAATGGGGGGGCTGTATATTTTCTTATTTATGTCCCTTGTAGCATCTTTACACAAGAGTAGTAGCTGCTTACTGAATTAATTAATTGAAGAAAGTCTTAGGTTGTTCCTGTGCAGTTAGATGCAGAGCAGGTATTATGAATGATTGTAATTCCCTTCACTGAAAGTCAAATTTACTGATATGAAACCTGAAAGAAGAGGAGTTTACTAGCAAATAGGTAAAGAAAGCATGTTTTGTCAAAGGAAACAGACTCTGTAAAGACTTGACAATGCAAAGAAAATCGAAAAGTCAGGCATTTGCAAGTAAGTCAGAATAGCTGGAGCTGAGATTCTGTCAAGGAGAGAAATGGTGGACATGAAGCCTAAGCAAGCTAATGGAAGTCTGGTTTTGAGGTGACTTTTAACGGTGTTAAGAGGTTGCACTTTATTCTAAGGTAATTTGGAACCATTAAGCAGGGAAAGGTCTTTGAAGATTTGTAAATCAGAGAAGAAGATCACTGTACTTAACTCTGAATTAGAAGGGAAGAATATTGAAGTCACTGATTTATTCATGATATAATTTCAGTTTATATCATTGCTTCAAAATTTCATGCACTCACAAATGTGCGTGCACAACACACACATGCACAAATGTGTATAGAATTTTTCTTCGTAAAATCATTTAGGATATTTTAAGCAGAATCTAAGTTCCCAAAGTATATTACTACCTTATAACAACATGGATATTTACATATTAGTTATCAGACTCTATGATAATTTCAGAATATTTTAGTTTGTTTTGTTTTGTTTTTGTTTTTGAGGTTCTGGGGCCAGGAATAGAACCCCGACCTCATATATGGGAAGCCAGAGCTCAACCACCGAGCCACATTGGCTCCCCAGAATATTTTAGCAAAAGAAATATTGAACTGTCTATAGAGGCATGATGTTTTTCTGAAACCCTATAAGAAAACACTCAAAAAACAAAACCCTGTAGCTGTATTAACATTCAATTGAGTGGCAGCTATAATTAGTCATGGCAGTGTGCCAGTGAACATGTGCTTGCCCTAAAGGTAATAGGGGAAAATATGTTGCTTGTTCATTAGAATACTCCATGGTTACAAAAGAATTTGAGTTAGAATTACAGCATAGTGGAGTTGGAGAGACGGCAAATATCATCAAACCTAGCCTCTGAATTTCCCAGAAGGGATGGCTGAGATCTCAGGAATGAAAGTAACTTACTTAAAGTTCTCCTATCTATTCCTTGAGGAGAAAGTTTTGAAAGCCTTGAAAGTTTTCCCCCAATATCCACACTCACCACATGAAATAACCTACCCACTACTTAGTGGGCGTTTCTGTGCCTTCTGCTTATTTAAGGTGGCACTGAGCCCAGCCTCACATACTCACTTCTGCAAATTCCTACTACATCTCAATTATAGGCACATCTCTCCGACTTAGAATTCCTCATGTAATATAATCAAAATAGATGGGACCATACCTTCCTTCTACATAAAACAGACTGTTTAGTTGAAGCTAACCACAACAAAAAGAAAATAAAACCAGCTGCTCTCCACGCAAGATTTAGTGACTCACAGCAAATGTTGGCATCATCTTCATGAGGAAATGCATAAGGAACATAATTTTTATGACCTGAGAAAACATCACCAAAGTCCATCCCAATGCCCATACCTCAATGTAGGGAGAGGATATGCCATCAACTGACTTTCACTCATTTATAGAGTCTGTTTCTTAGTCTAAAATCACTTCAATTTCAGTTTAAGTTTAGAGAGTGAAGGAAGCATCATTATTTTAGACTGCTCTTTTTTCAGAAGTATCAAAAAAGACCTCTCTGTTAAGACTAGTAACTCTCTCTAGAATAATGGGTTCTAATCAACATCCTTTAGCCTGCAGTTATAAAAACTCTATACATATTAATATCATCTTTGCTCAATGTTCCTAATCCAGCTGTAATGATTTCTTTTGATCTTTCTTCCATTGACTCCACAGATCTGTACTTTTTCAATCTTACTCATTTCCAAAACTGAGCCTAAGTGTCTGATCTTTAGTCATACAGTGTTCAAAAGAACTCAGTTTTGCTTAGGTTGAACAAGTTTTTATAATGACCCCAGTCATCGCAATTGGATGCTGTTGTTTTTGCAGAGGAATCTGTGCTTGATGAGATGAGATAAAACATGGTAGAACTGTTTTCTGTGCAGTAGCTGTAACCATAAGCAATGACCTGGAGAAAAGTCACTCACAGTGGGCTCCCAAGTTGTCATGCTCAGGAGTTAAAAGGAACATTGAAAGTCAAATGTTTAAAGAAAGAATGTGTGTATAGGTGTGTCTCTTTGCGAGAAGGACCAGAGACTTGCTAAAATATGCAGTCATTTTATGAATTCAATTCTACATTAGGTTAAATGATGAGTAATGCAATTACCTCAGTGTTATAAAGTCTCCGTTATATTGTTTCCACACCACATTATATACAGTTAAATGATATCCTGCTTATCCTGCTGAATGATTAAATAGATAAACCATAAAGCCAACCAAAAAAAGAAACTTTAAAAAATATGGTCATTGATATTGGGTTCATAATGGAGCAGACATGGGCCCCACCCCAGATAAGCTTAACTAATATTGACTGAGAGAGAAAACTCAAGCAATTATTCAATTTCCCAAATCCAAAATACTTGTAATTTCAGAAAGAAGAGACAAAGCAGAGAGGAAGAGAAGAAAAGTATAATAAAGAGTGACTATTTAAATTTTAGACTGCTGAGACATTTCAAGCCCTATCCCTTTCTTTTTCCCTCTAGTCCCACATTTGGAAAAACCAGGTGCTCCCTCATTTGGCACTAGGGGGAAGTTAAAACCACAAACCCCATAAACAGGAACCCTGATCTCAGTCTCACCCCTAACCATAATAAAACCCTACCCTACTCTCCCCAGAAAGTCTTGTTATATGGATAGTAAAGCTTTTTACACCCTCTTGATATATGGCATCATCAGTCATGATATTCAAACCAAATTTTGGGTTGGATATTTATCTATCTCACCCCAGTAGGCAGTCACAAGATAATAAACAACTACTTTATTGTTAAGTTAATAGTTTACATTGCTCAAAAAGGTGCTGCAATGTGTCTTGAACAATAAGAATAATGCAGCAGTTAATTCTGAATTGTTTAGATTTGCCAATATGCCCTTATAAGGTAAAAAGCCCAATGTATTTTTCATAACCACATACTTTGAAAGATAGATAGATATCCATGGCTCATCTTGTTTCTATTGCATATATTATATACAGTTAGGAACTGGCTGTGTTATTATTTAAGTATAAAAAGATACACTTTTATTTTAGAGAAAATTAATTATATGCAGAGATAATCAAATATAGGTAAGAAGGACAGAGAGAGACCGATAAATAAAAATAAATTCATATACAACACAGGTGATATTACAAATCAATGAAGAAAGAATGGACTAGTCAATGACAATGCTGAAGAAAGTTATTTCATATGTATAATCAAAAAGCACAAAATTAAACCTTCACCTTATACCATAATAAACAATCAATTTCAGGTAGATTAATGACACAAATTTGAAAATTTTTTTGAGGATATATCTATCTTATACATATACACACACAACATGTATATGTGAATATATTTGTGACCACAGGATAATAAAGTATTTCTTTGATGGGAACTCCAAAAACAATAATTTAGAAAAAAGATTCATATAAATTTGACTATATTGAAATAAAGATTTCCATATACAAAAGTACTTTATTTAATCTTGAATATGTTTTTTTTTTTTTCATTTTAAAAACAATTTATTGAAGTATATCATCCATACATGAATATACATAAACATAAGTGTTAGTAAACATTGTGAACTTACAAAACAAACATGCATAACATCATACAGGGCTCCCATACATCACCACACCACAAATACTTTGCATTGTTGTGAAACATTTCTTAACAAATTAGGAAAGACCATTGTCAAAGTATTACTACTAACTATAGTCCATATCTTAATCCCCTATACTTTTTTACTTTTTAAGGATTTATTTACTTTCATCAATTTACCCCCCCCTCCATTTTTGCTGTTTTTGTGTCCATTCACTGGGCAACTCTCTGTGTCCATTACCTGCCCTCTCTTCTCATCCTTCTCCTCCTGTCTTCAATGGGATTCAATCCTTGGAACCTCTAATATGGGAGAGAGGTATCCTACCACCTGCACCACCTTAGTTACTGGTTTTTCAGTGCATCTCATTTTGCCTTTCCCTTGTGTACATCATCATCTTGATGTGTGGATCTTGGGGCCTGGCAGCACACCCACACATGGGGCCTGGGGGCCTCACCCACTTCCAGGGCCTGATGGCACACCCACACACAGTGCCTGGCAGCCCACATGCCTTCTATATATTTCTTTTTTTATTTTGACTGGGAGGTCACAGGGATCAAAACCAGGTCCCTCCATATGTGAGAAGGACACCTAACCATTTGAGCCACATCGTCTCCCTGCTATATCTCTTAAGGTTGACCAAAGATTCCTAGAGTTACAGTCATTTCCCATACAGGATGGTCATATAATAAACCAGGTTTGGTTTATCACCAGCATTCTAAAAACCAGACCTAGGGAGAAAAACTAGGTCTGGGGACACATGCATGGTTTCTAATATAGCAAATGTTTAGCCTACCCTGATTATCACAAAATCAGGACAGCAAGAATATTCACAGTGTAACTGCTCCTTAATCCAGTTCTGGAGCCTGAGACCTTGCTTCTTGCAGATACACTTGCTGCTTGAATATGTTTTAAATACTAAAAATTCGCAATATAAATGAAAACAAGGGTAAAGACAGTGAATGAGAAATTCACCAAAAAAAAAAAAAAGCAAAAGGCCAACTAACATTTGATTACTATGTATAGTTTTCCTTTTTTATTTTTTTTATTTTTTTGAGGTACTGGGACTGGGAATTGAACCCAGGACCTCATATTCATATGTGGAAGGCCAGCGCTCAATCACTGAGGCACATCTGCTCCCCTGAGTTGGCTCCCTTGTCTGTTTGGTTATTGTTTGTTTGTTTTCTTTAGGACGCATCGGAAACCGAACTCAGGACCTCCCATGTGGGAAGCAGGCATACAACTGCTTGAGCCATTATCTGCTCCCCACCTTTTTCTTTAAATGGAGGTACCAGGGATTGAACCTGGGAAGCAGGCACTCAACCACTGAGCTACACCTACTTCTAATTAACATTTAAGAAAATAATTTCTATATCACTATTCAAGAAAATGCAATTTAAAAACTATTGAGAGAACTTTGCTTCTGGGAAGATGGAGTAGGCATATCTTTCTCTACTTCTCCTGCTAACCAAAACTAAAACCCCTGGGTATTATATATAAAACTAGACTAATATGACAGGAAAAGAGAAAGAAGCAGATGAGGTAGGGGCTTGGAGACCCAAAATATGACATGGTAGTGAGTTTCACGCATTTTTTCTTTGCCTCATATATCCCCAACTTGGAGTTAAAGCCAGCAACCCAGAAAACCCAGAGGATACAGACAAAAAATTCCACCCCCAAATTCTGGCTTTTTTAGTCTAAAGGACAGTTTAACAAGGCAAAAAATTTTTGACAATAACATATCTATTCCAGCCAAACACCACTGAAAAAAACTGTAGCACACAGCCACTCATGTAAGTAAAGGCTGAGTAGGGAGCCTAGTATACCACTTTTGTCAGCCTGTAATTAGGAACCCCCCACCCCACCCCTCACCCCCTGCCTGCCAAAGTGATATCAGAGAAGTCAGTAGGAAGCTGGAACTTTCATCCATGTAGGGTAGTAACAAACTCCCACACCCCCTAGGATGTCAGTGGAGATTTCCAAAGCCATGAAACAGTAAGGAGGCACCATTTCCCCTTGCCCATAAAGGGGATGTCACAGGGAGCCCAGCAGACTGTCAAGACTTTCACCACCACTCAGCACTAATGAAGTCAGCCTCACAGTGGAGACCTTATGGAAAGCTTATGGAGAACAGTAATGAGGCTTTTCTGCCTTCCAGGCCAGGTTGGTATCTTGGGAGGCCTGGTACTGAGTTGGGACTTTGAGGTAGAATTACAAGGCCCCATCAGCAACAGGCTAAAGGTTGGTAACCAGCATCTTAAAGATTAGACATCAGATTCTTGCATTCTGAACACAAAGATCATTAGAATTATAAACTCATGATATTGTCTGTTATTGCTAGGCTCCTATCACATATACCTCAAACTGGTTTTGTCTTAAACAACAAGAATTTATTGGCTCACATTTTCAGAGGCCAGGACTCCAAATAAAGGGGTTGGCCAGATGGTTTGCTTCTTCCCAGGGTTATTAGCATTCTGGCTGGCTGGCAATGCTTTGGTTCCTTGGCTTTCACATCCATGGGATGTCCACTCCTGTCTCTTAGGGTACCTGCTGACTGGTGGCTTCCAGCTCCTCCCTGTGGATTTCTCTCTATGTTTGAATTTCTTCTGCTTATAAAAGACTCCAGTAATATGGATTAAGGTCCCACCCTCATTTAGTTGGATGGCACTTTAACTAAAACAACGTCTTCAAGGGATCCCATTTGCAATGGGTTCACATCCACAGGAATGTGGATCAAGACCAAGAACAACAAAAAAAATTGGGCTATATAATTCATGCCACCCCAGGTATAATCCCAATATTTCTTGTTGGAGATATTAAAACAAAAATGGAGATCTTGAGTCATAGCTCATCTAATATCACTGGATACAGCTGCACAGAAAACAGGATTCCACTTGATTTTGTAAAACTCTACAAAGTGTGTAGGTTTGTGTGCATTTTTAAGTATACTTTTTACATGGTCTCTTAGTGGAGACTTTTAATTCTCTTTCTTGTTTTAAATATACAGTTAATCAAAGGATTACTTATTGACTTTGTTCTATGGGTAAGGGTATGGATATACCCTGCAATGTGTTAAGATTAGAAAAACGCTCCTAAAAAAATAGAGACCTCAGGGATCCTATGGGAAAATGGTAAAAATGGAAGAAAAAAAAAGCCCAGTAGATTCATAAACACATTTCTCTCTTTCCCTGTCACCCTTCCACCAGCTAACACACCCTAGAGTTAAAATCTACTTGAATAATCATCAAAATAGAAAATATAAAATGAAAAGGTGTTTGAAAAAGGTATTGTCAGTTATGTAAATAAATACACTTATGAAATCTAATTTTATTTAAGTAGGGGCTAAAAAGGGAGTAGAACTCCCCTGTATTCTTTTCTTATTGGAATAACTAAACATCATCTGCATGAGTTTTACAGATTGTGGGAGAAATTTATTATCTCACTCTAGGGACAAAGAGTTCAACAGTTTTTGAAAGGTGTCCAATACCCATGAGGAGCATTATTAACTGATTTTAAATATTGCAGTGTGGCACCCAATAGGGGACTCTGTGGACTTGGAAGAAATAATTTCTAGAAGGTTGCTCCTGTGTTATTGGAATCCCATGCTGTTAAATAACATTTGCTTCAGTTATCTGGCACTATTAGCATTACCCCCTGTTGGTCTGCTAATTAGACATAAATCTATTAAACAAAAAGGAATTTTTATGACTTTGCTAATGCTTAAACCAAGCTTACTCATAGTTAAATTTATCGTTTTGTTTAAGTTTACCATGTACAAAACAAAATTCTGATTCTTCTTTGTGGGCAAGAAGAATTAAAGAATAGATAAAGAAAAGCAAATAAGGTCAATTTATTTTGATGTGTATAGAATTTGAGCAAAGTAAGAAAATTTTAGAAATGACAAGCACATTTTTACTGTATTTATTTTTAGAACTCACACATCCTCTGAGACCTCTTTTATTCTGTAAATTTGAATATCCAACATCACTGCCACTTGTATTCAGCTTGTGTAGACTTGCATTTACTGCCTAGTATGCAAAACTGGTCAATGCCTATTGCCAATTCTTTTGCCCACTACATAATTCTATGAACCTTTTGTCCAATTAAAAAATTATGTCATTGATGTGCCTAGTATTTTCCTCCCTACCCCATTCAAATAATATTAACACCTTTTATTTTATTCAGAATAGTCCCAAAGGCTCAGCTCATTTATTTCTTCCTCATTAATGATCTGAAATTAAATCTATAGAAAGATCAGGTGGTCCACTCAATATAGAAACATCATATGACACCTTAAATGACTAATAAAATAGGAACTGAATAATAGAATATGACTATAGTTAGAATAATATTAACAATTACAATGCCTTGCATATAGATATTATCAAAGTACAACTTCATTTTAATCTTATAAAGCATGGTGAAATAGATAAAATTAGCAATAGTATTCCTATTTCCATATATAAAATCCAGAGCTCACAGTAGTTAAATATCTTGATCAAGGTCATGTAACTAGTAAGTGGCAAAAATTACACTAGAAATAGGATTTTCTGACTGCTTGTGTTGCAGTTTTCCTCTAAAAGAGCAGTTACCTAAATGTGCAGCACAGTGCAGTGTTGGGCTACATATTGAGATTAAATATGACACAATGAGCAAAACAGGCACTAACAGAAGACCAAATCCATTTTTCTCACAAATATTATTCAGCAAAATGGCTAGAAGTCAAGGTTTGGGAGTCAGGCAGATTTAAGTACATATTCTATTTCTACCATTTCCAATTGCCTGACCTTGGGCTGGTTCTCGAACTTCTAAGCCTATCTTAGTTTTCGCCACTGAAATTAGCAATATAAGTAAGGGATTTAGCAAAACTTAGCTAACTTTAATAAATGCTACCAATTACGACTAGCAATACTGTTAATCATATGCAGTTAGTGTTGTAAGTAATGAAATACAAATTTAACTTGTAAATCAATTTAAATAACTTTCTGTCATTATTTTTTCATTCATATATACCAAACATAATAACTCTATCCTATAGAGGAGTCTATCAGGATTTTAAAAATTATTATTACTTTTAATTAATTAATACCCTTATAGGTAAAAATTCACTGTTCTACGCCAATGCTGCAACCATTTTTTTCCATGTGTATGGGTATATACCTTTGTTTTGAGATGAAGGTTGCTAAGTAGCTTGACTGCCATGCTTAGTTCTTGTTTCAAGCAGTTTTCAAAATATCTCAGTGGGGAAGCACATTAAGAAAATTTTTATATAATCCTTAAAGACAGAAAAGGGGTTGACAGTGAATAACTCTCACTATTAAAATTATCACAACAAAATAGTGCATTGAGTATTTGCGGAATGAGTACTTGAAACATAACCCCATGTTTTCTGAAAATATGCAAAAATTGTTTAACTGTTTCATACATTTTCACCATTGCACACACCAGCTCTCAGGAGTATTCTAAAGGACAGTTGTTACTAAGTTCTTGTGTGGCCGATAAAAACAAAATATAAACATTTTTGCAAAAATACTTTTTAGGGCTGCCAGTCACTGCCATACCAGAACTTTAATAAATAAAATTCTGCAATCTCTTCATATTGGCACAAAATTAGATAGTCACTATACATTAATTAAACCCATATTTACTAGAGTCTAATATATGCAGTCAATACTCTAAGCAATAGCTACATAATAGTAAATAAAATAGAAAAAGTCTTTGCCTCATGGATCTTATATGCTAGAGGGGGTGGACAGACAATGCATAAGTAAAACACATATATCTTGAAGGTTGAGGAAAGCTAATCATATATCTAAAGTAGAAAAGGGATTTAAAAAATGCTTGGAATGGGAGAGGGGAAACAATCTTAAATAGTTGGTCAGGGAATATATCACTGAAAAGGCGATATTTGAGCAAAGACATTAAGGAGTTGAGGGATGTAATCATGCAGATGTCAGTGGGAAATGTGTTCTAGGCAAAGAAAACAACAAATGAGGCAGAAACATGCCTGACATTTTGAGGGAGCAGTTAGGAATCTTTTAAGGGAGAAACTGAGTGACTGCAATAAAGAGTAGTGGAAGATGTCATCAGAGGTTGTACAGGTGGCTAGACCAGGTAGGACCTTGTCGGTCATTGAGAAGGCTTTGACATCGAGTCTGTTGTGATGGGAACCCCTTGGTAAGTTGTCAGCAAAGCAGAAGCACAACCTAAAACAGCATATAAATTATCCCTCTAGCTGCTGTTTTGAGAACAGACGGAAATAGGGGAATGGCAATTTACTGAAGCAGGAAAATTACTTTGGAGGCTTTGGAAATAATATAGGTAAGAGACAATGTGTCTTAGTTGAGAGGTGGTGATCAAATTCCCATTCTCTCTCCCTCTCTCTCACTCTATCTACATTTATATGTAGATGTTGTATACATGCATTTTAAAGGTAGAAAAATGAATTACTGATGGTTTGGATGGAAAGTATGAGTCAAAGAAGAATCAAGGATGACTCTAAGGTTTGGAACCTGAAGAGTGGAAACGGTGGATTTGCTGTTTGGTAGCCCCATTTGGCCAAATAACCCACCCGCGACCCTCATACGGCAACCCCCAGCAGTCGCCAACAAGTCTCCTCTGCCCCAATGGCAGATGGCCAAAACCCCCACCCTCTGTCTCTGAAAGAAAGAATATTCCAACATCTATATCTTATCCTCCCCAAGACCCCCTCTCAACGAGTAAAAGTCAGTACTTTTTCACTGTTCTTGCTAATACCCCTCCCCTAGGCTATTTAAGAGCAAACCCAAGTCAATCAAGCGGGCTGAAGTCTCACTTCAGACCGTTGCCAGCACCGGCAATCTAATAAACTTTCTCTGCCTGAACTTTGTTCTGTCTCCAAGCCTCCATGGACTGGGATCTAACACTACTAACCAAGATGGCAAAGATTATGAATGGAGCAGGGTTCTAGGAGAACTAAATGCATCTCAGAGTTGGATAATTTAAGATTGAAGTGCCTAATAGACATCTCTACAAGTGATGATGTTATATTGGCAATTGTGATAAAAGTCTGGAATTTGCAGAAGACTAGGTTGGAAACAAAAATTTGGGAATCAGCAGCATGATTTTTAAAAATACAAGATTTTATGTAATATCTTAATTAAAATAGAGAAGAGGTACAAGATTGAGAAGAATGGTATTTCAAATTTTGAGGTAAAGGAAATGGTGAAAAAAATTAAGATAGTGTAAACAGTATGTGCAGAGTGGGGCATATGGGAATCCCTATAATTTTTGTGTAACATTTATGTAATCTATCTTTTAAAAAATAGAAAAAGTTATTATAAAACAAAAGGAAATCAAGATCAAGTGATGTATGAGGTCAAGTAAAGAAGTTGTTTCAAGGATGAGGAAATCTTCAGGTATGCCAAATACTGCAAATGAGTTAGTAATAATGAATGATAATTGAGAACTGAATTTAACAATGAGGAGGAGGCATTAATATTTGTGGCAAAGACGAGCAGCTTTTGTAGAAAGTTGAGGGCAAAATTCTGATTAGAGCAATTTTTTTTTTTTTAAATGAGACGGTACCAGTAAATATTGTTAAGAATTTTGTGATATTTTGTAAAGATCGCGGAGAAATAAGAAAATACCTTTTTTTGTTTGTTTTTTGTTTTGTGATGGTGGTTGTTTTTTAGATGGGATTGCTCATTGTATGCTGATAGAAAGACTCCATTAGAAAGTGACTGAGGGTGGGACTTAAAGAAGCTATAACCTTGTGTAAGCAAAGGAGGAAGGGATCTTTTTTATTAGCTGAGGACAGAGATATTCTTCCAAAATACTAAAAGGATTCAGAAGCAAGAAGAGATGGGTGATGTCGTAATAATTTGTGGT
Organism: Tolypeutes matacus; assembly: GCA_026826555.1. Classification (NCBI taxonomy): domain Eukaryota; kingdom Metazoa; phylum Chordata; class Mammalia; order Cingulata; family Chlamyphoridae; genus Tolypeutes; species Tolypeutes matacus. The sequence continues at coordinate 39,407,578 of JAKSZT010000049.1, forward strand.
AGTTCTTTATCAATTTTTTCTGGGGTTGAGGAAGCAGGGACATCAGATGGACATAAGGATTGTAGAAAGTTTAGATGAAAGAAACACTAGATTTGTTTGAAATTCAGTATTTCTTTGAATGGAGCATACACACACACACATACCCACAAAGCTGATAGAGATAAATTAAGGTCAAGAATATTTGACTGACATAAAGAACTTTTAAGAAGATAAGAAAGATTTATTTGACTACAGATGAAGTGATTATTCATAAGACCAATGACATTTTTTAAAAAGTCAGCTATTTGGTTTATTCAAATAGATGTTTAGTTTAAGAATGATAGCTGAAAATTACATTTAGATAAAACCATTCATCCCAAAGAAAAATTTAACATCAAGAACATTTGCGGGATGAATGTGTCATACAATTTAAGAATTAGTAAAGATTATAAACATTTGTATTGATCCCCCAAGGAATGTTGGACAAAAATAGAATTTGAGGAAAACATTAGTAAACAAATGATGAGATATATAGTATTTGATTTAATTAGATTAAGAAATAAAATTAAAAAGTCACAGACTATTAAAATATTGTGTATATTCAAGAAATACACTTATCAAAATTGCAACAAAGACTATATAAATTTCTTTCTTTGACATGTTGTCATTGTTCATAATTAATTTAATCTCCAAAATAAAGATGAGGATGAATTTTTGGACATTTTGTAGACTTCAGACACTTTTATGATTGAACTATATGAAAAATTGAACTACAGTCTAATAATTATGAAAAAGATTTATAGAAAAATACACTATATGTGTTCTTAATGACTTTTGGGCTTATTTCGCAAAACCAAATGTACTTTCAAAGAATGGAGAGTTTAAATACATCAGTATACACAGATTAGAAAGTTAATTGTTAAGGAAATAGTTTCAATATGCTTTTATCTATTACAACATCATTGCACCAGTATGTAGACTCTGAAAGAGAGTATAAGAAGGGTACAATCCAAAAATTATTTTTAAACATTATTTTACACAATAATCTTCACAATCGCAGCTATAGTCATAGAAAATTAAAATAAATGTAAAATATTTCAATTTGAAAAACTGTGATGCTTTTACGTAATGAATACACTTCACAATGTTTATAACATAGAAATAGAAATACAAATAAAGCAACTTTAATGTGATTTAAATTTTTAAAAATTGGTTCATGGAATAGGATTTAATAATATAGAGTTAGAAATTCTGCATTTGAGCCCCAGCTCTGCCATTTCTTAGCTCTGTGATGTTGAAATGGCACTTACCCTTTCAAAGCTTGTGTTTTCTCTATACAAAATGGCTCTGTTTTGACATTCACCAACACAAACCAGTATTTAGCAAGTGCTTTTAGCATCTTTTAAACAAATTAACTTGTTTTAAAGCTTAAGTAAATGATATCTACTTTACTGTAGCTTTTAAGGATGGAGAAAAGTGATTATTTACGTCACATATTACACAGCAAAAAACTTAAAATTCCACTTTAGGAAGCAGTATTACTTCTTCAATGACATAACTGTAACAAAGCTTAGAAGAATTTAGATAATACCATGATTATGACAAAATAATTTGGGGGTCATTCCAATTACAATGAATATAAAGTAATTTAAAAGAATAAACAGGAATCCAGTTTTTGTGTCACAATAAAAGATTATGACTAGTTCAACAGTTTGAGGTGAAAAAAAAAAAAAAGGAAAACAGAAATCAAACAGGTTTTAGTCAAAGCTTTTAATGAAACAGATAAACTTTCAAAAATATTAATAAGTTAATATTTTCGGTTTTACCTGGAGTTCTAATGAGTAAGTAGGCATCATTTAATTAACACCAATTTAATATAATTTGAATATGAAGCATTTGGGCTATCTTGAATTTTTTACAAATTGTGAAAAGAAAAGAAAACAAAACAAATATAAAATCCCAGACACCTAGCTTTTAGACTAATTTAAACATGGTAACCTTGGCAATTTTGCATTTTTTTCCCTTTAAAAGCATATTGTTTTTTATTTGATGAGCCAGTACTTATAAAATTGTACTTCCTCACAAATTCTTTTCAAGAAAAATTGTCTTCTTTCATAAATTCGCTGGATTCTGAGTCTTCCTTTCACATACTTGAAAATTTTTATACACAAATAAGTTTGCAATTAACTTCTCCTGAATCGCATCAAGTGCAGTAAAGAGAGGGAAAAAATCAGAAAGGGCAGAGGTTATCTGAATCGCTCAGTAGAAAAATTTCTAAGATGGTCTTAGTGATTCCTGACCTCTGTATCCTCATCTGTATGTAATTCACTCCCCTTGAGTGCGGGCAGAACCTGTGGCTTATTTCTAGTCTAGAGATAAGGCCTTTGCAATTTTGCATATATGCCTCTTAAAAAGATTGTTTGCTTGCATTTCTTAACAAATTGCACTTAAAGAGCTCAGAGTCTTTGCTAAATTCTAAATCCATTCCAACTAGTAGTGCTCCCACTAAAAATGCAGAACTAGCTGTTCACTGGCTTTGTAGAATATTATTTTATACATATTATTCTCAAGACAATTACAGCATCTCTTCTTCAAGTTAATTAATGCCAGACTTTGAAATTTCTAATAATTGGTACTATTTTTGTTTGAAATTTTAGTGATTTTATTGTGTTTCCTCTAAATGTTCTTAACATACAAAACTATTGGATTCCATTTTTATCTGCCAAACTGAAGAAAACTTTCTAGCAATGCTAGTCCAGTGAAGAATGCAGTAGAATTAAAATATGCCATCCAGGCATAAGGAGGTTTGTTTGAAATTTCAGCTTAAGATACATATGAGGAGCTAACTTTATTTCATTACTTTTCTTAAATAAATGACTGCTACTTTTATAAGTGATCTCTTAACATGTCAAATATTTGTCCTAGGAGAGCAATTTATCTTTGGTAAAGATATAATGTAGTGGAATTTGCATTCCAATACAGACAATTTAGAGCTCAATGTTTGAATGGTTTCTACCAGGTTGATGGAGAGACAGTAGCTGAAAAGCATTCTTTTCAGACAATTTGGCATTGCAGTGAAGAATTATTGCAGAGAAAATACTTTTTAGAGTTTGAAAGTTAAATACCAGGACAACACAGCTTTTCAAATTCTGTATGAGTATATCTACTCCATGCTTTTCCCTCTGATATATTTAGTCCCCTATTTTTTTTTTTTCTGATTAGAAAGGTAATACATTCACAAAGAAGAAATTTTGAAAACTACAGAAAAATATTAAAAAGCCTTAAATATTGTCTATAATATAAGTAGAAGAAATTACTTGTTACAGTTCATAAAAATCATAATCTTATCTTACTTTTAGGTTTCTTATTTTTTAAGAACCACCAGAATCTCGGTAAGCATTTTCAGGCACTTATTTCTATTTACCAATCATATAGAATATGAGCAAGAACTACCATTGGTCTGAAACAAAACCTTTACTTTTTCCTAAACTGTCAAAAATAAGCAATGGTTATAGGATGTGATGAATGAAACATCCAATTTCCTATACAAATTGATAATATAAATATTCTAAATTCCTTTCCAGAGAATATATGAAAATTCACTAATGTCAGATTGGATCAGATTTTTTTTCCTTTAACAGGCTGTTTTAAGAAATCATAGGCTTAAATGTTCCCAATATTGCTGCAAATCCCTTGTCTTTCTTTTAAAACATCAATTACAGCTGGAGATTCCTTTAACATTTTAAAAGACATTTTAAAGAGGTTTCATGAACAACTCTAATGCTAGAGAGCAGTTATTTTTACCCTGTTGAAGGTCATTGCAGCAAAAGATAAATATATCTTACTAGTCAAATACCTTGGATTTAAATTTTCAAATCTGACAGGCATGATATGTGATATTGAGAATCATTTTCCTGGAAAAAGGCAAAAGCAGGTGTAAAACTAAAGCACTTCTAAGTACGTGTCAATACTTAGATTGCTAGATTGGCCAGAGAAGACATTTTTGCCAAGCCTGGGTTTTCCAAATAACTATATAACTTTATATAACACAGTTTAAAGTCAACTATTCTTATGAAAATTTACATAAAACTTATCATTCCTCTAACAGCAAAAAACAGAGGAAATGATTTTTTAAAGAGTAAACAAGAAACCTAGAGAACCTATATTAAATAAAAGAAGAAAAAAGCTCTTTACCAAACAATATAAATTAATATTTGAATACATGGGAAGATATTTAGCATTTCTAAATCCCATGTTTTGAGGATGCCAGTTATTCATGACATTAATGCAATCTAGTTTTTCTTTGGAAGGAGGGGTGCTGCTTGGATAGAGACTTGACATAGTTAATCTAAAGTTAAATTTGAAAAGTTAACAAGAAAGGATAGTCAAAAGTAATGTACAAATGAAGAGTAATAAAGTAACGCCTTACCCTAAAAAGTTGGCATATGCCATAAACATAAAATAACTGAAATGTTGAGGTACAAACACAAGAATCAACAGACAGACATATTGAACAAAACAACCTCAAGCCAGAATTTAGGATACTAAGTATTGAGCACAGTATCACTCAAATCTAAGATGCCATCAATTGTTAGATGCACCATAGTTTATGTAATATTAAGAAAGAAACTTCCCAGCCATTTAAATTATGTGCTTTTTAACACTAGGTGTTTTGTATTTATTGAGAGATCTTAATTAGAGATTTTATCATTTACCTACATAGGAATGTATAAACAAAATAAATCAATTAACACATTCTAAAACTTCATATTAGGAATTGGTCTCTTCTAAAACCCTTTTTGATTCAAGGTTCTCAATATGTGTGCTGTCCACACAATGATATCTCCTGGGCTATTAGAGCAATGGTTAGGTGATATTCCTAAAGAAAGACCACTGAATCTGACTTTGCAATTTTGTAGGGCTAGCCATTGTTTGATTTCAACTTGAATCATTTTGGTAAACCCATTAGATTCACCATCCTCTTCAAATCCTACTCCAACCACTTGGTTCCTAGGGGTTAAAAGAGGACTCAGTTATTGCCTCTGGAGAAAGAGCTTCCACAAGAATATCTATTCTGCAAGTTTTAGTGCTGGGACATTTGAGGTTTGCACATGTACAAGTAATGACAACCTTATGTCACAACCATGTCACAACTTAAGATTCCACCTATGTGGCAATGATTTTTAGATACCATTATTTTTAAATGATCCAGTGGAGAAAAAAAAGTTGTCTTAGAATCAATGAAATTCAACATGTTAAAGACAACAAAAATTATTACTGAAGATATAGGATTAATACACTGAGTCTTGAAGAAAAAAAAATTCAATCTCTTATCTGAAGAATATGAATAACAATGCCCAGAGATGCTTTGAGGACCAAAATGCAATCAATCATGTGCATAAAAATTTTCAACTATGGAATATAGCACCCTAAAAATGAATAATTCTTAGAGAATTTAAAAATGTTTTTTTTATTTTGTTTTTCAAAATTAGTACAAGAGGTAAATTCTAAAGCTGCTTGCCACAAGCTGTTTTCTGGATTTTAAGAAAACAAATTCATTGTCCAAATCTTTTGTCTTCCTAGCCATATATAAGCATTATTAATTTATTTGTGCTAAAGGTACTTTGTATACCAAAACTGTATTATAACTGTACAAAATGACCTCAAATCTTTTTCTGTCTTCCTTATATTAGACATAATGATATGTTGCAGGCATCACTGTTTCATTTGGGCCTGAATATCTATTAATCAGACTTGTCCCAAGTCTTTATTATCAACAAAAGACACTTTACCATCTTTATTCAATCTTTTGATTATAACAGAATACTGTGAAAGTAAATATTGAAAGTAATTTGATTAAAGATATGTTAGGATTTAAGATCTGTAATTTCTGCTTGATTTATTAATTTTCTTGTAAAATTTCTTCCATAAGATTATTTTACATTCTGAAAATTATTCAAATTAATGGTATCTCATTTATAATTTATAACTTGATCACTTTGGAAAAATTGATCTAGCTTAGAACAATGGTGTCAATAATGTAGGATAATTGAAGTAAAAATAAAATAGGGGAATGTCTTAAAATGTTTAACCAGAAGGACAGATCAGTTCATTCTAATCCCTATTTTGTATTACTAATGGACTCCTTAGGCTCTTGCAGAAAGGAAAAAGAGAAACTGTAGTGAATTAGACTTTTCTTGTTGATAAAAGAAAATTCAATAGATAATCTTAAGAGAGATACTTTCTTCTTGGCACTAAAATCTAGGAAGATTTTCTAAAAGAATATACCAGCCAGTATCTTCAGCTGCCATTTTGTGAAAATGAAGAAATATCCTTTAATTACAATTTTTTACTTTATCATCAAAACATCAAAGCACAGATTTAATTTTATTTTAGTAAAGACTGCCTACCCAGTATTCATAAAACATAATACAGTGACAGCTTTGAGACTAACCCATAAGTTTAGTATTTGTTAGTCAGAAATAAAATAATATCAGTAGACTCACTTCTACATTCCTGTGGCATGATTGCTACCATTTGATTCTAAAATTTGTTAGCTATAGATTGGTTTAGGTCAGTTTGCCAGTTTAGCAAATACAAAGTCAGACTTTCCATTTAAATATAAATTGCAGAAAATAATTTTTAGTATAAGAGTATCCCATGAAATATTTGGGACATACTTAATAAATTTAAGTATTATTCACCTGGAATTCAAATTTAAGTGGGTGTTCTGCATTTCATCTGTCAACCTAGGTTAGTGTTCTAAATATCTGAAATGTACATTTAATTCAAGAATAAGATAATGATGTAATCATTCAGAAAACCTTACTCCTTGCTTTAACTTAGGCTTCGAAAGGAACAGGCAAACAAATTTGAAAAGGCTTGAAGACATGTTAGAAAAGGGAAACTCCAAACTTGCATAACCAAAAAAGGATGTAATCTGGGGCCCTTGGTTAGAATTATATTTCAAAATGATTTGTTATCTCTCTGCAATGTATCTCTCTATGTATTTTATTTTATGAATCTAACAATATAATTCTGAGAAGGAATTTATTAACATCATCAGATTGGAAAAAGGAAGCATTGCACGAAAACAAATTAAAATAAACTGTGATTGGCTCGAGATGAGGCCTGAGGAAGAAACTCATGTTATATCACGAAGTTTCTTAGCTCTGTTCACTTCCACTTCGATTTATTCATAACTTTCAACATGGTGTGAAGATACCTGCTAGCAGCTCTAGCTATCTAGCCTCCTATAGTCACGTGGCGCTTCATTCCAATAGCTTCAGGCAAAACCAGACATTAATTTTTATTAGTTTGGATTTAGTCATGTGCCCATCATCACTAAGATCAGGGGAATATTTACATTGTTCACTAAATCAAAGTACACTCTAATTCTGTGAGCTGTAGTGCAATTAACACAATTAGAACTTTAAGTGAAAGTCAGGGAAGGAGGGTTTCCCCTAAAACAAACTTTAGTTGTTTTTTCCACAAAAATGTCCAATTTTCATTATATTAATCAATCATATATCATTTAAAATTTAGCATATATGTGATTCATTTCTGCATAATCCTTGCACTCCAAGCTTTTTCTTTTTTTTAATAACAATAAACATTTTTAAATATTTGTAGTGATTCTTGAAAATTTTAGTATTGTATTTTATCTACAGGTAAGCTCCTTTATGCTATTGGAGATAATTGTAAAAAAAATATTTCTAAGTACTAGGATCAATGTATTCTAGGTACAACTTTCAAAGAATTTGAGTAAAGAACTCAATTAAGTGGTTCTTAATCAGTACTGTTTGAAAATCTAAAACATACACATAAAAATACATCAAATATTTTATCCTTTCATATAGACAATTTGTACAACAATTTTCACTACTTGAATATATATTCTTGATCTACTCAAATAAATCTAATTTATATATATTTCCAGAGATACTATAGATAGGAAATGCAACTTCAATGTATAAACCTACATTACTCATGTAAACATTATCAAAGATTCCTCAAAATCCACATTCACTGGGAAACAGAAGCCTTCTCTTTTGAGAATATGAACATTATCTAGAGGATGTGTTACTATGGAATAATTTTAAGTACCCAAGAAAGATCCTCAAAATGTGGGGAAAGCAAAGATTTTGGTTTTATCCAATTCCAAGGGAATTTTCAATTCTCTTTTTTATTTTATAGGATGCTTAAAAGCAAGAATTTTTTGCACACACACACACACACACACTAGGCATTCTAGTAGATTCTGTGGTTATAAATTTTGGAAATCTCTTTCTTTATAACATTTTCCCCATAGGAAGAGGGAAGGGGGAGAAAGAGAGGGTGGTATTCTGGAAAAGAGTTCTGTCCAGGCTCTGATTGGTGAGTAGACAATAGTATTAGCTATAAATCAGCTGAGCAAAATCTTGAAACCTGTGTAGGTATTTACTAGGTCAATGAGGGCGGAGCCAAAGGACAGAAGAGGGGAAGGCACTCTGGGCAAAGGAAGCAGAAGGCTTCTTACCTAGTCTGCTTTATATGGTAATCAGAAATCTCTCTGTAAAGACATAGTTGAATCTTCTAACCTTTTACAAAATGAGGTGGGATAGAAATAACCTTCCTTTGATCTCCCTTGGACACCATTGTCATTTTATGTCCTATGTTGATAAACATCAGAATAATCACATCTTTGAACAGGCCTGTTATTAACTTCAGATATGCTCAGGCTTTGTGTCTACAGTAGCTCACACATAAAGTCCATAGTCCTTATTAGCTACATTTCCTTAGACCCAGTAATTGTTTTTCTTCATTTTCTATCTAACAGGTCTCTACAATGCCAGAACTATAGAAAGATGCAATACGCAAAGGTATATGTTGAAGTCACCTCTGCCTGCCCAAGGAAACATTGTCTGCCTCTGTCTCTCTCTCTCTCTCTCTGCCTCTCTCTCTCTCTCTCTCCCCACTCTCTCCTTTCTTTCTCATCTCAGCAAAGATGAAGAGAGAGGTTATAAAGGACTAACTTGCATTTGGTTGGGGAAAACAATATCACAGTACAGGTTGCCTGAAAATGCCTCACCATTTTGCAAAATCATTGGCTCTGTTAATTCCTGTTTCCAAATATCAAATACTTTTGGTTTTCACAGTCTAGATGTTTAATGTTTCATTATTTCAAGTCCATTTATGTATGAGCTACAATTGTGCATACATACACATTCATTCATAGGATATAAATTGTTCTTTTAAATCTCTTTTAACAGACTAATGAATAAAATAGTAACCTTGTGCTTTCCAAGCTAGAATATTTAAAAGTCATATGCCTTAATTGGTTTTCTATTTACTGGTTGGGAAATAGTCTTACCAGAGACTAATAATATTTTCTGCTTCTCACATTGACAAAGCTCTATAAGTAGATTAGAAAAATCTACATGTAAATTGTGAAGAGGTTAAGAGAATCCAGATGTGTCTGTATCCCAGAAATATGAAAATAATTCACTTGTGTTAATGGTAACATTCATCCTTCTAATTAATAAAATAATAATTATAGATTCAAAAGAAGTAGCCAGGATAGTAAGAGAGGTCCCATGTACTCTTTATCCAGTTTCCCCCAGTGGTTTATTTTAATAACTATAGTAAAATTGGCATTAGTAAATGTGTATGTATAGATCTATATTATTTCCCCATACCCACCACTGTAGCCAAGATACAGAACTATTCCACAATCACAAAATTTCCGTGTTATCCCTTGCACTTCCTTCCACCACCACCTTAACCCATCAAAATTACTAATCTATAATTCTCTGTAATTCTGTCATTTGGAGATTATATAAACGCAGTCATTCAGTATGTGATTGGCTTTTTTCAGTCAGCATAATGCCCTTGAAATCCTTTGAAATTGTTGCATCTATCAATAGTTTGTTCCTTCTGTTTGGAGTAGTATTCAATGGTATGAATGTACATAGTTTGTAGTTTGTTTGTAGCTAGGTGTATACCTAGAAGTACTGAGAACAGTGACACGAATAGACATCTGCACACCAATGTTCACAGCAGCATTATTCACAATAGCCAAAAGTTGGAAACAACCCAGGTGTCCATTAACTGATGAATGAATAAACAAATTGTGGAGTATACACATGATGGAATATTATGCAGTGGTAAGAAGAAATGAAATCAAGAAATATATGACAACATGGATGAACCTGGAGAACATTATGCTGAGTGAAGCAAGCCAGGCACAAAAGGACAAATACTGTATGATTGTCCTCTTATGAACTATATTATGTGAAATACAAACATATTATATGAAAAATGAATATGGGTAAATTTGCTTATATAAGAACATTTTTCTTTGAAGCTAAACAAATGTAGGTTAATACTACAAAATGTTACCATCAGACAAAAAAAACCCAACACACATACATTATTCTAAGTGAAGGAGACCAAACACAGAATACTAGATAGTGTATGATTCCATTTATATAAAATGTAATATAAATCAATTTATAAAGACGAAATTAGATTAGTGGTTATGTAGGGTTGAAGAAGGAATGCTAAAGGGCATGGAGTCTTTCTTTTTGGAGTAATGAAATTGTTCTAAAATTTTTGAGATGATGAATGTACAACATTGTGATTATACTAAAAGCCATTGATTATGCTCTTTGGATAGATCATATGGTATGTGAATATATCTCAATGAAACTGCTTAATAAACAAACAAATAATTGTGCAAGAATAGCCAGAAATAGCAGCTATACTATTTCAGGAGTATGTACAGCAGGGGAAACAGAGAGATTGAGAGGTGAGGAATTTTCTTGTTTGTCTGTTTTTTGTTTATTATTATTATTGAAATAATGAAAATGCTTTAATAATGATTGAAGTGATGAATGCACAACTATTTGATTATACCAAATACCATTGATTGTATACTTTGGATAAATTGTATGCTTTATTAATATGTAACAATAAAACTGATTTGTTTTAAAAAATAATAAAGCTGCTATAAACAATCACGTACAGGTTTTTGTGCAGGCATGTTTTCATTTCTCTGTGTAAAATAGACAGGAAAGCAATTAATTGTTGGGTTGGATAGTACGTGTATATTTACTTTTTGTTTGTTTGTTTTAAAGAAATGGGAAAACAATATTCCAGAGTGGCTCTACCATTTAACATTTCCATTAGCAATATTGTGAGATCTAGTTTCTCCACATCCTTGCCAGTAATTGGAATTTTCACACAAGTTTTACCACAAAATCTTGATTTATCACACAATCTTTATTACTATAATTATATAATATTGGGCAGAGTGATTCTTCCCACTCTATTCTTTTTCAAAATCATTTTAGCTCTTCTGTTCCTTAGCTCTCCATATAAACTTCAGAGTAATCATTTTGCTGTTGAGTACATCCATTGAGGTTTTTTTCCTTTTTTGTTTTGGTTGTTGCATTTTTCATATCTAAAATTTCCAAATGGCTCTTCTTTACATCTTCCATTTCTTTGCTCTTAATTTCTATTTATTTTGTGAGACTTTCTATTTTTCCATTTGCTTCAAGACTGATCTTAATCACTTATTGAATCATTTTCATGATGGCCATTTCAAATTCATTGTCAGATAATTCTAACATCCATGTCATCTTTGGGCCAGCACCTATTGATTGCATTTTTTATGCAACTTGAGACCTTCCTGATTCTTGGTATGACAAGCAGTTTTTTAATTGAAACCTGGACATTTCAGGTATTAGGTTATGTGACTGAATCTTATTTAAATCTTGTGTTTGAGCAGGCTTAAGTTACTCCAATGGATGAAGGGGGTGATTGCCTCATTACTGCTAGGTGGGGTTGGAGGTTATTAGTTGTCTCACTCAGCCTCTTTTGACATTCAGGGAAAAGGGGGAGGCACTCCTTGTTACCGCTCAGTGTGGGTGGGAGTTCAGCCTCGGCATTAGGTCTCTGTTGATTGCATCCTGGTGAAGGGGTAACCACTTACTGCTTTTCACATGCTAGACACCATGGTGGATTGTTTTGTTATGACTAAGTGGTAGAGAAAGTCCTTCTCTACTAGGCCTCAGCTGACACCATCCCAGTGGGGAAGAGGGGGTTAGAGTAAAAGTCTAGGCTATCCACGTTGTATCCAGTGATGCTGCAGAGAGGGAATGGTTTATTACTACATGACAGGGATGATCGTTTGGCTTCCCACTCACTTTCTCTGAGTCCACGCCATGGGAGACTGAGGGGCATTTTCACATCCTGGAATTGATGGCATTTTAGAATCTTCACTTGGTTTAGTTAGGAGTTGGGGTGGTACTAGTAGAGTGACTTTGTCTTAAAGTTTCTGTTTTATCTGTCTGCCCCTTTTACTAGGGCTTTGACTACATAGCTAGCAGACTTTTGTTGGCCTACTTTTGTCTGCATCCATTGCATTTCCAGGATTCAATCTTCTTCAGCTCCAAGTCATGGACATATGAGGCAAAGAGAAAACCCATGGGCCTCAAAGACCTTAAGCCCATTTGATTTCTTCTCTCCATCTTTCATTTTTCTAATATACATAAACATAAGTTTTTAATTGTAGAGTGAGAGAGACAGGAAAACATTAATCTACTCCATCTTCCCAAAAGTCTTACCCTTGTTTTTCCAAAAAATTTCTTTAAAAAAATGACTATAATCAGAGAAACTATAATCAGAGAAAAAAAATCACGCTGAAATTCAAGGCAAAAGAAAAAGTACAGAGAAAAGTAAAGTTAAACTTAGCGATTTAGTAAAATTCTATCTAACATAATATTTCAACTTTCAAAATTCCCACTTTCTTTTCCCACTAGTAAAGTTTTCCCCCTTTAATTTTATGAACAATTTTAGTGAAATTTTAAATTATAAGACTTGCATATGGTTATAGAATCATACACGCACATATTATATAGCCAGAGAACTTCAAGATACAAAGAAGCACCTTATATTGTAAGATATTTCAGAATGAGCTCAATTTCTAAATATAAAAATCATTTTGCCTTTTCTTATTTCTTCATGTGAAAATTAATCAATTTGTTATACCCACTTCAGTCATGTTCAGCCTAATAATCACAGTGGATAATTCATTATTCATCTTAATAAATACTGTATCAATTCACAAAGCATAGCAAAATATATCTTACCCTTATTTAATTAGGAAGATATGATATATAAAAGAAAAGAACCAGACATTTAACCAGTGTGTGCAATGAATTTTATATGTAATATTAAATAATGAAATATTTTGCTTTTTTTGGTAAAAAAAAAAATCAAGCAACAAAATATTAGTTACATGTTCATCCTTTAAAAAAACTTTAATTGTGGTTTTATATATATATATAAAACACAAAGTTTCCTATTTTAACCACTTTCATGTGTATAATTCAATGATATTAATTATATTTGCAATAATGTTCTACTATCACCACCATCCATTACCAACCTTTTTAATCACCCCAAACAGAAACTCTGTACCCCTTAAACAATAATTCTCTAGTTCCCCTATCTCCAGCCCTTGGTAACCTTTAATTTAATTTTTGTCTCTATTAACTTACTTACACTGGGCATTTCATGTAAGTTATTCACACAATATATGTCCTTTTGCATTTGGCTTATTTCACTCAACACAATGCCTTTAAGGTTTATCCATGTTGTAGCCTATATCAGAACTTCATTCCTTTAGATGGCTCAATAATATTTCATTGTATGTATATACACCAAATTTGTTTATACAGTCATCTGTTGATGGATACAAGTGGCTTTCACCAAAGGTTGTTTCCACCAAAAATTCCATTATTTGTGAATAATGCTGCTATGAACATTGATGCACAAATATCTGTTTTAGTCTCTGTTTTCATTTCTTTTGGGCATATACCTGGATGTGGAATTGCTGAGTCATGATAGTTCTGTTTCACTTTGTGAGGAATCATTAAACTGCATTCCACAGTGGCAGCACCATTTTACATTCCTACCAGCAGTATATAAGTGATCCTATTTCTCTTCATCCCCTTCAAAACTTGTTACTTTCTACTTTTTTTAATAAGAGCCATCCTAATGGGTATTTTCATTCTTTTTACAAAATAGCTTTTAAAATGTTTTTACAGTATTTCATATTTTTGTAATATTCCATGATATATGTATTTTTTAAAATATAATGACCTATTAAAAAAGTTTTTTTATGTTGTTATGACAATTTGTCACAACTCAGTTCTCCTGCTATGAAATGTAGTTTCTGAAACCTGCCACAGGACAGTTGTGCTGTGTTGAAAAAAGTTCTGGGAAGGAGTCAATATGGGGCAATAAAGCAGATGTGACAACATGTCACAGAGCTCCCAAGAGAGTAGAGAAGGCAGTAGGTTCAATGAGATCTTGCGTAAGCACAGTACTGTCACAAAACTGAAATGCTGCAAGAGCCACAGTATCAGGAAAAGACCTGTGAGCAAATCAGAGTCACCATGAAGCTGAGGAATTTGAAACTTCAGGTCTCTCAGTTGCGTTGGGCCTGTGAATGCTAGTGCTGGGAGTTTCAGAAAGTTCTAAGTGAAAAAGGGAATCCATATTTCAGTCAAAGAGCATTCTCAGGAAGCACTTCTCAGAAGAAAGTGGATTAAATCTCCAAGGTTCCATGTATTTTTTGTGATTCCTTTTCTCATTTTAAATAAATATTTATTTTCAAACCTGATTTCCAAATTCTTATTTTGTATTCTTTGTCTTCAAGTATCCTCCCTACAACCAAATTGTATAAGCTTCCAGCCTCCAGCTCCCTGTAAGAAATATTCATATTATATATACTAATATTATATCTGGATGTGAATGTTAACAACCAAAAGAATATGGGAATACTTGTGGGAATGGAATGCATTTATCCAGGAAGCAGCTGAAGAGTTGCATTAGAATATTGGAAAGGAAAGGAAACAAAAATATTAAGAAGGAAGGAAAAAACAGGTATTTTCTTCTTGTTTTTTTTTTTTTTTTTAAATCTTCATGCAGAATGATGACTGAAGCAGTCAAGAATAGAGTTAGAAAAGAGACTGTGCAGTTTCTCTGCAGGAAGGCTACCAGTCGTAATAGCTCTTTGAAGGAAAATCAAATGTTGGGAGGCTCCATTTCATGGTTATGGAAATGGAAGAAGGAACCTACCTTCAAGTGCCAAGTTATAAGGATTCTGATAGCCAATTCAACAGCAATGACACCAAGGGATTTTTTTTCACTCACACGCATTTCAAGAGCTATTTTTAAATTAAATTTATTGAGGTATAATTTACATTCAATAAAATGTACCCATTTTAAATGTACAGATCAATGAATTTTGATAAATGTATACACCTTTGTAACTAACACTGCAATCAAGCTACAGGATATAAAATATATTTGTTATGATTCAAATCTCAATAAAGGAGGTGTGATATGAACTTCAGAAGAGGTAGACCAGAGTAGACAGTGGAAGGCTTTAAATCGTTTAGCAATGCTTTCTTGAGAACGTAACCACCATCAAATCTTTTACTACATACTGAGGATGCAAATATGACCTTGTAATAGGCCATGACCTCAAAGTTGCTCACAAATCAGTGGAAATCCACAGTCTTATGGGTGGAATAAATACCTAGATACTGGCTCTACTACAAGTGATATAAAAGGAGGGAATTTGGGATATAATCTATATAGTGAGGGTTGGAACATGCACAACTTTTTTTCTGGAAGGGAAATATAGGAAATTGGTGGATAAGTGAGGATACTAGCTTGCAGGCACAGGGAATCAGTAAGGAATAAAGATAAATGGAGTAGGGCATGGGCAGTTCCACAAACGTGTGAATGGGCATTACTTCTTATTCTCACAAATCATAAAACATCACATATGAAGTCCTCAAGAAGGAAACTGAAACATTGCTCCCACTGCAATCCTCTCTCCACAATTCTTGGAGAAGAGGAGCAGAAGTGACAGGTAATGATGTTGTCAAGGGACTTACAAATCTCATAGGTAATGTCTTAATATCTATTGGTAGAACGAAAGCTACCTTTGATGGTTTCACACATCACTTCAGTTAGTGATTTTGAGAACTAACTGAAGCATCAGAGGCTTCAGTGACCCTGCTGCAAGACCTCCTTCCTTCTCTATGCCTCCTGTCTACCTACCTTATTTTGTTGATCTCTGAATCTTAAGTAGAATGGACTTTTCCAGCTGAGGCAGAGACTGGCTATCTGTTCATGAAACCCTATTTATCTTCGTATGCAAACAGTTAAGTTACATTTCCCAGGCTACTTAGGAGCTAGGTATGGCCATGTGACTGAGATCTAGCCAATGATCATAAGTGCACGCATTTCTTTTAGAATTGTCCCATGAAAATCTCTCAGGCATGATTTTTTATACTTCTTCAGCTGGTGCAGGTCTAAGAAAGAAAACTGTGGTCTTTGAAGTCATTGTTGAAAATGGTATAGACATTGGGTGAAAGAAGCCAGGGTCCTTGAATTGCAGCTTTGAAGAGGGTTACCCATCAAAGAGTACTAGTTTTGTAAGTCAGCGAGATATAATTTCTGTCATATTTGAGCCATGATACATTTAGGAGTTTATTTTTTAACAGCCATTATATTAACCAAAATACTATTAATCAATATTAATAATGTAATTGCTATGTGAAGAAATTATTTGGACTTTAAAAGTGGATTTTTAGTGGGAAACTAAAACAGAAATTAAAATATATATTACACTCTAAGAAGTAGCATATTTAAAACATGCATGTTTTTTCAGGCCATTAAAATGAGGCATGTATTTATTTCTACTTTGGTATATAAGATGTTTTTACAGAAAATGATTTTTCTGAGTGTTGAATATTTACTGACAGTTTAAGTCAATAAAAATTATTTTGAAAATACAAAAAAGAATCATAGCCATCACTGCAGTCAGCCAATGATACTGGGAGGAGAGCCACATCCACTCAACTCTAAAGAAATTCCCAAATTGACATAATAAGTTTGTGTTTTGTTTTTGTTTTTTTTACATGTAGGATATCACCTCTGATCCCGATCAGCCTGAGAGCATTCCAGTTCATTTATCGTTTATTTCCCATAGCATATTTGAGCATGTATACACATGACAATTTCTGGGTTAAGGATATATTTCACAGCTAAAAATCAAATATGAATCTAATATTCAAAGAAGTCAAACTGAATAATTGTGCTCATGTTTAATGATAGTATTTATTATTTATTTTACAAATGAAACCTGTTATTAAATAATTCTGACTGATGATTGCTAATAAATAATGAAAGCCTATTCCCAGTTCACACTGACATTTTCATAGATGTAGCCTGCCATTTGGAAATTTCTCTGAGACCTCTTGATAATTCACACTTGGAGATAATTGAATATGTGTCATATTTTGAAGGGTAACTGTTGATTCCTGATTGAGTAGATAAATAACAAATTATTAAATGAAAAGAACAGTTGGTTCCCAAAATCACTACAGCAAAGGGCACACATTTTCAAGTTCATTACCCTGACAAAATATTTAAGATGTTATAATTAACTCAAATTTTCCTTTCAGCAATAGATTTCCTGATAGTTCCAATTTTGTTTTTCAGCAAAGATCAATAGTGTGACTACATAAATGTTTTATGGTTTTTTTTTTCCTCTCCTTAATTTACTTATTTAATCAAGATAAAATGTGTGTTTGATAAAAGAGTGACAGTTTGAATCACTCTGGTCCTTTAATAAAACAAATTATGACATTTTCAGGAATTTAAACACTATACTACTTTAATCGGTGTGTTATACACACACACACACATACTTTTATAGTAAGGAATCACTTTGAGAAATAAAAATTTGATTTTATTTCTCAAAGAAAATCTTGTTTAAACATGTGATAACCCACCAATCAGCTTCCTGATTTTGTAAACAAAAATTTTTGAACATACTTTAACCTATTTTTTTCTTAAATATTAAAGACATCCTCATTGTTATCATTAAATTCTACAATTTCTGTGTGACAGATTAACAATGAGTGGAAATTATTTTATATACCTTCGGTGATGGTTAAGGGCCTGTGCTAACGTAGCCAGGTGATGGTGTCCAGCTGTTTTGTCAAACAATCCCTTGCATCTATGGTTGATTACATCTACAGTCAATTGAGGAGACTGCCTTCAGCAATGACGGAGGTCTCATGCAAACAGTTGAAGGCCTTAAAAGAAGAGGTGACTTCAGCAATCAAAAGGGAGTACTTCCATCTCTACTTCTGCCAACCAGCTTCTCCTTGGGAATTCATCAAAAACCTTCACTGGAGTTCCCAGCTTGTGGCCTGCACTACAGAATTTGGACTTGTCCATTCCTAAAGTTGTATGAGAAACTTCATGAAATCTCATAATATTTTATGTGTCCATCCCCAAAGTCACATGAGCCAATTCCTATTAAAGACTTTCATAATATTTACATTATATATAATAATATTACAATATATAATGTAGGTTTTGTGTCCCTAGAGGTCCCTAACACAGAATTTGATAGTGGGAATGATTCTTGAGAAACAGAATCTTAAGGGTGAGATTTCTGAGTTGTTTCTGGGGCTTTTGGAATTGGTTTTTTAATCTGATTAGATCCAAAGGTATTAATGGCTCTATTTCCAATAATCAAGACAGCACTGATAGTCCATGGAGTAGGATGGTGATAAAGACACAAAAAATATCACCACTGGGTACTGCTACTCAAATGATTGTGAGAGGCAAAGTTCAGGTGAGAGAATTTTTGACACTTTTTAATAGAGTTTTGAAGAGTTAAAATGATAAGGATGTTAGCTGGTTGTTCCTAAATATGCTGGCTAATGGTGTAAAAGAAAGGGATGAGCTCAAGGCTCCAAATTCCCAACTAAGTGCCACATGAAGGACATGAAAGTTTCTATGTGTGCCTTGAAAGAAAATCTTATTTCATGTAGCCGCAGACTTGATATTTCTAAAAAGAAGACGTAGTGTCTCATTGCTTGACTGGCTGAATTACAATGTAAATTGAATTCCCAAACTTGCAGGGTGGCTGCTATTAAAGTGAGGGCATTGACTGGAAAGGAATGGGATCTTGAAAATTGGAATGGGGATGGTAGCAGTTGGATATTGGTTATGAATTCCAAAAATAAATATCGGATTGTGTTTGTGAACTGCTCTGTTCCTTTGGGCATATTTGATTGATTGGAGTCACAGGTTTCACTCTTACTTGATTAAATAATGATTAAGGCTTTGACTGGGCCATCAGCAGGATGTTGAGTCCCAGCCCCCTTGGTGGGTGGGGACTCACAGAGAAACCACACTTCAGAGAAGGGAGGCTGGAGTTTTGATCCTGGGGTCCAGAAAGTAAACACGCAGGAGAAGCAGATATATGGAGAAAGAGAGAAGGTTCCATTAGACAAAGCAGAGGCCCTGGGAAGACTATCAGCCATTTGCCTGATAGTTTACCGCTGGCCTTGTGGAGAGAACAGAGCAGCTGGGTCCAGAGAAAAATGAGCCCTGGGAGAGAGAGACAAGACTTATCCCAGCCTACAGCTGATATTGGAAGAAGCTGGGACCACAGAGCTTTAAGAGGAAGAGGAAGGCTGAATCCTTGCAGACGTAGGCATGGCAACAGACTTTGGTGAGGGAAGTAACTTATGCTTTATAGCCTGGTAACTGTAAGCTTCTACCCCAAATAAATACCCTTTATAAAAGCCAACAGATTTCTGGCATTTTGAATCAGAACCCCTTTGACGGACTAATACAGGGACGTATGGGTTGATAATAATAATGGTATGGACAATGAAACCCTAAATTCTGCTGAGTTTTTTCCAGATACACCTATAATGGTCTGCCCTGAGGAATCTGCCATCCATCCTCCACCTGAAGAAATTAACCCTCCTGTGCCTAATAAACCTGTAACTTCCTCCACTGAGCAAATAGCTCTCACATCTCTGTCTGAATAAATTAATCCTGTTTCACCACATGAAACTGCAATGAAATGCTCTGAGGTAGCTGGCTTACAAGATAATTCTCGTGACTCATGCCCACCACCCCTCTTTTCTTCCAGACCTATAACTAGACTGAAGTTCCAAAAATCCCCAAAAGGTGAGGTACAAAGTGTGCCCATGAAGAGAGATACTACATGATACTGCATGATTTTTCCAATTTATATAGAGACAAAAATCAGAGAAATATGTGTGAGAATGGATATTAATGGTGTGGGATAATGGTGGAATGAACACAAAGTTGGATCAGGCTGAATTAATTGACATGGGCCCACTAGGCAGAGATTCTGGATTCAATGTTGAAGCTCAAGGGGTTAGAAAGGGCTCTAACTATTTGTTCAGGTAGTTGGTGAAGCATGAACAAAAAGGTGGCCTACACTGTCTGAAGTCAAAATGCTAGAATTGCCCTGGTATAAAGTAGGTGAGGGGAGATCCAAATGCTTAGAGGGATTTGAATATTAAGGTGGATTTATCATGTAAGACCTGCTTACCCAACCCAGGGATGTCCAGAGGACACACCTTTCACCAGGAATGTGAAAAATAAATTTGTGAGACTAATTCCATCATCCCAAAGAGCTCTGTGGTAGTAGGTCAGATATTACTGTGGGAACTGCTGACACTGAACTTGAATGCTTAAACACAGTGGGGATGATAAGATCCCAGGTTGGCAGAAGCCATGTGGCAGAAATTAATTCTTAAGCGTAAGGTGGACTGAAAACTCAAAACAATAAACTCAAAAAATAGAATTACTCACACAGACTTATGGCATTTGATAGTATATCATGGGGGTATTTAGAAAGTAAAATAGATAGGCATCTCCTAAATTCTTACTTGATCTCTATAAGCAGACGAGTCCCAGATCAACTGAACTAAAGTCTCACTTGAAATACCAAAATGGAGAATCATAGCCCCTTAATCAGTTCCTAGATTTGAGATAGTTTACAGACCCAGAGCCCCTTGAATGAAAGGAAAGTCGGGTCCCCTTGAAGAAGAACTCTGCTACAATGCCAAAAATTGATACTGTTAATCTTCCTCCCAGCCTTCCCCAAAGAGACCTATGGCCTTTTACCAGGATAACTGTACATTGGGGAAAAGGAAATGATAAGGTATTTGGGAGATTATTGGACACCAGCTCAGAAGTGACATTAATTCCAGGAGACCCAAAATGTCACTGTCGTCCAGTAGTGGCTTACGGAGGTCAGGTAATCAATGGAGTTTTAGCTCAGGTCCAAAGCACAGTGGGTCCAGTGGGTCTCTGGATCCATTCTGTAGTTATTTCCCCAGTCCTGGGATACATAATTGGAGCAGATATGCTCAGCTATATTCCATAGCCTAGAATCATTAAATCATAATATCACTTATATTAAAAAATCTACAGCACAATTATATTTGAACTAGTTGAAAAGAAAGGTTATGAGTCTAGTATTGGCCTGGGCACACACATGGAGTATTAAGTAGTCCCTATTTGTTAATTGAGTGAATTAAAGAAATTGAAGCTACATCTAACCATTTCCCCCCACTTTCACTCCTACCACCCAAATCCAAGTTATTATCAACCCTTTGGATCATCGCCATACCCTCCTGATTGGCCTCACTTACTCCTCAATTTCCCCTGTATCAACTGTCACTTGGAAAGACAGGGTGATGCTTTAAAAATGCAAATCGATTCCTGCGACTCCTCTCCTCAAATCCCTTCAATGTTTTCCATCTTAATAGAATAAAATAGAAAGAACTTGTGGTTTGTAAGACTCTACATGATCTGCCACATCCAACACTAACTTTCCTGAGCTCATCTCCTTTCATTCTTAGCCTTATCCAATTTAGTCCCACCACACTGGCTTATTTGCTTTTTATCCAACAGCCAAGCATTCTCCAGCCTCAGGGTCTTTGCTCTTGTTGTTCACTCTGAATGGAGGTTAAGGAACTAGATTCATTTATAGCTTGTTCTCCTCATTCAGATTGCTCTACAATCCAGAGGCCTTCCTTGAGCTTTCTATATAAAATAACACTCAACATGCTCTCCATTACTCTCTGTCCTTGTACTGCATTTTATTTTTCTTCATAGCACTTATCACCACTGAACATACTTTTGTTAGTTTTTATGTCCTCACTTGAATGTGTGGTTTATGAGAATAGTTTCTTTTAGGGTCTCCCTGTTCCCCCTCCAAAAGATACAGGAACTTTGCTATATCTCTAATACCTTGAACAGTGTCTCTCATATTATTGTTGATAAAGTATTTGTTGAATCAATGAATGAGAAGTTTTAACTGATATATTGTATAGCAGTATAATGGGAAATAAAGTTGGAGAAAATTGCAGAACTAAATTATGGGGGTGTAAAGTCAGGAAAAACTCTTTACATCAAGGCAATAGGACATAGATAATCATTATGTATTCTTGAGAATTTCAGTTCCATAGTCATAAGTGGAATGGGTTCTACATAGAAGAACCTAAGATCAGGGTAGGAGATCAGCTAGAAAGTTTTGTAATAACAACAATGTGTTAAACTGAGAGTGTGCTTGGAGAAAATGGAACTAAAGTCATAAAATATCACTAGAAATTAGCAAATAAAAGAGTGGAAGAATCGAAGTAATAAAAATTGAAGCCAAGGTTTTTAAGTTTGAGAAACTAGCAATATAATTGATAAAGACACTCAGGAACATTACACTAAATTAGACCCAGCAAGTATTTATCTAATGAACATTAAGTGCAAGACTTGTGCTAGGCATCAAAGATAGAAAATGGAGTAAGATGTATACACACACTTAAAGAAATGGTGAGAAAAATACACATATGCAGCTAGCCTCATATTTATATCAGATGAAAACATAAATAGGAGAGAGAAGACAGAGAAGAAGAAATATCAATTTGTCCATTTATGGGCAAGATGATATCTTTTGAACATGATGGGTTGAAGTTCCTTTAAAAAAATGGTCTGATGCTAATTCTGTTAAGGAGAAAATATCTTGACAGTTTCAAAGGCATAGCTAAGACTGAGACCATCACTTAATACTTCATATACACTGTTGTTAATATATGCTAGAAAGGAAATCTTGTTTTTAACATATACCAAATTATTCTCTACCTCTCTCAAGTTATGTTAAATTCCCCCGTTTTCTTTATTAATATTAATGCAAAAGTCCTGGATCGTAGGTCCTGCCCCAATTTATTCCACTGATGATAGCTCTTAATCTTTTCATTTATGGCAACACTCACTTAATATTCTCTTTGTTTCTGTTTCAAAAGTTCACTTTAGTTAAGAGGCCATTAATTCATTCATTTTTATAACAATAGCCACAAAGCTTAAACTACTTTAAAATTATGCAATCATAAAAAATGACCTTCAAAATGCATTGAACATTCATAACCTTCACATTTGTTGATAAGCAAGGAAAATATGACTGGATTGCTTGCTAGATGAACTAAAAGCCACAGAAATTTTTAAAATTTAATTTAAATTGATATGTATCTCAGGTGTTATATTGTGTCATAACCGTAAAATCTCCAGGAAAATAACAGGAAAGCATTTCCAAGTATTTATCAAAGTTTCATTGTTTTTGTACAACTGGATATATATTGCTTTTATTATTTAACTGCTGTCCTCTGTCCTGTACCCTAATGCTAAATTTTTCAGAATTTAGTGTTTAACAAGAATATGCATTGTATATGCAAAGTTATATAGCATATTGTTTATAGTGCCCCCTATTATCTGGCCAGTTCAGATTGTCCTGAAATTAAATTCTTTGTAGACTGTACTCAAAGAAAGGAACCATGAAGTCCTATAAAATTTAAATATCCTCTTTCTTTCTTCAAATATCCTTGAATAATTAAGGATTTTAATTTTAGGGAATGTTTTAGTTTGCTAAAGACTGCTGAGAGCAATGTACCAGAAATATATTGGCTTTTATAATGGGAATTTATTAGGTTAAAAGCTTACAGTTCTGAGGCTGTGAAAATGTCCAAATCAAGGCATCATCAAGAGATGCTGCCTCACCAAGTTGTAGCTGTGGGCAATCAGGCACATGGCAGAGCATAATGGCAGCTCTGCCTTCTCTTCCAGGCTTACTTTCTCCCCCAGTTCAGCTGTGGGTGATCAGGCATATGGCTCATCTCTCCCCTCTCCTCTGGGCCTCATCTTTTTCTGCCTCTCAGGGGCCACTTTCCATGCCTCTGTGCAATTCTGATTACAGTCTCTGGCCTCTGGGACCTCTCTCTCAGCCTCTCTGGGTTTCTCTGTCTCTGCTTTTATTCCCCCTGTGCCTGTGGCTTTTCAGGCCTCTGTTTATAAAGGACTCCATTAAAAGGATTAAGACCCACCCTGAATCTAATCAAATGGTCCCATCTACAATGGGTTTACAGGCACAGAAATGTGTTCACTTTAAGAACAGGAGTTTCTGGGGCCCACAAAAGACTCAAACCACTATGGGAAATAAGTGTTTAACAAGAATATGCATTGTATATGCAAATACATTGTATATGTTTCTCCCATGATCTCTCCACCCAAATGGGATTTTACTAACTATAATGTTACCATGACAAATTTCAGTAATTGCAGTATAAAATAAGTTAAATCATAGCCCTAAATATTGTATGTACATGGCAGTTCTATTTTCATGCTTTTCACTAGGTAAAAAAGATGCATAAAACTACTTCTATGCAGAGGATGAGAAATACATTATTCTTCACATACGACATTTAAACAAGAATAAAATGAATGAAATGTGACCTTCTTTCTATATGAAAACTGTACCTCCAATGAGCAACATTTTACCCAAAGGCTGAGACTTATATTTACATTTGACTAATGCATTTGGATCAAGCTGTTTCAAACACAAAGCAGGTAGTTAAAATGGTTCTTTAAGCTGGCTGCTAGCAGTACTGTCCTGGGCTGTCACAAGTTAAATATAAAAAGTCTTCACTCTTCTAATCTCTGGGGCTTTTGCTTTTTTTAGTGGCAGAGGTTTGATTTGTGCATGTACCTTTCTCTGTGCACTTTATTTGTTCCTTGTGGCTATGATGTGTCATCAACATATACTAAACTGTAAAAGGTTAATAAACGCTGATATTCCTCAATTTATGACACAAAGAATAGGACAAAGAGGCACATGACAGTTTTGTGCTATAAGGATTGAGGGCTCTTTGAATTAATTTGCTATCAGCAAATGACACCCCCTGTCAAGCAACTGGTTCAGCACAGCTCTGACAAGGAATAGATACCCGGGAGCATTCAGGGAGGAGTTATGAAAGCCTCGTTCTCAATTCTTTGAGAAAACAAACAGAAATAATAGCTTGTTGATTTTTCTGAATCACATTTGTGCAGATATGTAAAATATTAATGGAAGTGTCCTTCCACTGGCCTTACTACAAATATATGTTTTTTCCCTCTTCATTATCAGTTTTGGGTATGTGTGTGGAAGGGGGGTGGGTGATTTTTAATAAAAGAAGGATGATGAGAAAAAGAACAATGAGAATATTTGTTAAATCTGTCATGCCTGAACGTCACATTGACCCCTTAATAGTCATATATAATTGAAGACAGAATAATTAACTAGATCTTAATACTATCTAGCCAGAGTATAACCTCCAAAAGTTAACTATCATAAGCATAAAAGTAATGCCAAGATTTTCTAGTCTAAGCAATTCCTCTGAAGATCCATAAAGTAGGTGAAGTTTGTGGCCAAATACCTAGACATCTTAAAAAAACATGTGTCATGTTTCCCTTCCAAGTTGTATTTAACCTTGAAGTTAATTGTTGTTACTTGAACTATGTTAACATGATGTGGCTCAGTGACCCAATATTAATTTTTAGGGATACTTATTGAAAATATATAACACAGGAAAGAAGGAAGGAAGGAAGATTGAATATAAGGAAAGAAGGAACAAAGGAAAGAAGGGATTCATTAAATGCCTACCATGTGTTAGTCCTAACATAAATTCACTTCCATTTTTACATTTAATCTCTCTCAATCTCTCTTCCTCATTCTCTCAACAGAAATTCTAAATAAGAAGTATAAAGGGAACAACGACAAAATATATAAAACAAGAAGACAGTTCCCAGTAAGCATAAAGATCTTATATTCTAGATCTTTAGCCAGGAAAATACCAAGACACAAAATAGGGGAAGTATAAATTAAGTATATTTATTTGCCTTAGAGCTACAAAGACAGGAATATAACCTTTTTGGTTACTTCTAATTATCTTATATATTAGGGCACTTATCCTCTAAATTAGGCTGATTTTTCTATTTTCTACTTACTTTACAAGTTTAGGGTTTTGCAATTATGAATGAAAAACATGTTCATATTTTTATTATTTTGTTTTTTTAATAGTATTCTACAGATTTTATTGTCTTGTTTTGCTATGCTAAAATTATTAGTACCTCATTGTTTTCCAAATTTGTTTGTGTTTTTGTCAAACAAATATTCTTACATTAGCACATAAATATATGATTATCTTTCCAATTTCTTTGCCTGTTCCTATTATAGTAAATTAATTTAGGGAAAGACAAAATAACCATTTTCAAAAGCTCGCAGTAGCTTAAGAGTAGAGGAATGAATACTTTTGGGGGATTGAATGATATACCTCACAAAATATGTCTAAAAAAAATTTTTTTTTTTAATTTTACAGGGAGGTCCCAAGGATCGAACCCAGGTCCCTCCATATGGAAGACAGACGCCCGACTATTTGAGCCATATCCGCCCCCCAGATGTCTAAATCTTAATCCACATTCCTGTGAGTGTCAACCTGTTTGCACAGAGGACTTTGTGAAGATGTTAGTTTTAGTTAAGGTGTGATCAAATTGAATCAGGGTGGGTTTTAATCCATAAGAATGGTGGCCTTATAAAGAGAAGCAATTTGGATGCAGTTCAGTCAGAGAAAGTCATGGGAAAAATGCCTGATGTCAGCGGAAACCAACAAGCAGACACACAAGGAGAGGAGAGACAAAGTCTTTCTTCAACAGAATGCTACCAGCCCTGGGGGAAACATGGCCTTGTGACATCTTGATTTTGAAATTCTAGCCTTCAAAACCATGAGAAGGGGAGCAAATGTAGCTCAAGTGGTTGAGCGCCTGCTTCCCATGTATGAGGTCCTAGGTTCAATACTGGTATCTCCTAAAAAAAAAAATAAACACTGGTTTTTGATAAAATAAATTAACTAAAGGAGCTTTCTTAACCTGAGGAAGGAAATCTAATTTTAAAAAGATACATGCAAAACCATGAGACAATAAATGCTTGTTGTATAAGCCAACCCATTATGTGGTATTTGTCATAGCAGCTCTGGCAAACTAAGACAATATTGGAAAGAAGAAGTATATTAATTAAAAATAGAATAAAAGAATAGTGGGGGAACAGATGTAGCTCAAGTGGTTGAGCTCCTGATTCTCATGTACAAGGTCCCAAGTTCATTACCCAGTACCTCAAAAAAACAACAAAAAAAAACCAAACACACAGACAAAAAAAATTCTCATTGGGGAGCAGGTGTAGCTCAGTGGTTGAGCACCTGCTTCCCATGTACCCATGTACGAGGTCCTGGATTCAATCCCTGGTACAGCCTAAAAAAGTAAATAAATAAAAAGAATAGGGGAGTCAGCTTGAATCAGTGAATCCCAAATGGAAGACAGTAGGAATATAATCTTCTGAAAAAGAGCTACTCAATCACTATCATCTAAGTTTTCCTACTGTATCTAAAGAGTGAAAAACTTGACACTTTTAATTTCAATTTACATATCAACAGAAGGCAAAGGGAGAACTTTTTGAGGGGTGGGTAGAGTCATAGAACAGAATTATCAATGGTTTTGTGTGGGTTTGTGTGTGTGTGTGTGTGTATGTGCAAGCATGCTCAATTACTCTCACAGTCTAGATTTACTGGTTGTACACTTGGTTCTTATGTCCCATGACAACTTTCTCCAATTAAATTCCAAAGTATTAGAAACCTTGGATAAAACATTGTTTTTTGGGAAACGGATGTGGCTCAAGAGGTTCAGCGTCTGTCTACCATATGGAGAGACCGGGGTTCGATCCCTGGTACCTCCCGGTAAAAAGAAAAAAAAAAAACAAAAAACAAAAAAAAACATTGTTTTTCTTTTATGGGTGTTTTAAAATGCAAATAATCCCTGGTGTGGCAATGTATGAAATCATTTTAACTCTTCTTAGAATTAGTTTACCAATGTACCTTCCTTATAAGATTTTCTTTAGGCAACGTGATAAGAAATACAACCTGGACAAAAAGGAGATGGGTTGTAGTGAAGAGTAGGAATAGGTGTGTAGCATAGCAAAGATAAATTTCATTATCTTCATAATTTTACTTAGGGTTAAGTGGTATAGGGAGCAAAACAATTTCAACAAACTGTGCTTTTATTATAAAATTATGAGTGCAGATCCTTAAGATGCCAGTTTTCCTTAGAAGCTTTTAAATTCAGGAATGGGTCAAAACTATTCCTTCAGGTTTATCTTTAATTTTCATAATTTTACATAGGGTCAAGTGGCATAGAGAGCAAAACAATTTCAACAAACTGTGCCTTTATTATAAAATAAAGATTGCAGATCCTTAATTTATTAGTCAGACAAAGTGGTGCTGATGCAAAATACCAGAAATGGGTTGGTCTTTATAAAGGGTATTTATTTGGGGTAGAAGACCCAGTTACTAGGCCATAAAGCATAAGTTTCTTCTCTCACCAAAGTCCATTGCCACGTGTTGGAGCAAGACAGCTTCTGACGTTTGCCATGATTCAGGCTTCTTGGGTTCCTCTCTTTCCGGGGCTCCATTTATCTCAGGGCTTAGCTCCTTTGTTTCCTTCACAAGATCAGCTGTAGACTATAAGGCTCTCTAGGCTTTGCTTCTCTCCACAAGGCCAGCTGTGAAACTGTCAGGCAAACGGCTCGTCTCAATCCTGGGGCCTTCTTTCTTTCCTCACGACAAAGCTCCACTGTCTGCTTGCCTCCCTGGGCTCCAGCATCAAAACTCCAACATCAGAACTGCAACTCAAAAACTGCTCCCTCTGTCCTTTACCATGCCTTTTATATTTGATTCCCCCACCCACCAAGGGGTGGGGCTCAACGCCCTTCTGACTTGGCCAAGTTAATGCCCTAATCATAACTTAATCATGCCCAGATGAACAGACCAGTTTACAAGTATAATCCAATATCTATTTTTGGAATTCATAATTATATCAAACTGCCCAACAGTTACACTTAAGATGCCAGTTTTCCTTAGAAGCTTTTAAATTTAAGAATGGGTTAAAATGATCCCTTCAGGTTTATCTTTAATCTTCATAATTTTACTTAGGATCAAGTGGTATAGGGAGAAAAACAATTTCAATAAACTGTGCTTTTATTATAAAATAATGATTGCAGATCCTTAAGATGCCAGTTTTCCTTAGAAGCTTTTAAATTCAAGAATGGGTTAAAACTATTCCTTCAGGTTTATCTTCCCAGGAATATACTTGGTCTATAGCTTCTCTTTGAATGAGTGATATTGCCCCTCCTGGACAATCTTATTTATGGATCTATGATTTTAGTTTCTATATTCCTCCTCCTGGGAAAAAAATCTGGATAATGCACGGACTGCTCTGATGCTGGTATATTACTTAAGGGGTTGGCATGGGGTAGGGAGGACTTTATGCTACTCTTTTAAGGACAAAAGTTTCCCAGGTCTGCGATCACCCTACAAGTGAAATGAGCCCCTAGAACAGGAGAGGAGATGTGACTATGGATTGTTAATTACTGAGTGAAAATCCAATCAGAGAAGCCTGACTAGAGGCCTGGGGTGTACAGAAAATGATTATGCCAAAGGGGATTATCTTTAAGAGATTTTTATAGTATCTCCACCAAATGGGATCCCAAACTATGGAATATGGAACTTTGTTAAAGCTGGGAAGAAAATTGTAGGTCCTTGGATAAAGGGAAAGTTATTCAAGGGAATGTTAACTATGGGACATTCAAGAACTTTAAGATATGGAAGAAAAAATATACATACACAAACATATTTATACACACACACACACACACACACATAATCCCTACTAGCTTAATAGTTGGTAGGTATTCTAGTTTGCTAGAGATGCTCAAAGCAGATAATATATAATGAATTGGCTATTAACAATGGGAATTTATTACCTTATGAGCTTACAGTTTCAAGGCTGAGAAAAATGTCCTAATCAAAGCATCATCAGGTGATGCTTTCTTTCCAAAGACTGACTACCTGTGACCCTGGACTCCTCTGTCACTTGTCAAGGCACATGGTGGCATCTGCTAGTCTGTCCCTTCTCTTCCAGGTTTCACTGTTTCTGTTTCTTTCTCTCTCCTTGTCCTAATTTCATTCTCTTATAAAGAATTTTAGTAAGAGGATTAAGACCAACTACTTACCAAAAGAATTTACTTACAATGGGTCCGAACCCACAGGAATGGATTAACTTTAAGAACATACTTTTCTGGGATACATACAACTTCAAACCATTACAGAAGGATTAAGAAAAGTGATACATACTTTGGATTATATATATTAGATAGCATGTTTGTATGTTTACTATTAAATATTTGAGGTGGTAGGGATCAGCCTCTTGAGTTTTCCACTGCAGTGAATTTTTTCTGAGTAAATGGAAAACTGACATGCTTGAAATGTCTTATACACACTTGTACAACTCATGTCTGAAGAAAACATGGAAACTACAAACAAAGCCCATGTTCTCCAAGCGTTATCCTCAACTTTTAATCATGTTTTAGAGTTTTAATTAAATCCCTTATTAAAATTCAAAGATTAATATGCAGATATATATATAAATAGTTCCATAGTTCCATACAGCTAGATATGGATAAACAGAGACAATCTTTTTATTAACCCTGTGAGTTAATTAAAGCAGCATTAATGATGTTAAAATAGTTATAGAACTTCAGAAAAGGGAGAAATCTATTTAAAGAAGTAAAATTTAAAAGTTCTGACCAAAGTGCTTAGCACAAAGCCACTCAAAACTGTTGCATTTTTTGGTTGTGATTTTGTCATTTTCATGCATATTTAGCAGTTAACTTCCTTATCTGTTACCTTGATCTCTTCAGAAATCAGCATTACAGCTTCTCTTTTGTCCTCACTATATCTTTGATCTCAAGAAAAAAAAAAACCCTGCATAGTATCAAGAGACAAAGATCAAAGATTTTAGTCTCCTCTATTCCTTATCAATTACAATTCCAAGTACTAACCAGAGTTTGACAAAGAATCTTTAAGCACAGCCTAATTAAAAAAAAAAAAAAAAAAAAAAAAAAAAAAACAACAACTCTCAACAAAAGTCCTCTAGACATTTTAGTATTTCTTAAAACAGACAAGTAGACTCTGGCATACTTTGCTTAGGAAGAGTAATCAAATTTTTATCCCATCTATCTCCCATAAGAAGAAAAAAATTTTACATAGAGTTTTCAAGGAACTTCAGAACACATACAAGGAATTTTCCTGAAAGTCTCCCGAAAAATCTGGGAAATAAGAAGTTTAATTAGCTAGTAAGCAAGATGCCTTTACCACTAAATATCCAAAGACTCTGACAATGCCATGTTATGGGAACATTAGAAAGTCCGGAAATATTGTTTGGTAAGAAAGCACTAAAAATGACACATATTTCCATTATATTTTCTAATGGTCACCATCAACTCTTTCCTACTATAATAAAAGCAAATTATCATCCTCTGGTTTCCAATCATAACCCTATTCTGTGTATTGTATGGTAAACTCTCCAGCTCAGATATTTTTTTTTTCCTTTAACCAATACAGCAACTTCCAACCTCGATGTCGTTACTACCATATCTACTATTATCTGTCTTGTTTTTATGCCATTTTCTCTCCCTGTGTATTCATCTATTAATTCAACAAATATTGAGTGTCAGTTACTGTCATGGTCACAAGGAATAAAATGGATGAATACAAGAGTCTCATCTTATTCACAGAAAAAATGTCCAGGAAAGGGAAAAAGAATCCAGTAGATTTTCCCAAATCAACTTTATATATTTCATTCTGAGACTGAACTCATGGATGGGATTCTAAAACACAAACAATAATGCCCCAGATCAGAAGAAAAGCTCTACTGAACACTTAGATAAGTGCTGTGTTTCCAAATTAAATATTATGTTTCTAAAAATCATAAAGTGCCCATCATCATCATGCACACTTTAATAGGTCAGCCAAGGTTCTGTCAAAACTCACACATCAGAATTAGCTTTCTGATGGCCTGTTAAGAAAAAGTGTAAAAGAAAATATTTTGCTGTGAGGCAGGCAATGTCATTAATATCACAATACAAACCCTGGCATGGCTGTTGAGTTTATTCACATCCACAGCTGGGCGCTGCCATAGACGCATTGTCTGTGAGTAGAAAAGAAATATCATCTAGTGCTCAAAATACATGAATATTTCAGGTAGCTATCAGTGACGAGCCCTAAAATGAGTTGTAACTTGGATGTCACTGAGATTACAACCATCATTACTGGCTTAAGCAGAAAAATAAGAGAACGTTATCTAATGTCTTCATCTCTTCTCTGAGTTCCTTTCTCTTTGTAACATCTCCCACCTATAAGTTTGGTTTCACGTGGCTTTGCCGTCAAGTCACTCTGGAAGGCCTATGAACAGTGCTAAAAATAATAGAATTATTATTACAGGTATTTTTTTGTGTGCGTATCTTACAAGGACTCTAAAACTGAAAACTTTTAGATTATATAGGAAAGAATCTCTAATATAAGAGAATTTCAGTTCTCTTGTAAGATTGGTGTGGGATAAAAATTAACCCTTAACTAATCCCACATGGAGGCTACTGTCCATTTTAGATATTTTTGAGCCTTCCTTTTATGACCTTAGATGAAAAGGTTTTCCTTCTTGACTTTTATAGCATCCACAGAGAGCTGAGCACTTGTGTGTGTGAGCACTGTGCGGTGCAGCGTCTCTCCTTGCTGTTTGGCCAATTCCTGCTATGGGCAAGGTTACACCAGGCCTGGAGCAAAGTAACTGTATTCTGGAGGCAAGGCCATACTGAGGTTCAGCCTGCACTCCACATTCCATTTGCTCTGTTTTTGAGGCTACTACAGCCATTGTCATTACCATTTTCACATTCCAAGGAATCTGCTAGGTGGTACTTTAAAAGGTACTTCAGTTCATATGGCTAAGAGACTTCAAAGAGAGTCGGGAGGTCATCCCAGAGGTAACGCTTACACACACAGCACTAGGATCTCATAGAACACCAAAGTGGATATCACCCCACACAGAGGGGCTCCTGAGGGCTCTGGAGACACCCAGGTCCTATATAAGAGGGAATAGCTCCAGAGATTGATGCCTTATCAGTGGGCTCTACTTTGGAATCTGTGCTCCTGAGAGTGACAGAGTTGGACTCAAATAAGTCCTCCCTGCTCATGGTCCATCAGTCGCTTCTATTCAAACCTGTATGTGATGCTGGAGTTTGTAGGTGTACTTCCAGAGACTGGAGCCTCTGGCCTGCCTACATGCCAGCTGTGCCTGTAATCTCAGTGGAGCTGCAACTCCTACTCTACAGCTCAATGGACTCACCCAAGACACCTGGCGAGGAGATGATGATGGACAACAGCCATCCCAGGGAATGGAGAGAGTCTGCAGCTGCAGGCAGGATAACCCCATCCATCTTATCCATGGGATATAAACTCCCTCTCACTTGGAGGTGGAGTGGACATCACCATCCCAGACTCCTCAGGATTGGGGGAAGAGCTATGGGCTAGAGTGGACTTACTGGTATTCTGTTTTAGACATATTGTGATTTAAGCAATGGAAGAAATTATAACATTGATGTGGAGCCAGTGGCCACTGGATGCTTTTGGGGCAGGGAGAGGGAAAAGCAGTTGAAATACAGGGGCTTTTTTGGGACTTGGGAATTATCCTGAGTGACATTGCAATGACAGATACAGGCCATTTTATATCATCATATAACATGCAGAACTGTGTGGGAGAGAGTGTGGTCTACAATGTGAACTATGGTCCATGCTTAGTGGCAAAGCCCCAAGATGTGTATATCCATTGCAGGTGATGTGCCACACTAATGGAAGATGTTTATGTGGGAGGTTGTGGGAGGTGTGGGAGGTGGGGAACATGAGAATCCCTGTAATTTTTCTGTAACATTTATGTAATCTAAGCACCTTTAAAATATTAAAAAAAAAAAAAAAAAAAAAGATACTTCAGTAGTGTGTGTGTGTCTTTGTTCTCAGCTTGGAGGGAGGTTCAAACTCTGCAAAGTACAGTTAGGCAAATGGAAATGAGACCTGAGCTCTGAACAGTAAATTCTCTTTACCACAAAGGTTCAGAGGGAAGCTGTGCTTTTCTAAATGTAGAAGTGACAAATAGGCAGAAAGCCACTTACCTTCAGATCACTAGCACAGTAAAACAAATTAGTAAGTTTTCCCCCTTTCAATTATTTCAAAATCCAACTCTGATTATTCTAGGACTATCAGATTACTTAAAAGCAAATAAGACCCCATTTATTTAGTACTTGGTAATTTGGAGTTTTTTAAATTTTGTTTTCCATCTACATCTTCACTCCAGTTACCCAATTTTTCCCTCTGCTTTCTTGAGTGCATCATCATCCTTAAGACAAAAATATTATCAAATAAAATCTCACAGTGCCAATATTTTATAAAACATTTCTGAAAATTATTTTTAAATTAGCTTATTAACCTATTTGTAAACTCTTCGTGAAGCTTCTAATCAGAATCATAGAACAAAAGAAATTTTTTATAGTTTCTTAATTGCTACCTGATCTTCCAAAGATCATAAAATCTCACAATATTTTTGTATTTTCTCCCCAATTCCTTGGATATCAAGCCATTTGGAAAATAACTTTTTTTAAAACTATGTCTGAACTTAATGACTCAAAGAGGTGCAAGAGAAATGTATGCTTACAAATATAAAACCCTTTCTATGTTATTTCATACTTAATGGTCAGATGACTACTGCCTGCTAAGTTGTGGTCAATTAAATCAGCTCTACTCCTCTGAAAGTCATATGAATTAATTCCCCAAACTTTCAAGATGCCCAAAGGAGAGGGGAAAAAAAGTAGTTCTATCAAAAAATCAGATTCTGAGGAAAGAGAGAATCAATCCACATTCACATTGTTATCTTAACATGACAATAAATAAAACATGTAAGACTCTATCTAATATAGAATCTTTTCTCATTGCAAATAATATTCTGCCTCAATACTGAATTTATATATCTTTGTCCCATAGTAAAAGGAAATGGGCTATTAATACATGATAAGCTAAAGGCGTTCTCTTTCTGCATGAACATTTTATTTAAAGTATACCTAATTATAGATATTCAAGAATACCGTAGAAAAAACAAAAACAAAAACTTCAGAACTATGATATCTGAAAAGGGTAGACTGTAACCAGTGTGATGGTTAATTTCATGTGTCAACTTGGCTAGGTACGGTGTCCAGCTGTTTGGTCAAGCAAGCACTGGACTGATTGTTACTATGAGGGAATTTCCTGGATTTAAATCATTAGTTGATTGTATATATGGTTGCTTATATCTACAATCAACAAAGGATATTGCCAAGGACACAGCAATGAGAGAAATCTTCATCCAATAAGTTGAAGGCCTTAGAGGGAGAACTGATTTTTTTAGCAGTCAGAAAGAAAATTTCATCTCTACTTCAGCCAGCCAGCTTCTTTTCTAGAAAATTCAATGTCACGATTGAGTTTCTAACTTGCAAGAGCTGATGTGGCTCAGTGGATAAGCACCAGTTTCCCACACACAAGGTCCCGGGTTCAATCCCCAGCCCCCAGTACTCAATAAATAAATAAATAAACAATCAAACCAACTTGCAGCCTGTCCTACAAAATTAGGAGTTGCCAATCTCCATGCTTCCATGAGCCAATTCCTATAATAAATATCTTAATATATATATATATATATATATTTTATATATATATAAAATATATCTTCTGTTGGTTCTATATCTCTGTAGAACCCTAACTAGTACAACCAAGCAATTTTCAAAATTAAATTTATGCTGATTTATTTCCGCAAAAACAGTCATTTGGAAATATTAGGTAAACTTCTTGTATTATATAATTACCACCAATATTTTCAACAGCCTGTGCCCAGGATTTTCTGTTGCAGTCACGGGGAAAATATTAATTCAGACATTTCCATAAAAAACAATTAATGGAGTTGTAAACATTTATGTATTAAAATTATCAGAAAATAGCAATATATTAGTTTGCTTACCTATGAGCAACCTTTAAGGAAAATAGAAATTTTGCATGAAAAATCAAAAGATTGAATTTGCTTCTTCCTCCCTTCATGTAATAGGAAATTTATCACTCGAGAAAGACTTTTGTTACCGACAATATAGGCATGTCTGGATAATAAAAACAGAGAAATAGCCCATACACCTGCTATTCTATTGCCAGCTAAATTAAATTTAGCTAATAAATAAATAAAATCTGATTCAGTGCCCACTGAACTTATTTAACGTTAATAGACATCAAGCAGAATTATCAATTCCTGTTAGGAAGGAGTTCCAAATATACATACATCTGTCAAGTCTGGCCTCAAAGAGTAAAAGAAAGCAAAGCAATGTAAGTTCAAATTCATGAGTTGTATACTTTTAACCAGGTCTGCTAAAGAAATGGATCGAGTGGATTTGGTATAGAGTATTATTTTCTAGCATTTGTTTCTTCAAACCACATTAAAAACCCTTAAAACTCTTCTGGCTTTATGGGAAAGTCTTGCCTAGACACATGGATTGAGGTTTTTAATACTTTATTGCAATTTTTATATTAATACAATAAAGTGAAATTTGATGGTATAAAAATGGAAACTTATCTGTATGTAATTGTGGAAAGTCTTTTTTACATATTATCTTATTGCTGTTAACCTATATTAATGAATTAGGCTGTAATGTATTTAATATATTCAAAATTACATGTGCACTGCGAAACTAAAATATTATTTAAGTATCAGAAAGGTATTGAAAGCCTAAGAACATAAAATTATGTGACCCAGAAGATAAAGATGATTCTATGACACTACATCTTATTATGGGAAGCAATAAGATGAGGCACTTAATAGCAACTCTTCTAGAACTAGACTCCCTGCATCAAATTCTAGCTTGTGACATTGGGCAAGTCATCTTACCTTTTGTGCCTCAATTTCCTCAACTCTAAAATGGAATGTTAAAAGTATGCTCATAGGGTTGCAAAGGGCAAAGCCTCTCATAGAGTAAATACTTCAAAAGTGTTTGTTAAATTAATGAATTGAAGGATTACTCCTTAGCATTATATTTTCTATAACTTTATTTTTAATAAGAACCCCTAAAATATACATATTATCTAAAATTTATAAAACAAAAATATTCAGGTATTAAAAAATGAGTTTCAAAAACTGTATGTGCTCCCCACCCTTGCTCCACCATTATTACAGTTAAGGTAATTCTGTCATATATTTTTAAGCTAATTCTGTAAATGCTTTCCCCACATTTTCACTCTTGAAATGAGACCAGTCTGTTGTTGCATAAAAGTGTATGTTTCTTGAACATAGACTATTTAGAATTAAGTAGAGGAGAGAATTAGGAAGAGAAGACATTAAGAACATTAAGAATATATTGAAAGACTTCCCTGAATATTAAGGAATATCTCTATTTTCATATCATAGGGAAAAAACAGCTATAAGATTATATAGTGAATTTAGAAGCTTATGCTGCAGTTTAAAAAAAATTAATTGATATATTTTCATCATATTTACCTGCATACATTATTTTTTTTAGGAGGTACCAGGGATTGAATCCAGGATCTCATATATGCAAGCCAGGTGCTCAACCACTGACCCACACCGGCTCCCTGCCTGTATACAATTTTGACAATGAAGTAACATGATACTGATACTGGTGTAGCAATATAATCATCTACAATGACAAGATCTCTTTTGAGGACTGGTGTTTTTGACATTTTATAGACATCTCAGTACTTTAATATGTTCTTTTTAATATGAAAAATGTAATAAAATAGAACTAAACATGTGAAATCAGTATGTTTTGCTATAAATTTTATAATCATGATAATCATTCTTTTACAACTGATATTATGATTAAAATGTTAAATAAAAAGACAAAATTGTTTGAGACAATATTACATTTAAAAAAAATAAATTCACTATATGTACTTTTCAGGGAAAGATGACATGTGCAGTGTTGGCCTGAACTTCTAGAAATTCTGCCTACCAGTATGACAGCATCAGTAATTGCATAGCATGCTTTGGTCCAACACAGAAGAACCAATTATGAAAGAATAGCTTGGTTTCAAATTAGTTTTGGAAAATGTAGAAATTTAAAGACCTCTTATTTTAGAAAACAAGAATGGCAAACCATGAAAACATAACAGATTAATTGTATTTGGGCAGTCTGAGAAGCAATTAGTACTTTCCAGATCATGTGATCACTGCTTATTTACTAGAATCGATTGTTAATGCTAAAAGACCTAGTCCAAAGGTATGCCAAAAAAGAAAAATAGAACAAAAACAAAAACAAACAAAAAAACACTCCAAGAAAAGGAATGAATGGATAGAATTTTTTCTTTAGTCTTGACATTATTGACAAATTTTACAAAGATACTCAGAAAGGCAGAACAAAGAAAATAAGGCATTATATTGCATTTATACTCCTTTGGAACTTACATCAGGGCTTTGTTTATATGATTCCCTTTTGTTTATATTGTTTGAGTAATTATAAATTATATTAAAGATTTTTATAAAGTCAACAGCTAATTTCTATTTTTATTGTAATGCATAGAATCATATGCTCCTAAAGTAAATTAAAATAATATTAAGATTTATATGACTACATGAAAAAGGATTAAGAGAACACAAATGTTTATCTATCTTCACAGTCCTATGAGGTAAAAAGGTATGTTATCTGCAATATTCAGTGGTGAAAAGCGAAATTCTCCATCTGATTTAGAGATTACACTTTGGTTTGTAACTATATGTTGAAAGAATGAATGAATGAAAGAATGAATAAATGCATTTGAACAAGGTTCACATGCCACTGAATTCGGTACAATTCTTTTAGTTGAATAAATACAGTAACACAAACAGCAGTGCCACCTTTGGCCACACTTGTGGGAGATGTTTGTGTGGGATGTGGTTGGAGGTGTGGGAGGTGGGCAACATGGGAATCCCAGTGGGTTCCGTGTAATATTTTGGGTAATCTAAGCACCTCTTAAAATATATGTATATATATATATATAAATAACATTTTTGTAAGCAAATACACATATATGCATATATATTTATATATCATTTTGCAAATGTTTGTATGTATTGTGAGAATTTTGATTTTTACCCACAATAAAAATAAATTAAAAATTAAAAATAAATAAATAAATAAATAAATAAATAAATAAATTAATTAATTAAGGTTCTTGGCAAGTGGGAGGACCTCAGGACAGACTCACAGTGGATGGAGTGAGTGGTTTTTATGAAGAATATTTTTCTGAACACATTTATAATTTATGTGATATAGGAAACAGTTAAAAATATATCATATTCAGTTCATCTCTTAAGTCTATGTATTTCACTGAGATATATTCAGAGTTTTCCACAATGGAATCTACCAATTTTTCATTGCCAAGCACAGCCAAGCAATAGTTATCTCCCTCATGGGTAGATTTATGAATGGGATATTTTTATATCTAACTTCTTTCCCCCATTTGGCATCCTACTTCTCAGCCCTATGCTTTGGTTTAGTTCTATTATCTAAATAACCAATATTACTATTGCCTCATCTCTGCTTGGCACATTAGGATTCTGGAGAGTGAAATGTCAGTAGAAGAGAAAAGGGCTCAGCATTTGCATCAAAGGCTCTAATGAGACACTCAATCTGACCTTGATTCAGTTGTTGAATGGTTTTCCTCTCTCCCTTAATTTCTACAACTGACAAGAAAGCGAAGCACCAGGCTTTATCTATTTTACTTGAAGATAAAAAAATAATAAAAATGTTATGATCAATTTGAGATATGTAAGAAAAAAACTGCTCTAAAATACATTATCATCATCTACAAATAATTACAGATGACATGATAAACACAAACAATTAATAAAGAAAGAAAATAGCTTCTAACTTAAAGTGAGCTCAAAAGATTAAAATGTTGTGTCTAGAATTAAATCATGAGACAAATGATTGTATGTCTTCTGACTACAGTTCACTTGATTTGTTTGAAAGAACTAAGAGATATAAGCAGTTAAATCTTAATTTAGAGGCTGTTTATTATTTCAAATGGGAAACAATGTTTCAAATTATAGGCTTTTTTATTTGATTTTTTATAAAAAGAGAGAACAGATGAATTTCTGTCTGGCCTATTTCAATCTATTTTCTTTTGTTACTAGAATTATTACATTCTAAGGCAATTCCAAGTCACAAGAAGCTGTAGCTATAATAGGAAATTAAATATAGCAATTAACCTAAGGCTACTCATAATTGATAGCACAAAGCAGCATTCATGAATTATGGCATCGCTAATTAAAAACAAACACACACACAAAATATAAATAAATGCAAGTCAAAAATATCCTACTCATAAGGGCCAAATAGTCTCTTGGATACTAAAAATCCAAGTCCATTAAACAAAAACCTCACCTATCAGCACAAGTTTATAACATTTAAAACCCTCTTGTCTTTTATTTCCTTTTTAGTAAATTAGTAAATCAGAAAATTCAAGTTCCCAAGATGGGTGAGGTTAAAAAGAAAGAATTGTATCATGGCTCCTTTTGATTTATCCCAGATTTTAAGTTGGCAGATAAGGTGGTTTTGAATTGCTGATAGTTCATTTGTTGCACA
The DNA here is from genome assembly GCA_026826555.1 of Tolypeutes matacus. Lineage (NCBI taxonomy): Eukaryota > Metazoa > Chordata > Mammalia > Cingulata > Chlamyphoridae > Tolypeutes > Tolypeutes matacus. The sequence goes on from JAKSZT010000049.1 coordinate 39,448,352, forward strand.
CAGTTTCTTCCAGATAAACTTAGGATAGTTTGGATGGTTGGGAAATCATAATTTCTATTATCATTGAAAATCCCTAAATACACTCAAAACAGATAATATCCACGACTTTCAGGATCAACTGAGCAGGGTACCTGTTTTTATAATGTATATTGATTGCCTTTCCTCTTTTCCCCCTACTTGGCACATGCCACAGAATGGATTAATACTTAATATCATACTTACATTCTACATTTCCTTCCTATTAAAAAATTATTTTTATAAACAATGTTGATTTGCTACAAGAAATCACTGAAATTAATTATTTGGTCATTTCTCTCAATAAACAAAAAAGGGATGCATAATATTTGCTCTTTTAGTAATTTGCTATATAAAGGAATTGGCCATGTGTTTTCAAGTTAAACTAAGCTGTACAAGCCAAATATGAGTATGGGTTTGAGACAGAGATCTGCCCTGCCTCCGTTTTTCAACATAACAAGATATATAACTTTTAAGGAAAATAAAAAGGAGGCTTTAGTCTTAAAATTCATAATCATATTTAGTGAAGTTTAAATATTGTGCTTTGTTATTGATATAACAATATGTGTTCTAAAAATACAACTCAGAATCACAATGATTTGATTTACTTAACTTACAAAGAGAAGAATAATGCAAACCCCTGACATTTCTTTTTATTTTGCTGTACTGAGTGGTGTCTCCTTGGAACAAAAACTTAAATAAACATTTCTGCTTGAGTGATTTTAGAGAGTCCAGAATGTATTTTTAATAGTCAGTAGAAGCAACTGTTAAGATAGGAGTATCTTGAAGCTCTGAATTGCATTTTAAGGGGCCTGTACTGCCATTGGCAAAACAGAGATTTACAATACATAACTCTAATTAGCTTTACTGTAAATTAGCCCTGGAAATGCATAGCACATGATGGCTGGCTGGCTGTTTGAATGGATGGATGGATGGACAGACGGACGGACAGACAATAAATATCACTCTCATTTGACTAAGAATTGTCAGCCTGATTGCAGTAAGTAAAAATAATCACAGCAGTAATAACACAATAGAAAACTAGACAGGTACATTAATCGTTAAAAAGGGCTGAATGTTAGCTCAGATACTAAGATGTAAATCAACAGAGGACACATTAAAAGCATCAAAATATTCTCAGAAGTCAAAAGGAACAAACCAGAAAATTAGTGCACAAGTACAATTATGCTTAACTATTTAGTCAATTTCCACCTTTAACTCTTCAAAGAAGAGGAAAACATGCTTTTTCCAAGCAAAATGCAATAGCATCTATTCCTTAACTTTTTTAAAAAACTGAGTAATCAGAAATAATTCAATTTATAAAAACCCTGATACAAATTCAATCTCAGCCTAATGCAATATTAGAATAATATCAACATAAATAGTAGCTTCTGTGTAGTGGGTAACAATGATAGGTAATTTCATTTTAATTAAATGTCAGTATGAAAATTCTATTCATATTTATCATGCTAACTATGCAGACTAGGTTTTTTTAAAAAAATAATCCAAATAGCTGTTTCAATGTGTTAATTTCATTCAGAGATATTGTACCTGCTGGCATCCTGATTAATGTTTACTCATTTTAGCATTAAAAATGCCAAGTTTAATTTTTTATACACAGTGTAGTACTATCAATATTATATATGATAATCATACAGAAAACCACTTTACTCAGTAATTATCCAATGAGATATTTACACTAGTGCTATGGTACAATTACATTTCAAATGCAGCCAAGAAATTTCTTTGAACATGGTTCAGATTGTTAAATTATTTTCCCCCTTTATTAATAGATGGCTAGTTTAGAATTATTGTGAACATCACAAGCCCCACAAAATGCCTTTGCGTTCTAATAGCCACAGTCAGGACCACTGGCCTCTATGATGCTATTTTAGTTTCCTGGCTGCTAAAACAAATACTATGGAAAGGAATGGCTTAACAATGGGAATTTATTGTCTCATGGTTCCAGAGGCTAGAAGGCTTGCTTCCTTCATGGTTGATATCTTCTTCCTGGCCAGCAATACTTGGCAATGAACACGGCAGCATCGTCTCCTTTATCTTCCAGGTTCTGTTGACTTTCAGCTTCTGGCTGCTGCACGTGGCTTCTCCTTCTATGTCCAATTTTCTTTGATTATAAAGACTTCAGCTATATTGGATTAAGGCCCACCCTCATTCAGTTTGGTCCCAACTTAACTAAAAACATCTTCAAAGGTCCTATTTACTAATGGGTTCATACCCACAGGACCAGAGTTTGAAACTTGAACATGCATTTTGTGAGGGACATGAGTCAATTTCCATCAGATGCCTTTCAACAAATTAAAAAAGTTGCCTCTTCCTGGTGCTTTTTTGGGGGGCAACCTTTTGCTGGATTTCAGCTGCCATAAATCTCCTGAGCCAGGATCCTTTCTGGTAGCCCTGAAAGTAAGGTTAAAACAAGTCATACCTTTTATGAAATGTTTCTAAGCTTTCAGTGGTGAATGGAAGAGCAACATCAAATTTACTTTAACTAAAACAGTGCCATAGTCATTTCCACTGGGGAAAAAAGTGTTTCTTCTTACTATCTAGTTCTTTTCTAATTCATATTCTGTATTTAAAACTAAGCCCGATATTATGGGTGAAAAACACAAAGTCTAGTGTCTTTTATTTACTTTGAAATAATTCAGAAAATAAACTGAGGGATGGTATATGATTAAGGACTATCACATTTCTTGTAACTGTTAAAGAGAGATGATGGATACATGGGAATTTATTACATTATTCTCTCAAATTTCATTTGTGTTTGAAAGTTAAGAGATTTAAAAAATACCCTTATGATTTTTCTCCTTTCCTTTCCTTACTCCCCATATCTCTTTTTTTCCCCTAACCCTTTGTGCATCCCCACTCACAGGTTCCACAACCCTCATCACTCACTTATTAGCTGTGATATTGAGCTAATTATTGACCTTCTCTGTGCCTCATTTTCCCCTCTGTAAATTTTGGAGGATAATAATCTACTTAATGGGCTCATGTAAGAATTAAATAATTAATATATGTATGGCACTTATTACCAAGTCTGGAATATAACAAATACTATATGTGTTAGCTACTAATATTCCTGTCAATGCTTTTAAATAAGTAAATACATGATTGAATGAACACATACATAAACCATGTTGACTAACTTTAGCCACAAGTTAAGTCATTAAACACTACCTTACCAAAATGAATACAAACTGTCAAAATGCTTGAAATTTATCGATAGAGATGAAAAAATATCTGTTACTTGGTACCAAAAAGGTGTTGGGTATTTGTAATTTTAAATACTTTTTTATTTTGTCATGTAGCAAACAATTCTAGATTATGCCTTAAGAAATTTTGTTTTGCAGAAAACATTTATCCTGCTGTTTCATCATTAAATGTATATTTTACCGTCCTCTGAAAATTATCCAGTTATGAATATAACCAGTTGTACCCAGGACAATGTTACCCCATCCTTGCAGAAAAGATACTCCCATTAGTTTCACAGAAAGAGTGAAAGAAGAGCTATCCTTTGCCCAAAGAGTAAATTGCTGGGATTGGGGAGGGAGCTGTGACTTTCAACTTAACCATAATCATTCCTCTTTCCTCAGTTGAGAAGAGGTTTACAGTCAGCCACCTTCACACCACCACATCAATTTTTTTGGCTACTTCCAGACTTAGAACACAGGCTATACCATCCTGTGTTCAATTTGTTCCCTCCAGAAAGTTTTTAGTACCTTTGTGAGTTTATATTTGTAATTATTTTGAGATCACCCACAGAACTTTGGACACTGTAGGCATTCAAGACGGTAAAATGACACCAGGACTGAAGTGGAAAGGAGGTAAATACTTTTTTGTAAAAAGAGAATATGGAAGAGATCATTTGTTCTTTTATTTCCGAATTAACTCTGAGTCACTTTCACTAGCTCTTTAATTAAGCTGGGTAGGGTCCAATAGACTTCAGAAATGTCATTAAAATGTACCACCTTAAATTGTATTAATTCTATATTATATTTAGTTTGATTTTGTTGTCCTGGAATATTGGAGGCTTTTGTTATATTAAAGAAATATCTCCAGTGAAGTGTACCCTCTTAATTTTTATAAAGAATCAATGTAATTGTTGTCTTTAGTAGCATGTTTATAAAATTCAAGTTAAAGTTAGTCATCTGTCAGGTTAAACAATAAATCCTTTGGATTTGGATTCAAGCACTCAACTCTCAGCAGATCAATTTTCAATGATTTTTATAAACATTATAAAAGCCATTTGCCAATATATTTTCCTTTTTGTCTTAGCTGTCACGAGACTGAGAGCTGACATCAGTGTAGGATGATAGCAAACTCGTTAGATTCCTAACGGCAGCATTCCTTCTGCTGCCTTTCTTTTTTTTTTTTTTTTTTTTAAAGATTTTATTTTTTTATTTATTCATTTATTCTCCCCCCTGCCGCCTGCGCTGCTCGCTGGGTCAGCCAACCACGCCGTGTGCGCGGGCCTGCCCTCACCAGGCGGCCCCGGGAACCGAACCTCGGGGCCTCCCACATGGCAAACGGGAGCCTGCTTCCCTGCTGCCTTTCAATAGTGTCTATTGTGAATCATTTCTTAAGATCCTGTGAAGCTTTATGAGCCACTTATAAGTTTGTAAACTCTGTGTTAAAGGAGGTGAATATAACTTTTAAACAAGTAAATTCAATGTGTTTTTTTTTATAACTTTATAATTAGAAACTATATGGGCAGCCAGAAAAATTCTGATTAATATTTCTTTTTAAAAAATCAACCATCCATATCATTACTAATATAAAAAAAGATTTTAATACTATATGGGATCTTCATGTCTGACTGTTTTTAGTGAGTTGTTCTTAAATTTTAATTTGTGGAACTCTCAAAATTATATCTATGGGAGCCGATGTGGCTCGATGGTCGAGCACCAGCTTCCCACGGACGAGGTTCTGGGTTCAATCCCCAGACCTGGTACCTATATATATATATATATATATATATATATATATACGTAGTTTAAGGTTCTTCCTCTTAATGCTTCAGGCATAGGGTCTATCATTTATCTAGTAGTATCAATTTCCCATTGACTAAACATACAAAAATTACTTTCATTTTCACAACGTGGGAGGAATATGATACTTATTACTTAATCCTTAGATCCTTCAATAATAAATTAACACTTGATTTAATTTTATGTATTAGCCTGCAAGCTTTTCTTTCATTACTGTTCTACCTATATCAGTTTTATTTTTATCCTCTGTATAGACACGTATAGATAATTTGTTCTTATATATAGTTATACGTAAAACCTTATTTTACTTTCAGCCAGAGTTATTCCTAGTCCTTTTTGTCTCATTCCTTGATAACTTCATAGGCTTACAGTCATCGTCTCAAAATAAAGCTCTTTGAACTTCAGTGCCTCTCACATGATACAGTTGACTAAACTTCCTAAACCACCAGTTTGTATTGCTTCCATGGCCCGAAAAACTTAATGGCTCCTTCTGGCCTGTAATATAGAGCTAGAGTTCTGATAAATTTCAAGTTCTGCCAAATTCTAGAACTGTCCCTCAAACCTAATCTTGTTTTTACCCATCACAATCCCATATGTATCTTGACTTTTCATCACGTAAGCCCCCACCCAATATGTGACATGCTAACTCCTATTTTGTGCATGCTTTTTCTTATATCTAAACTAGGATTTTTACTTCCTTCTTTCTATATAAATTCTTTATACTCTATAAAGTTTAATTTAAATTCTTCCCCTTCCATAAGCCTTTTGTGGAAAATACTGAACTCTAAATTCCCATTGGTTTTGCAATCTTTTTTTTTTTTTTACTATTTAACAATAATATTAACAATAACAGCTAACAAATAAATGTGTGCTAACCACTGTTGTAAGGATGTCATGAGTGTTACTTCACTTAATACCCATGCCCAAATCTTGAAATAGAAAATATTATTAACCATATTCTACAGGAGCCACAAGTTAAAGAAATCTCCCTGAGCTCAAATGAAAGAACTGAGATGCAAACCCCCATCATCTTGATTCTTAAAGCAATGAATGCTTTTGCTTACCTCCAGAGAATTTAAGCCACCATTTTTCTTTAAGATGTCTCATCGCTATTACTCTTTCTCCTCTACACAGAATTGTCCAAGAACAGAAATGTCCAAACTATTGCTTTCTGTGTCAAACATGCATTTACATACATGCTTATGTCACATCCACTATGGATCAAACATTACAGCAGATTTTGTGAGAAGTAAATTTTGGATACAGGGAAAAAAACAAAGGTAAACCCCAAGCAGCTTCATAATCTTAGATGTGGAAAGAAATCTGTAATTTCTTGCATCCTCCCCACTGCCAGTCCCTCAGAACTCCAGGTAAAATTGATTTGAGACCCCACAGTAGCCTCCTCAACTCTATCAATTATATATGTCAAGTCATTCTCAATCTTTTCCTGAAATTTCAGGAGGGGTGGGAAGCAGGGTGATTTTTTTTTTTTTTTTTTTTTTAATCAGTGGTTATGTTACCACAATAAAAATTTAAAAAAAAAACAGAGAAACCACTGAGGGTGATTTGTTTTTATAATCATGCTTTCTGTTTCCTGAGCTAATTTGCTGTACATGCTGTTTCCAAGTGTGTGTGTCTCATCTTCTGCAAGAAAATCCACTCACTTCAAACAAGTGTAGACTTTTTGAGGATTTCTGAGGAGAGACGGTACAATGGCTCAAAAACAGCAAGACAGACATATTCAACTGGCAAACAGCCTCTCTTCACTTCATTAGGTACCAGATCTCTGAACAAAACCAACATCTTCCTCTTTCTGCAGGAAGGAACACTCCTTTTGGTCTATTGATGTCTACCTTCATTCATTCCACTGATACCATGGGCTAGAAAAACTAGTTTGTGGAGATATTGTAAGTGCTGACTATACTTGATTTACTTATTATTGTAATTTATGTTAACTGAGGGGTTTACAACATTACTGTAACTAGATGCCTTCCTTGTCTCTTACAACCCGGTTGTTTAGTTTATTTCTGTTCTTTACTTGTTATCATATGTTAAATGAGAAATTTACAACTTTGTTGTAATCAGATGCTTGCCCTTCCATTACAGCCCCTTTGCTTAGCTTATTTCCTTTCCTTTCCTTGTTATATTATGTTAACTTATTGATTTACAACTACCCCAGCTGGCATCTGTCAGCTTTCAAGGCTTCTTAGGCTGGTTCTTGCACACTCCTTATTAACCATAACTGAAATGCAAAACAATCAGTATCTGCCAAAGTCACTATATCTACCTCCCTTTGTTTAATCTCATAAAAACCCTAAGGTTTATAGACTCAGGCAGACAGATTTGAGCTATCCTCCACCGCCACCTCCTTACTTGGCCACCCTGTAATAAAACTCTTATTTATCAAAATGCTGGTGTCTCTGCATTGAAATCTGTGAGCATGGGGTAGCAGTGTCCCTGCTCAGTAACACCACATCTTATTATCATTTATATTAAGTGGCAAAAAGCTTATCAGGGTATTTCCCCAAACAAAATAAATTTTATTTTAGCAAGTTAACGTAATAATTGTTTTCAATTTATCTTATTTACATATATGTGTGTATGCAATTTTAGGGAATGTCTCAGGAATATTCAACCTGGGAAAAGAGTTATTACATAGTTTCCAATATGCCAGTAGCACAGAGAATGTGTTTATACTAATTATGTCTATGAGTGTAGAGCTACCAATAATTTGAACATTAGAACAACTATCAACACTAAACATTTCAAAGGGAAGTATGTAATAAAAGTTATGACTTTCTGAGTGGTTATTACCTAAATGAAATACATGTAATACTGACAGAACCTCTTTTTTCATCTAGCTATCTTTTTGTCCTCCTTCTGTAATGGGATTTTGTCTAGGTCCTTGGCTAAACTGCAGGCAATGAATTTCAAGAGTATGCCATGTTGATTAGGCCAGTAATTTATTAAGGAATGGTGAGAAGAGAAATGGGAGAAAATAACAGATCATACGTCCCAGGTAGAGAGGAAGGGGCTGGAGAGTGATAATGAGGATTGATTTATAGATTACAATTTCTCGTTATAAATTATAAATGCCCAGGTTTTACTTGTGTATTGATCCAGGCGGGGGCGAAGAAGGCCAGAACAGGAGTGCAAAGGCAAGAGAGAGAGAGAGAGAGAGTTCTGGCCTCTGCACTTGCTTTTTTTTTTTTTTAAAGATTTTATTTATTTATTCATTTATCCCCCCCTTGCTGCTTGTGCTCGCTGGGTCAGCTAACCACGCCGTGCGGGCGGGCTTGCCTTCACCAGGAGGCCCTGGGCCTCCCATATGGTAAACGGGAGCCCTACTGATTGAGCCACAGCCGCTTCCCTCTGCACTTGCTTTTTAAACTATTAATTTTTCTGCCCCTTTGCTGATGGCATGGGAGGAATCCCACCTGTTTGCTGTTTTGATTGATTACCTCACCTAGCAATCACCCAGGAGGGCCCAATGATAAGGTTCCTGGAGAATATCTGGGGCTTCTCCTGGCTTCCGGAGGAAATCTCATTCCGCATAAGATTTCTTGGGAGGGTCTTCCAGCAACCATCTTGGGGGTATCGATGTCCATGTGGATTCTTGCCAGATTCTAGATCCATCTATTGATTCCCTATCTAGCTGCTTCACTTCCAACAACTGCTCTAGTTCTTCATGTATTTATATACCTTCATTCTCTGCCATGCCTTTTCATCTCTTTTTGTCAAAAGCCCATACCTGTGTCTTCTCTCACTCTTATTTCCTGTATCTTTGTGGTTTTATCTATTCTGTCAACCATCATTTTTATCTCCCTTTCCTCTTCCTGTTTTATTCTCCCAAAATGGCTATAAAATGCAATTAAAATATATATCTAACATTGAAGATGATTAATTCAATACAATTTTAAGTCCTTGATCTTAATTTGAATGACAACACATACAGAATCTGAATCAAGATATATTAATGGACTCCCATTGATAGGACCAGTGTTCCTCAATTTTAAAAGCCTCCACATACATATGATATATGAGTAATGAAAAATGTTGCAGTGAACATATGATGTAAATATAATATGTTTATTCAATAAAAAGAAAGGATAAACAACATGGGAATTAAAACACTTTCACTTCTTGTATTATACTGCATTTTAAAAAGTAACAGAAGAAATATTTCTATTGTTTCAATTAATATTAGAATAATATATATATACATAAAAAACACACATAGACTCATATCTGCTTTACTCTATTGAAAAGAACTCAATAATTTGCTGATCTGTTTTGTATAAAATATTTAAAAGAACATTTTATGTTTTGAAAATATGAACTGTAAACATATTCATCTACATAGATTTTGGAACTTCAAGTGTGTATTTTTAAAAATCACATCAGGATTTTGATACTTTAGATTTAAGTGATTTAGGTGACAATTGACAAAAAGGCTGTTATTTTCAGATGTGTTATCTCTATTAAAATTTGTAGCCAAATTAACTTGTATTGTTTGTGATATTAATGAGTGCTGGATTAAATACCAGGGCAAAATAAGATTTTAGTATAATAAAATGAGATGTGCGACAAACAGGTCATATCCAAATTTATCAGGCAGCAACATTATTACAGCAAATTGTGAATGCCACTTCCAGAAGTCTATTTCCTGAAATCAGAACAACCTAAGAGGGAAGCGGCTGTGGCTCAATTAGTAGGGCTCCCGTTTACCATATGGGAGGCCCCGGGTTCGGTTTCCGGGGCCTCCTGGTGAGGGCAAGCCCGCCCGCACTGCGTGGTTGGCTGACCCAGCGAGCACAAGCAGCAAGGGGAGGATAAATGAATAAATAAATAAAAATCTAAAAAAAAAAAACAACCTAAGAGCAGCCTAAATACTTGAGAGAAATTTCACTTTACTCTATCAAACATTCTACAGCAAGCAAAAGTTAAATGAGTGTGCATAAGGTAATTTTTTATGTATTTCCGTTTCCAGGGCAGTAATTCTAAGCATTTAAAAATGGGAAGAATTAAGCTATGGCTACAAGTGTCAGTTGACCCGTAACGCAAAAAAAATCCTCAAATTTTCATGTCTTTTGTGTGTGTTTGGTGGGGAACATCTATACAGATGTAATTTTTTCTTGGATTTACAAGAAAAATATTTTTATGAAATATTGGAGGGAACATAATACCTATTTTGATTATCAATTTTTTTAAGGTTGTCATATCTCTAAAAAATTGAATAATTTATGAGAACAATTCTCAACCTAAAGTTGAGACTTGCTGGTTATTAACAAAGATATGATTTTTATGGACATTATTGCAATCAACCTAGAAAACCAGAAGAGTTTGGAAGCTGAAGTCATTTGTAAACTGCCACCCACATAGACGTTTCCAGGAAAAAAAATGTTTTTTTCGACCTCTAATCCAAAACCCCATTTTTTCTTATCTCTTCGTGAGCCTGGCAGTGCAAAGAATAGAAAATGGTACGTCATTTCATGCCATTTTGTCAAAATTCATCTTGATATCTTCAGTACAGAGACTGACCCACAGTAGATGCTTCATGTAGCTTTGTTTAATAGAAAGGAGGAAACATGACTATTTTGTTAGTTTTTAGACATTAACGTGTCTTTCTGCATCTATCACTTAAATTCAGAATTATTTAACTAAAAGGAAATTATGATAATTTGGTATTTTGGTTAAAAGCTGAAAGAAAAAATTAGAACTTGTATCATATTAAAATTTGAATGGTTAATGATAAAAGATAACCAATGAAAAGCAAATAATTTCTCTATAAAAGTTTCTTTGTTAAGAAAACATTTCTTTTAGCAAATAAAAATTAAGCTACTATTTTAAACTCTAAAATACCCCAAATTATACCTAAAAACAAAATTAATATATCACATCTCAGTAAGATTGATGACAGTCTGGAATTAATTTTTAAAATGGTGACATGTAAACTATTAAAAGGTAATTAGTTCAATTTTAAGCAAATTTAATTGTCTAAAGTGCAAGCTTTGTTCCTGAATATTAACCTAAAGACAAAAGTGCCAAATGATAAAGCTGAAAGTAAGATCTTTTTTTAATCAGTCAGAATTTAAGCCAAAGGCAATGTAAACCAAAACAATTACCTCAATTACGTAAGTGCTATGTTGTGAAGAGACTGTGTTTACAGGTCAATGGTCGGGTATGTTAATGAAGCGTTTTTACATTAGTTCATATAAAAAGCTTACAGGTTTTCCATAAGCAAGAGGCTGTTTGGGGTGGACCGACTGGAACTGGCCTATTAAGTGGAGCCTTCCCTCTGTGGTGTTTATTATTCTGTTAGTTATCCCTGTCCACTATGGGACCATATTTCCTGGAGGGCAGAGTCCAGATATCCTCTCATCCCATTAATGCTAGTACCTTCTGGCACTAGGAGGCACTCAGTAAAATCTATTTGTTTTTTGTGTGTTTTTTTTTTTAATATTTTTATTTATTTATCCATTTATCCCCCCCTTGCTGCTTGTGCTCGCTGGGTCAGCTAACCATGCCGTGCTGGCGGGCTTGCCTTCACCAGGAGGCCCTGGGCCCCATATGGTAAACGGGAGCCCTACTGATTGAGCCACAGCCGCTTTTCAGTAAAAGCTATTTGAATTCCTTGGTTCTGGGTAGGTGTGAAGGTTTGAATTGTTAAGGATGCTTAAGATGAATGGCTAAATGTTTCATTTAATTTTGCATAAGGCACTAAATTTTAAAAGCCATTAACCTGTATTTAAAAAGAGCTTCTCCGTTTTGTGCTTTGTATTCAATTATCAGCCTGCTCTAATCTCCAGCCAGTTTGGTTGCCTGAAGGAAAACCCAGTCCAGAAGGAGTAGGAGTGAGGACAATTTTTTATGGGACGGAGTTCGCTCTCTCATCAGATGAGAAAATCTTCCCTGAAACTGGATCAGTGCTCCTTCATAGCCCAGCTTTTAGTTTCATATGTAGACATTTTGAGAGACTTCTTATTTAATGAGGATCAGGGGAGGTTGTTAAAAACAAACAAAAACTTTTTGAAAAGGTACATTCTGAAAGCTCATAGCACTGATTTTCCTGTTTTAATTCTTTTAAAATTATATATCCACACATGTGTGTATGTGTTTATATTTTGAGAGTATAAGCAGTAAAAAATTCCAAATTAGAAAAGTGAAAGAACAATATACTTTTTATAAAACTAACAAACACCAAGCCAAATGAAACAAATAAAATAACTACATCAAAAGCCTCTTATCCATATTTGTCAAAATTCTACAGGTGGTAGATAGGATGGATTTAAAATTACTTTCTCCTCAGGAAAAAATCACGTACTGCTAAGTCAAATGCACACTAATTTAGTTACTAAATTTTGACTAGATAGTTAGAATATATTGCTTCCAGGATCATAACCCCATTCTGAAGAGGTTTTCAGTTAGATAATTTACATTATTGGTGTTTTCATGTTAATAACTAGCTCTGAACTTGAAACAATTAAATGATTAGTAAGCATTCATTGGTGCCTCAGGCAAATTTTCAATGAAGGAGCAACTTCCTTTTCCATTTTTATTAAAAAGAATAAAAGGAAAGGAGATTCAGTGAGGTCTAAAATAGAACAACTTCAACAAAAAGCAGACTTTTCCGTATTTTCACTGAGTATATTCCCAAAGCCTAAAGTTTTCTCCAGTGACTTCCTATAGTCAAGGGATTACAGATTTTAAAATGTTGTAAGTTGCCCTGGACATTTGTATTTTAATTATTTTCATTGTTTCAATTAAATCCAATTTTATTGACTTTTAAAATATATATATAGATATTTGGTCTTTTTATTATGGGGAAATAATCTGGTTTTTTTTTTTATATTCTTTCTGTTTTTATTCTTTACGTGTAAACCTATGTGCCAGCTACTTAGCCATGTGCTAAGATTTAATACAGTTCCTATATTCAATTGTTTAAAAGGGTCAGCAAACTTTTTTCTGTAAATATTTAGGCTTGGTGGGTACATACAGCCTCTGTTGCAGCAATTCATCGCTGCAAAATAGACAATCTGTAAGCAAATGGGTGTGATTGTATTGCAATAAAACTCTAGTTATGGATGCTGGAGCATGAATTTCATATTGTTTTCATGTATAATGAAATATTATGCTTCTCTAGATTTTTTCAATCATTTAAGTTATTTAAAAGCCATTAATAGCTTATGGGTTGTACAAAAATAGAACTGGTTCAATTTGGCCCCTGGACTGCAGTTTGCTGACGCCTGGTTTATAGTTTTGGAAAAGGGACATATTTTTATTTATATATCTGATTTATATCGTTCATTGCAGAAATATTCTCCCATTTTAAGAAATTTCATGGACCTCTCTGACCAAAAAAAGAAAAAAGATTTATTCTCAAGTTTTTATTTCATATAATCATATTCATCATTTACCCTTTTAGTATACTTAGCTCTAAATTGATGTGTTTCTAGGAAATGGAGAAAAGCAGAATAAGACGTAACATTTTGTAGTTGGCAAGGGAACTCTACTGTAATTTCTGCTGTCTCCATTTGAAAAAGGAATTACGGCAGTAAAAGAAAAAGTTTTCAAAGCTAAGGCAACCAAGTTGTATCAATAAAACAAATCTCACTTTGTTGCAATGCTTTGCTATATGAAGACAATATTCTTGGCACTTATTCTGCAACTGAAATATAGAATATATTTTGGGAAACATAAGGATGTTATATGTTTTAATTTTTAATTTACGTGCAATTAAACTCAGATAATTAGCATAAACTAAAATGTAATAAATGAAGAAATGTCATAATCAGTGTTTAAGTAGATTACTCAAGAACACACAGTTTCAAATCCAGTTTTATTTCCGATTCCAAAATATATACTTTTTTTTCTGCACACTGACTTCAAGAATGGGTATATACTTGTATTTTTCTCAGAAGGAAACAAGAAACTAAGCATTTTAGCCTCTAGTTAACAAGCAATTAGAGCCAATTTAATTGGAACTTAGAGTGTTTTCACTGCATTAATAAATAATTAACACCAATATATATAAAGAGGTTTGCTCCGCTTGAGAATTGAGATAAGCTCTCCACAGATTAGTTTAACAAGTGGTAGTGCCCTACAGAAGTATTTCTGAGTGCTGTCCTCATGGACATTTGTTTTCTTGTGCTGAAAGTTAGGGAAGCATTTCCATATTGGTGTTTAAAATGGGAATTCACAGTCAAGTTAAAAGCATTGAACCTGATGATGTTTAAGTTTCATTGCAAGGGTGTTCTGTAAATGGAACCATAAAGAAACACACCCATACATACCACATGTACACCTTCTCTCGTCCCCTTAAACATATAAAGTTGGTGACATATATTAATAATTAATATAGTTTATATATTTTAAACTTTTCATTCATGTAAAGGATAAAAGAAAATTTTTCCTGTTTAATTCTGCCAGCAATCTTCCAAGAGCTATAGAATAAAAAAGTATTCATTTGTCAAAACTGAGCACTAGAGAAAAATAGTAGCAGCTTCTCCTTTATTAGCCAACACAAAATAAATATTAGAAATACTGAAATACTAAAATTGACTGATGCTGTTTTAGGATATTTGCCCAAAAATGTACTTTCTACTAAATATTCACCTCATCTCCATATGTTTTCTGCTTTGAAATAGAAAATGAGATAATTTCCAATAATAAGATTTCACTTTTAATAAAACAGATAGTGAGTGTGAAATCTGCCTTTTCCTTATTGAGAAAGTAAATAAAATAAAGTCTAACTTAATATATGATTCAGGATATAAATGGTCTCTTTCTGAGGGCCTAAATCATTCATACATAAAATCCTTTACCTGAGCAGGCAGCAGGACTTAATTGGACCCGAACTTTTTTTCTTCCACACTGGTGAATAATAAAAATCAGTAAAGACAAAATTATTTTTACCTTTGATAGTTCCTCTCAAGATTTTAAAATTAATTCATAAAAGTGGAAAAATCATGAAGGATTAGGGAAAAGTAAATGTAGTCAATATTTTCACTGTCTATTTAATTCCTGTGGATGGATAAAATAAGTCACATGCCTAGAAGCAAACTCTGCATGCTACAATTTGAGTATCTTCTTTTTTCCATCCAAAGTATGATTTTTTAAATCATTTTTCAAGTGCTAATTGTTTTATAAACATAATATGGTAGGAGAAAATTTAGACCAAGGCAAATGGAAACAAGCAGTCTTTTCTACTTACCCTACATCAATTCCCATTTGAGCAAGTGGTGAAACCATGGCACAAGAAACACTAGTTTACTCTAATATTTGCCTTTATAATATAGGCAGATTAGAAAACTAATCAAATGATCTACAGTTCTACAAATTACAATAGCACTTAAAATTTCCATCATTTTAAGTCTCTCTGGCTATTCAGAAGCTTTATTCAATCATTGATACAGTCAGTCAACAAAAATAAAATTCATCTAATTTTTAAAAAATACATATTCTAAAATCAGAAAAAGTAGTTAATGTCCCTATCATCTTCCAAGGCATTTTGAGTTCTCTAAAGGTAGAATCAAGAAAATATAAATCCTTTATTATCTGATTTAGTAGTGAGGAATAGATTTTATATATTGTAAAACATGGGGGAAATATTTATGTAAAATTCAGTACTTGAAAACAAACTTTTTAAAATTTCTCCTTAAGTAGATGTAAAAATATTTATTCAAGCATTTTTCCAGGTAAGATAGAAATTTTTAAACACATTTATCATTGTAAGATTCAAATCTGAATTTTTTTTGTCTCTTTTCATATTAATAAAATCTTTTATCTAAGCACCAAAACGCTGGTAAACTTTAAAACAGCTCAGTTTGAGATTTTTGTCATAACTACATATGAGCTAATAAACTTGTATGAAATCTCCCCATCTAGGCAGTATCTGTGTAAGCATATTTTGCCTAGTTGGAGGCACATGATCAGAAGTCACAACCCTTAATAAAGATTAATGTCTGCTGGAAGCACTCTCCCTGCAGCATTGAGATTTTTTTCTCCAAGGCCAACATGGAAGTAAGAATAAGTTGGAAAATAAGCTCAGATCTTTGCAAATGGGGACTGTGGAGGAAAAAAAAGTAGTATGTCTTCAGGACACCAGGGAGAAGGTGCCCCGAAATGCAACCTGTTTAAGTTCAGCAGGCTTATCTTTCTCTAGGCACCTGCCTAAGTCTGCCTCCATGTTTGCCAAGCAAGGCCTTCTAATGCTAATTTTATGTCCCAGTGGGGACACCTACTTTGAAGAGATATTTCCCAATGTAAATTATTAAATTGATCTTGTGGCACACAAATTGATCTCATGTACATTTCGGCAGTGTGAGTCATCCCCCTTAAGGACCAGCAAATTTTGTTATTTTTTTAAAAGGCAGTAGGAATAATTTAAAAGCATTTCACTCTTTTGGAAAAGGTGGCAATAACTGAAATGTTTCCTTCTGTCTTACCTTTTCTTTTTCTTTACATTCGTATTAGTGTTGCATTTGATTTTATGTGACTTAGCAAATTTGATTTTATATGACTTTTAGCAAATACGTTCCTTAGTGAGATTTTTGTTTTCTTTAGAAAAGGCTTTAATCACTGTTTCTATGTAATGGATCCTCTGATTTAATATCCAGTTTTCTGATTATTACACATAGGCTTAAAGATGTATTGCATAATGACTGAAGGACAGATACTATCTAGAGTGGAGGAGGTGAACATAGCAATTCATGAATTATTGCTCTATTTCTGTAGAGGTAAAGAGGGTTAGACTACGCAGGTCCTTGAAGTTACATTTAGTATTTGGGCTTCTATCCCAGCAATGATAGAAAGTCATTCAAGGGTTTTCAGCATTTTATTTTGAAAAGATCATTCTGGCTGAGTAAGAAGAATAGCTGAGTGTTGAGAAAAACAAAGTGCTTAATAACTTGGGAAATTGCCAGAGAGATAGCAAAACAAAGTAGGCAGGTCAGTTCCTGCAGAACTTTTGACTGAAAAGACAGAGTGAGGAAGTGGCAGTTAGCTTGGTGAATTTATCCATGCCCAATCTTGCAGGTTAAGAAACAAGTTGACTGGACTTAGTTCTTATCCTGGAGGCTTTATTTTTTTAAAAATCAACGATTCTCAAAACAAAAAAGCAGAGAAGCTATCATGTTCCCGTTTTACAGATGAGGAAACTGAGGCTCAGGTAAAGCAGATAGTTTTCCCACATGACAAAGTCAGTTGGGGTTGAACAGGTATTCAAATCTGCTTTCTGATTCCAAAGTCCATGCTTTTTCCAACTCAGCACACAGCCTTTCTCTATTGCCTGTGAATCAATCACTTGGTAAGCTCCAGCTCCTCTAAAACAACAACAACAACCATTAGCATATTTGGGAGTTAAATTCTTCTCATGGGCTCATTATTGAGATTCAGGGGAGAGTGCCCTTATACAGTCAACATAAAGTAGGCTCTAGTCTCTTACTGACCATAATATGTCCTCTTTGATACCCCTTCCCCCAAAGGGAAAAGTAACAGTTTCTTCACAAAAAATTATATTTTATGTGAAAATGACTGACTTCTTAATAAAAACTCTAAGTGTTTTCTTTGTGAAGTGCAAACTTTACAACTTCCACAAACTTAGAGAAGATTTATGTTAGTCAAATTCTCTGTGCCTGATTCTGATGTTTCTGTATAATAAGTATTGACTGAGTTGTTTTCTATGTCATAGAATACAGTTGAGTGAAATTTGAATTTGCTTATGATATTTAAGGTTAATTAACTAAGTATATTATTCCTGCTTTCAAAATTCACTTGTGATACTTGTTTTATATATTAATTGCCATGTCCATTCAAATCACTATTTGCAGAGTAAATAATTAGCTTCTTGAAAGTATAAAGAGAAGATAATTTTAAAATTTGCCAATTATTCTTCTCTTCTGAGAACATTAACCTATATTACCCATTATAAGGAAATGAGTTAAATACTTTTTATTCTATAACTTTCCAAGGAATGTCTACAGCCCTTGAACTGCTGTGAGAAGTGCTGCAGAGAATCTGAACGTTAGAGAAAAATTGTGTGAAAATCATTTGGAAACATAACATCAAGTAGTTGCTAACACAACTCAACAACAATCCATCAAACTGTGAGAGGCATCTTCAGAGCCTGTTAGTAGGTGGGGAGAGGAGAAACGGAAGGGAAATCACATCCTAGTCCAGATGGCACAAATGAGTACCTGCTCTGAAGACTGGCCCTGTTATCACTCAGCTTATCTGTGCTCTGTTCAGTGATAAATTGAGTAGACAAACCCCACCAGGCTCCCTCTGTTGGATGCTTTGATAATCCTTTAAGAAGTTTAATCTCAAGGAATGACTGGTGAATTTACTGTCAATATAATATTGACATTACAATTACCTTTAAAAGATAAAAAATGGAAAACATTGGATAATATAAGGACTGTGTTTTGGCATCTTGGTTGCCAGTTAACTGAATTCCGTTTTAGCTAAGCAGACAGTTTGTTTGCAGTTAAACTTGGAAGTTATATTAAATAAGAATTTGAAATCAGAAGATCAGGGATCAAGTTATACCTGGTCCACTTATTAATTATACCTTTGGACATCTTGTACTCTTTCAAAACATTTATTTCCTCATTAACAAAATGGGAAATGAAATAGCACCAAACTCAAAAGACTTTTTGTAAATTAAAATATTTTATATTTGAAAATAAATTTCTAAATTACAAAAAAATTTGATATAAGAAATTATTTGGATATACGAAATAATAAGGAAATAATAAATTGAATGCTTTTGGCTTTATTATAGCAACCAGGTAAAATAACTGGACTATAATCTTCCTCTACATCAGTCTTCTCTAAACATTTTTTGATCATGTAATCCTATCAATTAAATATTTTTGAATTTGCATCCCCTGGCAATGTGTATTTTAAAAATAAAATATACAACTATTACTAGCTAATTGCCAACAATATACACACAATGTCAGTCTTATTGTTAAAAATAGTTGATTTGTCCATTTTTCAAATTTATTCCTGGATAGTTTTGATTTTCATAGACCAATTTCTTGTCAGATCTGACTAAATCATCAATATTCTTTATCTCATAATGTGGCCAAGAAACAGCTTGTATTGGGAGAATAAGTATCATCTCTGTCATTTCACTGTTGTTTGTGTTTGCAATTTTAGTATAACATTCTTTTCAAGAATCTTATTTACCCACCTTTCAGTTTAGGAGAGTTAATAAACAAATAAAAAGTCCATTGTCAATCATCTTCTCTCTTTACAGGAAATCTTGGTACCATATGTAAAATAGTACTATGTGACATATGGATAAAGTGAAGACACCAATGCCAATCCTTATATTAAGTATGAGTAATGCTTAATTATTTCTAATTTTAAAATAAGATAGAAGGTCTAAATTTTTCTTCCAATGTAACATATTCCATACCCAGACATTGCTAGCACTTTACTCTGAGAATCATTCACCTGGATAAGTCTAAAGATTGCTAATAAAACAAATAAATACATCTTAAGTTCATTAATTTTTCATTTTCTCACATGATCATTTTTATTCCATTAATAACTAAAATTTTCACTATTATAAATAAATGGTGAAGTAAAAAGACTTTTGAAGTTCCCTGTCTATTGCATACCTCATTTATGAGACAACATTCACTTCAAACATTCAAAGATATACTTGATATTTTTAATTTTCACAATAATACCAAATTATAAAC
Source organism: Tolypeutes matacus (assembly GCA_026826555.1). NCBI lineage: Eukaryota > Metazoa > Chordata > Mammalia > Cingulata > Chlamyphoridae > Tolypeutes > Tolypeutes matacus. Next base: position 39,468,084 of record JAKSZT010000049.1, read on the forward strand.
TATGACTTTGAACTTATGAAGTGTTCATTTTAGATGAATTTTTAAAAAAATCCACAGAGTTGGAAATTTGTGTTAGCTTATACTAAAGAGCACACAAAAGTCATATTTCATGTGATATGTGATAAAAGATATGTAAAGATTAATTCATTTCATCTATAAAAGTAGAGGCAGTATTTACTGTTTAATATTAGTTGATAGTACTTAGAACATAGGCATTCTTTAAATATATGAGGTTTTGGTATTCTAATTGCAGAATCAAGTAAGTTGATTAAAAAATTCCAACTTTAATATTAAAAATGACCATTGAGCATGCAGCAAATTCAACTATGCCACATAACAATGTGCAGCCCTAACTTCAGCAATGTGTGGTCTAAACTTTTTCAGGAAATTTCAAATCTTCAAATATTCTAACCTGATATTAGAACATATTTTGTTTTTAGAAAATGGCCACCATAGCTATTACTCAAAAGTCATACATGTAGTTTGTTTTGAAAGCACAGGTTAACTTTAACTTATGAGAAAGGGTTTTTATGATTGAAAATTTCAGATGTCTCAAGAACTTACTCCTAAGAAATCTCTTGCCAATTGGTCTTCTTGAGAAGAGACTGATGTTGCTCTGTTATAATCTCATAATTTAAAAATCCCATTAATACCAAGTGGAATAATGTAAACGTACCTTCTTGAATCATTTTTCTCTGTCCTGTTAGCTTGGGGTTCACTCAAACAATATACCTGTTTTTACAAGTATTGGACTGACTATTAACGTCATGAAGTGTGCCCAAGTGATGGCAGGATAAGGTTGGCTTATCCTACTGTAATCATTTCACACTAGATAGGGAAACAGACCAGGTTATAGATACATAGGATATAGCAATACCTTTAGACAGTGTTCAAGCATTAGAAGGCCTAATTTTGCTTTGAAGTTATAGTGCATTTCTCCTTGGCCTTCCATTAGCTGCTGCATGGGGGACAAGAATTGAAAAATGCTGGTAACAACTTTAAAATCAAGGACCATTCAGGGGTAGCAGCACTTCCATGAGTTTACACAAACTTTGCTTCTATTCACGGATCCACCAATTAAGAAATTTTTTTAAAAAAAAGGTCAATCAGGCACGCACTAATAAATATACACACATTTAAGGAACAATACTAAGGTAAATTTTTATTTCTTCAGTTCCATTTCTTTTCGGGTTTAGAACTTTTAGACCTCTGTAACTGAGGAACAGAAAGAACAACATAGAATATCCTGCTTTTATTAAATTAATGTCCCTGGCACTGTGTTAAGAAATTTTACATACTTTATTTTATTTTATCCTTTCTACAATCCTATGAAATATGTATATTTTTTACAGATAAGGAAACCTAAAGAAATTAGGTAGTTTAACTGAAGTCACGCAGGCAATAAGTGAGACATTAAGACTGACATATGAATCAGAGGCTTTCTATTTCAATGTTTTTGTTAAATCTTCATTTAGATAAAATTCATTTCAGGAATATCAAGGAAGCACTATCTCTACTTCATCTGCTTGCTGATGCTTGAAATTCTACCATAAAAGATTAATCCCTTTAGTAGGAAACTATTCAACCTTTATTAAAATGAAAATACCTCAGGTTATAGGATCATATCAAGCCATAACAATTTTTAACACCTCAGTGTGAATGAAAGCTATGTTGTTTAGAATGTTTTCACTGTAACAGAAAATTAAACCTAAACCGATAGACAAAATACAGAGTATTTTGGTTCACATAACCTCAATGCCAAGGTTTGGGGATGTGACCATGCTGTTCTTTGTAATTCTTTTTCTGTAATTTCCTCTGCAATTCTTATGGATTAGCCCTCTTCCCTCCCTAGCCTTCATCTCAGGGAGGATGCAGAATGGCCAAGGATTTCATGAACAGTGAAGGTCACTTCAGGAAGCTTTCTCAGAGAGAAAGGGTGCTTTTATCTCCCTGTAAATCTTGCCTGGTATCTGATCAGCTCAAGCCATTCCTGAACCAGCCTCTGTGGCTGCTCACTCATCAATTGGTTTAGAGTTCTCCATCCTTGAAGTGAGCACTGAGGCAAAGGGAGTAGGATTATACTGACAGGATTAGATCAGAGATTAGTATAGCTGACTGGATCTCCAAACAACCCCAAGAGCTTTCTTTTTCTTTGTAATAATAAATTTTTAAAGAGAAATTTTAGATTGACATTTACAGAAAAATTACACCAAATATATAGGGAATTCCCATATAACACCCTCACACACACACACACACACACACACAGTTTCCCCTATTATTAACATCTTACATTAGTGTGCTCCATTTATTACAACTGATGAACCAATATTGAAGTCTGTAGTTTGCAATATGGTTTACACTTTGTGCTGTACAATTTTATAGGCTTTGACAAATATATAATGTCATGTGTCTGTCATTGCGGTATCATACAGAGCAATTTCACTGCTCTACATGTGCCCTGTGTTCAAGCTATTCATCCCTCCACCTCCCTTCTGAACCCCTGGCAACCACTATCTTTATATCAATGCTACAAGTTCTTCCATTAACACATGGTAATAACTCCAATAACAATAAATCTACTTTTGCCCATGGTTACACTGCCCCCTTATGTTTGTTCATTCCTCAATCTTGAGGGATTTGGGCTAATGTCTGTTCTGACTGCTTAAGGCTGAGAGGGGAATAAGATATTATGGGGCAGGTGGAAGGAATTGTTTTGCTTGCAATTGTGGATACTCCTTGTTTTGGGGGATGGGACTTGTACATCATCATCATTTTGTTGTTTGTCCAGGGCAAAAGGAAAGTAGGAGTTGGCCACAACTCTGCAAGGATTCAGGGCTCAATGAGTATATGAACAATCTGAAGATTTAAGTCTCTGAGAGATTTATTTAATGTATATATTGAAAATGATAGATTCGAATAAAAGGAGTAGAAGAATCATGAGTAGGGGAATTATAAATGAGGGTGACTACGTTATATTGGGAAAATAGATTATCACATATTCCCAAATAGGGCCTATCAAAGAGGTGTTGATTTCATGAGGCTGTGTACCTTGCCTCTGCTAAGCTGATGTCCCTAGAGCCCTCAGGAGCACTCTTGTTTGAGGCTTTGTTTACTGTGGTAGTTTGTGAAATCTGAGACTTGCATAGGTGTAACCTCTAGAACGACCTTCCAACTCACTTTGAAATCTCTTAGCCATAAAAACTCTTTTTTGATTTAATATTTCCCCCTTTTGCTCAGGTTAAGAATACAAATATAAGAATGTTTTTTCAGGATTTATAACAAAGGAATGTCACTAGGAAAGGGTATTGATAGTGGAATGATATATGGGGGAAAATACACTTAAAACAAACTTCTATGAAATATGAATGTTTTCATTTTGCCATAGGTATGTTTTCTTGATATATAGAGGCCCATACAGTAGCTAACAAAATATTAAACTTCCATCCTGGGAAAGCCCTGCTACTTTCTCAAATAAAATGGCAAAAATCTCTGGAATATATAAGCCATGCCAAAGAAAAGAAAACAGGCCTAAATGCCAAGCTTTCAATCTTAATGCTTGTACTTATGAACCTAATTCCTGTAAAAATGAAATTTAGCTTAATTATAATTAATGCCTGAGAGTTACCTCCTTAAAACCTCCTTGTTTCTCAAATGTGGCTTCTAAGCCAAACTCAGCAAATAAATATACTACATCTTCCCAGTGTGGGACATAACTCTCAGGAATGAACTTCCCTGGCACCAAGAGAATATTATCAAGCACTAACCAGTGATACATTTGGAAAAAGACCCAAGAGCATTTAAAAAACTTATGCCTGGATCACATCTCACACAACTGAGATCAGAATCTGGGGGTCATACAATGGGTAGCTGACAACCATATTTGTGAAAAACTTCCCCAAATTAGTTTAATGTGCAGGATTTAGAATCACTTTGACTCATATTTTCTAACAAAGGTCAATCTACTACCTAATGCATTAGGCTACAATATAACATGGGAGAGTTCAGTGGGATTCAGGGGGAGATATTAACTTTATACTTGGCCTTAGTGTCAAAAGAATAATACTGATGACAAGAAGAAAGTAAGATAGAGAACTGGCTACCTGAGATATGTATAAAGCTCAGGGGTCAAGAGACAAGGAAGAAGAACTACAGAAAAAAAGCAAAGTAGAGAAGAAAATAAAAGTTAACTTTTCCTACTTTACTTAAGGCTCATTCTTATGTATTGTCTTATAGTAAAGACAATCTTATAACTTCCATTTAAAAAATAAAATACTTTATTTTTTAAAAGTAATGTCTCATCTATTCTCTTTTGCATAAACCATGATTTGGCTACATTTGGGAGTTTCAAGATTTTGTCAATTTAAAATTTTCTGATAAGGAAAGTTATTTGTAAATAAGATGACATGGATAAATTGAGATGCACTTCAAATTCTTATACTGTGAAAATACGAAATCACATTTAAATACATGTTTGCAAGCCAATCAAAATCTCCCTGGGATTTTGTGTTTTCTTGTGTTTGTGAAATTTAACCTAATTAATATAAAATTTGTCTGAAAGAAAATATAGATAAATCTAGTTAGGGCAATATTCATGCAAAAAACTAGGAATGGAGAATTAGTTCTGCATGATGTTAAAAAATTTTCAGTGATGCAGTATGTAGCAGTGTGAAATGTATGCAAGAATAGGTAAATCACTAAAATGAAACAGACAAGAAGCAAGCTTTATCAAAAGTGTAAAATATCTGAATATCAAAATGGGCTGAAATAAAAGTAAATTAAAAATTAGAAAATGTAGGAAATGCTGTAAACAGACATTTTTAAAAGAGTTTGGTATTTTTGTAAGTACTTCAAATATCAAAGAAATATATAATTTAGAAATTGAAAGCCCCCATATCTCATCCTCCAGAGATTAACATGTTGACATTTTGGTATACATTCCCCCAGATTTGTAATTTGTTTATTATAAAAATATAACTGCTTTTGTTATTTTTCAATTTATGTCTTTCATTTTATATTTCCTCTCTGTCTTTAGAGAACTAAGTTTGTTTCGGAACTGAGAATTACTCTTGCAAAAGGTATTTGACCAATACCTTATTGGTGAACATTTGTGTTGCTCATAATTTATCACCATTACAGTAATGCTGTAATAAATATCTGTGAACAGGTAACTTTGCAATCTCCTATTCAAGTCCTTGTTTAAACAGGATTATTAAAATTTATTAGAAATTTACATTTTTAAAGAAATGTTATTTAAATTGATGACAAAAATAATTTGTTATCGACTTAAACATGGAAAGAAGCATTAAAAGTAAAAATTTATAAAAGAGGAAATGGAAATTGCTACCATCTACAGAAAAATACTTCACTTGTGGTAGAAATAAAAAAATACACTAAACATGGACATGGAATTTTCCACTCAGCAAAATTGTTTTATAATATATTTTTAAACTAATATGCATCAAGAATTTCTTAATACCCAGTAAATAATTATAAATATATACAGAAAACTTTAGACAACTTGAAAAATCAGTTTATGAAAAAATAATAACATATCAACATATTAACATGACAATTATAACAACATGTTAACAGTGTTTTGAGGGTTAGCCATATGATTTCTTACTTCATGTGTTTGTGGGTTTTTTTCTCAAAATGTATGTTTTTATGAAAGAAAAAAAACTTATGACAAAGATTAATTATTTTCCCTAAACATCATCTATATATTTATATTTCCACATACTAGCTTTCCAAAATGTAATGCATAACTTTGTTTTAACAGGGTGCAGTTTTTACATTAATGTTACAGTATAGTGTTGTAATTTATATGGTAGCAACTTTTTATTATATACTTTAAGGACAACAGAAAAGAACACTTTTCATTAGAGTAAGTACAAAAAAGTGGATAATGGCAACTTTCAAAATCCAACCACCACAGGAATTTCTCAAGAGGTTGTTCATATGCCTTACTATAGTCCTTAGAAGGTTTACAAAATTAATGATGTTGAGATATGTGAAGAGACCACATACTATAATATCCATTTTTCCTTTGATTATGGGTCCAGTCAGAACCTTTAATACAAGGGTTGGGAATATTTAAAATGGTCTATCTTTTCTCATCAGATGTCTTAAGGCTACCAACATCTTGATATTCCTCTCTGGCATACTAGTCTAAATCTATCTCAATGCTAGACATGAAGAAAATGGCATTCATCTATCCCTTTTTATATCCATGATTATTTTTAGCACCATAAGTGAAAAATAGGCATTGGCTAGAAATATGGATTACTTCAATTTTATCTTCATTTCATTCCACATTCTGGGTTTATTAAATTTGTGTGTCATTACAAAATAAGGTTAATCAATCACTATTATCTGCTTTTTGCTCATATTGTCAGGTAAAATGATACCTTCTAAACACTAGATCATAATTTCTGTATAGGTGAAGATGCTGTTTTAGTTATATTTGTGTACTAATGAGGTAGTTCTGTGTTGGTGCACAGCAAGAACTTAATTTATATCCACAGGTATTAACCTGAAACCACACAGTATATCTTTTTTAAAATTTTTTGGTGGGAGTGAGGTAGAAGAGCTCAATTTCATTATATTACTGCAACACATTATTTTCTTTGACTTCTAATTTCATATTGAAAAATCTGCACATTAATGCCACAGAAAGGACATTAATTCAAATTCCAGAAGAAAAGAACAGAGAACTTTGTCTTCCCATCTTTCAAGAAAATGAGAATTCCAAATTCATATATTGTCAGAAAAATCAGGAAAAGAAGTATAGTAAATTATATCAGTCATCAATAGATCAAGCAAATGGTAGGATTTCAAATATATTTTGAATTAGGAACTTTGAAGTCATCTCAGGGGAATGGGGTTGCATTAGCCCACGGAAAGCTATAGTCAAATCAGTTTTCAGAACAGTTGATTATTTTGAAGCCTATAGCATTCTGTGGGCATTCAAAGCTGCTGACAATAATATGTCAGTCTTCTTTTGTTTTATTAATGATTTCTTAGCTATAAAGCAAATACCATATAATGGGTGGGCTTAACAACAGGAATTTATTGGTTCACAGTTTCAGAGGCTAGATGGTTTGCTCATTCTGGGGTTGGTATGTTCTGGCTGGTGGTAATCTTTGGGGTTCCTTGTCTTTTAGGTTACATGGCAATGCACATGACAGCATATCCCCCTTTTCCGGATTTGTTGACTTCCAACTACTGGCTGGTTCTCATGTCTTTTTTCTGTGGCCTTCTCTATTAGGACTCATAGTGATTCAGTTGGGCCACACCGTAATCAAGGTAACTTTATGACAGATATAGGCCATTAAATATCTTGTCATAACTCACAAAATTGTGCGGGAGAGAGTTTAAACTATAATGTAAACTATAACCCACATTTAGTGGCAAAGCTCCAATAAGTGTTCATCATTTGTAACAAATGTACCACACTAGTAAAGGATGTTGTTAATGTGGGAAAGTGTGGGAAGGTTAAGGAGTGGGGCATATGGGAATCCCCTGCATTTTTTATGTCTCATTTATGTAATCTAAGTATCTTTTAAAAATTTTTTTAAAGAAAAAAAAAAGGCCCTATTTATAATGGATTCATACCCATAAGAATAGACTGAGATTAAGAACATATTTTTCTGGAGTACACAACTACAAGCCACCACACCTTTGTTTCTGTATTTCTCTTTGTGCTCATAACCAGATGCCATTAGAAAGTAAGATGATATACCAAATTATTTCATGTCTCTCTGATTTATTTTTTGTTTTTGTTTTTCTGTCTGAATTGTCATTGACCTTAATAGTCAGTTGAAAAGCCTCTACTCAACTTTCAAACATGTCAGGGATAATTTAATAATTTTATCCAGTAAACATTACATGAAATGTCAAGCTGGACGAAGTGTTTGTTTCTCTTTGGTGTTCCTAAGCATCCCATCTGTCTTCTGCTAAAGTCCTCAAAATTTTATTGAAAATTTTCTGTTTACATATTTTTTGCAAAATGCAGTGAACTCAGAAAACCCTAGTTTGCTGTAAGGATAAAGATGCACAAACTCAGGAAATGTCTGACGTCTGAGAGGATAATTGGGGATGGCAGGTTTCTTCCACAGCAGCAGGTTATCAAGGGCAAGATGTGCAAGTCATTACATAGAAACTTAATCACTGAGATGGCATGGCTACCCTCTATGATCCTTCCTTGTCACCGAACTAGCTTAATATTTCCTTCCAGATTATGTTCATCTTTCTATTGCAAAGCTTTTTGCTTATTTAGTTTCCGCTTCCTTGTAACATCAGCATGCTATGGTCATCGCGGCTTCTACTCCAGGTTATGGCTTCTCTCAGGCATATTTTCACTTTCTTTTTACAGTTCTAACTACTTTGCATGCCCAAGAATAGAAATCTGGGAATGTGAATCTGATTTATTAAAGCTTATCTTTTTTTTTCAAGCTGAAATCATAGGATGCTGCCTATTCTTGGTTCGCTCCCTTGATCCATTCAAACATGCCCAAAGCACAAAGTCACATGGTACCTAAGATGGCTGCTGAGGCTCAACTCTTCAATAGTGTCTGTTGGCAGGAAAATTCTCCTTCAAAAGGACTATGGTTTCAGCAGCCTGACATCAGTGCCCACCTATGCCACCAGAGTTCATGTACTTCCTCAAAAGCAGGGACTATCTTATTGCTGTTTGTAACTCCAGGGCTCGGAATAGTGCCTGATGCATGTTATATGTTTAATACAAGTGTGTCAAACTGAAATATTAAAAATTTGTTCATTCATGTATTCAATAAATATTTCTTAGTATCTACTACATGCTGGGTGCTGTAGCTAAGTACTGTGTTAAGGTGATGCATATGCAAACACATCCAATACCCTCATAGTTTATAGATATGAAGAGGAGAAATTAATATATAAATACACCAAGGATCAATTTTACTCACGATAAATGCAATGAGGATTACCTAACTTCTGTAGAACTGATTCTTTGCTTACCAAATGTCTGATTCTAATTTGACTTCCCATGTGCTTTCCTTACGGAAGATATATATTCATTAGTAGGTATGATTATCTGTGTCCTCTTAATAGGTCTGGTTATCATTGGAAATTAATAACATGACACTCTAGTTTAGATATTAGTCTTCTGGAATGTGATTAGCATATTTGCCTCACTGACATTGTGGCTGGAAAATTCTTGATTGAGAGGGGCTGTCCTGCGCATTGTAAGATTTTTGGTAACATCCATGGCCTATACCCACCATATATTAGCAAACTTCCCTCAGCTGTGAGAAACAAAAATGTCTCCAGACATTGCCAAATGTCTTCTGGTATGAATCTGAGTGTAATTCAGATAATATGGTAGAAATGGAACACAAAAAAAATTCTCCAGTTCTATAAATAAGGCCCTTGGAATAACATTACATGGAGTAGCTGTGTGCTCTCACTGTATTCTTGTGGTTGCAAATGGATATGTATCCTTAGGTAGGAGGATACAGTGGCTCATGTACACCAACACACAGGATCTTAACTTATTTACCTCTCTTATCCGAGGACAGTTTGTCAGAAAGGAGACACCAGAGCTTAATATAGTTTATGTATAGGAAACTCTGGCTCAATGGCTGCTGTTTTCTTGATTGAAAAAGGAGCCTTCTGGAGACTTAAAGGATGCTTTGCAGCTACCCAGAAGAAAAGGAGTTTAAAACAAAGCCTGCTTCCATCTTCCCCATGTGATATAATCTCCCTCTCAATTGGAGGTGGAGTGGACATCACCATCTCAGACTACTCAGGATTGGGGGAAGAGCTATGGACTAGAGTGGACTTACTAGTATTCTACTATAGACATATTGTGATTCAAGCATTGGAAGAAATTACAACATTGATGTGGAGCCAGTGGCTACTGGAGGCTCTGGGGGCAGGGAGAGGGAAAAACAGTTGTAATACAGGGGCTTTTTCAGGACTTGGGAATTGTCCTGAGTGACATTGCAACGACAGATATAGGCCATTTTATATCATCACATACCATGCAGAACTGTGTGGGAAAGAGTGTGGTCTACAATGTGAACTACGGTCCATGCTTAATAGCAAAGTCCCAAGATGTGTTTATCAATTGCAATTAATGTGCCACACTAATGAAGGATGTTTATGTGGGAGGTTGTGGGAGGTGTGGGAGATGGAGCATATGGGAATTCCTATATTTTGCGTAACATTTATGTAATCTAAGTATCTTTTCAAAAAAAAAAGATTAAAAAAAAAAAAAACCTGCTTTAGGCATTCTACTTAAAAAGTTTATGTGCATGTGTGTGTGTGCATGTGTGCATGTACACACGGGTTTACCTTTATCTTCAACTTTAGAAATACCCTCTTAACAAAACTATAGACTGAAGTAAACTCCTTCAAAACTCATTTTCTTTATTCCTTATCATACATTTATCTTTATATCATCAGTCTTCAATTTTCAATGTTTCCTTTATGTAATTATAATTTGTCACTCTGAATTCAAAATAAACAGATACTGTTAATAAAAATACACACACATACTATTTAGAGTAGAAGACCTAGGACTCAATCCTAATTCAGTTAGTGTGTGTCTACTCTAATCTTCTAAAGTCACTATTTTCAGCATCGTTTAAAAGAAATCTAAACTTGAAAGATAAAAATAAAACCTACTGTAGAGCAACAGGAACTCTCATTCATTGTGATGGGAATACAAAATGGTACAGCCACTTTGGAAGACAGTTTGGCAGTTTTTTTATAAAGCTAAACATAGGTTTTCCATTTGATCCAGCAATTGTACTTTTACGTATTTATCCAAAGGAAATGAAAACCCATGTCTACATGAAAACCTGCACAGGAATGCTTATAACAGCTTTATTCATAATTGCCAAAAATTGGAAGCTGCCAAGATGCCCTTCAATAGGTGAATGGATAAATAAACCGTTGTAATCCATACAATGGAATATTATTAGATATAAAAAGAAATGAACTATCAAGCCATGAAAAGACATGGAAGAACCTTATATGCATATTGCTAAATGAAAAGAAACCAGTCTGAAAAGTTATACCATATGATTCCAACTATATGACACCCTGGAAAAGACAAAACTATAGAGACAGTAAAAAGACCAGTGGTTTCCACGGATTCAGTACAGAAGAGGAGAGGGATGAATAGGTGGAACATAGGGCATTTTTAGGGCAGTGGCGCTATTCTGTAAGATACATGACATTATAAATTCGTCAAAAGCCATAGAATTATGCAGCAGAAAGAGGGGACCTTAATGTAAACTTTAGTTGGTAATAATGTATTAATATTGGTCCATTGATTAAAACAAATGTACAAAACTAATGCAAGATGATAATAACAGGTGTAACTGTGTTTGTGGAAGGGGAATACAGGAACTTTCTGTGCAATTTTTCTGTAATACTAAAACTGCTCTGAAAATAAAGTTTATTATTATAAAATATTAGTAATGAAACTTACTCTGTTCTTAAGTTTGAAAACATTTTGTCAATTGTAAATGTCATGAATTTTTAGGATAATGATGAGAAAGAGCAACTGTTGGAAGTTTTGTCTATTGCTACTGAAGATGAAGGAAGTGGAAGGATATCTGTATCTGTTATTTTACACAACCTTTGATACATAGCATGTAGGACCCCCAAATCTAAACTTCATAAATGTATTATGTCGAAAGCAAATATACACGAGAGATAAGGATTTAAAATTATAGACAAATGGCTCATTAAATGCCAAAGGCCTTAATCATCACTGTTGCAGATAACAGGTGCTCAGGGTGAAGGTCTGTGTTTTGAGAGCTCTACATAAGATTGAATCAGTATCAGTTCCCGCTGACTTCGATGAGAGAGCCACAGTTTAAAAGAAATAATTTTTAAAGAAGAAAGAAGAAAGGAAAAGTCCACCCTAAGCAAAAAATATAGGTTGACACTTGTAGAGAATGCTTTAACTTCTGATGAATCACACCTGACCACTGAGGTTTCCTATATATTTACTCAGACATAAGTCAGAATTGCACCTGCACTGCACATTTCTCCCTCATTAAATCCTTCTTCATCCATGGAAAACCGACTGATGCTTACCCTGTTCCTCCTGTGTGGCCTGAAGAACTTTAATGGGGTGGAATCACATAATAACTGAGCATTCCCTGGTCTGGTGAACAAACTGCACATACTGAACAAATACGGGGAAATGTTTCTCCAAAGGGCTGATTTGCAGTTTAATTTAAAGCTGCCCCAGGGTAGCCATCCTGTCTCATCTGGCCTCTTTATGTTTGTGTTACCACAGAATCAGACTGATTCCTACCTTTTAGTGTAGGACTATGACTTCCAAATCACAGAAGAATGAAATCCCTCCCCTGATATTCATCTGAAAACTCAGCTTCAGAGCCACTGGTCCTCATGGTGCTTGTCAATATCCATTTCTTACAGAAGTTCCAAAGCAGCCCTGGGAGGCTAATATGGAGGTTATATTGCTGCGACTGCCCTGCCCATGGCTGACATCGCCAGCCCTATACTCAGAATTCCTTAGTGTTGTACTTTTATGTGCTGTATGTCAGAATTTTTCACAATTATAATGGGCCTTTAAAAATTATTAATTTTATCTGACATTTACTGGGCATATGCTGTATGTCTGGCACTGCGGCTAAGCATTCCTCACACATTATCTCATTTAATACTTAAACCAATTACGTGAAATTTGTACTATTACCATCCTCTTTATAGCTGAAGAAAATGAGCCTAGTTACAAAACATGACCTACAAATGGAAATTGAAGTAAATTTTTCCAATTTTTTAGGAAATGATAGTAATTTACTTATGTTTGAATGTTACAGTACATTATAGCATAAACATATGTGCCTTTTAGTCTCGTTTTAATCTCATGATTATTAAAGACAGAGTCATTGCCTCATTTTACGAAGGAAGAAACCAAGGTGCAGAGTTTTTAAGTAACTGGACAATATTATTGGGTGGGTTTTTAAAATTCAGGCCCACTAACCATAAAGTAGGTGCTCCTCTGTTCTCTTATAAATACCAGAGTATCTCCCTAACCCATAAAATAAACAGAGAGCCATTCAAGCACAAGTTTAAAATACCCTTTAGAGAGCAAAGGTTTGAGATTGCCACTAACGTTTTCTTTAATGGTTTGTATTTTAGACCAGAGGTTGGCAAACTATGGCCCATTGGCCAAATCTGACCTACCACTTGGTTTTGTAAATAAAGTTTTATTGGAACATAATCACACTCATTCTTTTATGTATTGTTTAAAGCTGTTTCAATGCTACAACTACAATAGCAGAGTTGAGTAGTTGTGGCAGAGATGGTATGGCATGCAAAGCCTAAAATAGGTACTATCTGGTTCTGTACCAAAAAGTTTACCAACCACTTCTGGCCTAGCCTATAAAAGAGTTCTATTCTCTTCTCCTACTTGGCTTAGGATATGAATTAACTTTTTTATTGTCAGATAACCTTAGGATAATGTCAGTTCTTAGAATGTCAATGAGATCAGTTCTGGAATTTTTTGCATGTGCACCATCTGTTCTCAAAAACGCATTTCTCAAAAAAGCAATCTGTACTTTACTTCTGGTTAAATCTTCTATCCAACAACACTTCTCTTATTTTCAACTCCATCCCTTTCTGACCTCTTATCCATTATCCATCTGCAGCTAAGTGCCTCATATCCTAATGCAATCAGTGTGTTCCTCCACTTACACTGCAGATATTGTGTTTCATGCCTGAAAGTGACTTTCTCCATCACTTTCTCTTTGTCTCCTCTATCTTTAGCTTATTTGTTTTCTCAATAATGTTTAAACAGGTTCCAATCTTCACCCAAATAAGTGATATTCCTAAGGTCCTATCTCCCCTTATAGTTACCACATCATTCTCAGTACTAATTCTTCCACAATGAGGTTCTCTGAAGAGTTGATATAATTGCTATCTTTCCCCCACTTACTCCACAGTCCATCACCTCTATCTTTTTGTCCACACAACACCCCATGCATGTGGGCATATAGGCATATGTACACACACACAAACCAGACACATACACTGATGCACTCCCACAACCAGAAACACACACACGCACAGATATCCCTATTCCACACAAATATACACAAGGAGACATATGAAAACCTTTTTGAATGCCTGCTATGTATGATTAATTTCTAATTATGGAATTGCTGGGTTAAAGGGCATGTGATATTTTAAGTCTTCCAGAAAAACTGTGATTACATGTATCAATAGTGAGCAAGAACACTTAACTTTCTAATCATCACTCAGATCAGGATAATATCACGTGTAAAACTTACCAATTGGATGGAAGAAAGTGATAGTGTTCATGTTATATTAATTTTATTTCTTTGATTTCTCATTTAGTTTTACATATGTTCATAAATTTATTAATAGAGAATGGAGATGCAATTTCCAATACAAGCTTTTGAAAATTTTACTTCTTTTGCTAACATAAACTAATTTTTATAAAGCCATTATTTTATGAAAAAACACAATGTGTGAAATAAATTTTTGCTTTAACTCAATGATAGCAATAATTTATCAAAAATAAAGATGGGTATGAATGTGAATAACACATTCAATATCAAGAAAATATTAAGAAATAACCAAATCTCTAAGATCTATGAACATGTTGATTCATTAAATATTCCAGTGTTACAAGGAATTGAAAGAAATTATAAAAACCAATGAGTGTATTTCACTTAATAATTGTCCCTGAAGAAGATAAAATATACTCCAAAAATAATGTCTAAAACAGAACAATGTGAATGTAAAGCAAATTATCTTTCTATTTTGTTTTCACAAATTCTTCATCAAGATATGATTGAATTAAAAGCAAATCTTTGATAAAAAATTAAAAGCTCATTAAAATACCTTTAATCAGTTCACACACTTTTTTGGGAACTCCGAAGCTGAGGAGGTATTTCAGTTTACATAAGAATTAAAATATGACATAAAAGGTAAAATTCTGTCAATTAGCTTGCTAATTAAATAGTCTAATATTAGATATTAGACTATATACAGCAATACAATCCTATGGCTTTTTGGTATAAATTGTTTGCCACAGCTGAGATGTAAATAAGAGCTAAAATGTAAATAAAATACACAGAAATTGCCTGCTTTCAAGGTTAAAGTTTGATGTTAACTCTGTTTTTGATGACTAATTACAGTTTAAAAATATTTTGCAAGGAAAGGTGTTAGACTCCTTTTGTGTACCTGTGATGTCTGCTAATTTAATTAAAAGCAAATCACAAGATAACACATTCTGAGAAAGAAATATTCAACAAGTGCCACTAGAGAATTATCCTGGAGAAAACCATCATATTTTTAAAGAAAAAATGCTTTGCTTGGTTTGACTCCAATCTACCTTATGGATTTTGATTGTTTACTTATCTATCTTCTCATTAAATTACAGTTCTTATATCTCTATTTATTTATTTATTTATTTATATTTTATTTTTTTATCTAATGGTCCCTTGCACATATTAAGTGTTCAAGAAATACTTGTTCAATGAATGAGTATCTCTTTTGTGATAATTGAAACTTCATGGTTTTTAGGCTAAAAAAGTTAAATTTTATTATTTGTTAAGCAATGTTATTTCCTTTACGATAAGTAAAGAACTTGAAATACTTTGGTTAGAACATTAAACAATCTGGGTCTGATCTATTGTGTCTTTTTTAAGGGTCTTTTTAGAAATGCATCATAATGCTTAACATATTACATAATCTTTGGAATTCTGCTCTAATGAATGAATTCTCAGGAAATAATATAGGATTTATGCAAAAATTGATTCTAAAATAACATATTTTGGAAATATGAAAAATCATTTTTAAATTGTCTTCTTTATTACAGTTAATAATGCTATTGTTATTGGTTAACAATAAGGAAATGAGCAAAATGGAGTAGACTGCTTAGATTTATGAGACTGAAGAGAATCTAGGCCAAAATCTTTTAAGTAATTGCCAAAAACAAGCAAAATCTATCCATTCCTGGAGAATGAGTCATAATTTGGAAGGGAAGGTGCAATGGGAAGCAAAGTATTTAATCACTCATTCATTTCACCTGCACACACTTACCTACTATGTGCTGGGCAACGTGCTAAATGCTTAGGGATAAGAATCATTAATGTATTGTGGGGGAGGGGTTTGCATGTTGTATAAAAGATTTATTAATTTATGCTCTAAGCAATGGGACAGAATAATATGATAAGATACCTAATTCAAAGAAGAGCACTACAATGATAATGTGGAGGATGGACTGAGTCATAGGACGACTGGAGGGAGAATGACCAGTTTGATTCTTGAAATGATCCAAGTCAGGATGAAATGAAAATGGGAATAAGTCAGAAGCCATAAACACTGAAAGAAGGAGACAGATGTAAGGCCAGAAGAGATGATAGGTGTTGAGCCTCCTGTATTTTACAAAGACAGCAGCATATAAAAGATTTTATAATATTTGAAACTAGAGAACATGAAAGACAAAGGCTGCCTTCCCTGAGAAAGTCTCTGCCTTCGTCCCCAGGTTCACCTTCCATTCTTCAGGCATGGAGCTGATTGCCCAGGCAGATAAGTAACAAGAGATAACTATCTGAACAAGCAAGTATAACTACCAACTGTGTGCAGTTAGTTGGAATTATGTTTACATTTGCTTAAGTCATTTTTAAAATGTGTATATCTTTTTATTTGTTTTCTTCTCCTTAGAAATACTTAATC
This sequence comes from Tolypeutes matacus, assembly GCA_026826555.1. Taxonomy (NCBI): domain Eukaryota; kingdom Metazoa; phylum Chordata; class Mammalia; order Cingulata; family Chlamyphoridae; genus Tolypeutes; species Tolypeutes matacus. The sequence continues at coordinate 39,484,821 of JAKSZT010000049.1, forward strand.
CCAACACAAAGAGTTACAGAGTAAACTACAATATCATTTCAAAACTATGGTTTTCTTTAACTATGAATTATGGAATATAAATGGTGTATCAAAATTAGCATTACTCTGGAAAAAATTCAAATTGATAAGAGATTCAATTTGGTAACCTTTTCTGGCATGCACTGGATAATGTAATCACTACCTGGTACCGATGGCACTTAACATAGAAGTTCCCTTATCCTTCCCATAGGATAAGATCCCTTTCTAATTCTGTTTTTACATTCTTTGCTATTGTCCCCAACCATGCACTCTTTTCAGCGGGTCTGAAGATTTTCTGGTAGAGATTGAGGCTTTGATAACTAGAAAAACATGATGTCATTAAATTACACTAAACCGTCTCCTTGCTTTATAGAATTTCACAGCAATTTCCTCCAGTGTTATTTCAGGTGAATTTCACCCAAAAGAACATAGGTGGTTGTTGAACTATCTTCTTCTTGTGAATCTTTTGACCAATAAATCAAATAAGACAGTACATATAAATAATGCATGTCTGACTGAGTAATATGGTGAGATAACTGTTTTTGTTGTTGTTCTCTCTTGAAAGAATGTGAAGTATTTCTTTTCCTTAATTTTATTCCAAGAAAGGAGCTAAACATACTGATGTGTCCTTGAGCTCTCTTCCTCTGTGTGTCCTTGAGTGGCAAGCTTAAGAAACAGGCCACCTCTACCCAAGCTCTAGTTTGGAGATGGAGGTGGAAATTAAATCCAGATAGAAATAAGCATAAAATATTTGAATAGTGTCAGGAAAGAAGGAAGGTTCTGCAACTTGAGGGAGAAAAGTGGCTTGACTCTTCAAGTTAGTGCTGGGCTTTTTATTTCTTTGTTTAAATTACTTAGTGGGGGAAATGTTTCTGGCCTCATTGCAGGACCTCAGCTTCATTAGTTGACTGGCTGCAGCATGCCCATAAAGGAGGACTATTACCCTCTGTGGTCATGAGTGCTGCCTGGAGCATCGATGCCTCAGTAGATGGGCAAAAACCATACACAGCAACATCATCTTGTAGCAGAAAGAGCAAAGGTAATTATGTTGAACACCACAGACTAAGGCTCAGGCATTTCGTATTTTGGGGCACCATATACACTTCCTGGATTTTTGTTCAAACTTAGGCACTTAAGAGTTCTCCCAGACTTGAAAGGAGTTTGGATTTTTTGCTGGGTTCTTAGTTGAAGTGCTGAGAAAAGATACAACATAATTCCATTTTCTCAAAGGGAAAATTAGTACTGTTTAATGCAACTTCCCCTCATTTTTTCATCAAATGGATATTAAATTCTCTTCTGATTATATTGGTTTGTAGGATGTATTTATTTAGCAAATGATATAATCTGAAATTTGCTCTAAGTTATGCAAAGGGTAGGGACAGAGGTAACGAACTGGAGTCCAGATACATTGGGGTCATGTGTTATTTCTGTACTCGCATGGTCTTCTGTGTGGATTGTATCTGCTATAGATGCCATTTGAACTAGAACTTTAAATTCTAGAAGCTACAGAGAAAATACCAAATACTATGGATGCATAAATCAAAGCTATTTAAGTCTGCCTAGGCTCCTTCTTTTAAAAAGTTTTTAACATCCAAATATCTATCACATTACACTGCTTCAAGTGTATAAAAATTCTTATATTGAAGATAACTTTTCAGCCAGCTAGGAAAAAAAAAAGCCAGCATTGTGGATCCTTCCTTAGAAGGGTATGTATATGTGTGTGTTGAAGCAGGGGTGGTGGTGGGATTATAAGTAAATAAACATATTTTTCCCTGTCACAACATCTTTCTTGTCACATATGCAATTTACACATAGCCTATATATATATATATATATTTTTTTCATACCAGTCCTGTCAGCCTCTCTTTAGAGCAGATTCTTTTCTTTCTACTGTCTTATTTTCTCTGCTTAGCAGTTTATACATTTTATTGCCTCACATTCTACTGCAGGAAGCAATTTAAAATTCTCTTTTTCTCTTCAACATTACAAGTCACTTATGAATAGAGCTTATAACAAAACAATTTTTGAAGAGATAGAAAACATCAGTCTCTCCACAAGTTAAATTTCATTCCAAATTTGAAAAATCAAGTTATAGTACCAAACTGTGTCTTATCTATTGTACTTGTCAAGGTGTTTAGTTGAACAAACTCTGGTGGGTTTATACAGAAAAGGAATTTCTTGAGAGTTAATTGTATTAGCTTATAGAACCTGCTAAATGGCTTTAAAATACCAGGTCACAAAACCAGCAGAAACAATAAAAGGACCTAGACAGCTGAAATCAGAGCCCAAATTATGCCACATAACTAGCTAGTGAAGATATTATTGGTACTATTTCTCAAGACTAGGTCCTTCAGTTTCTACCACCTATGACTCTGCATATCAGAGCTCACTGTGGGTGGCCAGTACCCAAAGGGAGCATTACTTTTCTTGTCTCCTTCCTTCATTAGTCTCACATTGAGGCTTCAGATTGGCTGAGTCTAAGTCATAAGCTAATTCCCTCACTTTTTTGATCAGTAATTAACAAAACTGCGTATAACCCATAGAACTATTACAATTACTTGCAAGAGAGGCTGGGAGAGGGTATATTTGTCCTTTTAGGATTCCATGGTCTTCCTTTTACCAAGACCCACGTGTAAGAACTCTTCAAACATAGGTAGGAGGTTAAGCTCTCCTCAAAGAAACAAAACAACAGCAACATTAACACCTACTTCCCCATTACAACGTAATGATGTAGGAATTTTCAAGTTGGATTTGACTAAAAGGGCATCTAATTCAGTATTCTAGATCTGAAAGTATACCAAAATGATAGTCTCATTTAAAATGTTTAAAAACATGCCTTGACAATTTCTTAATTTCTAACCCTCTATGAAACCAGTTGGGGAGTAATCATCTTGTCATGGGTTAATTTGTAATTTGTAATTCCCTTTTATAACACCTTAGAATAAACAAGCTATATATATACACACATACATATAAATATATATATATATAAACACACATAAATAAATAAATATTAAATATACATATAATTTGTAAGGGCTTTGTCATTTTAGTATTCCCAGACTCACTTTATGGTCATGTTAAATAAACCCATTACAATTTTATGAACTTTAGTTGATTTCCCCTTTCAACCTCTGCTTATTAAGCTAAACAACCATAATCTTTTATTTGACTTTATAATGAACATGGCTACTCATTTAGTCTCCCTTGAAACTAATGAATTGAAGGCCATTAATACCTTTTTGCTATAATGACCAGAATAGCATTTCCACTATGGTAAGTCATTTGGAGATCACTTTTGGAGCATGCTATTTTGTAATTATCCTATCTGCTTTGAATTGTACATTATCACTGTCTCTTTGTAGCTTCCTTGACCATCTGCCTCTCACACAGTAAATTTGTTCTAAGTAGCTGACACCTCTGGAATTCAAACTGCTCTTGATTCTTTTCCTTTGTTTTCTTGCTCTTATACTTTGTGGCAGTTTGAGATTATTTTATGAATCTCAAAAAGAGAAAGATTATGTTTGTAAACTAATCTATTCCTCTGGGTGTGATAACCTTTGATTGCAGTAAATTCAGCTGAAGGCCTTTGATTAGATTACTTGATAAGATGGCTTTAGGGCTTTTGATTGGGCTATGTCAGAGAGGTATAACTCAGGTTGGGTCTCCACCCCCTTGCTGGGTCTGATATCAATGGACTCAGAGAGAAAGAATGACTGAGATAGACGCAGGAAGAGAGAGCTCTGTCGTTTATGATCCTGCCATGTGACAGAAAGGAGAGGGCTCAAACAGCTGAGGCTCCAGGGAGAGATGAGCCATTTGCCTGATAGCTTACAGCTGAAGTTGGGGAAAGAGCAGACAGCCGTGACTGATATAGGAGGCCATTATCACTATTATGTAAGATGTTAGCATCAGGGAAAGTTGGATGAAGCATGAATGAGGACTCTTTATACTATTTTTGCAAATCTTCTATAATTCTAAAAATAATTCAAAAATTAAAACTTATAAAAATAATCTTCCCTCTTCTGATGCGAACAGGATGCCAAATCTGAAAACTTACCTCCATGAGCATAGCCATCAGGGAGCTCATGATACTAAAGGACTTTCTTCTAAAGTAATCCACCTTCATTAGAAAGTACTGGAATTCTGTTTTGTGCCAAAGCACACTCATTAAGAGGTGACTAACTACTATTAGCTCCTAAAAATAATAGATATACATTGTACCCAAATAATTTTGTCTGTCCTCCTGAATTACTCATATTGGTTTTCTATTTTGACAATGTTCAGCAAATAATTACCTGGCTTCTCCAATTTCTCTCCAATTTAAGCACAGAGTTTCAGATATACTGCTTAGGTTCTGTTGATAATGTGATTCTTTAAGATACTGTTAGATATTGACCTTCCCCCTCATCATTAATATAGGACTATTTCAAATTATAGATTTTTTGTAAAATAATGCCAATTATTTCACAAGTGTACAAGGTAAAATCACAGGATTCTTTTTCTCGTTGCAACAAAATGTCTATTTATGCATTGCTGAAGAATGGTTTTCATCCTGAAATATTTCAGAAATGGTTTATTAATATTCAAGTGATGTGAATCTCTCCCCTGTGACAAGAGTAACAAAAACATTTAGAGCTAGATACTTGATTTTAGCAATTACCTGCCTTTATTTATTTATGTTTACCATCTATTTTGGAACATAAAATATATTTGTATTCTTTCAAGGCCCCCTAGAAAAAAAGGCATGTACATGGAAAAAGTGAAATAGTATGCTTCACACAGATTGACATATGTAGAAAGCAAAATATTATATTTCAGATATGTAAGTACTTTAGTGTATTTTTAAATATTCTTAAAAAGCTATTTTTAATTTTGCCTGGTAGCTTACAGTTTAAATTAAAAAAATAAAAAAAATTAAAAATTAAAAAAATAAAAATAAAAAAGCTATTTTTAAATTCCAATTGTTATGAGTAGCATAATCAATATTAGCCATTTTATTTGATCATCTCAGATAACTGCATCCAATAGATCCAACTCTCTTTTAAAGGCAAATATTTAAAATTTACAGCAGCAATTCAGTCTATTAGAATATCCATTTAAATCAGCTGATTACTACTCAGAACACATATTGAAAAATAAAATAGGATTAAACAAGATCTCTAAGGCATCTGAGAAAGCATGGAAGACTTGGGTGAGCCACAGAAGAAGCAGACATGCAAAGAGTCCCAATACAGTGTGGAAGTGATCATGAAAGTGTGTAGACTGCATGGAAATACAGGAGAGATGCTAGTTAACTGTGCCTGGTGAATGCCTTCCTGGAGCACGTGGCATAATAACTGCATCCTGAAGAGTAATAGAATTCATCAGGTTGGAGAAGTGTGTCTGGAAAATATAAATCGAGAAATTCATGTATGCAGTCACAGAGGCATGGATGATGAGGAGAGGGCAAGTGTTTCTGTGTCTGTGTGTCATGGAAGGGAAGGCAAAGAGATGAGTTGGAAAAGTGAGGTTGAGAAAATCATGAAAATGATTACAAAGTGTTTAGAGTATTGTGGTAGCTAAAAAAAAGGCTTTTTAATAACTGTGAATTTGGTAAAGTTGTTTTTCTCATATATATTGTGAAGAATAAGAACTGCACATAAAGCATAAAAATATGATAGCATTGATTGGCAAATAGTAAATGAGAGGAGTAGTTGTTATTGCTGTTGAGATTGTTGCTATTGTAATTATCGTTGCATAGCAATAAATCATTATGGACTAATTTTAAGCAGGAAATTTACTTGATCATATTTGTGGTTTGAATATGTGTGTTTTTTAATTCCATTGGCTATTTCTTATTGACTTATAAATGTTTTCATTTATATTTCTTTCTTTATAAGAAGATAAGGCCATGGATATCACAAAACTTAGCCAAATTTTCCATTTGGAAAATGTTGTCTATTCTGGTCTCTATCAGCACCAGCCATTCAAGCTAGTTTCATTCTCTTATTTCTCTATCCCTGACAGACACTAAGTTATCAGGTCCCTTCAGTGATGCCCTCCATTTTCTCCCCATTTTGTTTTATTCTCTGCTCTGCCACCACAATTATTTCCCAAAACATAATAGGTAGTGATTTGCAGCAGGCAGTTAAGTTAAAAAAACTTATTAGACTCTAGAAAAAAGGGAATTCAGGCAGTGAGTACTGAAAAGAAATAGAAAATGAGATATATTTTGAAAACAAAATCTAAGTAAAAAGCATTCTCTGCCTTTGTGCTTCCCAAAAGGCTTTTCAAATGTACATGGCAGGGATGGGGTGGTCTTTAGAAGGTCTTCCTGAGGGATGGGGTTCTATCTGCCCAGCAAACATCTCATTGGAAAATTAGTGAAGAGTCACTGTTGGTTGTGGTTCAGTGATGGTAATTTGGATATGGTGCATGTGGTAGACTGGATTATTCTTCTCAACTATTTGCTCAGTCCCGGTAATAAGATGATATATATGGATTTACCCATTATCATATGAGGTTATCTGTTTGTTCTGTGGGAGGAGTAAGCATCTGGTCCTCTCTGACTTTTACTTATTCTTGTGACATGCTTTGGTCAATGGATATATATGCTTTCATGACATTTGCCAAGATTAAGCAGCAGCTTTGAATGTCATTGCTCGTTTTCGATCAGCTTCTCTCTCTCTCCTTTTTCAGTACTCTGCCATGAGAACTTCATGTCCCAACTCCTTCACCCTGGGTCCTGGAATCAGAAGTCCAGTGAAACTGAGTCCAGCAGAGCCCAACTGAGCCCAGCCAACCCGAATTCATCCTGCAGACCCCTTGGAGGCAAAAAACAATGTTCTTGTTGGAAGCCTCCGAGATTTAAGGGTTGTATGTTATTGCAACAAAAAAGCAAACAGATATATAATGCCAGCACCCTTCCAACAGGCCTGAAACTTCCTATACCACACTGTAAAATGAACTCTGATTTTCTAATACCAGAATACTTACTTTCTTCACAAATGAAAATCCATGTGAAAACAGATGATCTTATAAAGATATAACAAGCATATATTGTTTGCCAAGTCTAAAGCCCTGAGTTATATATTGGAGTTTGAAAATCTCTTTGGAAATCATAATGGGGCCTTTAGAAAGTTAGAATAGGTGGTTCATATAGCCTAAATTCCCTAGTTTCTTTATTCACTGACTTATACTCTCCCCACTCCCCTTTTTAGAGTCACAATAATAAAGTTAAATGAAATGAACATCTATTATGTATTGGAATTTCCTTGAAAGGAAAAGTCATTTTGGTTATATGTAACTAACTGGATATATGAATCTTCAAAGTATAAATTCTTAATTATTTTATAATCGTTAATTCCTAACTATTTTATTATAAAATGATATGAGGAAGTAAATTAAGTTTTAAAATTCCATGTGATACCACTCTGCTTTTGGTTTGTAATTGTGCATATCTGTATTATGAAGTGCTAAAAATACCCCTAATATATTTTTTTAACTATGAAATGTAAAATAATATTTCTTCTTCTTATAGAAAAGGTAAACATTTTCAGTATTATGGCATATAATGGAAACATAGAACAAAAATAGGGAAAATTATAAAAGCAAGGTGACATTACTAAATTCAAAAAAATTAAATATGAAACTATTTCTAAAGAATAAAGTGTAATCTGTGCAAACTAAGATAACAGTAATTACTTAGCTCCCAAAAACAAACATTTTAAAACACTAAATTTCAATGAGGTAGGACGATTTTATTATATCTTTATTGTTGAAATGTTATTTTAAAAAGTTGTATGCATTCAACTAATGTATAATATGTTTGTTGCATTGTGAGGTTTCTATATACTGAGTTAATTGCATAGTCTTGAAAACTCGATATTATCATCTAGTTTATATTACCTTCTTATTTTATATTTATGTATAAGAAAAAAACGATTAACCAAGAATGTCTTGTTGTGTTATTAATACAAACAACAAACTAAATGGCTCTTACTTTAAGAAAAGAAGGAGTATTTTGCCACCTTGAGTTCATCAATCTATGATCTTGATATGTTATTGAAATATAGTATATACAGTTATAAGTGTTCACAGAGTTACAAGGCATGTTTTTTTCCTCATATAAATGCTACCTTCCTCAATTTAGAATGAATACATCTCCTAATTTTAGAAAATTGAGGCCATCAACTTACCAGCATCATAGCAACCTACATTCATCCACACCTAAACTTACTTTACATATCAAGCAGGCCTTGCTGAGTATCTGCCTCATAAATTACCCCTTCTGAGAATCCTGAGGGAGGGCAAGAGCTCAGTGATGACAAAAATAGAAACAATGGCCAGGAGTAAGCAGAAACTATGGGGTAGGTCTGAGGGTAGCAGAAAACATCAATAGGTTGGTAGTAGAAAGACAAGTCAAGCCATGTGCTGATACCACCTATACTGTGATAGAATATATATTGAGATTTGTCATAAGCATGTCTGTCTTGTCCTCTATCCACAAGAACTGTAGATTGTAATTAGCAAATAATGTCCTTATTAAAGTTCGATTCTTTGGTATAAATTAGAAGTGAAGAGGAAACTAACAATTATTGAGGAACTCAGGTTGGTAAACATGAAATTGTTGCATTTGTAGGCCAAATTGTGTGAATATTAGTAATTTTATAAGGCTCAAACTCAGTGTAGTGTAGATGATTTACATGTGTGCACTCAATTCTTATAACAACCCTCAGATAAAGGCATTAATATCATCTCTTTATTTTTTTTTTTTAAAGCTGCTGAAATGTATTGTTCAATATGTTAAGAAATTCTGACTATAATATTTTAGGTTTACTTTGGTTTAGCTTCTTTCTGGCACTTCATTTAATAAATGAAATTAAACAGATTACCATCCTAGAATGACTATAGTATTTTATGTCTTCAATAAATAAGATGACCTGGGGTTTGAAAATGAAATGTAAGTTTTTCCAAATAATGAAAAGAAAGCTTTTCACTGAAGAGAGCCATCACATGCAGATTTTCTACTCTGGATGCATTCAAAAGTTAAAATTTCCTTTTTTCCTTTTCTTTTTTCAAGAAAGAGTTAACATTCTTTCTAATAAAAAGAAATAAAATCTAAATCTATCTTGACATTTCTAATCTAATGAAGGGATAAGGAAATAAAATGCTATGCTTCTTGTCATATTTCCCAAAAGGCTTTGAAATAAAATTGTTCAGTGATGATAGCATAATAATGAAAAATATATAGTGAAAACAATACTCTGACAGGTTTTCAAATACCTCTGTAGGGGGAAAAAAAAAAAAAAAAGCAACTCACTCCATGGTAGAAATGAATGGACCAAGTTCAAAGTTATAAATAACGCTGAGGCAGCACATAAGCACATATTGAGTGAGATTTGTGTTAAAAAGTGATATGTTAGTATTTAAAAGAGACTTGCTGACCACATAATCAAAGCCAATGCAAACACGATTAGGAAAGAGATGTATGATGTCAGGTACAAACTTTTCATAGAGTCATGGGAATTTGTAAAATATTTCTTTTTTTTTTTTTTTTAAAGAACCCGGGACGTCCCATGTGGAAAAGAGGCACTCAATCACCTGAGCCACTTCAACTTCCTGGTTTGTTGTGTTTCTCATCGTCTTTCATCTTTGTGTCTCTTTTGTTGTGTCATCTTGTTGCATCAGCTCGCCTCACCTGCCCGCCACACCAAGTCGTCTTCTCAAGGAGGCACTGGGAACCAATCCCGGGACCTCCCATGTGATAGGTAGAAGGCTAATCGTTTGAGGCACATCTGCTTCTGGAAAATATTTCTTGAGCAATGGAGTGCAGTAAAATATTAGAAGACATAAAGAAGATCTCCAAAATGTTCTAAAGGGATAATAATAATAAAGAATACTGGTAATTATACTAACTACATTTACTGAGCATTCACTATCAGAAAAAGAACTATTAGTTCTTTTATTATCTTGCTCAGGCTCATTCTAAACTCCTGAGATTGGTATTAATAAATCCCATTAAATAGGAAAGAATTCAGAGAATTTAAGGATTTTTCATTTAAATTAAATAACTATTAACTTACCAAGTTCAAATTTGAACCTACATCTAGTTTCAAATTCTTATTTTTATCACTAATTATACTTCCTTTGAATATTTAAAATAATTAAATAAACAAAACCATAACAATCCCCAATATTTTGCTTTTCAATGCATGCCATTGATCAATTCATACAACTTATCCCTGGGCTTCCCCCACTTTTCATAATATCTCTGGCAGTACAGTACTTCTTTTCAGATCCATAAATATTGGCCAAGACTGAAGATCTAGAAATATAACAACATAATAATTAAAACAGTTTGTTATAGAACTAATAGAAAAACACATCAATACATCAGAAGGAATAGTGTAGAAATATATCATATTATATATATTGAGTTAATATAAATGAAGGAGTATTAAATCAATGAATAAATGTAAATATTGGAAAATAATTTGCTAGGAAAATTTTATTTATTTGAAAATCAATTTTGATCCTCATTTTGCATAACTTAAGAAAGTAATTTTTGATAGATTAAATAAATATAAATACTCAAAATATGAAACACAAAAGAAAATAAATTACTGCAGATCCTTGGTGGAAGAAGGCTAATTTTAAAAATGGAATAAATCACAAGCAAAGAGAAGGAAGAATTTAACTACATAAAATTGAAACATCTTTATGTCCAAAAATAGCAAAAACTAAAAAAACAAATAAACTGTAAATTTGTTGCAAATGTGAAATTATTTTTTAATATATTTTTAAAATCTCTTAGAAATGTATTAATGTAACTTGAAAATCTCAGTGAGTAGCATACAGAATAAATATACAAATGATTAATGCTGACATTTGTCTAAGTTCACACATTGTGTTTTTAAATGCAACTGCCTCTCAAAATATACAAAATTAAGGGAGGTAAAGTTAATGATTTTAATACTTTATAATCTGTGTTGATGGTATGCATGTGAACATTATATCAGAAACACATATATACTCATAAGGGAAACTCCCTTTCCTTACAAACTTAAAAAGCAAGCAAAGTAGAATCAAAACATTTGTTGTTGAACATAGGTTTGTTAACAATGTTTAAACCCTTCAAAATAGGATACAATTGACCTTTCAAAGATGTGTTTTTTAATTAGCATGTCTTTTCTCATGTTTAAAAATGCATTAATTTCAACTATTTGCCTATAAAGAGCAAATACTTTCATTCCATATCAATATGGTCAAATGGTTTTATTTCATAACAATAATTAATATTGATAACTTATATTTATTTATAGACTATAAAAATCAACACAGCAAGTCTAATATTCAGCTCATTTAGCCTTAAACAGTAAGCAGTGACACCAGGGATATCTATGAAATATTCTCACTGAGATCAAATTTAAAACATGAAGTATATACCCTGGACTTGCCAAATAGATACATATTCTAAAATATTTTATGTATAATTGAAGCTCATCCATCTTATTGAAATTGTCACCTTTTCTCTAGTAGGCCAAAGATATCTTTATGAATTTAATAATAAGATAAGATTCTAAAGGTAGCATCATTTTCTAAATTAGTTAAAAAAATGAAAGAAGGTAGCTATGAATGCTATTTTTCAATGCATTAATCTTTTATGAGCTAATTTTATGATGAAATAATGAACCAACATTTGTTTTGGTTCACTCCAAGAAGCAAAGTCATGATCAATTCCATGAACCTAATAACAAAAGTCTGTGGAGAGCTTCTGAGTAATTTTTCAATTATTTATATGTCCCAAGATCCTTATTCACTGTACTCTATTTGGGTATCCATATTTTTTCTTTCTATCACTTCCTGCTTCCCTGAGTATTTTTAGAGAGTACTCAACTTTGATAGGTATTCAGTTTTGTTGCCTGGCTTTCTTAGAGTCATAGTAATAAAGGTGCCGAGAGGAAAGAATTTTCTCCTACAAATGCAAAACCACAGTCAGCTTCATCATTGCATTTCACATGGCAAAAGTTGTTTTTTTTTGGTATTCGCTATAATATAAAATTGCTTTCTTTAGACTAGAGTTATTTTATTGCTAATATTATTTTAAAATAATTTTCATTATATTACAAGCATTTATTTTGCAATGATACGGAATTAAGCTTTTTCACCAATCATCTGATCTTTTTTACTTTATATATCTTTCAAGATTTTCTAATAGTTTTTCTAATACTTCTGAAATGGCATACAGAATAATTTTTATTTGCAAGATATTCTACTTAAAGTAGTTTATTTTTATTTATTCTTTTTTTTTTTTTTTTTTTAAGTTAAATTGCCAAGAGGGAGCTTGTGAATCAATGAAAGAGATTGTGTCTAAAGTTCAGGCTTCTTTGTGGTAGTGATAGTTAGGAGTTTATCTTATCAATTCCAGGAAATAAATATCAATCCTCATGTCTTTGGCAAACACATAATTCATTTCTATGGATTCAAATGGAGTAAAAGTATTTTAAACCCATAGTGCTTGCCATTTTTTGACATCTTCTACACATCAATCTTGAATGCAAATAAGAGACCAAAGCCCTATTAAGAAATTATTAAGAATATTATTTGGAATATTATCATTTCATCCATTGAATGGATGGAAACTCCACAACTCCAAAAAAGGTAAACATGCTTCATATTATAGGTTTTTCTACTTTGAATCATTTTTTGCCACTTCTTCAACCTGATGCCAACCATACAACATAATTAAAATAATTTTCCATTGAGTAAACAGCATTGCATCTTTGTAAAACTGTAACTTGAAAGCCTATCAACTTGTGCCTAAATTCCAGTAGAAAACGAGGAAGAGTAAATTAGGTAATTAAAATGTCCATCCTGATCCAGGAAAAGTGTTCACTTACATTTGTGACTCAGATATTATATTAATTCAAATAAACACAGGCATAGACCACACAGAGACATATATACTATGAAGCTACTAAATATTCAATAAATTCTGAATAGATGAATAATGACATTTCTTATATTTTATTCTTTTTACTAATCCATTAATAAATTTTAGCCTTCTTTCCTTATCCTACAAGAAATATATATTGAAATAGAGAAAGTTGCAGCAGAGCATATGAAAGCAAAGTAGGGACTCATTGAAAAGGGAAAATGGAATCACACATAACTAAAATTTTGTGTTGTTAATTTTGGGGAAAGCCTCTTAATATTAAAACAAATGTTTACGTAGTTATTTAACATATGAAAAATATTATGAAATGTTTCTTAATAATCTTTAGCCACACTGGAATGTTTTATTACATTTAAAAGCAATTAAGGAGATGTTCCTTAATCTTCTCATAAGAAAAGTATTTCTTGAAAGTAAGAGTAGAAAATGTAAGTAAAAATGTGTGAACTGTAATAATTTATTCAGTATAAAATGCAAAACATCAACTTTTACACATTGACTGGTGTAGAGTGATATATGCATGTCTGATTACCAATCTGATGAAATTAATTTACTTAGAAAAAGATATTTCATATTAGTGCAATGCAATAAAACCAGAGTTTAAATAATGTGTTTACCAATCTATTAATAAAAATTATCTTTAAAGGTACTTCAAAATAATTATTGAATATGGCCAAAACACACTGTCAACATATAAACTATATTGTGGCATAATATTGGCAATCATTATATTTACTTTTTATTAGTTCTGTCTTTAAGTGTATTTATACCTAATGATACGTAGTTTTGAATCCAATTGTGAAACATCTGTGTTAAATCCATCATTACAGAAAATTGTTTAGAACCTGTATTCTACATTTTGTGTTTCTTCAATTAATGTCCCAAAGCACTTGCTCTATTTTTAAACTGAGGATAAATAACAGTCAATTTAGGAGTACCTAGGAAGACCGTGGGCTAAGAACTTTATATGCCTTATCACATTTAATCCTCACTATAATCCCATGAGATACATTCTATTGTTGTCCCCACTTTATACTTAAAGGAAGTTATTTGAAGAATAACGTTTCCAAAGTCATATATTTGGTAATGATGGAGCCAAATTTCAAACCTATTTAGTTTAATTTCAATATCAACAAACTTAACCATATTGCTATAAATCAGGCTTCTAGGAGGGATTTCCGTTTTATTTGCTTCTTCATATATGTATTTATATTTTCAAATTTTAGAGAGGTCATGGAATTCTTCTTGGGGTTATAGATTTAATTTAGATTCCGATTGTTTGAAAATATATTCTCATTAGAAATGGAAGATATATGTTGCGCTACATACCATATATCAACAATATTTCATATTTCTTCTAAGATTATAAATATATTTGAAGAAGACTATTTTTCTAAAAAATGCCACAGTGACCTCTTAGGCATAATCATTAAATGAGTTATTGTAGCTCCTGAAATGTCTTTTGAAGTTAGTATAGTGAAGAGTTCAGTAGGTTTTCAAAATAATTTGGTGGCTGGAGGAAAGAAAATTTTACTATTGAGCAAATAGTCATGTATATGTGTGTGTTGTATGTTTTTCTGAATAACAATAATTATTCTTGTCCAGATAAATAGAGCTTATTTTTATGTGACAGCCTAAGTAGAATAATTTAATCAATATCAAAGTAAATTATTTACACAAAGGAATAGGCCTTCATGAGACTTTATTTAGACACAGTTCATTTTGGTGAAATGAAGAGACAGCTGGAGATTTCTAAGTCTATGTATATATTAAATACCTTATCCTCCAACATTTTGTTCATAATCAAACCATATGACAATTGTAAACAAAAATTTTAAAGCCCCCAATTGTATGGACGTAACACATTATATTAATTCAAAAGCTTTGGAAATGAATCCTGGAATTTCTGAATTTCAGTTTTTTTATATTTAAACCAAGGAAAAAATATCTGCCTTTTCTATAACTTACTATGAGATCAATAATACATATATACCATATATTTTAATGTATTTAAATATAAGGCATAGTTAATGAATGCATAATTAGTGAATACAGTTAGGAGTAATGTTACTTATTAGAGGAATGATCCTTCTCTGAAAAAAGACTCATTTAAACTTTATTTCAATGTAATTAATTTTTCTGTATTATATGCAGCTTCTATGTATTCCTTCAAAGGCTTAGAGGTAGCTTACAATGTTAAATGCATATAAAACAAAATAGAATATAATGTTGATAAACATCTTCATTATAGGAATATATGATGCATTCATCTAGTCACCTCAGATGAATTAATTTCTGTAACTGAGCAATAAATGTAGGATAGAGCTTACTGGCAGTCAAGAGAAAATGTAGTCTCCAATAGTTAATAGAATTTCTGTTGTTTAAAATAAATAATAATACCAAGGGCTATAAATAATAGATGCTGGTTAAACATTTGTTAAAGTTGGCTAAATGATTGAATGAATTCATCTGCTAAGAAATTCTATCACATCTCTTGACTCTCACCATTATATATTAGACATATTTAATATCTAATAATAAATGTTTGGCTTACATGCTTATCATGTGGTCTTTATATATTGGCCACTGGATAACATAATCATAGACTATATTAAATCTTTCTGGTGTATATTTTTATAGTATACCTTTCTAAATATAATAACATAAAATTAAAATTAAACCATAACCCAATGAAGGCATTTCACTGAGAATTTATGAAACATTCTACTTTTTAAAAACTGATTTCCACTGATCCAATTTAGAGAATTTATAGGAAAGATTAATTAATTTGCTCCTTAGACATGTTGAAACTCATTTTGACAAATGGTCATAAATAAACTGTTTTAGTTTGTAATTTTGTTTTCCAATGCCTACCTGATGTATGATATTTATAAGGTTGATTGATGACTGTTCATCAACTTTGATTATAAGAAGCACAAGTACCAGGACATCTGTGTTGATTTGAAAATTAGGAATCTGGCCTGAGATCTTGTTCATACACAGTATTACAGAGCTAGAGGTAGTCTGGGAGAAACAGGATGACAACAAGAAGATAGCTTTAATTTGTACACACAATGTTAATGCAAAGGTATTCTATAAATTATCCTACCTACTAGGCCTTCATTTTTTAGTAGAGAAAAAAGAGGCCTAAATTTGGACTTAACTGTGACTCTTCCAAGGCTGGTCATCCTTCTTGTGAAGCTACTGGCATTTTAATCATTATACTTTGTCGTGAAATGGGAAGCTTTGATTTTAATTCATGGAATGTTAGATATCAACAGAATAAAAGAAAAAAATTTTGAATTGAAAATGGGTCACAAAGGAGCACTATTACCCATTTACACAAAAAGCTGCTTCTGCAATAATATAAAATCAAGAGGAAAAAAAATTGCATCAACGCTAGTATACAGAATTACAAATACCTGCATTCCTGCATTATTAATTTAAATCTAATCAGTGTTGCTACTCTTGTGATTCTGTGATTCTTAGCCTCTTAATCATCCCAGGCATTTTCCTGGAGAGATTATTGTCGGCATTAGCATCATTCCCTCCCTTTTCCTCCTAATGCCCAAATTGCATTCTTCGGAAGGCAGGTTTCAACCACACTTCCTTTGTTTCTCATCAATGGAAAATAATAATCGCTAATTGCCAATTAGTTAATATCCTTCCTGTAAATATAGAACATTTTAAACAGCTCTTCCACAGTTTTCTCAATTCTATAATTTTCTCAATCTCTCTTCTTCTTTTCCAACCACCATGCATTTTTGCTCTCATCTATCCTCAAGCTCTTTACAATATGGTTAAGTTTTTGATACCAAATTAGAACAGATACTTAAATGACTGTAAAACCATGTGTAATGAAATATTTATCTCATTACACTAATTCATGCAATTTTCTGTTAACTCACTTAAATATTATATTTTTGAATGAATACCCTTTCTTCCCGATGCTTACTCTCTAGAGATGACAAGATGTAAACTCAATCCTTGACAGAGAGAAGAGCTTTCAGAAAATATCTATGGCAAGAATATACATTTACCATAAGTATAGAGTGAACATTTTGCAGCTCTTTCTAGGGTCCTTTTTTTCGCAAAGACAGACATTTAGATTTGAAACTGTAATAGATTTATTTTCTTTCATAGAGCAACCCTATATTTTTTCCCTCAGTAGTGAGTATCCCAAAGGATGTTTGCTCCTCAGAAATATAAATACACATCTATGATCAAATAAGCTTGGGAAAATCTGGGTTAAAGCAAGTTAGACTGAAACCTACAGGTTATCTCAGAGCCTTTAATATGCTAATGTGTTTTGTGAATCAGCAAAGGGTTTTAAATTGCGCTAGTATTGGTATTTCTTAAATGTAGGTCTCAGAATTTCATCGCTTTTGTTCATTCTGGCATGTGCTTTAGGAAATGCTATTCTAAACACTTATTAGAGTAATTACTCCTTGAACTCTTAAGTGGATGGCCTTGGTTCATATATAAATATCATGTAACTTACGAATTTCTCCAAAACACTCAAAATGCAAAGTATGTTAGCTTTCCTTAATTTTCCTAAATCAGAGTAACTCCCCAGTCGAAACCTAAGTTAGTAAAAATCACAATATTTATCATTTTTCATGGCTTTCCTTGCCTCCTTATGGGTGAACCGGGATGGTCAGCACTTCTCTGTTGAGGTTCTCTGTGTTCATTTAAAGTGTGGCTTCTTTGTCAACACCCCCTCCCTCTGTATCAACTCTGCCTAGAGGATCTTTGCTGTAGTGCCCAGTGTCAAAGTGCCCAGGGGTCAGTCCCAGAACCCCGGCGAGCCTCCCCTTATGATCCTGCCTCCTCTCTTACTCTGTGGGTGGCCTCCACATTGGCGCCAGCTGGCTCTCATCTCCTTATTCTAAGAGAATCAAATCCTCTTTCTCTCTCATTTTGGGTCCCTCTTCTTTTCTCAAATCACCAACCTCAATTTTTCCCTTTAGACAATTGAGCTTAATTATCCAAAATCAGTCGCTCAAAGGCTATCTTAAGCACTGGCTGCACCTAATTGTTCAACTCTGAAACATGAAAATTCTGTTAACTCCCTGAAGAGACAAAGCAACTCAAAAGTCCAAACATTATCGTTCCTATGAGGGGGAAATAAAAAAAACTACCCAGCAAAAAATACAAGATAGCAATTAATTTATTAACTCACAATGACATTGAAAAAGCAACCTGTCTTGGAAGTGGTTAATATGGAATTTAGTGTACACATCCCAGATTCATGTTATCAGTGCTTAGAAGCTTTCCCAGTTCCCCAGAGAAGGAAATGCTTGGTAAGTTTGATTAAGTTGTGCTTATGACTAAGGTTAACATTGATGCTAACCCTACATTGATGATCCCATTAAAAGATACCCTGATAGTCAGAGGTACAGTCTCCTGTTTATATACAACATAACTTATTCCAAGATGTTGCCATGCAGATATTTATTAATTTTTAAAAGAAAGAAAACCATCACAAAATATGATTAAATATGTAGCATTCTCATTTGAAGCTGGTAAAATAAAATTTTTTAAATCAATTCATACAAGGCAGTTTTCTCTATAGTGGAAAACTCATTTATTTAAAAAATATAAGCAGTCTTCCATATAAATGTTATTCTCACTCATATTTGCTACTAATAAAACAAGATAAATATTAAATTGGTGCATCAGTTCATAATTGATAAAAATAAAAACCCTCTAAATTTTTTTTTTAAAAAGCACAATTTCATCAGGGTCATTTTGGCCCATTAAATCTAACTAGTTCTTGGTGAATAAATGAGCAGACATTGAATTAAAAATGTAAGACTATAACTAATTTTAAAGGTGTGTAGGCTGTTGAGCTCATGGCACAGAGCAGTATTATTTTGTGAGACATATAGGAAAAAGCAATATAGTACATGGACTGAATTTTGAGTTTAGGCAAATATAGAGTACCAGGACTGTGACATTTTACAAAGTGAAATAAAAAAATCTAAACTGTCATGTGAACTGGGGATTAGGGAATAACTGATGGATAATTAATATGTCAGTAATTTATTATACAAAAGCCAATATATAAAAGCCTTTTTTTATTTTGTTTTTTTAAGAGGGTAAAAAAATGCAGAGCAGAGTAACTTTCTGCAACTTACCTGCCTTCAACAGAACTCTTATGCTCACCTATATCCCTATAAGCTTTGTCATTGTAGTACACTCCTGACTTCTACCTGCCTGAGAACTTTCTCAGGCAGCCAATGCCTTTTTGCCTGTCAATGCCACAGGCTGGAAGCGCAGGAGAGTTAATAATCCCTGAGAGCAGCAGTTACCTTTGGAAGGAGAATATAAATACCCCAGATCACTCATCACCCGGAGGAGGTAACTCTGAAGTGAGAGCTTGACAAGGATTCCCACAATTTCCCCAGCAGGATTAGGTTACAGGTGCCTATAGTGGTAACTGGTTTGATACTACTTTATGGGATGACTTCCCTTTCCTATCTCACATCTCTATTCCCTTAAGAAGTAAAGTAGTTGGCCAGGAATCCTTGTCTCAGGGCCTGCTTCTAGGGGAACAAAATGGAAACTACACACTAAACAAATGAAAATGAAAATACCAGAGACAGTGGAGCTATTCTTTGTGTAATCTTTATGTCCTGAGGAACAGAAGTGAGCAAAGGAGGGGATTAGGAGAGTCCCTTACCCTTCTTCTCCCCTAAAACAGAAATAGTAAGTGAAACTAATTTTATTCTCACCTTTGTTCTTGCCTTTCTTTTTTTAAAAAAAAAATAGTTTCTATCTAAAGCCATTTCATTGTGTCTTTGTTGAATCCTGTGCACTTTGACTCTAACATTCTAAACTTTCCATTTATACTTTCTCCAGCCCTATAAATATATTATACCAAAAGAACTCCAAACTTTGGCTCCAGCATTTGAATTGTTTACTGTGTACAGATCTAACCCCCAAAGGAATAGTTATTAACTGATTTGCATGTTACTCATAGACATGTTGATATGAAAGCAGGAAGTTCCTTCTCCAATCAGGTGCTAAAGTGCTCCATCTCTTAGGTAAAAAACAGTGCTATATGTGGAAGTACTACCTGGTAAAGTTTCCAGTGAAGATATATGTTTGGTATTTCACAATCCTTACTATAAACTGAGGTGTAAGTTTCCACTTCTTGCAGAGCTTAAACACAGTCACAGACTATGCTCCAAAGAGACCTCTATTTCTTACTAATGACTCAGTACTTCATTGTTTTTCAGAGTAACACCTAGCTTTCTTTTAGACTTGAAAAGTCACTCTCTAGTTATAATACACTAAATTTAAGTTGATTATGAGTTAGTGAATTGAGGTTCCTTACTAAAATCTTGAAATTAATAGATAGTATTACTGTCTGAGAGATAAGTTCTAAGATCAACCCACTATGGAAGAGATCACATCTCACACAGGAAGGTTTTCCTGACTAAAACCCTATTCTCTGATAAACTGAACACTAGCTTTCTTGGACACATATTGTAATTTGTAAATACTCCTATGTGAGTGCTTACAACATTTTATTATATTTATTTGATAGGATTTTTTCTATAAATATTTGCAGGATAAATCAGGAATGTATACTCTAAAATTTGTAGATTGATATAATTAATATAAAATATGTAGCTTCTATACCATATAACTCCCAAACAGATGATATTTTATTATGATTTCATAGAGTGAGGTTTGGAGTAATTGATTAGGCTCTTGACTCTCTGCCCCTACTGGACTCTAAGCATCAGGTTGGTAAAAACAGTACTTTCTATTCTTTTCTTGTGTCTTCAAACACTTCAACAGTACAAGCCATGTAGCAGATGCAGAATAAATTTTTAAATTATGAATTAATAAATACACAAAGTAATTAGGAAGATAAAAGAGTTTTCAAGCAAGAGTATGCATTGATTTGAAGTATTAATTAAATGAAGCTGAATGTGCTCAACAGCAGAGAGGTGTTTTTGTAACAGAGGCCTGGAAACAATGGATTCTCAAAGGCAAATATTGGATACAGCCAGTCTTACTCCAAAAAAGAGGGGCTTTGGTTCAAAGACTTAAGACTATTTTAGCAGGAATATACCATAGAAAGATGGAAAAGTATTTGAATTATACAAATAGTTTCATTTCAAACACATTAAGCAATCCACAAGCTTTAATTTCTTTTCTATTTATTTTTTCCATGGGGAAAAATGTACAAATCATACAAAAGTACAGAACTTTTTTTTTTTTTAAGTAAATTGGTAATTTTTCTTGAACTTTGAATTTGACATTGTGAGGCTTTTCATGAGGGAAAGCATATTCTTAGTAAGCTCTCAGAATTAAACTCTGTGTAGCTCAAATCCATACCCAAGACTGGGGATAATTGTCTTGGGAATCCCCTTGAGACATCCTCTTTTATAGTTTCCTAAACCTAAGCAAGGGTATAAAATCATAACAGAATAACAATAACTATTTAAGAGAATGTGAGAAAGTATGAAGAATAAGAATAAGAATAAGAAAGTAAATGTGTTTGCACCATTTGTGTTCTCGCTTTAAACCAGCTCTCTTTCTGAGTTAGTATTCTTTCAATTAACATAAATGGGAGAGAAGACTATAGAATTGCTAAGCCTTAAAGTGCATGCTATACCTACAGCACCTTTCCAGGAAATACCTGCAGAATAAACGGCCCTGATATGTATGACTTGATCCCAACCTTATACTCTATCCCCAGATGCAATTCAGCAGAGCAGGAATGGGCTTCTAAATGAAGACCAGCACAACTATAGCTCACCAATCACCCATGATGTAGTTAATTTAGTAGAATCAGTTTACTCAACAGGGATCCTAGTCATTAATTAAACCAATCAGGTCTGCTCTTGAAGAGCTCAAATGAGACATAAAGAATAAGTCATTAACTGGTAGCAGGATCACTAAGCAAAAAATGGTAGTTTCTATTGATTATACTTCAATTTAATTTTATTTTGTTCTCATTCAGAGTTTCTATACTCATATATATGAACCTTGCCTTTTCTCTAAGTCAGCAGTTATGTGAGTAACTAGATACTTTCAGTAAGTAGCTGTCAAAGGCAGAAAAATGTTAAACAGATGAGGTGACTGGATGCTAGAAACAAGATTAGTAAAGAACACAGAGCAGAACTAGCCACAGTAATAATGGAAAGCAGGTTCATTCATGTGGCTTACTAAGAAATTTGGTTAATAGCACTACTTTAGATTCTCTTGTTTCTGAACTGAGACCTAGATGTACCTTGTTTCTGAGTTTCCACACATACCTATGACAGTCTAAAGCTGAGTGGACTCCAGAAGATAATATCCTTAGAGCTAGTCCATTCCTGTGAGTGTGAACCTATTGTAGGTGGGACCTTTTGATTAAATTACTTCAGTTAAGGCCTTTGATTAGATTACTGCAGTAAGGTGTGACCTAGGGTAAATCTTAATCCTCTTTCTGGAGTCCATTATAAATAGGATGGATATGAAGAGACAGAGCAGAGGGAAAAGACTCAGGAGTTCAGAGAGGAACCCACAGAATCTGAGAGAGAAAGCCACAAGAGCAAGAAGCAGAAGTCAATGAAACCCAGGAGAGAGAAAGTCACATAAGAAGCAGACAGAAGCTGAAAGCAATGGCGCATGGAAGAGAAGGCAGAGACCTGTCGATGACACCATTGGATCCTGCCATGTGACAGTAGTCCAGGATTGCCTGTAGCCATGTCTTCAAGGACAGAGCTATGCCTCGTGACTTGATTTGGACATTTTTCTCAGCCTTGGAACTGTATACATTAACAAGTTCTAAGTTAACAAATCTCCATTGTAAAACCCAACCCATTTCTGATATATTGTCCTGGCACCCTTTAGAAAAGTAAAACAATACCTATGGCAAAGTCAGGATTCCTTAATCTATAGGTATCTCTAAAATAATTTCCCCATGACTTGAGATAACCGTAGTGAAACCATATTGCTTCCAACCACAAAAGCCTGACAGACCTACTTACTGCCAACTATTGGATGCTCACAATGTCATTGGTACTCTTTTGAACCTTTAAAATATATTAAATATAATTTAAATTTAAAAATATCAAAATATGTTATATTATTAAATATTGACATCCATATGGTCAGATAGAAATTACTTTATATGATTTGTCCAAATTTATCTGGACAAATAACCTGCATTCAAATCCCAGGAATAAGAAGCCAATATGACGCAGTGATTGAGCACCAGCTTCCTTCTGGAGGTCCTGGAGTCAATCCCTGGCCCTGGTACCTCAATAAATCAATCAATCAATCAATCAATCAATCAATCAATCAATCCCAGCTATAGTCACTCCAAAAGTCAAGCCATATTCAATTCCCAGTTATGGTCAATTATTACAACTGCTTTAAAATATTTCATTTCCATTACCTTGCATTCTTCATTTTTCATCTACCCAAAGGAAGAAAGTTTTAAAGCATCTTTACTGACATAAACTGCAGTATAAATGAAAGTGCTGATTAACGTGTAGGGATGAAATGGGATACTTTCTATCATTCTGAAACACAATAAGATAGAATTTCTAGACAGATGCCAAATTACTCTTTAATTAAGGAGGCGCTTGCCTTTGAGGCTGTTCAGTAACATTTATGCTTCCCTACTTGTGCCAGGTACCACTCAAAAGTAGGGCAGAATCCCTGTGACACTTGCAGTTTAGAACAAAATCTCTGGTGTTAGATGGATTTGTAAATCACTCTCACATCCATTAGTTTTAGAACTTAGGGTGTTCTTAGCTAGAAGTTAGCTTTGATTTGGTTTGAAATGTGCACTGCATCTAATATAGTAAATTTAGTTCAAAATTTTATTAGATACAAATTCAACAGGCTATATTCCATATGCTTTGAGGAATGTTCATTTAATGGAGCTCTTCATTTGAATTTGTTTTTCCTTTTCGTTATTTACTAATATGCTTATTTATTTTGTTGAATACCTGAGAGATGCCTTTTGTTTGCTATTTTAGTGAACTGTACCTGAAATATTCATATTTAACCCTTACTTGCTGAATTAATTTGAGTATGATTTTCCTTGTTAAGAAACAAAGGGTGGCAGCAATGATTTTCCAAAGTAGGATTTTTTTAAGCATAGTGTGGTAGTTTGATGTAATTATGAATTCCAAAAATATAATTGAATCATGCTTGTAAACTGATCTGTTAATCTGGGCATGATTAGGTTAGGATTAGGGTGTTGAGCCCCACCCCTTGGTGGGTGGGGAATCGAATATAAAAGGCAAGGCAAAGGACAAGTGAAGCAGTCTTTTGAGAAGAAGATTTGATGTTGGAAAGAAGGCCTCAGGAGAAGAGAAGCAAGCCGTTTGCCTGATCCTCTACAGCTGACCTTGTGGAGGAAACAGGAGCTAAGCCGGGAGAGAAACGCAGCCCCGGGAAGAGAGGAACCCCAGAAGCCTGAACCCTGGCAAACGCCAGCAGCTGTCTTGCTCTAACACGTGGCAATAGACTGTGGTGAGAGAAGAAACTTAATGCTTTATGGCCTGGTATTTGTGGACTTCTACCCCAAATAAATACCCTTTATAAAGACCAACCCATTTTTGGTATTTCACATTAGCACCCCTTTGGCTGACTAATACACATAGTCACTGCAAAAACAAAACAAAACAAATTTAAATTTTGACTGTACTTGTCTGGTATTTTAAAAGAAAAATTTTATAAGTAAGAAAACATCTTTATATACTGAAAAATAATCTCCGGCACAAAAAAGTTTGCCACTAAAAGGTGAATACATTATCCAGCAATAGTAAAAGTAGCCTTTTGGGAACTGCAGTTTCCATAGTAAGTACTGAATATCAAACACATTATTATTTTCCAGTGCACAGAACTCATCAATACACTTTGACTGGATTACCACATGTGACCTTGACTACATCACTATTTCTGGAGGTCTTTCTGAAAGGGAGTGTTTGTATAAGGCTGATGTTGCTCAAATATCTTCCTGGAGCAGGGGCATCACTAGGAGCCACAACATGGAGTTGTCTCCCCAGCATCTGCCCTCCACAGTAGTTACTTATTTTAGGAATTACACTTCTGAGGAAGATTTTACTTAAGGAAAAGGTTTCATGGCTTAAGAAGACAAACAAGAAAAAAAAAAAAAAATTCTATATGCCATTGAGCAAGAATGCTCTTAGTCTTTTCTAACATTCAGTTCTGACAAGTCAGAGTGATTTTTCTGCTTTCATACTCTGCCTTTTTATTTAGAAGTGGATAAATGTGTTACAATGAATACTCACTGAGTTTTTCTTACTCAGTGTTTCCAACATCCAGTGCTCCAGTTCATTAGTCTTTTTTGTTGCCGTTATTTGAAGGGAAGTCCAACATGGGGAGATAAGCTGAGGGATATATAAATTTCATATGAATATTAATCTTTTTAAAATCAGGTGAAATGGTTCCATGATCTAATAGATAGAAAATTTTATTATAGGGAAGCATGTGTGATTTGAAAGATAATTACATGAGATTAAACTCCCTTTGTCAGCCAATCAGAAAAGAGATCTCATACATTTTTTATGACCCATAATAAAGTCTGTGGATAAGAAATTGTGCTATTAATCTCAAGTACATTGACAGAAATAAAATATTATGAATAAAAATTTTCCTTGAGCTTCTGGACAAATATATATATATATAGCCTTTATTTACTAGAATCATTAAAATGCTGAATTCATTATTTATAAAACAGAGCAATAGGTAAATGGCAGGGAAATGGTAAACAATAAGGAAATTGCATAAAGGGCTGAAATGTGAATCACATTTATCTAAGAGAGGAATTAATGTTGATAATATTTCTATAAGGAAAGGAAAGTTATAGTACTCACAGTGAATAGATTTGAATTTTTAACATGACTACTTGTGCTTATCCTAACATATAAAGACCTTGCTTTGTAGAAATAAAAAATAGTTAATACAAAATGTCATCTAGCATTTCTATAGTACTTACTATATGCCAATCAGTGTTATAAATACTTACCATATATTAACTCATTTAATCTTAACTCATTTAATCTTCACTATAACTATGAGGTTTTAACTATTATTATCTTCCAGGTAACCTGTGAGAAACCTGAGACCCAATGAGATTAAGGAATTTGCACAAAGTCACACACTAGAAAGGTATGGTACTGGATGGTCCCTCTAGGCCATCCATGCTACTTGCTACTAAACAATACTTTAAACTGTTATCTCCACCCTCTCTCTATTCCCCATAATGGCAAAACCAGAAGCCTACATTTTGTCATTCATTCAGGCTAACTAGCTAATAAGAGTTTTAATGGGACAAAGATTATGGTTACTTTTTGATTCAAAAATAACATTCCTTAAAATAAAAAATGAATGGATCCTTATTGCAGAAAATGTGAAAAATACAAAATAAAAGAAAAAACAATCACTCACAATTTCACCACCATTTTACTGTACCTTAGGCAAAACTGTTCCTTACCATTTCTCCTCTTGATTACTGATAATTATGTCCTAATTTGCTTCTTTGCTTCCGTCCATTTTAATCTCATTCTTCACCCACACTATTGTTCAGGATGAGTTTTTTCCCCATAAATGTGATAAGGTAATTCCTAGTGTCATTCCTCTGCTGTCTGACTTAACCATATTATTTGAATTACCCCCAGTACACTGTACTTTCTCAAAAAGTGCTACCTATACTTCACCTATTTTGCTTAGTACTATAGAAGTAAAAGGAAGCAGTGTGTTAGGTAAGGTGATATACTATATAGTGTATAGTATATATTACTATATAGTAACCTCAGTGGGGCCAAGGCAGAAGCTAGGTCCCATGAAATTGAGCTACCACAGTATGGGAGAATGGAACCACCTAGATAGTTCAGATCAGGATAGATTCTGGGAAACGGGGTTATAGCCAAGCCCTCAGATGATGTGGTAGATTTGGAAACTAGGAGAAATTAAGATTGGCCAGAAAGGATGGGACCAGATTATAAAGGGTAAAAAAGTCAAAGGACACTGAATTTAGATTAGTACTAGATATGTTAGCACAGTTTGAACAGGAAAAGACTATATGAAATTGTGCTTTAAAAATACTAGTTAACAATTTTATGTTAGATCACATTAGAAGGAAAGTGGCAGATTTCATGCAGGTGAACTAGTGTGCTACTGCAGTTTTCTCATACTGTATGATGAGTTTAGGGAACAGCCACTTCACCCATGTCACCAATGTCAAAAGCATGGGTCATAGTTATGTATTGCCAAGTTTTTCCAAGTTGATTATATTGGCTAAGTTTCCTCAGCATTCCAAATTGAATGCTGAGTCTCATCTATTGATGTGCTCCAGGATTTCCATTGGAAGCTTGGTTTATAAATTGGAATCAGGTTGACTGTCCTCTTCAATTGTAGTCATTTCCATCAATTATAACAAAGGTACCATATCAATGCTAAGTGTCAATAATAGGGGCGCACAAGAGTTATGGGATTTTTCTTTTTGGAGCAATGAAAATGTTCTCAAATCGACTGTGGTGATGAATGCACAACTCTGTGATCATACTAGGAGCCACTGATTGCACACTTTGAATGGATTGTATGGTGTGCGAATAAAACTGTTCTTAATAAAAAATGAGGTATTTGCCACCTAAAAGAATTTATATATAGTAAAATGATTTTATCCATTGGTTCATGAAAATTCTTCTTTTGATGCTATATGGTTTCTAGTATTTTTCTTTTTGCATCTCTTGAATTAAGGCTATATTCCCTTTATTTGTCATTATTTGATATAGTTTATTGGATGAATTTGCTTTGAAAAACTATCACTTATAGGTGTTTGGACTTTTATTTTTATCCAAGTTTGTTTAATTTATCTTGTTGTTGTTGATATCATTTAAAAGCCTGTTGCAGTTTTTCACATAGTATTTTTTAAAAGTTCCTCCTTTTTTTACCTGTGCAATATTTTCAGACTTTTATACTTATTTCTAAAAATAACAGAAAACTAATGCGATTCCTTAGTTTTTGCTTTCCAGCCAGAATTTAATTGAGTGATCAATCATTAATACAAAGTGTTCCTTTCACACGAAGGGCACATTTATGCTACTTTACATGGGCCTATACATTTTGAACCACATTTGGTATATTATTTTTGATCTGATGATGAGGACACTCTATAAAAATCAAAATCAGTCACATGAATTATCCAACCTTAGTTAAACAAAATGCAAACATGACCCTTGATAAAAGCACTTGTTACAATTCAACAAAATTAGGGCTTAGATTAATATATACATTTGTTATATTAAAGTAAAAATGAAAATCTTAACATTTAATAAGAATAATAAACAGCACTTTCATTCTACCCCTGCCCCAAAATTGTGTTCCTTTTCTGACTAGCACATGGACATTCCTGATTTGAGTCTGTAGAACGGGTAGAAATGGATAAAATTGTCTGGAAATCTGACCTTGCCATAGTCAAAATAATAAATGTACATTTAATAACATAGAAAATTCTAATCAGATGAAAGTTTCTGGTTATAAATAACTTTTCATAAAACAGTAAAAGGAGGATCCAAAATAAAACCACATATAAAATTCAACTGGCTCCAGACTAGATTTTTAAGTGGACAATCTATGACAAAAAACAATATTTTCTGCTTACTAATGTTAATGGAAGGAAAATGCTTTTTAAATGTTTAAACATGTTTATTGGTTTTATCATCATCATTGGCCACAAGCTATGCTAAATTATGTAAATCTGTCTTGGAATTTAAGCATCCTATAAACTTACTATACCTTTCAACTATTTCTCTCAATTTGATAACCTCTTTAAGATAAAAGATAGGTATTTATGTATTATTAATAAGAACACTTTATTCTGTAGATTCGTTTTTATTCTCACCTTGCATATCTTAGAAACTGAAATATGATTATAATAACATAAATAAAAGTAGAAAGTGCAAATTTCTCACAACTAAATTTGCTCTGTATTTTAACTTACATATGTTAAGAAGATGAAGAATAGGTGTAATATGAGGTCATTTTTGGGACCTTGGGATTGTCCTGCTTGACACTGCAATGACGGATACAGACCATTATGTATTTTGTCATAACCTACAAAATTGTGAGGGATAGATTCTAAATTATAATGTAAACTATAGTCCATGGTTAGTTGTAATGCTTCAATATGTGTTCATCAATTTTAGCAAATGTACCACACTAATGAAGGTTGTTGTTGATATGGGAAAGTGTGGAAGGAGGGTGTGTGTGTGTGTGTGTGTGTGTGTGTTTGAATAGAATGTGTTAGAATGTGTAAAATGCTTATATGAGTGCCAGGTATTTGTATAGAAAATACTATATACACTATATATAGGTTATGGCACAGTCTCCTCAAGCTCATCTTCTCAAATTTACCTTCTCTCACCCCAACGCATGTTATACTGTATACAAACATACACACAAGGACACAAACACATACACAACCTATGCTTTACCAGTAACAAACTAATTAAACATCCTGGGCAGTTTCACTATACAATTTCATTTCCCACCACTTTCACTTGCTCTTTCTTCTACCTGGAATGCTGTCCTTCTAACTTATCTATCAAATTTTTATTATTCAAACTTTAGCTTAAGCAAATCTTTAAGCAACACTTTCCAGACTTCACTGCTTGATTACAATATTTTAATTCTTAGAGCAGGCTATAGATTGGAAGAACATTCTGTCCTTTCTCCAGACTGGCTATCTGGAGAGCAATGACAGTGCTTTATATGTGTTGTAACCCTGGAAGTGTCCGCACATAGTAGAGTGTCAAATATTTCTTACTAGAATGAATGACTTACTGTTTGTCGCTTCTAGATAATTTAAGCAATTTTAAAAAAGGTGAAAGAAAAGGAAAAGTTCCAATAAGCCTTATACTTTCCTTCCTTCTGTCCTCCATTCTTCTTTCCATAAACACTTGTTGAGGCACAATGACATGATAGGAACCATGCTAGGTCCTGAGAATACATAGATTTTAGAGGATTCACTGTCCTTTCCTTA
The DNA here is from genome assembly GCA_026826555.1 of Tolypeutes matacus. Lineage (NCBI taxonomy): Eukaryota > Metazoa > Chordata > Mammalia > Cingulata > Chlamyphoridae > Tolypeutes > Tolypeutes matacus. The sequence continues at coordinate 39,514,805 of JAKSZT010000049.1, forward strand.
AATGAAATGAGATTTTAATTTTCAAATGCATTGAACTGACAAGGAAAATGCTTGTCCAACAAGCAAAATATAGACCTTCTTTGACATATCAAGAAATAATACAATCTTGGATAGAAATTCATTTTTCTGAATTCTAAGAAAATTTGTTATTCTTAAATGAATATTATGCCAAATGTGTTTTCATACCATTAATCTCAATTTAGTTTATTTCATTCTCTCAGTAAACCGCTATAGACTGAGTACTTTCAAAGAACTGACCACTTCGTTTAATATTGTACCTAGAGATATACCCAAGAGATGTTGGATTCCTTATCTGATTGGTAATGACTATTGGGAGAAGCAAAAAAGAAGGCCAAGTCTTGATCGATAGCTTCAGGAAAAGTTTATTAATAATTCTAATATCCATCAGAATGGGGAATAGTGCAAAATCCTGAACGTGGGGATAATTACATCCTTCTAGACTTAGTATGAGTTATTTCAGTTACTGGATCATATCTAAACCTATTAGGGAGAATATGAAAGAAGGTAATTGTTAGGATTTGGAAAAAGCAAATGTGTCCATGCTCGTGAGAAGAAGAACTGGAGTTCCTGTTCAGAAATGGAATGATGCTACTCATAAAGATTTATTCTCATACAGTCCCTAGTATGTAAGAGTGAAGCTTAGTATATTTGCGGTATAATCCAAGGCAAGCAGCCACAGTGACTTAATAAAGGTTTCTTAGAGATATGCAAAACATGATTTAATAAACTGGTCTAATAAAACTTTGAACCTAAGCTGCAGGCTATGTCTGTTGGTTTCTCAAGACCAGAATTCTGGAATAAAATATTGAAGAGCTGTGTACAAGGCAATAAGAATACAATGGAATAAAATTTTTGTCTTGTCCTCTGTTCACAGTTCCAAAACGTTTCTACTATGAGTCTGTTTTAAGATAGATCCATCAGTTTCTACTAATCCCAAGCCTCAGGTGAAATCTCAGATGCTAGAAGTAAGATTTTTTAAAAATTTCTAAGTAATACTTATAAAATAAGGAATAAAACTCAGGGATGAAATATATCATGCTTTTTCACATGGATCTGAAAACATAAGAAATATGTGAATTTTCAAAGGCTGATTACCACTAAATCCTGCTGTATTTATGACTTTCTAATATGGTTTAAATGACATTCTAATGGATCAAGAAAATACCATCTTTATGAGTATGCCTTCAGAGTATACAATGGCACGCACATTATAATAAAAATAAAACAGAAATATTATTTTTGTAATAATACTGTGTATATAGTTATTAATTACATTTATTTATTTATGTCTTTATACTTTAAATCAAGGTGTTTTTTAAATTTTCTAATTGGTTTCTCCAAAAGTAAATGAAAGTCAAAACAAAAAAAGTGTATTGCCCAGCAGTGTTTATTCTATCCTTAATTCTTATGGGAAAAAACTTTAAAGTTATATAAGAAATAATTATGCACATATATATTTAATAGTAATTATCTGCTATGCATATTTTAAATATATTTTATTTATTTTTATTGTATAGGTATTATATTTATTATTTTTATTGGCTACCCCACCCTCACTGACTGCTAACTAGAATACAAGCTCCAAGGCTATGGAAATTTTTTCTCTTCTGTTCACAAACATACTCCTCACCTAGAACAGTTTCTCAACTGTACCACTCATTCATAATTTGTTTTACTAATAAAAGACTTTTTAATATTTAAATAGATAATTACAAGTTAATCAGAATATTGACTCAAGTGTGAAAACACCTTAGATAGTATATAAGACAATTTATTAAATTTTACTTTGTATTTATGGACTTTATCTGCCAAACATTATGCTGGCTGATTTATATAGTCTGTATATTTTTTACTCCTTTTATAACAAGAACAATCTAAGCCTCGAGCTGTGATTGAGATTTGAACCTGTTCTATCCAGTTCCAACCTTGTATGCTTCCCACAATTATTGAAATTTAAATAATATTATGTGACAAATATAAACAAGTTCAACGTAATTTTTCTTAATTGACATTATACCTATCTACAAAATGTTACCAGAAACTAGTATGTTTCGAGGTTTCATCCTTAATCCTTCAAGATTTTCGTCAAAGATAAACATCTTATACATGCATTCTTTGATGCTAAAGCACAAAGAAAATATTGGAAAAGATGAAATACTGTCCTGACAGAATTATAAAATATATAAATTGCAGTTGAGATATCATTTGAAAAGGCAGATGTCAGAAGGAAGATATATTGTTTTTGGCTCACAGTGAGCAAGCTTTGGGATTAGGAGACCTGGGATCTAGTCTCAGCTCTGCCATTAATTAGGTGCTGTGACCTTGAGCAAATCAGTTTGCCTCTCTTGGGCTTTTATTTCTTCTTCTGTAAAATTAGAGGGTTGGGCTAGATGTTCTCTAATGTTTCTTTGTCTCTAAAATTGCATAATATTTAGAGAGCATTGGCTTATCATTATAGCTTTATAATAAAAATAATAAGGCAGTCTACAAGGCTGACACTATCAGCCAGGATTCAAAGGTACATGAGCAAATGTGAAGTCATTAAGTGCGATATTATTGGCCACGGCATGATGAAACATTCTTCGGAAAGTTACTTTAAGTAATTTAAGAGTGCAAAAAAAAAATCACACCATAAATTAAGCAGTTATAACTACAGGCATATTTCATCCACCGAGACCTCTGAAAGTTAACAGCAAAGATCCAATCCTAGGAAAAGTTGTGAAGACCCTTTCCAGTCCTCAGCCTCCTTTCTGAACCTCCTTTCCTATCTTTCTAAAAGTTCCAATGCCATCTTTATCTACTTATTGTCTTTAATTCTTATAAAAAATAGCAATGTTTACAATAATTTGCCTTTTGTACTTATTTGCTAATTATTTGTTTTTAGAGAAATGGAAACTTAATTACAGTGAACTCTTACAACAACCCACATATCGCATCTATGTTTCTTTTCACAAATAGTAGGATAAAGAATAGTTTACTTTATTAAAAGACATTTCAAAGGGTAACAGGTTGAAGAAGAATTATTTGCAGAGATGGGAGGCATGGGTAATTTGTTAGCTTGCATTTCCAAAGCACAAGAAGGCCAGGGGTGAAACTGGCTTTAAGGAGAGTTCTAATTCCACTAGGGCTTCTTTTTTCTAGCACACATTTCTTATAATCTCTGGGTATCTGACTCATTTTTCTAGACCAATGTGGTTGCCACTAACCAGACATTCTATTTAAAATTTAAATAAAATATCTATTTAAATAAAATAAAATTTAAGTTCAGCTCCTCAATCACACTAGCCACATTTCAAGTTCTGGACCATCTTAACCACAAAGCAGAAGACTCAGCTGTCAGGAGGTATATGTAGACAGACAGAGAGAGAGAGAGAGAGAGAGAGAGAGAGAGAGAGAGAGAGAGAGAGAGAGAGAGTTATATTCTAAATCTCCTAGCTTAAGTCTTGTAACTCCTTGGGAAGGATTCTAATTGGTTGGACTAGATATTGTACAACCCTTGACCTATCAATATGGGCTGGGAGGCAGGGTAAAGGAAGTGGCTGCTGGATACTTTCATTTATACACCATGACTAGACAGGGCAGCAGAGATCAGTACACATGGAAAAGTTGTGCCAATATAATTTGCCTTCAGATATATGCATCGATCACCCTCACTGCTTCTGGTGTTTTTCCTTCAACTCCCTAAGTATGTTACCATTGAGTATGTTTCGTCAAATGCATATACCTGAATAACTCATGTACCCATCAATTTATAACATTTTGATCATCCCAGATAGTTCCCTCATGCCCCTTTCCAGTCAATCTCCATTCCTTACCTCAAGGCAACCATTATTGTGATAGTTTGCACCATAGATAAATTTTACCTATAACTTTTTTCTCACATGGACACATGCTATCTCATAAAGTAGCAGAGTGTAGTGTTGAAAAGCTTGATTTCTTGTAGAGGGCATTAGGTTTGATCCTGACTCTTACCTTTAGGAATTACCTAACTTCTCTAAGCCTGGGACTTGTTCTATGTAAATGAGGTTAGTAATAGTAACTATTTCACAGGATTATCATGAAGATTAAATGAGATAATAAACATAAACAAGGAAGCACAAGCCTAGTTTTCTCAAGCTTTTAAAATCAAAAGATGAGGAGCAAAGAAGGAGAGTTCAAACTGAAATTCTCTGAAATCAAATTAAAATGTAATTCTGATGATGATTCAGTTTCTTTTGATAACATGTTTGAGCAATATCAAAATTGTCAAAGCCCAAAACTCTATTTTATGAGCCTTAGAAGAGCTTCACCACTGCTATTCCCGAAGTTTTATTCTGCCAGTTTTATGGATGACTCATCACAGTTCAGATTTTCAATGAAACAGTTGATGATATAAACCAACCTCCTATAAAACAACTCTAGAACAAACCCCATTTTCACATAATGCAATTTAATAGAACTGCTATTTTATGGAATGACAGTTACTGGGTAGGTTGTGATTTTCATATATTTACTCCAGAGTGGGAACCAGGCTATTGGTTTGTATTCGCTTTGAGAAAAATAGGTTTTCCAGGGAGTCAAAAAGCATTAGGTTCTGGGCAGGGGCAGCAGGAGAGGGATGGGTCTCTGGGGTCAGAGTCTCTGGGCTTTCAGATCAGTCAGCCACTAGCTTGCCAGAGAAACAGATGAGCCACGGTGTCCTGCAGCTGCTTCTGAAACATTTATTTCAGGGAGTGAGGAAGAAAGGGAATAGGATACTCTAAAACAGTTTTTTTTGAAGCAACTATTTAGCTGCAATATAAAAATTGTCTGAAGAAAATTAAAAACATTTTTTAAAAACCCTCTTTAATCATGACTCCCAAAAATTAGTCTTATGATTATATATATATTCATAAGATAAATATATACATATATATGTTCCAAAAGAATGGCCAGTAATGGATAGATATCATGGTCACAGATGCTAGAGGCCCCTCATCCATATCCCCACACCATCACCCACCTATAACTGCCAGCGCCTGCATTTCTTTTCCTGAGGACTCTCATTACTGGATACCACTTTGCTACCTGCATGGTAGTCTGGAAGAGCCAGGGAGTGAACCCACCAAAAAACCAGCCCTCCTCCAAACACCAGTGAGAGCTGATGTAGAGATAGGCCAACAGCTCTGTCCTTCAGCTGGACTAATTCTCAGGCATGTGTTTCACAGTGGCTGCAGAGTGTCCCCAAAAGGGATTAAGTTCTGTTGTCCTCAGTAGCTACTGTTTGATAATGGGCTTTATTGACAATCCTTCCTCACTTGTCTCACTTCCCCACACTGCTTCTGGTGTTTTCCCTTCAACTCCCTAATAAACTACTTCTGCTTGAATCTTTGTCAACGAGTCTCTTTCTGGGGAAACTAAAACTAAAACCCAAATGGAAAATGAAATGTTCTTGGTAAAAGCAAATAAGATATTGATTGAATACAGAGAACAGAGAAAGACTCTGAGAGCTTCCCTTTAACAAACTCCTCTAGCTTTCTTGTTCAGAATATATGTTTATCAAGTGCCTTCTACATAGAAAGCATTTTTGCTAGAAATTTAACAAGACTAAAAAAATGGAATAAAGCAATTTATTCTGAAACTTTAGCAAATTTTACTAAGTACTTTCTTAATACAAATAAATAATTTCCCTTTTCACAAGGAAAATCATCCTTTTTGGAATGACGTTGGTCCTGATCAATTCCATAAAAAGGCAAATTTGTCAAAATCCCTTATCTAGTGATTACAATCAATTGTGTAATGATTTTCAGCTTATGATGGTTTAGAAATACCTTGAACTAACTTGGAGAACATGGATGGGTTAATTTTATTTGTCATGGCATCATAAGAAGACAATGTGATGTGTATACAGCTCAATATGTCCTTCTTAAAGGAAATTATATTTACTTCTTTTAGGTACTTAAAGGAAGTATCAGGGATTAAACCTGGGACCTCATACATGTGAAGCAGGCGCTCAACCACTGAGCTATACCTTTTCCTATATTTATTTTTAATAGAATGATGTTAGCTTTTTTGTTAAGTTAATAACTTTAAGGAAAGGACACTTTGGAATGCAAAAATTTTTTGTAAAAGTTGCTTGTAAGTTGACAATTGGATTATTTGACATAAATTTTTACATAAATTTCTTCTTTCTGTTTAAATTTTAGAATGCAATTCAAGTTTACAAACCAGGTATTCCATGCATTTCTGGCTAGAAAGTTGCCTTCTATGTACCTAATATTTATGCCTCTGTGACATGCATCATTTGATTTAATGTCTGCTTAACTGAAATGTGATGGGTTGACATTATCAAACTGAGCAGATTTTCTGTAACCTTAAACTGACTGTTCTTGTGTATGGACAGAAGGCATGCCAAATGAGGAGTGCATAGAAGCAACAGATGCTATCGCACTGAGTTACTCCAATATTATCATTAAAATGCGTTTGACTAGAGAAGACAAGTCCATTAGCAAAGAATAATTACTTATATGAATATTTAATTATATTATTCCATTCAGTGTTTTGTATCTGGGGTTATTGATGCACTATAGCCTGTTTCTTGAAGAAGTAACTCTGAACTTTAGAAAAATCCAAGAAAATTAATTTTTTAAAATAAATCATTATAGATAGAGTGGGAATATAAACAGAGGGCAAATATTTGATGAGGAATTACACACCTAAGGGTCAATGACATTTTTAAAACAATAATGTTGATTCTTAATGTATTTTATTTCACAATCAGAATTTTATTTTGAAGTGCTAAATCATTTTCAATATCTACTGATATAATAAATATTTATTGGATATCTTTAGCATACCATCCTAAGTACTGGGGTTGAAGGGAAATAAAATAAACACAGCTTCACAACCACAGATTCTCCAGAAATAGCAAATTCAGGCATGTAAATGAAAAGATTGTAGGATGGTAAGTACAATAATAGTCACTATATTGAATGAGCATTTTGCCTCAGGCACTGAATGGAACCCTACACTGAATAACTTTATAATGATAATAGTTTATAGTTAAGCATATACTGTGTACAGTACTGCTAAAGGGAGCTTCTTATTTATCTCATTTAATCCTCAGATATTTCTTATGCATTATGTACAGAAGTAGATCTGAGTTTTGTGGGGCTTAACATCTATAGAATATTAAGTTCCTTTTTTAAGAAAAATAATATATAAATATCTTGTTCAAGAAAATTCACAAAACATATGAGAATATGAACACATTGTGTGGGTCCTTGCAAGTAGAGCCTTGAAGTTTAATGTTTGCAGTTTTCACAATAAATCATCATCCCAGCACTATTATCTCAATCTTTCATATGAGGAAACTGAGGCCCAAAGAGTCGATGCAAATTTAAAAATGAAAACTAAATCTGTATGAAAATTGACAGTCTATCTGTACTGGTAGGTAGAAGAATGAGTACCATGGGCCTCACTAATTGAATCCTCTGAAATCTGTGGAACAACAATGATATCACATTAGCCAATTTACTTGATTCAGGCATTGGCTGATAGGTAGAATTGGGTCCTTTCTTCAGAGGAAAACACAAAGATTATAAGATAGCTATCCTTGTGCTAATATTCACCTTTGAATTAGAAAATATGCCTTGGCAACCAGGATATTTGAATCATCTAATGTTAGTGGATTACTTAAGGTAGTTCAATTTGCTGCTTTTTGATGAAAAGTGTGGTACAAACCAGAATAGTCATATTAGTCACATTATGTAATTTCCAGGATTAGTGTTTAGATAAATTAATTCATGAATTGCTCATCATGCAACAATGTCACAAATTCTGATAAAGTGGCTAAGAGTGATCAAAGAGTTGATTGATTTCAAGTGTCATTATGTAGAAAAAAGGAAAAATTCTAGTGTCATGGGGTTAAGTGAACTAGTTTTCACAATTGCATCTGTTGAAAGCAGTTTTCAACACTAATATTTCCTGATATTTAACTCAGCTGCAGAGGACCAAAAGAGTGATCAATATCCAAGGTATATGCCCAGAAAAGTTCACTGAGATTTACAGCTACCTTGAGCATAATTTAATATTATAAAGGAAGTCTCTTTTTTAATTTTGGGATTTGCCAACAGAGTTGGACATGTATTGAAATTCCACTTTTAAAGAATGATATCTTTATAAGCACATAAACATCTCTGCTAAAATGAAATTAGTCTGGGAATGGCAATTTATATTTATAGAAGCAGGTATGTTAAAAATTAATCACTCAATCCCCACTCCTTGATAAAATTCAGTGTTTTCCAAGGGCATTTCTAACATAGTTGCCTAGTGGTAAAGGACCTACACTGTTGAGAGCACGTTAATCTCACACACTGAATCAATGATGAACACTGTGAAGCACTAGACCACCCTGGCTACCTAGGTTTGTCAGTCAAACCTCAAAAAGAGGGAGATATTAGCAGACCTCATCTCATAATCACCTTAAAGAACACAATGCACTGGAAAGATACCACTATTCTTTGTGGAAAGCATATCATATCTTTCTATAACGGTCTCTTGCCTTAGACATGTTGGTCTGTATTTCCTAACTATATATCATTTTGCAATTTTATGAAAATGTTATTCCTCCTCCCCATCATCCCTTCTGAAACCTCCTCATCAATCAAGGTCAAATGCTACTGTTTTACTTATGGGAAAATTAGGAGATTTTTTCTTACATTGCTGTAAGAGAATTTGATTACTTATAAAACGTAATTTAATAATATTATTACAAATATTCTGTTTACTTTTGCAATTTATTTGCTGATTTTTCAACCAGATGCTGGACTTTGAGTATGCAAGCCTCAAAATCAGAAAAGTTCTAGGTGGCAGGGCACAATATCTATTGCCCAGCTCTGAAATTTTAAGGTTGGACGTTTATAGATACCTCTGAATTATTCTTTGTATATCATGGAATTTGGAGTGTACTAGACTAGTATTTATACCATAAAGAGGAAAGCTTATGGATGATTTTGCTTTGTTGCTTTAGACAGAATATTTAGAAATATTGTATACAAGCCAAATGCAAAGAGACAGTCTTCAGAATTAATTTTGTTTAATGCCAAATATAAAGGAAGTTTTTCTAAATAAAGGGAGAATGTATCTAAAATCAATTTTTTAAACCAATTAATTCAAACTTTTTTTTCCAGTAAAAACGTCTATCTATATTACAGGTTTCTTTTACATGAATAAAGTCATTCGTTAAAGCATTATTTTAGACACAAATTTATGAAAAGAAATAATCCAATGAAAAGAAAGAATTTGAATGCAATTTCTGAGTTGTCTGCGTGAATAATAAAGCATCTTGGATAACAGGTTGAGCACTGCAAATGAAGCAAACTTCTGGTCTTGCTGGTGTGTTCTCACGGCTGAAGGGTCTGTCCTCAAATATACTAATGCCACCTACTTCTCCTCTGCCCGTCAAATCTGTTAGTGTTCTAAGATGTTCGAAGTTTTCAATAAATATTTTAAATATTACATCAAAAAGGCATTTCTAGATTTGTGTACATGCTCACTATGGAATTCAAAAGCTTCTATGCAATTTAATGTGTGGTCTTGGGCATTTAACTTCTTCAAACCTTGGTGTTTCCATAAGTAAAATGAAGATGATTATCTTCTCATGAGATTGCTGAACATCTTAAATGATGCATTACCTGAAAGCCCTTAACACCTAAGGATGATTTGGGGCAGATATTAAAATGACATATTCATATTTTTCCCTGAAATATTTTCCATTCAAAGCTTTCATCTTCAAGGGCAAACCAGGAAGCATATTGTCCCAAAGAGGGAAGGACCCATTCCTCCTAAAACAAAGAGGACAATGACTGACTTTGAGCCTTAAAGCAGATGCCTAGTAGCAATAGTGAGATCTTAAAAGCCAGACCTTACCTGTGGGAAATGATATTTTTAATTATTTAAATTCAACTTAACATATCAAAAGCAGGGGGACAGATGTGGCTCAAACGGTTGGGCTTCCGTCTCCCATGTGGAGGGACTTTGGTTCGATCCCTGGGACCTCCTGGTGGTAAAAAAATAAAAAGCAAAGTCTAGGTGATCAAGTCATAGCCCAGGCTAGAGAAGAAGTAGAAATTCCATCCCTCCTAGGCCTAGTAGATTGCCAGAAGAGGTGTAGAGAGATAAGGAGAATGATATTAAGCATCTTAATATTTGTTCTCTGTGCTAGAGAGAGAGGTAGGGAATTAGATAGAATAGAGTGAACCGAAAATTTGAGGCTATTCACCTGTATTTCCTGTTTATGTATATGGGAAGGAATAGCTTCATAAGTACCCCCTCTCCCTAGCTAAAGTATCTGCAAGACAGTGAAAGACAGTAAAAGTGAAGGAGTGTCAGAGAGTGAGGTTAGGCAAGAGAGAGCACGAGCAGGTAGCCCTAAGCAGCCAGGACACTGTTATAATGTCAAAGGGTACCAAGAATCCCGCTATGCCTTTGGGATTACAGTAGGGTAAAGGAAGAGCATGCTCAGAATTGATGTCAAGAAAGAGGGAGACTTACTCTAGCTACAAGCTACTGGGAAACTTCTGAGGTCCGAAACTGAATGGAGCCATGACTAGACCTCTAGTGGTGTCCAATACAAGTGAAATTCAAGGTGGAGCCCAGGGATTAAGTGGAGATGGTCACTGCTTCCTAGAATCATCGTCTACGACTAGAAAATCAACCGGAGATACCACAGTCAGAGACTTTAGCAGTGAATGCCAGCAAGAAAAAACCAGATGCGTCTGGACCAAGCACACTTTAGTTGACCCCAGCCAGCCCTCGCCCGCAAATCAAACCAGCCACTCATCAGGGCCAGCAGAAGGCCATAGGCTCATCTCCCTGAGCCTCCACAGGACTAGGTCACATGCACCCTTTGAACCCCCTATTAGAGAAGAACGGGGAGTGGGAGAAAGTCTGAGATTTCCTCCAGTGTGCTTTGCCTGGTTGTATTAAATTTAAGCTTCCACACTTGCTGTTTACAGAAGAGGAGGTGAGGCTGCAAGTGAGATTAGATCACTTAAGGAAAAATAAACTACATTTTCTTTGTTCACCTGAGCTTAATGTTAATATATTTTTCTCCACCACACTGGCTACTGAGCCAAACCTATACAATATCTTAGAAAATTGTCACAATAATTTTATGAGAAAAATATGGCTATTATACCCACTAACCATTGTAAGTATATTATGTTCTGACAGAATTCTAATGTTTATCAGGGTACCTTGGGCTAAGGCAAAGAGGTCAGGTTCACGATTGTGTTGTGACTGGGTTGGGAGAAGTTAAGACTCTTCACTCTTTTTTCATGGTCTCACATCACTTGATTAATCTTAGCCAGCCACCTCACTTCTATGTAATTTTGTTCAAAGGTAACAATGCTAAATGATTCAGAACAAATCAACTATCACTATGTGAAACCATGCCCTCCAGATTTTGGTTCAACAGTGGCAAACAGAACATGAAAGAACACCAAGTAAAATAGAATGTTTTGCTTTGGGAAAAAAGGAAGAAAAACAAAAGCAAAGTTTCAAGTGTAGGTTTAAATATAGGTTTTGCTAAGAGAAAAAATGTTTTAATCAGTAAAAAATTCTAAGGTCCTTTCCACCAATACATTGCATACATTTCAATGCATACATTGAAAAAATATTAAATATATTTATGAATTGATTTCACCATAAAGACTGCACACATCCACTTTATGTAAAGTTGCTTAAAGATTAATGAGCCAGTTACTCTGCATGAAGTTGACCTTCATTCCAGATATCTAAAAAAGTACAGGTTTAGATTGGGATGGTAATTTTCCTCAGGCAATTTTGAAGGAGGCATAATTTTGTAGCTAAAATAGAAAAGTCGAAAAATTGTCTACCTTTCAAATATCAATTCTTAAGTCAATCATTTCCTTGATGTAAAATCAATGACCATCACCAGTCAAAAATAGGAAAGTTCTCACTCATTTGTGAAGGTGACATTGGTCTTCAGCAATTTCATTTAATGCTGTTTTTTATAAAATGTTTTCCTTCTAATGCTTTATGATGTTTCCATTTAAATTTTTCCCTAGTACAAATTTTTAGTAACAATTTTGTACCTGGGCCTGTTTTGATGGATTTGTAGTAAAGAATTTTTTAAGTGATATTATCTTAAAATATTACAGATACATAAAAGAAATTTGACCAGACACTAGCAGAAACTTGGGTAGTTCTGTTGGAGCAGCTTTGCCATTTTCAGATTAGTGGGCCAAGCACATAAGAATACTGTAAATTAGAGAGAAAGTTCTTAGGATTTATTTATTCAAAATAACTAGCTCTAAATTATTAGTAAATGTTTTAGAGTGACAGAACTTCTGTTAAGGGAAGAATTCTCATGGATATATATATATTACATATATTATATATATATTATTCATATATATAAATAAAATTTGCTAAACTGTAGGATCTATATAGTCTTATAAGTTCTACAGATTGTTTCTCAGTCTAGTTTATTAATGAAACATTAAAATTACTAGAGAATGACTATGAAATAACGATTTGTATATATATATATTCTTATTTGTATAACCTGCTAAAATCATATCAGACTGATATCCTGAAATTTGATATTGTGCCCTGTCATAACACTATTTTATACAGATTAAGGTTCTGAGAATAAGAGGCAGTTTGGGGCTTTCTTAAAACAGTTTGATCTTGACTTGCCAAGGACCAAGGAGTAGCTAAAGGATTTTCTATTTCTATTCCAAAGCTGGATCTGCACTCTTTTCATATTGATCATTTCCATGGCTGATAACGTCACCTGAAAATAGAGGCATCAAAAGGGCTAAAGCTTTAGGGGTCCGTTATGAAGCTGTTAATTCTTCACTGGAGAACTGATATATTTAAAGAGCATAAAAGGTTTGAAGATGGTTAATGTTTGCATATATTGCCTATTGTTTACTTTTCATGGCTCTGGAATGTATTTAGAAACTTTTAGACTGGGTGACGCTGGTAATCTCAGCAGTGTTTTATCTAAGACATGTCAGGAACCCGTACACTAGCTTGTTGCGCTCCTAAAGAACTGGCCTATAGTTACAAATCTGAAGTTTGAAATTCCTGTTTATTAAGAAATGAAGCACAGAGCAGCAAGGGCAATGACAATTTTAACCGTAATGGCTGTGTCCCAAATCTGTCCTGGAGTTTCATGTACCAGGAGTGAATGAATAATTTATTCTTCATGAGCCATCAATTCTAGTCTTCCTTCAAAAGCTTGGCAATGGTCCCAGCTAATTTCATTTATGATGTGGATTTTTTTGAGACCATAAGTATTCAAAAAGTGAAAAAGGGCAACCATCATCTCATTATATGAGTGCTTTTTTGTTCTTTTTTAATGTTCCAGTAATACTTTATTGATTTATTAATCACCAACAAATCAAAGGGTAAGGGCATGCCATTTTATCATTAATTAGTCATAGGAACAAGCAATACTAATCAGTCTAACTTCAACTATAAATAATTAGTCTTTTTATTTCTCCTGAGGGAAGAGAGTGAAGTATAGAAATTATATTATGGTTTATGATATGGAGTTACAGAATGAAAATTTATATTGAATACTAAATTTAAAATACAAAATTTAATAAATAACCACAAAAATAATTTTAGTGCATACAGTTTTATTGAAAAAAAAAAGTTGCTTTGTTATCAGCTAAAACAGGTTTTTGGATCTTTTTAGGTACTCAAGCTACAATGATAACAAGAGAAGAGAGAGAGAATGTGCTCTATTAAAGTGATAAACAGAAGAGATTGAAGAGATTTTAGGAGTTTCAAAAAAAAGTCCTATTTATGTGTTTCCTAAATTTTAGTAGCTTTTAATGTACTAAAACAGAATTTGTTTTCTATCATTGACACAATCATTCAGATACTCACTGGCCATTAATCATATATATATTTTCCTATTAACCCTTATCAGATATATGATTTTCAACTATTTTCTCCCATTCTGTAGATTGTAGTTTGCATCTTTTCACTGTCTTGATAATATCCTTTGATGCATAAAAGTTTTTAATTTTAATGAAAACTTTCTATTTTATTTATTTTTCTTTTGTTGCTCATGCTTTTGGTATAATATCTAAGAAGGCATTACCAAATTTAACCACACGAACATTTCCCCTATGTTTTCTTTTAAGAGTTTTATGGTTTGAGCTCTTGTGTTTAGGTCCCTGATCCATTTTGAGTTAATTTTTCTATATGGTACAATGCAGAATTCCAACTTCATTCCCTCGCATGTGGATATCCAGTTTTCCCAGCACCTTTTTTTGAAGAGAAATAAGAATTACTGCAAATCAATAAGAAGACAAACGGCCCAATTAAAAATGAGCAAAGGACTTGAACAGGCTTTTCCAAAGAACACATATAAATGGCCAATAGCACATGAAGTGATGGTCAATATCATTTGTCATCAGGGAAATACAATGAGATACCATTTCACATCCACTAGAATGGCTAATATATTATTTTTTTAAATGAAAAATAACAAGTGTTGATGAGAATGTGAAGGAATGGGGACCCGCAAACATTGCTGGTGTGTTGTAAAATGGCACAGGCACTGTGGAAAACAGTTTGGTGGTTCCTCAAAAAGTGAAACTTAGTATTACTATATTACCCATCAATAGCTCTTCTAAATATATACCCAAAAGAATTGAAATCAGGGAGTCAAAAAGATACTTGTACACCAATGTTCATAGCATCATTATTCACAATAGTCAAAAGGTGTAAATCCACAGATGAATGTATAAACAAAATGTGGTATATACATACAATGGAATATTATTCAGCCATGCTACAACATGGATGAACCTTGAGGACTTCATGCTGAGTACAAGTGCCAGACACAAAAAGACAAATATTGGATGCTCCAATTAACATGAAATAATTAGAATATGCAATTAGAATATGCAAATTAACAGTGTCAAAAAGTTGATTAAAAGTTACCAGGAGCTGAATGGAGAGGGAAATGGGGAATTATTGACTAACAAGGACAAAATTTCTGTTGGGGGTTATGAAAAACTCTTAGTGATGGATGATGGAGGTGACAGCACACTGTAACTGCACTTAATTACATTGGACTATACACTTAAAATGGTTAAGAAGGAAAATTCTGTGATATGTATATATATTTATCACAATTAAAAATAATAATTGGAAATTACTAAGTGGATTTCTACTTTTAAACCCTCGTTTCATTCATCCTAAAGTAGTCATGTTTTTTTTCCCTCAATCTGCACCTGACCAGGATGATCTTACCATCTAACTAATTTGAATTTTCATTAAAATCAATTTGTTTTCCAAATACAATAAAATCACCATCTATGTATCTATAGGATTAATTATTTTTATACACTTCTCAAATAATGATTATATTAATTGGCATCCATTGTTTTACTGAAACTCATTGTTTAATGGCATATTTATAATAGGAAATAATCTCACTGGGAATGTCCTGAAACATTGGTCTTTATTTTTGCCTAAGTTTTAAAAATATTTTCCTCTCAATTTGCTTATTCTTATGTGTTGAGTTCCAACAGAAAATTTTAAGTAATTTCAACTATATAACTCAGGCATTTCTTCTAATCTGTGTTTTTAAAACAACTATCTATTATTTTGAACTAAGCAAATAATCAAGATCAGGCTTATCTATCTCTCTCTCTCTATATCTGTATCTATCTATCTCTTTCATTTTGTCTTTTGAGTGTCTGCTGATAATCATGACTCGAAAATGCTTATTGCGTTAATAAATTAGAAACATATTTACCTATTACATGTTTGAAGAAAGCATTTTATAAAGAAAAAAAAATTCTATTGCCTGGTATGTTAGTATTATTGGTAAATGAAAGGAAGGAGGTGGAAGGAAGTTAGCTAAAATTTATGGATTTCTACTGTGTACCAAGAAAGTAATTTTCATAAGGGGATTTTAAACTCAAGAAACCTTGAATAGGGCACATTTTAATTCCCATTTAGATATATAAGAAAACCAAGATTCCAATAGAGTGAATAACCTAAGACAGGATTTAATTTGTTATTTCAAATCCCATTTTTTCCACTATACTACATAATTCATTCCACTATGCTTCTAGTTGTAGATTAGTTTAAAATTTTAAAAATCCAGTTAGTCATGTAAATATATGGGACCAGAATAAATTATAATGAAAAGTGAGACTTCCATAAAGCCCTTCATTAAGGAAAGGTGAGGGACAGTTTGAGCTTTTGAGATTGACAAGTAGCAAACATATGGTCAGGTTTTAGGTGAATATTTGAGGCCATTGTTGCTTCTTTGGGCTAATTGCCTTGAAAGCGTCACCACTAAGTAAGTGGCGTTTAGTCTAAGGTCTACAAAATTGTTCTGAACAAAAATTGATACAAACTTGGCATAAAAGAAATCAAATCTAAACATATGTTTTAACTAAACACTAAAAATGTTTGTTTATGAACTCAATTCAGTGATACTGGAAAAAATTAAAAGCTATATTTAAATAAAGTTCCTCTTGCCACAACACCACAATGTTGATTAATTTGTATCTGGAAGTTTTGTTTGCAAGGTCTAGCTATAAAGGAACACATAGTCTGATTAATTATATTTTTATAGTAAGTTGAATACTTAATGTTTTAATATATTTCATCATTTTCACCTTGCAACACAAAATAATGTTGATAGTGAACATGTCTTTAAAGTTCTGCTTATAAAGAGAGAAATGCATCATTATATTCCTGACGCTGAAGGTCAAGTACTGAAAATGCGTTGTGTATTAAGGTATCCAATATATCAGAAGAGAGTTAATGTCTACCCTCCCTTTTGGGTCTAGCCTATTTCATAAACCTATTTTTACTTTCTTCAGTCTGATTAATAGTATCCCAGGAATACTCTGTCCTGACAGCTCATAAGGACAGTTTTAATATGTTATAAGAATCAAGAAGGAACTCAGTTTAAATATATTTGAAATGATACATTTCAGAAATTAAAAATTATTTCATGTATAGTTTTCCTTAAACACAATGTAATTTGTTGTTTTCCTCTAAGAATTTATTGAAAGGTTTATCAATTGTTGAAGTTTCTACTGAATTACTAGGGAACTATCTCACTAAAACTTTGCTAGAATGGTTCAACGTGCCCTTTCTTTATATATTAGTTTTAACAGTTACGTTTCACATTCGCAACAAAAGTAGATTTATATTTAAAAATTTTTCTTCATCTGGGTTAATGATTTAAATTTGTGATATGCTCTTGAAAAATAGTGTTGTTAGTCATATTTTTAAAATTTTTTTCTTTATTTTTAAAGAAGTGTTAAATTACACAACAGTTACATCAAAAATATAGGGAATTCCCATATACCCTAACTTTATCCCCCTCTCACACTTTCCCCCATTAACAATATCTTTCATTAGTGTGGTACATCTGTTATAATTGATGTTAATCATATTTAAACAAGCTAAAATAGAACTTAGCCAAATCCGACATAAATAATAGTATACTTAGAGACCTCGTTGTAATAAATAGCTCTGGTTATAGGACTAGATGCTGAATTCCAGTTTTGATTTCTGCTCCCTCTACAACCCCAAGGACACTACTTGAATTGTTTGTTCCTTAGCGTCCCCACGTTTTTAACTGGAGGTAACTATAATGCCTACCTCAAGAACTGTTGTAAGGGCTAAATGAGTATGTGCAAAAAAGACATTATACAGTCTAAATTGTTGGGGATTGGGTGTAACTCAGTGGTTGAGCACCTGCTTCCCATGTACGAGGTCCCGGGATCAATCCTCAGGACCTCTTAAAAAAAAAAAAAATTCTAAATTGTTAAGCCTATGTTAATTGAATTCCTTTTCCTCTCACATTTCTTTATTTCTTTGTTTTACCTTTCAGAAGTCAATACTAATGGAGAGAAGATAAGCTATTCCTCATTTTTCCTCTTTCTACATTATAGTTGTGTTCTTAGTATAATAATTATAAATACATTTAGAGGAAATATCACCAAATAAGAGTATGTTATTAACATAATATACTCAGAATGTTGACCCAACATTATGCATTCAGATATTTTATGATCACAGACTATTTTATAAGTTAGTGTACCAGATGCAAATATTATCAAATATATGATGCATTATGTGTAGTAAAATGCATATAAACTTAAGATAAAGCCAAAAATGGAGGTTTTGGATAATTTTGTATCCAAAATTTACTTTTAATTTCAGTATTTTAAATATAAATTAGTCACTCAGAATCCTAATTCTTACATTAGACAGTTTAAAATAAACTGTTTACAAAAATGGAGGTGAGAGAGAAACCACAAGGGATTATTGTACACTGAGGTTAGTAATGGAGCAGGGGATGATGTAATCATCCCTACCAACAATTGAAGAGACAAGGTGATAGGGCAATTACCAGAACCCAGAATGAGACAGACGGGGCTTGGTAAAGAGGGTACTTGACCAGTGTATCTCAACTGAGAGATAAACACACCACAAGCCCACAAAATCATCCAGGAAAAGAAGTTGGGGAAATAAATCCATGATTGTTTCCCCTTTCTCCCTCATGATTTCTAGCAGGTGCTCCCCAAAGACATGAGATAATTTGGTATCAGAAGGAAATGGAACACCATATAGTCCATGTTCAACTTTCTAGACATCAAACAGGGTGGAGAAAGGGTGGAATGTACTCTGGATGGGTTAAATGGTAGATCACATAGCCCAGTGGAGTTGAAGCAAAAATAAGTGTAGATGTATTTGTCTTAGAACAATCAGTTATTTTTTTTACATTGATATGATTGCATACAATATTGACCAGACATTAGGGAACTTCTTATTTCTTTCTCCCCTCTTTTCTCTACAGTGGACATAGTTTGCTTATGTAGCTGTGTCATATGACATACTATTTTTGTTTGTTTATTTTTAATTGTAGCAGGAATGGTACTTTTTCAATTTCATCTCTCACCTTCCAAGGACTGTCAATGTAATCCCCAATCAGCCAAATATGAAAGTTATAATGGTTAGGTTAAGCTTAACCTCAAAAAAAGAATGTTTTAAATAATGTGGTAGAGTTTTTCCAGGAATGATTTCTACTGGGAAGATATTCCTTTTACTTTAGCAAATCATGGAAGAATATACAGCATTTTATTCACTGGCATTTGAAGGGATCTCTTCATTAGCATTCAAACAAAAGAGAACCACTTTCTGTGTTTACACGGATTTGTACAATAACAATGACAAATGTAAATCAAAAGTTTAATGGAAATAAAGTACAGTCAAGGGAAATGGATAAATACTAAATTATAACATAGAATAAATATTTTCTATTGGTGTTTCAACTTTAGAAATTTTAGGATGTAGAGCAGGATAAATATGGGTCAGAGCAATACTGAAAAAAAAATACATAAAAGTTTTGAACCTGAGTGAAAACAGAGACCTTATCTTCTGCTTTTTACCTTAGTGCAAGAGAAGACTGGTAATATTAAGTAAATATTACTCACAATTCTTAAATATGCATGTTTATAAAATAAGCTGGCATCTTCAACTCATCTACTAAACTTTTACTATATTGCTTAGAATAGGTTCCACTTTCCAATATTAGAAACAAATGAACTAAAAATCATTAGATCTTCTATTAATGGAGACCTCATAGGAGCCTGTTTTTCCAGCTTTATCTTGCTATGTAGGGGCCACATGAGGATTCATTACTCTGAAGAAAAAAATTGCTATTTTATACAAAACTTAACTTTAAGGAACAAAAAAGCTATACCTTAAATATATTTTTATGAGCCTTAAATATTTTTTAAAGATAAAATCTTTTGAAGGATGCAAGTTACTGAGTTAAGCATTTCATCATTAGAATGAATAGATACTATGGTTGGATACATTCAAATGTGAAATTTCCATTGTAATTTATTTTATTGGAAGAAAAGTATACAGTTTGAAGTGTGGCAATTTAATTTTCCCCCTAGAAACCAGTACTACTTTATTATATTCTTTATTTCAAAATATCTTAATTTCTCATATTATTTTTCTTAAGTGGTTTTAATTTCAAAGTTGCTATAGTAATATATTAAAAGTTTTTGAAATGCAGAAGAGAGTACTGGGGTGCTATAGTTTTCACTTTTCCAAGACCTCATCTTATTTAAAGACTTTTAAAATTCTACTGACTTACTTTAGTTTTGAACATTGTTAAGTTTCTGGAATATTCTTTCACTCAGAATACATAAATTAGCTTCTTTGAATTGGTTCTACTCAGCAATTTAATAAACTGCAGTCCACGGAGAATACCATAAATTACATAAAGACTGATGGGGGTTCATTTACTTGGTTTCTTTCTAAAACACTTGACTTGTCACTATTTAATTAAACAATAATAAATGTGATTGTAGGGAGAATTTTACGCTGACAGTGAACAATACTAAATATGTCCCTGGAATAGAGAATGGGATTTCAGATGTCTTCATATTTTCAGAGAGAAGCAGGGAATAAGAAATTTAAATGCTTGCTTATGAGCCTACATCCTACTGACATATAGCTTCAGTCATGTCTTTTCTCTAATTTCCTCTTATGGAGAACACTGTGAAGACAAATGGCTAACAATGCATCAGCACATTCCTTTAGTTCATCGTTTGGAGAGTCCATTTTCTTCCTAGCAAAGTAGATTTAAGCATTTATATAATGATTACGTCTTAACTCAATTTTAAAATACAGGATTCTTTGCATTGTCTACTTCATCACGTGGTGAAAATTAGTATATCAAAATATTAAAGGCTGCTGAAGTGTAAGGCAGAAATTATGTACTTTGATCAGAGTTTAAAAATTGAAATCATAAGCTTTTAACTTTAATATAAATTTTAAATATAGTTGAAATATCTAAAATATTTTAATATGTAGTGGGAGTATCAGAAATATTCAAATGATCCATGCCCATACTAAGCTCCTGGCACCAAAGGTTTAGTGTGAGAGTTACTGTATACAGAAGACACCCTGGCAGTTTGCTGGCCCTGGGACCTTGGGCAGGTTACGTAACATCTCTAAGCATATTTCTACATTGGTTAAATGGGTATGTAAATGTCTACTGTGTTAGGGTTGTTGTGAAGAACAGAGATCACATATGCACCCATTCCAGTGTATAACACAGAATGGCTGTAAATAAGGATAGCTTTTACAATTAGACTTTATAGTCTTTTCTTTGATTATGTGTTTTGAGAACAAGTTTCAATACTAGTGTTCAGTAAAAGCAGAGAATATTTTGGCCGCACTGAGACAGGACTAACAGACCTAACTCAATAGTAGGATACTATTTTAATATTTTAGTGAAAATACAAAATATTTTTAGTAAAAATACAAAATATTTAATTTTGAATTTAGCATATTCATATATTTTTCCTTAAAGAATTTTGTACCTGTGAATCTTAGACTAGAGAATGTAGCTCTCTCCTGAGATGTAAATACTGCATAAAGCAAAGTTTCATAAATTTTTTCCCAATAGATTCATTTTATTTAGCTTACAGAAGGTCATAGAGTAGATTGTAAATTAACATAAATGTATTTAAAACGGATGCTATGGTGCTCCAAATAATTTATTAAACAATTTAAATATCACATATTAGGGATAAGTAAAGTATTTGATTTGAATTAAAAAGATTTCTAATCCTTTCCCCACCCCCCACCCCAAATACTCAATCCCACAATCAGAGACATTATCAATGTTTAGTATAATTTTTTCTGGTCTTGCACTGCACATTTTATGCAATCATAGCAGAATACATGCTTTTCTTACTATTTTAAATGGTAATATTATTCAACAATACAAAAGTTTACTTGTATATTATTACAAACATTTCATGAATGTCATTTTATTTTTCTTTTTTTAACTTCCTTTCCCCCTATTTTGGTGTGGTACATTTGTTACAATTGATGCAAGAATGTTAAAATATTCATGTTAACTACAGTCCGTATTTTGCTTTAGGTGCAATTTTCTCCCATATACTGCCCTACTATCAGAACCCTGTTCAGGTGACGTACCTTTCTTATAGATCCTGAAAGAACATTCCCATATGTGCACCATTAACCACAATCCTCAGCCACCACAAGGTTCACAGTGTGACACAATCCCACATTCCATCCCCTTGCTTTCCTTCTAGCGACATATATAACCAAAGCTTCTCCTTTCAACCACATTCACAAACATACTTCAGCATTATTAATTACATTGCCACTGTTGTACTACCATTACCTCTGTCTATTTTCAAACCACTACAATCAACCTAATTATAAACTCTGCACAGATTAAACACCATTCTCTGTTCCCATTCTATCTCCTGGTAATCTATCTTCTGGATTCCACTACTATAAGCTTGCTTATTATACTTAGTTCATATCAGTAAAATCATACAATGTTTATTCTTTTGTGTCTGGTTTATTTCACTTAACATAAGGTCTTTGAGACTCATTCATGCTGTCACATGTGGTCGTACTTCATTTCTTCATGAATGCAATTTTAATGGACACATGGCATTTCATTTAGTAAACTTTTCATAATTTGTAAATATTTTGTTAAATATTTTGACTATTTTAAATATCCCTATGTCATAAATATCCAGTGATGAATTTTTTGGGGGGATATAGAATTCTTTATATTTGGGATATTTCCTTAGGCTTGATTGTTAGGAATGAAATTACTAGATTAAAGCTGAGATTTTCTAAGGCTCCTGACTCACAAGCATTGAGATTTTAACATTAAAATTAGAGCCAGATAAATATATTTTCCGCCACTAATCTGAGGATGTCACTCAAGGGGACTGATTTAGTTTCATCTTTGATGGCAAATTTAATTTCCAATAAAAGGAAGCCAATCATTTAAAAAAAAAAAAAAAGGCTGAAATCAGATAATATGTATCATTCATGGTGGCCAGAAAAGATCTTTCTAACATTTTGTGCTGTCTTTTCATGAAATAATATATACCTATCTGGGGCAGCTCAAAAGAGTGGCTTTTTAACATAAGCTTCATTAGCATCCCACAAATAAACATGCAATCTAAATGAAGACAATATTCTTCTGGTACAAAGCAGACACCCATCCACCACAACCAGGATTGCCACCCCTCAGCCTATTCTACATAGAAATCCTGGAACCCACAAGTGAGCTAAATAACTTTTTCTTTTCTACATCATCAATCTCAATTCAATTGTTCTAAAGAGAAACGATTTTCAAAAGATTTGACTTTATTGTGTATATCTCTACATTGGAATTTTGTAAAGATGACAAAATGATTTGCAACCAAAATAAAATTCAAGAATCTAACTGCATTCATTTGATAAAGCATTAACCAAATAATAATTATATAAAATTCCAAATACAATTCAATTGCTGCCAGAGGTCGACTGTCAGATCATCATTAAAAAATATCCAAATCACACACACACACACACGCACACACACACCACTCGTGCATATTGTTTAAAAAATCTATGCTGCTCCATTAGGAATTTTTCTTCTTTCAGGATATGTTGATCCTCTTCTTCTGGTTTCTTGTTTTCCAGTAATGTGCTAGAAAATCCAATAGGCTCTAAACTTGTTGAGGAAGAGGACCAGGTCTATATTGCTCATTAATGCATCTCAAACACTTAGTAGAGTGACTGGCATGTAGTTGGTGCCAATAAATGTTTGCTGAATGAATGAAATATTTGAATGTGGTGTTTCTTCTTTACTTTAGGATCCTTAAAACTACTATCAGATTATTGTGACATTTCATGTAAATACTCACTTTTCCCATTAAGTGCAGTCCTTGCTGAATGATTTCTATGATACTTTGTTTCTCCTAAGAAATCTCAGGAAAATGCCAATTCTGTGCCTCACTTCTTAACCTGCCATTTTTCACCAATATGAATGTTCTGTTTGTTTATGTTTCCTCCATCACTGATGCAATGAGAAGAATTATCTCCACCTCTCTAAACAGAGAAAATCAGCTGGGGTCCAAATCAAAAAATGAAAATCCCATTTTGCAGAAATATGGATAGTATGAGAGCTCCTCTGGAGTAACATCATTAAATATTCTTTTAGGTTTCAACAATCAGTGTCTGTTCCTATTGAAACATTTTAAAACTCAAATTGTTCAGGCTAAGAAAAGACTTTCCATTATTCCAGTTACACAACTTCTCTTTTCTTTAGGTATATAACAAAGCCTGGATTTCTCCAGAAATAAGAGGGAATACATATTTGCATACCTGAGGTAATGAGAGCTCTTGTTCTGGGTAAAAAAAGGAATAGAGAATCACTGTAGATGTGTTGGAAGGACTCCATTTCTTGGTACTACTAGAAGTTGCCAATCACAAACTGGTCTCTAGAACTCTCGTTTTTAGACTCCATCAGGTGAAATTTTTGAGGAATGAACTCAAACTTTTTAGACTAGCTTACCTTAGGTAGACCCTGCTGATACAGAAAAAAGAGTTTTTTTCCAATCCTAGGAAGAGACATATTAATAATGAACAATTTCTAAAAATGTTCAGCTCACAATCTTTTAAAAAAGCTATGAGAATTTGTTGTATAATTAATGTTAAAATATATGATGAATTATACTGTCACAATTATGCTATATCATCTTCATCAATTTCTTCCTTCCTTTCTCTCTCTCTCTCTTTCTCTCTCTATTTCAAATACACCTATTTGTCTATGGCATTGAGGCTGGGCAACCCAATAAAAGGGGAATAATGTGTTTTCAAAAAGAAAATTTATTCTTAGGACAATAGTAAATTATTATAGCTGAAACACTTAAACACAAAAGGAAGATATAAAACAGGATTTTCTCCTCCCAGTTTTGCACAAAGGAAAAATTATAATCCTAATTATTTAATTCATGTGGTATTTGATTTATTATTTGTTTTTGGAAAGTTATTTTAGTTACTTCCACCTTTGATCTCTATCTTTCCTTCTCATTTTTTCCTCTCCACATTTTTTCTGCTGTCCTACCATACCATAGGTAGTTTTGCTTTTAATCTTTTCCATACTACCCCACCCTACAGGACCATTCCTATGACACAAACCATTTATCTGTTTCATTGCTCTTAGTCTCTGACATTGTGGAGCAGTGCATTATGATTGATCTTAGGTAATCCATACCTACCTGGAATTTCTCCTGCTAAAATACCGGTTGATATTTCATGGCATAAACAGGCTATGCCCCATTTACAGGACTCCATCTTGAGTAGGTTATAGGTTGCAACAAGTGAAAAAAGAAGTGAAAACTCTAGAGATGTTTTAAAGTAAGACTTAATAGACATATTTGCTGATAAGATGGACATGAATGAGCACTTAGAGTTACCATCATTATTATCTGGAGAGTAGAGTACTGGAAAATAAAGTAGCCTTTGGCAAGAATCAACAAGCAAGAATGTGGGTCCTGTTTGAAGGCAGGAGGGGTTATGTGTTTGGTGACATTGACCAAATGAAAATAAGGAAGGGATGTATTTTTATATATTTATATACAATGTCTTAATTGTAATTAAGACAATTTTTGAAGAAATGAATGATTCTAGAACTTAAATATGTAGTATTAAAAATGCTAGGAAACATGAAATTACTATTTCTAAATAAGTTCCCACTAAAGTGGAGGCCTCACTTTATATAAAATTGAAGGTGGAGTACATAAGAGGTAAACATCAATACTGTTGGTTGAATTAGTATAAAACTGAGATAATAGAAGTCAGGAAGATTAATTATAGTAAAGCTAATAAGATTGCCATTTCACCAGCAACACCCAATTAAACAAATGGGCAGCACAAATCCTGGGGGACAGATAGAGTTTAAAATTAGTCTATTATTTTAGGGCTTAGCCTTTACATTTTTTAGTACAATGTTAAAGTCATTCAACTTTAAATTACTCAATTGTTCAAGTCATCTATCTATCCATTCACTAAAACTCTTTTTTGAATCACAATTTTTTGAAACTTCAATTTAAAATTGACCTTTTTTGGACAACTTTCCTGAGCAATTGCCTTATTTTTTCTTTTATTTCCAAATTGTACTCAAGTTGGGTATATTTCTAAATCGTAAGCAAGAGAGGTAGGAATACCAGAAAAATTCAAGGAACCTAATTTTAAATAGAGGCATTTTTTTAAAGCTTAAGAAAATGTTTGGTTTCTATGCAGTCTGAATACTAGAGAAAGGAATGAAGTCAACATACAGTCAGATTAGATTAGACACTTTTCCTCCAATAATATAAAGCAGGTACATATTTTGAAGAGCAAGCCAAGGATTAAATACTGTGTTAATGTTATACTTAAATTTTAAGTCTAATATATCTTGGAACAAATTAGCAAGGGTATAATTAAACCTGCAAGCTTTGAGTACATTTTAAAATAGAATCATAAATCCAAAAATCGACAGGTACCTTTAAAGCTAAGACTCCCAGTCTAACTCCTCTAATTTAAATTCCAATCACACTGTCACATCTTAATTAAAAACAAAAATCAGGAATTGCATACCTGCTTTCTAAGGTCAGTTTAACTATCTATCAGTCTTCATAAGAAGCTGTTTGCCTTTATTTGAGGAAAAGACTTGGCAAATTTTAAACTAGTGCAAACAGACATGGGGTAAGTTCCTACACATAATTTCTTTGGTTTACCTTTTGTGATACTATTTGCTACAGGAATGAAAAAAAAAATTGAATTTAGTTTATACAGGCTGATTCTTTTCTAGTTTTTCCCATAAACTTTTACATCATTTTAAAAAACACTTGTTTTAAGCTACACCAAGGAAAAGAAAGTGGAGAGTCTTGTCAACCTGTAATGCTGCAGCTCTTTCCTTTTTGCTGCACTGGAGAATATTTCTTTTAGCTGAATAGAGGAGAACACCTTCAAAAGAGAGGGATGACTCTTGAGGAAATGAAGGAAGTTTACTGGGTGAAAAAATATCATGCAACATTATTACTCAGTATCCTGGAGACTATATCATCTTGTAGCTTTGACAATAACAAGAAGGTGAAATTAAACTGCCACCAATAGAAATAAAACGAAGTCTTCCAGAACACCAGGAAAAGCAAAAACATACAGAAATTTCTGATAGTAGTACATCAACGTAAAAGAATCTTCTGTTAAACCTGGTTTATGTTCTCACGTGAATATATTTTGATATGAATATAGTTATATATTTGAGAAATAAACATAGATTTTGTGCCTTTCATAAATTTTATCTAGAATGAACTATTTCTAATTTTCTAGACATGCCACATACAGTCTTTTCTTCCACTGGTCCCTCCTTCTGAAGCAACCTTCTGCTGGCACATTGTTACCTGGCTATAGTTTAGTTTTCCCTATGGAGTTAGGCTACTAGAAATGACAGGCCTCATATAGCCTTTTGGGATCTTGTAAACTTTAACTAGTGTTTCTCACTCAGAATTCCAAAGTGCTCAGTTGTTCATGTCTTTGTACCTTTCATAGTAGTTATTACCATATACATGCCAGAGGTTGTGGTTGTTGTTTTGACAAACAATCCGCCACTTGTATAAGAGTTTATATCATCTAATTTTGCTCCTGAAATAAATAGGTAATGCCAGGTAAATATTATTTCTAAATGTTCATTTTAATTTGACTAGAAGTGTGGGTGAGGGTTTGTTAAATGACTTTTAAGGATAAGCACTGACAGAAATATACTGCACTGATGACTGTGCATTCAAATGTAGTGACCAGTAACCTTTCTATGGTCATATGCAAACTTCTTGTTCTTCCAGTACTTTAGAGGTTGAGAGAAAGGAAGTCAACTTTCTTGAAAGCATGGACACCGAGAGATCTTACATGGCAAATTCATTCTAGTCATAAAGGATCAGTAGTAGTTTACGATCATGGACAGATGGATCTCTTATGTGGTATAGGAGTCACATTATAATGAAAGAAGTAATCCTGAGGAGGGTCCTCAGGCCACTCATATCAGCTCTTGTTATCTTTTGACAAACATGCAGTTGGTTTTTGAAAACTGGGGGAAAAAAGTCCTTTTACTTTAATTGAAGTAGCAAAGACCCACATTTTAATTTCTGAAAGGAATCTGCCTTTTTATGTGAAATTGGATTTAAAGATCTGTTTGCAACTTGGATTGTATATAAAAAGCTTCTCATATGAAGAGAAATGATGCGGTGAATACAAATGCTTTTGAGACACATGTCTAAACACTGGCATAATTCTGAGGCTCATATCATAGGCAAGAAGCTAAGGATCCAGGACAGAGTACCTAGATACTTCTCCATTGTCAGGGGAGCAGTAGATGCCTCGATATGTACAGAGCTGTCAGGTCATCTTAGGGGTTGGCTGTTATGGTTGCGATATCCTATCACCATATTATTTTTTATTTAGTAAGTACTATGCCCCTCAACATTTAACACCAGACCAATGACACCCAAACTAATAAGACAGAGTCTTATCAAAACATGTGCAAATCTATAATTTACGGTATCTTTTAAATATCTTTGGCAGTAAAAAAAAAGAAACTGCCAGTAGAAGTTGTGGATTAATTGAAAGTTATAAAGAAGTCATTGAGTTAAGAGGAAATGAAAACAATTTTAGATTGTCAGTCACTATTCAGTTTATGTTCTCCATGTTAGCTCAATACTTGAGCAGTTTTTTCTCTTCTCAATTTCTTTTTGAGTGTTTGACTTTGCAGTTTTCTCTGCTTTATTTATTATTCCTTGGTTTGTCCACACAAAAACTGTACCTGATTTAAAGGTTTTAGTGCAAACTTTTTTCAAAGGAAAATCAAGCCTTCCTTAAAAATGCATCCTTTTCTCAAGAATCAATTGCATACATAAATACTGTAACAAGCAAAGGAAGTTTTATCTATTCAGTGCTAGAGACACTTAGAAATGCTGTGGCATCTGTTTTAGAGAAGGATAAAATGAGAACACTGGAAGATTGATTTTACAATATTCTGCATTGTATAATAATTATCTAGGTTGGTTTTAAAGTGGCATAGTGGTGTTCAGAAACAAACGATCACACAGTATTATTTAATTTTTCCAATGTCTATGGAATATCATTTTACAAATGAAAAATCCAGGTTGAAGCAGATTTGTGACTAGAACTCAGGTCTTCTGATTCCTAGATTTGTTTCTGTCCTACTATATTTCTATGCCTCTAATATCAAACATTGGCTAGGAAGCATATGCATTTTATGATATTTGCAAGATTATTTTTAATGTCATTAAAGGATGGAATATACTGAACTTCAAGTGAAAATGATTTTATAAAGATAAAAACAAGCTTTGTTATTTCCATAGAGATAAAATTTATTATGTTTTAATAGTAAAACATAAAACTGTTTTATATAGTTTATGGATAAAGAACAAATACTGGGCCAAATTTTAAATTTTTCTAGTTTAGGACATGACTTTAACCAAGATATAGTAGTGTTTCTGATTTAGCAAATCATGTATTGTAGATTTGCTACAATACATGAAAAGGGGATAGAAAGAATTTTTCGATGTGCTGAATGTTTCAGGTTACAGTCTTTTTGAACACTGGATTTAGGAGATAAATCTCTATTTGAAATATACAAAATGAAATTTATGGAGAACAAAATCAATGACATGCACATATAATAGGGCTAAATACTGAATCTGAATAAACTTCTGCATTTATGAATAATAGTTTCATATCATTAAAGTCTCTCAAGTTTTGTTTTGTTGTACTCTGTCCCTTATTATGTACTTTTTTTTCCTGTCTTGTAAAATTTACACTGGAAATTTACTTCTTTGTCAACTAAGTTTTGGAAATGCTTTTTAGGGGAATATAAGTAATATTTTAAAATTTCTTAATGACTAAATATCTTTTTAGAAAAGGGAGAGAAGGAACCAATCTATTTCTGACAATTTTTAAAAAATGTCTTTTTGAAAGTGATGTCACCTCCAATGCTGTGAACAACAAAATTTTGTCACTTGTGATTCATGTGACACATTCCTTGAACTTCAAGACACTAATGTTAAGATTCTGCTTTATGCTTTGTTTTTAGTTATAAAAGATTCCAGAAAACTTCTGTGTTGTTTATCAAATATTATTTGATAAATCATATTTGTGAGTCAGAGAAGATAAAACCACTCATTCTTATTTTGGGGCCGCAGCATCGCCTTCTTTTGGAAGAGTTTTGATACTACTGGAATGCACATAGCAGTGAAAACAGTGGCCACTGGATAGTGTGCTAATTTGGCAGAGCCATACTGTTGGTACAATAAGCATGGGCATTGATAAATAGGCTCCACGGAAGTAGAAAAGCTTTGTTTATCCTTTATCTTCTTTCAGAAGTCTTTCCAAGATGATGAAAGTACGATTTGAAAGCCCTGGTATTTGCCCCTTCATTGAGTTTTAAGCCCAAAATAAGTAAGGAACAAAGCTGCAAGGTGCTGCTTATCTCCTTGACTTGCTGGCTGTCCATTGCCTGCACCATTCCTGTGCATATAAAAGACAACAGAGATGAATGCTAGGTCTCCTCATGAACAAATTAATACATGAGGTTATCATCTGTTTCCTGAGTTCTTACCAGGGGTCAGTAAGGAAATTGTTCCTGTGAAGTATATCTCTGTTATTACCCTGCACTATAAGTCAGAGTCTGTCTTTTGTGTATGTGAACATATATTCTAAGGAGATTAGCCACAAAATAGGAAACTTATGTGAGAAAATTACTGCTCCATTAAAGTAATTTATGGGATCATTTGCAGAAGATATGGCAACCACAGTCACTGGAAAATATTTCTTATCATTAAAGGGGTGTTGTATATGATAAACTCTCAATAGAAACAGCTGTAAATTACTTTCAATTGAAGTGTGATAAGGTCTCAAATGATTACATTTTATCAGCATAAGTGTTCAAAAATTGCATTTGGATGTTGAATTTCAAATCGTTTACCCTGAAAGGCCCCTTACACAGTCATGCCTGCAAAATGTCACCTCCAAGGCCCTATTCTTCCACTTATGTGCTTTCTGGCCAAATGGTGAAACTTGGTAATCCCTTCTTCAACTTTCTCTTTGACATTATCTAAATACATGAGCCCATTTAATTTTTTAAAAATTAATTAATTAATTTATTTATTTATTTTTAAGATTTATTTTATTTATTTCTCCCTCCACCCCTCGTTGTTTTGTGCTCGTTGTCTGCTCTTTGTGTGTTCTACTGTTTCTGCTTGTCTTCCCTTTAGGAGGCACCAGGAACCAATCCTGGGACCTTCTGGGGTGGGAGAGAGGCGCTCAATCTCTTGTGCCACCACAGCTCACTGCTCTGCTGCATCTCTCATTGTCTCTCCTCGGTGACTCTTTGTTGTGTCATCTTGTTGTGCCAGCTCTCTGTGCGGGCCAGCACTCCATACGGGCCAGCTCTCCTGCATGGGCCAGCATGCCACATGGGCCAGCATGCTGCTTGGGCCAGCTTGCCATGCAGGCCAGCTTGCCTTTCACCAGGAGGCCCCAGGAATCGAACCCTGGACCTCCTATATGGTAGACGGGAGCTCAATCATTGAGCCACATCCATTTCCTCCCATTTAATTTTAAACTGCTTTGCACATATGCATAGACTTTTTTTACCTCTCAGTTTTTCTCTACGCTATTCTATTGGTCTAAAATTGTCTTTAACTTTCCACTAAATAAGCTGTTGCTAATGGTAAGAATTTTGGGCAAAGATTTGTAATGTTGCAAGTGGAATTATCACTCAAGACTTCATTATGTATATGACTTGGGAACGTTGCTTTTTAACTTCTTGGGGCTAAGGTATAAGCCTTATCATCATCATCATAGCTAATTATAGAGAATTATTATATGCTAATCATGTGTCTAATTTAATTCCTACAACTATTTCATGAGATAAACATTATTATTCTTGTTTTACAGGTCATATGAGCCATGGAATTGAGTCCAAGTTCCATTACATGAAAGAATTAGTAAATAACTGAAAGCAACACACATTTCTCTTTCACTCTATGATTAAAAATCTATTAGATATCAATATATATTTCAAACCATTGTGATTAAAAGTACCTCCTGTGCTAAAGAAGTTCACATTTACTATGATACATCATTACTAGCAAAAGGTTTTAATCAATTTATCAAAATCAGAAGCTTTTAAAATATTCATGCTAAAGTCTTACTTCCATAGCTACTGATTTAATTTATACCTGGGTGGTTTTAATGGGACCCACAGTTGAAAACCATTGATCTAAACACACTTATGCTATTACTTATATGGCATAGAAATAACCAAATAGAGATGTCAGGTTGATTTCTACCAGATACAATGGTTTGTTGTACTCTGGTCTATTCATATGAAATAAGATGCAAAATAAATGAAACTTTGATTATTCGGTTGGCTGTGGGCATGCTGACTGCACAATTTTTTAATCATTTTAACTTCCATGCTAGAAACCATTTTATGTGGCTTATATTAGAAAATCACACTAGAATTGATGTGTTACCTAGCCAGAATTCGATAGAATCAGATGAGTTCAAATGATTTCAAAGTTCCTCTAAAACACATTATCATATCTAATCAATGGCTCAAGGGGCACAGAAAGGAAACTTGATAAAGTGGCAGGAACTCAATATTGAGAATACCCAAATTTGGCTTCCATTCTAGTCTCTACCTATAAGTAGCTCAATGCTTAAAGCAATATATATGCCTGCTCTGAGACTCTTTAGCTGATAAGTAGTAGAATTAGAGTAAATGATCACTAAGGTCTCTTACAGACCCCTAATATGCTTTGAGTTCTGGGTTACCATTGCATAATGCTATACTGAAGAAATTCACTCTACTGCTTCAAATCTCATTCATATAAAACAGCAAATATATTGAATTAAATCTTTATCAGTACATGGACTTCCTTTTGGAATCTGTTTTTTTTTTTCTATGAGTCTATTTCCAAGCAGAAACTTTTCTTTAAGCATAATTTTTCTTTGCCATTTATGATATGTAGACTGATAGAAGGCTTTTTTCACATTTCACTGTAAAATGTTTTAATTTATCCATACCTTGATGAGTACTCTAAAATATTTAGACTACAGAGAAAAACAGGAAATTGTGATTTTTAAAACTATCAAATCTCAGTGGAACTCTTCTCTATCTGGTAATAATACATGCAGAACAGTATTTGGATAAGCAAGTCAGTAATCTAAAACATATTTACAGGTTTTGGGCAGGGAGGGGATCCTTGCATTTATCATTACAGTTTTTAGACCAGAGAGTTTCATACGTCACAATAATCCATGCTTTGTTTTAGGATGGAAGAAAATGTGCCATGATAAGCCTGAATAAGAGAGAGTTCTACAGTGTTTGGCTAAATATCTCATTTACAAAGATGCCCCTTGAGAAGTCTGTAAAAAAGAGAAAGAGGAAGGAAGAGGTAGGGAAGGAGGGAGGGAGAAAGAGAGAAAAGATGCAAGGAGTAAGGGAGAAGTGGGGAGGGGGGGAGAGAGAAAAAATATATTTTGTATATCCACATTTATAAAAAACTAGGAGAGAGGAAGGCCACTGTGTGATAAACAGTCACAAAACTTTTATTGGCTCTAATTTTATGATAAGGTAGAGTTTTGCAAATTCCTCATAACTATTTTCCTATATGCCATAGAGTAGAATCCTCTTGGTGATTTTGTGGTAGCTGCTATTGCTTCCTCCTCTGGTCAATATAGCTTGCTGCTGTTGGTACCAAAGACAGCAATTGCACCTGACAATGGTGTAGTCTGCTTCCCACATGTAAGGTAACTGTTGTTAATCCATCTCCCATTAGAGCAGAAGTTGTCGGACCCAGGAGTGTTAATGCTCTAGAGTTCTTTCATTTGTTTTTTTGTTTGTTTGTTTGTTTGTTTACAAAAAATCATGCACACATTTATTTTAAGTAATTATTTCAAAAAAGTTCCAAATGAATACAAAATCCTGGTATTAGCCCCAGGTCTCTAAACCAAAGTATTGAAACAGACCACAACATGAATGAACATAGAAAACATGATCAGTTATAAAAGCCAGTTAGTATGCTTAGAGTTCTTTTATATTTTTTATGTATATATATATATATATTTTTTGAAAAGACCAATGGTGGGCTTCCCTCAACAATGTTAGTGACATGACTAGACTTGTTTATTTCTTTTTCATTATTTCTAAGGCAAACAAAATTTAGGTTCAAACTAGGACCTTTTCTACATGAACAAATATGGTTAGACTGCAGTAAAATTTTAAGATTAAGGGCCAATGGAGTAACACAATGAGGAAGAAAGGTTATAGAAACAGGATATAGGAGACTGATTTCAGGGTCTAGTTTCTAAATTTATTAGGTTTGTAAACTACAAGTAAGTCAACTGAATGCACTGTATTATCTTAAAAATATTGATATTACAAAATTAATGAATATGAACCATGAAGAACATTCTGTGTGAAGTTATTGGATTTGAAGAATAAAGAATGCTATAAATATCTATGTAGAATAGACATGCCAAAAACAACATGGAAAGAAATCATTTTACCTCAGATTTGTCTTCTGCAATATTAGCAGAATGTGATAGAATTTTGGGTGAGAAAAAAGCATAGCCAAGGATACTATGCCCAGTCAAATTATCATTCATATATGAAGACAA
Source organism: Tolypeutes matacus (assembly GCA_026826555.1). Lineage (NCBI taxonomy): Eukaryota > Metazoa > Chordata > Mammalia > Cingulata > Chlamyphoridae > Tolypeutes > Tolypeutes matacus. The sequence continues at coordinate 39,549,401 of JAKSZT010000049.1, forward strand.
CAGAAAATCAACTTTAAATAAATACACACCAAAGAAACAAGTAAGCAACAAACCATTACAACAGAAATTTGTTTTTTTAAAATGCAGGAATGGGTAAATCATTATATAAAACTGGCAGAAAGAACAGATTCAATTTAAAGATACAAATTTAGATTTCAATAACTATGACAAAATCTAGTTTACCAAGTAATTTCATGTATATTTTAACATGCCTAATTCAAATCAAGTTTAACTTGTATAATTCTTTTTTTTCCTGGGGATCGAACCCGGGTCCCTCCATATGGGAGACGGATGCCCAACCAGTTGAGCTACATCCGACCCCAGTATAATTCTTAAGTAAAGATGCACAGAGAGAAGGATAAGTAGAACAGGGAAAGAAACAAAGAATTTCAACAAAAGAAAAGTTCCTTCCATATTTGGCTTTTGAGGGAATGGAAAGAAAAAAAAGATGAAAATGAGGCACAATTTCTTATTCTTTTCTGGGGGACATCAATAAGTACTGTTGAATATTCTAGACAAACACAAACAATGAAGCATGAATGCAGCATCGACAATAGCCAAAGCAGAATTCAGTGTACATTTTATAATGTAAGATTGAGGTGATTTGTCTTACTGATATAGATTATAATCAACAACAAGCTGGTTTTGTGCACTGATACACCTATAAAGCAATAATTGCAGACATTGCAAGAAAAAGGTTAGGGAGAAACAATTTTAACACATCTTTCTTGGTCTGATAAATTATGTAAATAAAAACATCTGAGGAAATAGAGGATTGCATAAAATAGTTATTGTTTTATATGATAATATTGTTTCTAAGCACGTAGTTCAGAAACAATATTTTATATTAATATTATATTAACATTTAATCCTGTTTTTCAGAAGTATTTTATTCTCAACCCACGCAATTTTTACAAAAGTCAACCCTGCATTAGGGCACAGAGAAATACTCAGAGTATTCCAAAAAGAAGAAATAATACAAACTGCACTCTTTGAAAGCAATATTAAACTAATTATATCTATAATTTTTCAAGTGAAATGACAAATGAGAAAAACTAGAGGCATCGATTCTTCACGTCCTGGAAAGTTTATTAACATTGTATTAAGTAGTTACTGCATGCCAGGCCATTAGCCTTATCCCTGTAGATAGTATGCCTAACAACACATAACCACCGCCCCCTTGGAGCTCACACAGAGAAATCACCATTAGAATTTTTTTTTTTTTCCAGTTATTGGGGCCGGAACTTGAACCCGGGACCTCCTATGTGGGAAGCCAGTGCTCAACCAGAGTCACATGGGCTCTCCTGAGTTGGTTTTCTCATTTGTTTGTTTGTTGTTGTTTGCTTCTGTTTTTAGGAGGTACCGGGGACCTCCCATGTGGGAAGCAGGTGCTAAACTGTTTGAGCCAGAACTGCTCCCCAACCATTAGGATATACAAATATTTTCATTCAGCTCCTGTTTGTCTTCTAATTAAAGGGCAGCAAGTTTTTCCCTGTAAAAGACCACAGAGTAAATATTCTCAGATTTGAGGGCCATGGGATCTCTGTGGCAGCCACACAACTCTGCCTTTGTACAGTAAACCCAGTCACAACAATAGGCAGACAAATAACTTCACTTGTCCTACAAGCTGTGGTTTGCTGGCCTGTGCTTTAATTAAACCCATTTTCCTTTCCAATCATTGGACTGAAAGTAGCACTTTTCAATTTTGTATCTTTGACCTTCTTTTTTACAAATTGGACAGCATTGCTTAATTTAAATATTTTAATGCAAATGTGTGTACTTAAGCTACATGTATGCTGTCTTACAGAGTTATAATATGTTTGTGGATTGGTCTGGAAACTGACCACCACCGATAACATTAATTTTATGGGAAGGTACATTCTGAATTAAGAACATCTCCCATGCTCAAACACGCTTTTTGGAATATGGTATGTTAGTTAAGTAATACTTGTATTTTTATTTCTTTAACTTTTGGCAGAATTGACATAGTAAAACATAACTGAATATGTAAAAAAAGAGGTTGTGACACTGTTTGCAAAATAAATGATAATGCATTTTTGATGCTTATCTCACTCAAATTAGGGTGAAATTTTCTATGAATCAATTTATTCCAATTAGGAAGAATTTACATAAATGCTGAATCCCTCTCCTGTTTTTCTTTGAATTCTCATGGTTCAAAACTGTCTTTCTCCAACTACAAAGGAAGAATTCATCAAGATAACTAAATTATCATTCTAGCTACACACTTTTCCTTTGTAAAATATTTAGCAACTCCAATCAGCTTTGATGAAATACCAATATCCATCTGGAAAACTATAATTTAAGCTTTCAGGAAGAAAGCAGCGATGTTTCTAGGGTGCTTTATTGAACTTGAGACTGAGAGAACACAGCAGAACTCAAAAACAAAAATTTAAACAAATTTCATTAACTTCTACTTCTCTTAATTACTATCAATGAGTTAATTCTTAACATACTTTTCTATGTTAACATTGTACAGTCTTTAGAGTAGTCTTTAGTCTTTAGTAGAGTACTCTTTAGGAGTACACGCACTTTCTTGTGAAGTTTTTGGAATCTAGTCTTCATTATATTCAATAACATCCTATATTAGTTTGGAAACCATAGCTCCATTTTTGAGACTTTCATTTTAACTCTCAGAATATTGATTCATCCTCAAGGAATTTCACTAACTGATGAACAATAACCAACATGCATCTTCACGATATAAGATATTTTGAGATTTGAAAGAGAAGTACAGGGCAAATGTTGTTCCTCAAACTTATAGCCCATGATTTTTACTTGCAAAAACATTGATAGGTTGATTTGGGTGGAAGCTGGATATTTTCTTTGTCTGGAATCTTGGGAGGTGCAACTGGACATATTGAGGAATGGTAAAACAAACTATGTGGCCTCTTCCACAAGGCAGACCTTGAGAAATAAGGAAAAGTCCAAAATGTCAAGTCTTTAATTACTGGCAGAGAGCAAGACCTGTATCCAAATTAATTTGTGAGCTACTGTAGACCACAAATTAGAATGAAATATTTAGGATGTGACCCTTGAGTGATTCTTCACGTAATGGCAATTCCTCAAGCAACGGCATAGGGAGGAACATTTTACAGAAAGTCGAAAGCAAAGAGAATTGTTGGTGGGAAGAATATTATAAAAGGCTCTGAGTTCATTAGACAAAATGTCATCACTCCAGCTCAAGCTCTGTCATCTAGAAAGAGACCCAGTTGTCCCTCGTGCTAATTTGTGGCTTTGTGACCTCTGTGGAGCACGTCTGCAGGGGAAATGACATTTCTACTAGGGTTTATGGTGATAGATCTTCTTGAGGATAGACAGTGGTGAGATTAGGTCTACAGTACTCCTGGATGACCCAGTGTCGGGTTTCTGGGCACAGCTCCTCAGGTGCAGTAGGATGGCCTTTCTTTGGGGGATGCTAGCTTTCATTAGGCCATAGGGTACAATAGTTGGACAAGTCTCAAGCTCATTAATGAAGGTAGTAAAAAGAAAATGGTGGAAAATTTATAGAAAGCTCTATGCATCTTCCCACTATTGTGGGGAGAGGAGAGTTTAAGGCCAATCGAAGGACGTTTGCACCTAATGGATTCCATAGGAAACTGGGTTAAGTGGTATATTATAATGCCAGGATTCCAATCACCAACCATATGCTGTTTCCTCCTTGCAGAGTCGGGTGGGAACAGAGATCTGAAAGGTCTGGGCCTGGAGCTGATAATGGAGGAGGTGGGCATGTCCCACATTTATAAGGCAAAGCAGAACCTCGAATCTTGAAAGAGGAAAGTTTTACAAAATAAAGAATGTCCAAAAACAATAATCTGGGAGGAAATATTTGTAAGATACCTGTGGTTGTAGGTGTTGGCTAAAAGGAATCTATTATGGATGATATGCGTGTTTGAACAAAATAGAACGGATCTATGAAAGAGTAGAAAAAATTAATTTGTAGCATATAAAAAAGGAGCAAGCAGATCTATGTGGGCCTCGGAGCCGCACAACACACATGAGGAGAGGCCACTGAATGGAGCAGCAGCAGCCGCCGCCGCTGCAAGGTCTGAGCGCTAGGTTGCAGAGATGGCCTACTGATGGCAAGAATGGAAGGACCAAAGAAGACCATGAAACTCCAAGCAATGCAGAGCTGGTGGCCGACCACCCTAATGATCCACAAGAGGAGCACGGATTGATCCTGCCAAATGGAGACACAAGCTGGAACTACCCATCTCTTGGGGGAATGGCCAGTGGCAAGGACCAGTTCAAGTCGGCCTTTTCCTGCTTCCACTACAGCACGGAGGATGCCAAGGGGTCAGACTGTATAGACCACTAGTTCTGGGCCACGCAGGAATGAATGCATGCAGAAAAACCCGGCCCTCTATCCCCAGAAGTTTGAGGAGGAAGAGGAGAAGAAGAAGCCAGCAGAAGATATAGAGGAAGCAGCTCCTGCTGGCACCACCATAACCAAAGAAGAGAAGGGGGTAAAGCTAATGACGGCCAGGAGGCACTGGGCTCCTGGCCTTCCATTTCAGATTGATACAGACCTTTTGCAAAATGGTCAGTTGCTTGCCAACAAAGCACCCTTCCTTCTGTTGTTTTGTGTACTGTAATGTACAAAGTAACTTATCCTGATGATCAAGCTCTTGGTCCATCGAAAAAGATGGGGGTTTTATGCATGTGTATTCCACATAAACCTATCAGCAAATGTAGCTGCTGCCACTTTAAAATTCTCTTTTCTCAGATTGCCTTGAATTTCGCCACTTTGAAATAATGTGCTGAATATTCTCAGCAACCACAAATCACCACACAGGAGTGTTTCTTGTGTGTGAGTTGATTTCTTCTGACCCATTATACCCCTTTTAGTACATTTCATGCCCCTTCGGGGAATGAAACAAAAACATCTTCCTTTAAAAAATGCTGGAGTGGGGTCATTCCTAATAGAAGAGGCCAGATTATCAGACATTTATTTCTCAAAAACCATTTTGACCTTTTGTATATGAGGAGGTACTGTGAGGTTATTATATACTCCATTCTTGATACACTTTGGTTTGCATTTTTGCATTTAACTCCAGGTTTCCAACATTTAGAAGGCAGAGACTTCGACCCTCTGATTCACAATCTCTTTCTAAGAGAAGGGAAAGGCTAGTTATCACTGTTCCATATTATTCTAAAAGCCTTGGTTTTGGGCTTGTGGTAACACTAGCTCTGTCTCAGCCAGCTCAGATGCAATGTTCTTAAGAGGTGGGGACCTATTGTTACCAGAATAATGGAAAAGAGAGAAAATGGTGTGAATTAAGTGTTGAATTAAACAGGGAAAAAAAGAAAAAAAAGGTACAACTACAATAATTGCTATGAAAAGAGGTGTCATAAAATGGTGGTATTTAAATAGGGCATAGAAAAATGAATAGAACTTTGATAGGAATTTTCATGAAAGAATAACATCTCAGGTAGAAGTTGAATATGATCTTACAAGAGAGGCAGACATGAGTAAGTAAGATTTGAGTTAGCATTCTAGTGCAATGAGAGAGAAAATTAGATGTGTGAGGCTGGATCAGACATGAGGCTTTGGAAATCCAATAGCATGAAGTAAGACTTGAGAAGGAAAATTTTGAATCAGTAATTGAAATGGTAAAAGCAGTGTTTAATAAGGATTAATCTGTTGTACCAGAAGAAAAAAGAAACAGCCAGAACCCTGTGCAGTGATCCAAAGTGTGGTGCAATAAAAATGGATGTGAAAAGATGGATATAGGGGCCACGAACTTACAACAAATTATGAAAAATCAATTTGAAAGTAGTTTTTTTTTTTTTTTCAGAAGATGACATTTGATGTATTCACATGCTGGGAAGTGTGATGTACCAGAAAGGAAGGAAATATTTCTCTTGCTAAGCACAGAAATATGTAAAAATCCTAAGTACATGGATCCTAAAGAATTTTGAACCTTCCAAATACGTAACCATTTTCAGGAGGATACTTGGGGGGATGTTGTTGAAAAGTAGAGGAAACATCAAATAGAAAACATCAAATAAAATGTAGCAGAGCACCTCTCTTGGTCTCTGAAATCATCTCACAGAAATACATCGTTATCCCCATTCATATTCACTTTTCAGTTTTCTCTCAGAAGAAAAGATAATAAATATTTTAGACCTGATTTTATTTTTTCTTTTATCATTATTGTTCTTGGATAATTTTTTTTCTTTTTCTTTCTGCTTCATTTCCATAAGCTTTGGTTATTATATACTGAAGCCATTCTGAATGTAAGAATAACTTCAACACCACATAGACACTAAAATTAATTCCAGAAATAATAACAAGTTTGGAAATATAAGCTCTAGCCTAATCTACAGAACATACATGAACCTGACTTGACCATATTAACATATTGCTGAACATTAAATCAGCTCCTGATGAAGAAACGATTCTCTGAGTGCCAGGAAGTCCACTGGTATAAGAGCATGGAGGAACAGAAATTTCCCTTTTTGGCTTCTGGGGCAGATATCATGAAATGCTCTGTTCATAAAATGTAACATTCATTCATGAAAGCCATGAGTTACAGAAACAAGGTCAGGCTTATTTTGCCACGTAAATATAAAACTACAAAAAATTAAATGTAATATTCACTTTGAATATTTATCTGAATAGTGAAAGAGCAAACTCTTCAGTCATTTAACATTTCTTATTCTAGTCCTATCGTTCGGGCTAAAAGGTCTTAAAAGCATGAGAAGAAATGTATTCCCTAATGGCAGAGGTGTGGAAAGATGTGAAATTTCATTGATCAAGACACTTAAGTTTTGTGGATTTACTGTATGCTAAACTTTATATAATAATTATAGAAATAATAATAAATATTTAACATTGCATTTCACCCTAAAAGCCACCTGGAACAATTCTTTCTCATTACTGATGAGGAAGATGATGCCAAGAAATATTAAGATTGTAGTTCCAAATATCAGTGATGTTTAGTGGCGGAGTTGGAAAACCCAAGTGTACTAAGTCCTAGTCCCTTTATTCTATTTATTTTTGAGTTATTAATACAAAAATAAAGAAAATGAATTGCAAATCATAGGTATATTGGAAAATTTTGGCATTTATCACCTTATTTCTAAAGGTGCACACAATAACTTGTCGATCATATTAAATATTTGAGAAGCATAAATATTCAAAGTTAAAGTTAAAATCATGAATGAGTCTGTATTCACTAAAAGCATGGATCTTAGAAATCCATAAACTGTGGGAAAGATCTCATTTGTGGCAAGTGAAGTGAAAGTGGAGTCAATTAATACATAGAGAATAGTTAAGGTGGAAGGAAGAAAACCAGGAAAATGTACCTTCTGCTCTGATGTTCAAACACCTTCTAAGGGCACAGCACACAACAGACCTGGGTTTGAACTTCCACAAAAACTGGGTCTAAATCATAGCATTATTGCTTACTGGTTATTGACCTTGGAGACATCATTTATCTTCTCTGAACCTTATTTCTATTTTTACTTTAATACATATAATGGGGACAATGGTATATACTTCACAGGGTTATGGTGAATATTATATTATGGGGAATCCAAGACAAATAATTTAGCAGTTAGTGCAATGGATAAATGGAGGCTACAACTATAATTATTTCGTAGTGTAGTGCCTAGCACGACAGACTGTTGATGCATGGATAAATAATATAAGATGGGAGAGGAACTCAAAACCTCTATGTTGAATGTACATATTTTTAAATTATGAGGAGAAAAGATTCTAAAATAAAACAATCACAGAATTTCTATTGGTAAAATAATTTAAAAACAATTTAGTAAATTTTAAATGCAATATTTCTAAGAGGCAGATCTAATTTGATAAAGAAAGCTTTATGAATTTTTACCTTAAAGCTTAGCAAATTTTTAAAATAGGAAGGAAGGAGCAGGGCAGGGAACATCCCATAAATATCCAAAGACTTACTAGTAGCTGAAGGCAACATTTATTTCTAGTCTATTTAACACCTATGTATATAGTCCAAGTGGTTATGAATTAGTACTGTTATAATTATTAAAGTGAAAAAGCTATACAAGAAATTTCTAAACCCTGGTTCCTGGAGAGTGTTTTTCCCAATGTTACTTATTCTATGTGCCAAAGCATCTAACAACATGCATGACTTAGTGATTTGGCAATCGCTATTGCTGTTTGAACAAATTCTGTTTAAATCTGAATGGTTTGGGAGTACAAGAGAATATATGCCATATACACACATACGCACACACAAAGTGATGTTGCTATCTTACTAAAAATCTTTGTATACTGTTGCAAAGGAAATCGGAGAACTTATTCAATAGACTGTTTCTTGGAAAAAAAAAAAAAAACATTCATCTTTTGTTTTTAAAGCATTTGTCCCAAAATAATTGAGTTTATCTTCTCCTTCCCCCAAGATGTCTCCCTCATCTGTCTCTGCCATTGTCTATGCTCATTGTCTCTGCTCATTGTCTCTGCTTGCTGTGTCCGTTCATTGTCTGTTCATCTTCTTTAGAAGGCACCAGGAACCAAATCCCAAACCATCCATGTGGGAGGTGGGTGCCCAATCACTTGAGCCACATCTGCTCCCTGCTCCTTGTGTCTGCTTGTCTTCTTTAGGAGGCACCAGGAACCAAACCCAGGACCTCCCATGTGGGAGGTGGGCACCCAACTGCTTGAGACACATCCACTCCAAGTTTATTTTCTTGATATTTCTTATTTTCATTTTAGTCACTCATTTATATTCTACAATAGTTAATTTTAGAAAGATTTGAATCTTTTATTATTCAATTTTCAAAATATCACATCAAACTATTCAATTCTACATGAAGACAGGCTGTTTGACCTGGCCAATTCATTTAATGTTTTGAGCTTCATTTACCTCATTTACAAAATGAAAAGGATGGCATTCAAGATTGTTAAAGTATCTTTGACTCCTGATAGTTAATACTTCTCTAAATACATACAGTTTTATTTGTTTAATATTATTCAATAAGTATGCATAAGCCTAGAATTTATAGGGAACTCTGCTTTGGGTAGGTATATCAATTCCCTTGGATAATTGCTTCTTTTAGTAAACAAAATACTGATTTTTTTCTAACTCTTTTTAGTTAGATTTCTTTGACGTTAAAAAAATATAAGTAGGCTTACACAAATGGTTAAACATGTAGGTTTAAAATTATGTGGCATAATTATTAAAGATGTAATATAATAACAATACATATATATATGACTTTTGGGTGAAAAAAATAAGATAGTATGGTTTAAGACAGTTTAAAAAATAGGGGAAATATGGTCAATCTACCCCAATAGTAAATGAGGAAAAATAAATACCGAACTTTTATGGTTCACCTACAAGTATGGTGTATCTACAAGTATGGTACATCTGCAGGTATGGCACAAGGAAACAAACAAGAAAATAAACAAGCAAATAAATGTGACAAACTAGAATGCAGTTTTAACAATCTATTCAGATTCTATCATATTCTTTCTGGGAATAGAAGTTATACTAGGCTGAACCCACAACCTTTATTGACCGAAAATCTTAATTATGTTGGACCCTTTAGCAACAGAAATATTCAATAGAGTTGTACTGATAACTACTTGGTGTTTATGTAATATTCTTAAGTATACTTTGTATATGTAATATTCTCAAGAGTCCATTTGATTAGTTCTTCCCATTATTCTTCTTAAATTGTTCACATGCAAGCAGGGCTACAAATGGCTAAAAACACCCAGAGGTGTGCCTTCTGTCCCAATCATCATAATAACTTATTTCAAAAATCTCCCTATTCTCCAGTCCATTTTACTGTGCGGTCAGCCTCAGAGGTGAGGGGAAGGAGGGGGCTGAGGGGAAAGAAAATTTTGTTGAAATAAGCAGAAGGAAAGAGAAGGTCAGAGGAATAACAGGTCTGGCAGCCAAACTACATTCCAACTCCCAGAGTCAGACTCCTTCTGCCCTCAAGGTAAAGAATTCCATGAGGAAGTCCCTCCTTACACTGAATACATTGGGTAATATCACTCTCTGCTAGACACCTCAAACTCTCCAAACGACTGTGGCAAAGATTAATGGCAGAAGAGATCCCTCTTGATCACAGTGTTCTTAAATCCATTTTCAAAAGGAGGGGCTACTTTTCATTTTGTCATAGAGAGTAAGAAAAATCAGGCAGTACTGGGTTTTGGCATTATTTTAAGGTCATTATACCCCCTATCATTTCCCAAGGTCCTGCTTTTATTTAATCTCCATGTTCCAAGCAACTCACTGATAATACAAAGTTATGTATTATTTCTGTATTACCTATGATATCCTATCCACGACAATCCTGTCCTCATCTCCAATACTTTGTTCTACTTATAACTTTTATTTTCCCTCCAAAATCATCCATCTCTCATTCTCACCCACTTCTCTCTCTCTCTCTCTCTCTCTCTCTCTCTCTCTCTCTCTCTCTCCCCAAAATTTGAATCCCCTAATATAGGGGATTTAACTAAGGGATCAGAGAAGAGCAGGCTAACCAAACTAATTTAAGGTTTAAGTGAGTGACATAAAGCCTACTTTATTTCAGCCAGGTAAATTTGCATTTTTAAAAGCAGTAGTTATCTTTAACTGTTGGAATAATTTGTTAATTTAGAGCAGATATTTGGAGGCCAAGGATACCCTCAAATCACACCATGTAATGAATTGACCTGCCGTGTGGCTTTAGTCCCAAGTCTAGGTTTACCCAGATCAGGAACCTGTCAAGTAGGCTTGAGCCTTAGTCTTTTTTATTTTATTTTATTTATTTATTTATTTATTTTTAATTTATTTTTATTGTGGGTAAAAATCAAAATTCTCACAATACATACAAACATTTGCAAAATGATATATAAATATATATGCATATATGTATTTGCTTACAAAAATGTTATTTATATATATATATATATATATATATATACACACACACA
>JAKSZT010000049.1:39560433-39656628 GCA_026826555.1 Tolypeutes matacus
AATGAACTTACACATCCTGGAGCCTTGCCACCTCAGTTCTGAGGGCCATAAACTGGACTGGGGAATGATTATAGGAGATGAACTGAAGGAATGATTTTGCTTGTTTATAATCTGCACTGTGGTTGTAGATTAAAAATCCAATTTCTAATAAAATATTTACTATGTTAAGGAATAACTCAGTAGCTACACACTCTTCCACATTGAAGTCTGACATATAAAGATGACAAGATCTGGTATTAAAAGAAAAAAAAACTCAATCAAATAAGACTGCATCCTGGGGGTCAAATAGAGGATGTGTAGAAAGAATTCTTAAATTACTGATTAACTGTGCCCAAAATTAATATCTTGTATTGTACAGAGTAATACTTAATGAGAAAATAGCCCAGTATAACATAAATTACTTTACTTAGAGTATTTCATAAATCCTATATATCACAATTTACAAAGTGGCTGTGATAAAATTACAGACATAAATATTCAATACTAACATAAAAGAAATACTGACAAGAGAGGAATTTGTTCCAGGTAGCTTATGAAATGAGATAAAGAACTGCCATTACAAAGGCTTTCTTCAGTGATATTAGATTATAGTCAATGAATGGAAGGCCATCCTCTTAGGTAAAATGGAAAGATTAAACTCAATGATTTCTAAATTTCTACACTACAGTTTGCTATAGTTCTAAAACTGTAGATGTCTTCTATTGATGAAATCATAGAGATAATAAGATAGAATCCTCTGTGTATAAAATGTAGATGTAAATAAACACCAAAGAAATTGCATAAGAATGTACCCAAAATTATAAATAACAAAACAGTAAAAGTAAAAAGCATTTCTTACATATAAACAGATATGCTGGTGTTATAGAGAGAATAGTTCAATAATTATTTTCATTGTGAAGCACTGGGCAGTCAACCTTTCAATTTATCAGTTTGTTTTCATATCTTAGTATTTACTTGTGAAGAGAAATCCAGTACCAATGCCCGAGAAAGGAATAATAAAGATTTGAGGCATTCTTTAGAAGCAATAGCCTAGCAGCTGCTCTGGTCCAATTTAGCTTTTCACTGTTATTTTTCAGTTATAAGAGCAAATGAGGTGAACACCCAAAGAAGAAAATTACATGGCATGCTGCAACCAATCCTAAGAAAATGCCAATCAGTAGAGATTTATGTGTCCAAACAGTTTGGCAATGCCTTTTCTCATATTATATTCCTTGCCTGGAATACAGAGCCCTTATTGATGCCTAAGATTTTTTAAAAATGAAGAAATTGAACTTTATCCCAGAATTTCCTATACAAAATCAATATGTCAAATGCAGTTAGTCAGACAAAACAGGTTCTTTGGGAGACACTGCTGTCCTTCAGTACTGTGTAGATCTACAATTCGGGAAATGCTATAGATATTACAGTCATTCAAAATGCACAACCCCTGAATAAGTAGTAAAGATGGACTACAGAGTGGGAAATAAGACTGATGCATGTTGAGTGAAGAGGCTGAAGTGAAAGGCAGCAGAATTCACCACAAGACCAGAAAGCAGAACAGATCTAATGCTCTCTGAAGCAAAACCAAACTAAACATGTCTACACCCAGAATGTCCAGTCTGTACATACTGCCTGCACTGACCTCCTCTGCATGCAAGAGGCCCTTGCGGCTATGGCCAGAGGCCCAAAACCTTCTCTTAATTGGTATCTCTCTTGTAGGAAATTATCAGGATGCTGAAGTATACTCAATCAGGGTTTAGCAAGTCCAATCTGTCAAATTTAGGAAAAACAATAGCAAATTTGTTTACAAATCATCTAATAATAAAACAATCACATCAGAATATGAACTTTCTGAGACCCAGGAGCTATCTGTTTTGTTTCTCTGAATCTCCAACCACTGAGACAGTGCTTGGTGATATCCTAAATATTTGAAAGAGGAAATGAGTCACAGATACACAGACACAGAGTTCAGCTCTTTGGAGATTTTCCATTAATTCCCAGGGAATTGGATACTCTGATGTTTTAGTCTGTTCATGATAAGCTTAAGTACCTTTTTGCATGGCTTTCCAAAGGATATATAAATTCTCTGTCAATTTACATTCCAATCCAAAATGACAGCAAAAGTCTCTTTGTATAGTATTCCTAATCTTCTGAAGCAAATTATTTTTCTTTCTGTCATTATACTTCTTGATTCCTCTAGTCTCTAAGTTTAATTACCTTGTTTTTTCCTAAAGGAACTCATAAGCTTCATGATCCATCTACAGAAAAGAAATTGACTAATCAGTTGTTTTATTTCAAGTAATAATAAAACATACAACTGTTTTCAACATTACAAATGTGAAATAAGGCCTATCAATATTAAGCCCAAATATACCATATTTTATAGGATGAGTATTGATCCATTGTATAATTTATAAAGAATTGTTAACCAGTACTTCCTTTTATTCAGAAACGTGGAGGAAAGTATTTAAATATGTTTTTCTAAAGCTTATATTTGCATATGTGTAAATTTCCCCTAGGATAGTCATGACTGTAGATGCAGAAAGGGAAAGATTGCATTATAAGAGCAGTGTGAGTCTCTCAGCTTTTCTGTAGACTTTCCCTAACTCCCACTAGGGACATATACCAATGTTGCTAAATATTTTGCATCTATATTCCTACAATAGGGCAAATGTAGGTAATGTAACAATAGAAAAGGAAGAGAGTAAGAGCAAGAAAGTAAGAGCAAGAAAGAATGAGAGCAAGAGTGAGAGAAAGAAATAATTGTAATAATATGGGGGGGATTCAAACTTAAAACTAAATGAAGGTCATGCATTTGGAAAAGAAAAAGCACACAGGGGTCCATTCATATCAATCTAATAATATTAACTTACCCAATAATTGATTTTCATTCTGAAAGTTTCTTTCATTCTGTACGTTTTCTTAACACTTTTTAGTCATTCATAGACATTGAATTCTCTTTATTGGAAAACCTCAACTTAGTGACAACAATCTCACCATAAATGAAAACTAGAGAGAGCACACTTTTTTGATGTTAAGATCATATAGTGGGAAATGGATATGGCTCAAGCGATTGAGCTCCCGCCTACCACATGGACGGTCTGGGGTTCGGTTCCTGTTGCCTCCTGGAGAAGACGAGCTGGCGTGGCAGCAGAACTGATGCAACAAGGTGATGCAACAAGGAGACACAAAGAGAGAAGACAATGACAGACACAACAAAGTGGGAAACTGAGGTGGCTCAAGCGATTGAGCGCCTCTCTCCCACATGGGAGGTCCCAGGTTTGGTTCCCAGTGTCTTCTAAAGGAAGATGAGCAGACACACAGAGCACACAGCAAATGGACACAGGGAGCAGACAGCAACTCTATAATTCACATTAAATAATAAACCTATAATTCTCATTAAATAGTACATTTTATATTTATAATGCTAGTTACATATGTACATATATGTGTACGTGTTGTGTGAGTGTGTGTGTGTGTATGTGTGTATATATATATATATATATATATATATATATATATATATTTCAGAAAGCAGATAGGATTATATCAATGTATCCCAAAACGTCAATGTTAAAAAGAATAAAATGAGGAAAAATCAGTTATAAAAAAAAACATTTAGAGAAGACTGGATTAAACAAATGGAACACAATATTTATCACATATATATATTGTATATTATAAACATTAAATGCATTATTCAGTCCTTAATATAAGATTGCATAAAAATTAAGTTCATTTAAATGATTTATAATCATAAAAAAGGCAGAGCAAAAATATCACTAAAAATAAAATGCTCTTAATTTTTTGTGATAAAATATATATACATTAAGTTTGCCATTTTAACTTTTTTTTTTTTTAGGAGGTACCAGGAATTGAACCCAGGACCTAGGGCATGGGAAGCAGGTGCCCAAGCCCTGAGCTACATCCACTCCCCAATGAAAGACATTTTTTTTCATTTGTTTGTTGGTTGGTTAGTTTGCTTTGGTTTTTAGGAGGTACCAGGGATCGAACCCAGAACCTCATACATGGGAAGCAACCACTTGAGCTACATCTGCTCTCCAACCATTTTTAAGTTTACAATTCAGTGGAATTATTTATATTCACAATCTTGTCCATCCATTACCACTATCTATTTCCAAAAATGTTTCATCATCCCAACCCATTAAGCAATCATTCACCATTCCCCTTTCCTCTTTCAGTCCCTGGTAACCTCTAATCTACTTTTGTTTCTATCACTTTGCCTTTTCTAGATACTTCATATAAGTGGAATCATACAATATTTATCCATTTATGCCTGGTTTATTTTACTTAAGATAGTATATTCATGTTCATCCATGTCATAAAATGTTTCAGGATTTTATTCTTTTTTATGGCTAAATAATATTACATTGTATTACCATATTTTGTATATCCATTCATCTGTTGATAGACACTTGTTTTTTTCCCCCATATTTTAGCTATTGTGAATAATGCCGCTATTAACATTGGCGTACATGTATTTGTCTGAGTCCCTTCTTTCAAATTTTTGGGTATATACGTAGGAATAGAATTGTTTGGTCACATGGTAAATCTAATGTTTAACTTTTTCAGGAATCATCAAATTGTTTTCCAAAGTGGCTGCAGCACTTTACATTCTCACCAGAAATGAATATGTGTTCCTGTTTCTCCACATCCTCTTCAACACTTGTTATTTTCCATTCTTTAATAGTAGGCATTATAGAGGGTGGGAAATGGCATCTCATTGTGGTTTTGATTTGCATTTCATTAATGGTTAATGATGCTGAACATCTTTTCATGTGCTTTTTGGCCATCTGTACATCTACTTTGGAGAAATGTCTGTTCAAATTCTTTGCCCATTTTTTAATTGGGTTGTTTTTCTTTTTGTTGTTGAATTGTACAATTTTTCAATATGAATATTAAACCTTTATCAGATATATGGTTTGCAAATATTTTCTCCCATTCTGTGGGTTGCCTTTTCACTCTCTTATTAATGTCCTTTGATCTACAGTTAACACTGTCAATATATGTCTGTGGCTTTTTTTTTTTCCCTTTAGAATATACAGTGTTTCTACGTGTTCCAGTGGGGAGATGTGATCATTTGCAGTTTTTTAGAAAGCAGATAAGACTATATCAATGTCCTTCAAAATGTCACTGTAAATAACAGTAATGTGAGAATTTTTAAAAATCAGTATAAAAAACAATCGGAGCAAACTGAATTAAACAAATTAAACAGAATTCATTACTTCAGGACCTCTAAGGGCTTTTGAAAAACATTGTGATGTATTTTGGGGGTATATATTCAGCACTTTCCATTTATCAGTCCATGATCTAGTCTTGCAGAACATCTTGCAAGACTGGTACTATAAAGGAAACACTTTGGAAAACACCAAGTTGGAACTTTTAATTTGAAAGTCCTGAAATAGCCCACAGGCTTCTGGCAAGTGTTAATATTATAGTATGCAGAGTAGCTAATTATCTACAAGATTTCCCCAAATATCCACACAAATATGAAAACAAATACTTATCAGACTTACATTATTAAAGATGTAGAGTGATGATAACTAGGAGGTTCCTAAGGCAATGTCCCTTATTCAAATCATCGCCATATTAATTTGGGAAATATAAAGAATAAAGAAAAATAAAATCAGGAATTTTGCTGTTAAAATGGAATGAATTTAATAAAATCAAAAGAGGTAGGGAAATCTAAACTGGTAGAATAGCTGTACAGAATATGTTTAATTAAAAGTCTCTCATCCTTGAAACTACTGACATTTTGGGTCAGAAAACTCTGCTCTGGGAAGCTGACCTACGCATTGTAGGATGTTAAGCCATATCCCCAGCCTCTACCCAGTAGATTCCAGTCAGCAACTCCCCATTTCCAGTCAGGGAAACCAAAAATGCCTCCAGACATTGCCAAACATACATTGGGGGGAAGATTACCTGAGTATAGACCCACTGGTTAAAAAGATGAAAAATTTTTTTTTTCCAAAAACAAACTGTAAGAGATACAATTGACGGTGTGTAAAAAAAAAAAAAATGAAAAAAATAACATGAGCAGATAACAAAATAAGGAGAAACAATGTAAGTAGATATGATATGCTAAAAGGATAAGCCAATAAAATATGAAAACTTAAAGCATTATCTCAAAGTTAGTAAGAGAAACAAAGAGACAATGGCAGTTTGTCATTCTTAACTTAATAATAAATGATATATAATAAAATCTGTATTCAGTGTTGAAAAATATTTAATTAATTTAAGTTTTGTACTTCTGTTGGGCTACTGATAAGATATCAACACAATATATTAATTTTAAAACACATAAGATAGTTATGAAACACTTTCATAAGTCTATTATTAAATTTATTCATTATATAAGCTATATAATATTTTATAGCATTTAAGAAAACTTATTTTTCCTTTCAGTTTAAAAGAAATTTTGGTCAGTTCAAATTCCCAAACTGGTGATGATGAATGAGAAAAAAGGAGACAGAATAGTTTGTATTTTTAATACTACATGAGTTAAAAATTACACAATACTTGTTCATAGCTTTTAAGTAAGTGTTAAGATAAATAAATATTGAATCTACAATGGTTGTATTTTAAGTCAGATTTTAAAATGATAAATCAAAGAATGTTTAGCTATTTAAAATATTTAAATATTTTCTTCCTTATCTGAATATTTATGTTATATGTTATTCATTTTGTTATTTTCCTCTTCTGACCATACCACTCTATCTAACAACTCTAAAGTACTTTATCAAAGAAATAAGCTCAATCATTAAAAAAAAAAAAATCTAATTTGCTGAAATCACCTAGGGCATCGCTAACCAACAATACTACAAAATATTGTTTTGTCCCCAATATTTTTTTCTCTCCTTAGTCTAGAAAAGTCATTTAAAGATAAGATGGATTTGATTTTGTCCACTGGCAACCCAACAGGAAAACTTTTAATGGAAAACTCTACTCAGTTTGGCAGAGTATAAGGAAAAATATTGTTTGCCTGTTAAGATATGAATAAACATATATAGGAATAACCCTTAATTTCTGCACAAATTGTGTTTCTTGCCAGTTAGTTTTTCTTGCCAATTATGTTTCTTGCCAGTTCGTTTACATAGTTCTCTGAAAACAATGAGTTCATATTTTAGCTGAACCCATACAAACTCTTCTTTAAGATTTCTAAAATTAGTGTTCCTAAATGTACTAAATATTCTCTACATTAAAATCTTGGCTTCACTAAATAAAAATCTAACTTTTAAAAATTAGTGGCATTAAACATCCCATACATTATTTAATGCAACAAATATTCATTGGGCACTTACTATATGTCAGGTACTATTCTAGATTCTATATGTTTGATATATAGCAGTGAACAAAATACATAAATATCCATGACTTGGGTGGTTTACACTTTAATGTGGGAAACAGTTAAAAAAAACATAATGAAATAAATTATATATGCTAAAAGGTGAAAAGTATTTTTTATATGAAAAGAAAAAGTAGAAGAGAAAAAAGGCTTTGAGTGGACTACATTTTAAAATAGTTTAGGTCTCATTGAGAAGGTTACATTTGAGCAGATACTGGAAAGTAGCGATGGTGCTAATGTTAGGATTATCCAAGAGAAAAAACACCCAAGGCAGAGGTCTTAAGGCTCAGTCAGGCCTGGCATGATAATGGGCTTGGAAGAAGGCCAGCCTGGCTGGAGATGAGTGAACCAAGGAGAAAGAACAGAAGGGATGAAAGCAGAGAGTGAAAGGGGCCAATTTATATAAGTTACTTTTAACACATTGGTTTTTTATTTTGAGCGAAATGGACAGCCATTTCAAGGTTTTGAGTAGAGGAGTGTTATAATTTGACTTTTATAGGAAGGATCAATTTGGTTGCTGTGCTGAGGATAGTTCTTAGTGGGTAAAGACTGGAAGCTGAGAAACTGGTGAGAAGTAGATTAGAAGAACTCAGATGAGCAATGAAAATGAACTGGAGAGGGGTGAGGAAGTAGATGCAGTGAGAAGTGGTTGGACTCTGGATATATTTCTAGGTAGAGTTAATAGGATTTCCTTACCAATTAAATGTGGGTGCAAGATAAGAGAAGAATCAAGGATGTCCTTAAGTGCCTGGTTTGAGCAATTGGGGAAAAAAGAACTGTCACAATTTGTGATAGGTAGAGCTAAAAATGGGGCATGTTGGGTTGGGGATGGTAATAACAGGTTCAACCATATATATAAAACAAGGAAAAACTGCATGTTCAATACTATCTCTAGGTTACAGAAGCACAAATCTTTATCTCTTTTCCAGATATGAAATTTTAATTTTATTTTTGTTAGAGAAGTTATAACTTTACAGGAAAATCATGCAGAAACTACATATTACCCATATGCCACCCTTCACACACACAGATTTCTCTATTATTATTAACTCTTTGCATTAGAGTGGTAATTTTTTTATTTACAATTGATGAAAAATATTACAATTGTACTATTAACTGTATTTCATAGTTTACATTAGGATTTTCTATTTGTATTGTACAATTCTATAGTTTTTGTTTTGTTTTAATTTTTATTCTAGAAGCATACGCACAACCTAAAATCTCCCATTTTAGCCACTTTCAGATATACAATTCAGTGGTAATTACATTCACAATTTTGTGCTACCATCACCAACATCCATTTCCAAAACTCTTCCATTACCCCTAACAGAAACTCTATATCAATTAAGGATTAACTCCCCATTCCCTGAAGCCTGGTAACCTGTATTCTAGTTTCTTACTCTATGAATTTGCATATTCCAATTATTTCAAATAAGTGAGATCAAACCATATTTGTTCATTCATGTCTGGCTTATTTCATTCAACATGATCCAGATATGAATTTTGAGACTACACATATATCTCCAAAATCATACTAACCTTTTTTTTCCCATAATAATCCACAATCACCTCAAATTCTCTCTGTCTAAACCCAAATATTATAGCTTTCTCCTGAAATATTTTCCTCCTCTAGTATTCCCTATATCTTTAAAAGGCAACACCAGACATATAGTTGTACAAGTGAAATACCTAGGCATCTTTCTAAATTCTTTTCTCTGCTTAACCACACTTATCCAAAATTTTAAATACCTTTTGAATCTATTTCTTTCTTTTCATCCTTTACAGATTAGTACTATACTACTTCTCACCTGGTTTACTGCAGCAACTCTTTAATACCTCAGCATACAACATCTGCAATGTCATTAGCAAGGACTCTGTCCTTTGAGATTGAGCTAGAATATCATTGCCTTCTCAAAGTCTTCCAAAATCACCCTCCACAATATCCCAGTCATGTGTCTAACACTTTAATGATGAACAATATCATTTATCTGTCAAATATTTAATATATGAACAATTCATATTAGAGCTACTGGAATTAACCAGTTAGATTTGAGTTTTGTTTCTGGATTATGTTGAGGAAAATGAATAGAAAAATAACTGGTTGGATGGTAATAAGAATTCAAGGAAGTCTGTTCTCTTGTTATGGAGATTACAGAGCTGCTGCTGTGCAACCAGTTGTCACCACCAGGGGAAACAGCCAGGCTCCACATCTGAGAAGAAACCCTACAAAATGTCTGTTTCTTTCCCACTGCATATCATATAGGAAGTTTATTTCATTCCATCTCGCCTAGATTAGTCACATTTGGTTTCTGACTTCTTTCTTTCCCCACCACATCAGAGCTTGTATTCCAGAGTTGTGACATTGTGGTTTATTTCTTCAGAGCCCCTAACTGTCTAACCACTAAATTCTAATCTTATCCAAACCTCCTCTCTTTCTACAGAGAGACTTGCTTCACTATGCCCCTACCACCTCCACCTCTCTGTTATTTAAATCAGTCAGCAATCCAAAGGAATTGGATTGGCTTGCTTTTAAAATAAAAGCATTCATGATAATTTTTTAAAAATTAAATATCAGTTTACTACTAGTTTCCTAGTGAAATTCCTAATGAATTTTAATCTCCAAAAAAATTAACTTTTGGAGTATATTCCATTGGAATTATAGGAATGGATTGACCAAAGAGGAGAAATATTTTAAAGTTTTGTTAAATATTGTTAGTTATGCAGTATTTCTATTCTGTAAAATTATACACACACACAATAATAATAATAACGGTCATGCTATCAGGAAAATAAGAGTTGACTGATTTACTGATATACAATAAAAATACATGTTGGGAACCGTCATGACCTCATATAGCTTCTATCATTGTGGATTACATAAATGATATTGAGCAGTCCAAAGAAAAAATATTTCATTATTGTATATTATGACATACTAATTTTTCAAAGCTACATTTATATCATATGAAATTTTCACTTAATGATATGTATTTCCAACATCATTTCATTTTATGGCATTACGAAATAGAGAATTTAACTGAAGAGACTAGATATCTATATTATCTGAAAAACCAGAGGTAATTTAAATATTACTAGCATGAGTTCAACTAATTGGCCTGGCTAAAAGTAATAATTGCTGGATTGACTTAAAATGTTTAGCTTTTAATAATAAAGATAAAGATAAAAACTAGCATTCAAATTTGAAAGAAAAATAGATAATTATAATAATAGTTTTTAATAACATGCCTCTATTCTTTCTCCTACTATAATACTGTTTGGTACAAAACATATCCCATGATTCAAGCACACCATCTTTTGAGAATATTTCTGATTCATAGTAAAGTTATCATTAACTGATTTAAATTAAGACAAAACCTTCAGTTTCTTTTATATTTGTGATGAATTAAACATTGGAGCATTTTATTCTTTTTATACTTTTCTCTCTGCTTTGTGGGCATTGTCAAATTCATTGAAAAATGTGTCACTAATAATATGTTATATATTTCCAAGATATTAAAGAAAAGTTTTTTTTAAAAAGCCCATCCAAATCACAATAGATTTATTCTACTACTTAATAGTTTGGAAGTTTAACGATAATTATTATATAGCATACTTTTGCAAGAGCACAATATTTTAACTCCAAACTATAAATGTTCAAAGGACATAAGTAAAGAGCCAAAAATACTGTTTTTCAGATTACTAGCAATAATTTTATTTTTGCATAAGACTTTATAGTGTTTTCACACACACACGTGCACACACAAAGACATACTATTGCTTATATGAAACTCCTACTAACTCCATGAAGAAGACTCGTACCACCTAAAATATGAGGAATATGATCTTCAGAGATCTATCAGAAAGAAGGGTTTTAAGTACAAATCACCATTTAAAGCAGGGGTTCTTAACAAGGGGTGCGTGAGCTTGAATTGAATTCAGAAAAGCATTATTCTTGTGGGGAAGTGTTGGTGCAGGTGTGTATTATTTATTAAATAATACACAGTATAGTGTGGACTTAGTAAGGGGTCCATGGTTTTCACCTGACTGGCAAAGGGGGCCGGGAACAAAAAAGATTAAGAACCCCGATTTTAAAGTCATATATAGAAATTGAGTTGTATTAAAATTTTATATTTTTATATTAATCATGATACATTCTTTAAAAGTACAGAGGAAGAAGATCTGAAAGCTAGCCAACTGGGAGTCCTAGGAAAGAGTCAGAGTGTCCAAAGACATGAAAACGTAATTCAATATGCAAGTTCATGCAATAAAGCAGGAAAGAGACATGCCTATTTAGTCAAATGAGAAGTAAATAGAGAAATGACCTATTGATGGCCTTCAAGTTCATTAAGTGTTGCTGTTCAGGAAACGTAAATCTACTCCTCTCAACCATGCCAAGGGATTTGCTGCAATATGAAGCATTGAAACCAACTGTACAAAACAAATGTATTATTAGAAGGTGTTGCAGTCTGGCAGTTTGATGTAATTATGAATTCCAAAAATAGATACTGGATTATGCTTGTAAACTGGTCTGCTAATCTGGGCATGATTAAGTTATGATTAGGGCTTTAACTGGGCCACGTCAGTAGGGCATTGGGCCCCACCCCTTGGTGGGTGGGGAATCAAATATAAAAGACATGGCAAGAACAGAGTTGAAGCAGTTTTGTTGTTGGGAGTCTTACACTGGAGCCCCGGGAAGTAAGAGTGCTTGGTCGCGAGGAAGGAGAGAAGGCCCTGGGATAGAGACAAGCCATTCGCCTGATAGTCTACAGCTGGCCTTGTGGAGAGAAGCAAAGCCTAGAGAGCCTCATAGTCTACAGCTGACCTTGTGGAGGAACCGGAGGAGCTAAGTCGGGAGAGAAACGGAGCCCCGGGAAGAGAGGAACCCAAGAAGCCTGAACCCTGGCAAACGTCGGCAGCTGTCTTGCTCCAACACGTGGCAATGGACTCTGGTGAGAGAAGAAACTTATGCTTTATGGCCTGGTAACTGTGGACTTCTACCCCAAATAAATACCCTTTATAAAGACCAACCAATTTCTGGTATTTTGCATCAGCCACCCCTTTGGCTGACTAATACAGAAAGCTTCTATATACAATAATAAACAACTAACTAACTAAATAAGTAAATAATACCTTTCCTAAATACCTTTAATGAAATATTAGTAATTCACCTCTTCAGAATGCCTTCAATGTCCTTTCTTCGAGTACAGTAGATGGAGGAAGTATGCCTAGAAAATGCTTTTGAGTTAAGATTCTGTTTTTTAAATTTTTGTTTAA
This sequence comes from Tolypeutes matacus, assembly GCA_026826555.1. Classification (NCBI taxonomy): domain Eukaryota; kingdom Metazoa; phylum Chordata; class Mammalia; order Cingulata; family Chlamyphoridae; genus Tolypeutes; species Tolypeutes matacus. The sequence goes on from JAKSZT010000049.1 coordinate 39,573,053, forward strand.
CAAAGTCTCAGAACATGTATAATAGGGCAAATTTTACTGTATTTATTTTATAGTTTGAGAGATCAAACTTTAAAAGGCAAAAAAATTATTCAAGGTATACAGATATAAATTGTTGGAAAATAATTCTACTAAACACCAGCTATAAACCTTCAAAAGAAAGGGTTTTTTCAATAAAAACTACTTTATGTAAATCTGTGAATGATCTCCCCTTTCTGCCTATCTACCTTCTTACAAATACACACACTTAAAATAGCATTTCATTTTAAATGGCATTTTAAGAATTGCTGAAGAATGTAAAAGATATCAGAAATTCTACACTGCAAAGTGCTTAGCCCCTGAATATTGTGTAAATTCAATTTCTTCCATATTCTTGATGAAGAAGAATGCAGATGTGTAGATATTAATAAAAATTACTGGGGATAACAAAGACACAGGATACAGATGTTTGGATATTCCATTTCTGTCATCTTACCACTTTTATATTTTATTATTTTACCCCAGTGCTTCTACCCTAAGTTCAACTAAGGCAGCATACTTTTTAAAATATCAAATTTTGAGTCAAAACATTTTGATTCACTTCCCAATTTTACCTTTTGTCATCTATGACCTCTCTGTGACTGAATTTCCTCACTGAGCTTTATTTCTTCCCTGGTAGGTTCAAAGAACTTCAATCAAAGTGCTATAAAGATGTTATTTATAAAAGATAAATAAGGGAAAACTTTGTGCATAAATGACACTGATTTAAAAGCTCTGATACCTATTTTATATTAATTAATTGTAGGACATCAAAGATTTTTTGGCAATGTTTCTTTTTTATGTCTTTACAAAAAATAGAATAATAGAAAGTTACTACATTTAGATTTGCAATTTTCCCTATCAAATGTGTAGCACCCATTTTCATCTGTTATTCCAAAAGTTGGACTAAATAGCTGATCTACCGTATTGTATAACATTGTACTCATAAAAAAATGAGGCAGGAATTTTCCATTCTTATCTTGTTCTCAGCATGGTTACACTAATGTAAGAAACAACAGAGCAATCCTCACACCTTCTCAAATTTGCTTTGAGAAACTGAACAAACACTTCAGCACATTTAAAACATACTCATTATCAAGGATGATCACTGAGGTTTTAATTGAATGTGGCTCTGTCCCAGAAGATGTATGAGGAGTTATCCTAGAATCTGAAAGCTTCTGTGTTCTAGGATGGTTGACATGGAAGACAAGAATTTTCAGTTTCTAAAATAATGTTATCCATGTATGTAATGACATTCTTTTTGTTTCCTTTTTTTCTTACCCTCTATTCGTCATTGCAAAGTTTCCAACAGCACATTCTGAAAATTTGTTCAAGCCTCAAAAATAGACCAGTGACTTGAATTCAATGCATTTTATTTCAATTCAACAGATATTTGTTGTACTTAGGAGTGTCCAGGCCTCTCTGAGCTACTAGGGATAAGATATGACAGAAATAGAGACTCCCAGCTCCTGGAATTTACCATTTAGTTGAATTAAATTTTTCATGCTGGTTGCCCTGAAATATCACGGTAATTGGGACAACTTCTGCAAAGTACTTTTGGGAAGTAAATTGAGATTTAAATGCCTTAAGCAATAACATTACTATCATTGATCTTAAAAATAAATTTATTTATGCTGCTTTACCCCAGCTCTGAGGAAAGATAACTTATAGCTGAGCCTAGACTCCCAAGGTTAGCTAAACATGGATTAAAACCTCAGCCTCACCATGTCAGAGGATTTCTGCATGTTTTTGACAATATTCAATTTTCCAAAGCCTTATTTCTCTCATCTGAAAAATGGAAGTAGTGACAGTACCTACCATAAAAGTTTCTTGTTGGTATTAAAGGAGTTTAAATCTATGGGCACACTCTGGCATATATTAATGCTCAATAAATATTTGTTCTTGTTCTTATAGATAATGAGTGATAATAAAGGGAATTTCAATACCATTGTTCTGTGGATCATAGACTATTAAAGGAAACTTCCCAAAGATCAAAAAGCTTTTTTAGAACTGTCCTCTTCACAGGCATTTTTGGTCCACAGGTCCTTTTATCCAGGTGCAGAACAAAGGTCCAAAAGGTCTTGAAATATCCCTTGGGAAAACCTGAGTGGCTCTCAATGAACTGATGTAACAGGGCCAGAGGCACCTGTGAGCTTTCAGCTGCAAGCCCTCTGCCACCACCAGGTGTTTCATTTCTGGGGCTCTGAGGAGCACTCTTTAACCAAAACTCAAGGGGCAGAAAGTGTGAAATGATGGAAACATGGATGAGAATGATTAACTAATGAGCATTGTCAAAATTCAAGTTATCTGAAACTCGATATTGACTTCCCATCAATATTTTAAGAATAGCTGAAAGCCTAAACTTAGCTGCAACAGTTTAATCTCATTTTGCCTGTCCCATTGCAAAATAACAAGTTTTACTCCTATTCAAGTCTTTATTCTGATGCATGTGATGAAAGAAATCATCAGATCATTAAAAAAAAAAAAATACAATCTAAATATGTAGCTGATAGAATTAAATATAGCATGTTTTGTATGACTTACAGACAACCAAAAAACTAAATACAAATTGAGAGAGAGAGAGAAAAGCAACCCTCTCAAGCCACTTTTTATACCATTACAACACTGTCCTTTATTATTTTAGGAGCCCGGTTTTATCACATTCTTTTTCTACACCATCCATTCTAAAAATCAGGGCAATGCTACTTGAGGAAGACTGTAAACTCCTTTTTCAATCATAAATCTGTATGAACTACCATATTGTGCTCAAATTATAAACTGAAACAAGGAAGGACAATGAAAATGAACCATCAGTTTTTTTCTAAATTGCTTCTTTTTTAACAATGTCATATTGTTGTAATTTTTTTTAAATGTGGAATAAACTGAAGAGGTAGAGCAGATCATAAAATAAAACTGGAAATTTAATAATCTGCTGCTTTTCCTTTAGCCACAGAAAATATACTTTATGAATACATAAAAACATTCTGATAATAGATATTATTACTGTTATGAATTATTCATGTGGCAATGAATTCACACGATGCTTCTACATCAAGTAAAACAGACTAACCATAAGGAACTATCTTCAAAATACATTATATTTTAGGTCTCCAAAGTAATAAAGATCCAGACACTTTCTTTTTAAGGTATTTGATCTGCACAATTTAGTATGTAGTTTCTTTCTTTCATTAGCTCTCCACGTGAGTTACAGCAAATCAGAGGCCACAAATATAGAAACTTCCTCACTGTACTGATAATCTCAAAGGTTTAGATGATTTCTACGCTCATGGATCTGTCAACCTTTGCTACCCAATCCTCCCACTTCTTAACAACTGTGCCAGTGGGGTTCCATTTTTGTTGTTTTCACTACATTTTCCAAAGAAAAAAAAACCCAGTTAGACATTCCAAAATTAGAAGACTGATACAATAAGATTGGCCACAATTCCTTAAAAATATTTGAAACTCTTATTTATGAATATCCCAGTCCATACCAAAGAGCATTCTTTAATATCCTTGCTCAGCATAGCTTTTCCAAGTCACTTCAGCCCTACCTGAGAGGTAGCATAAGTATCAAACCATTTCAAAGCCTTTTGGTGTGCATCTGGCTTCATCAGTCTCAACATCCACGCCAAATTTTGGGTGGGGTCCACCTGCCTCTACAGGCGACCTTAACACATACACAAAAGACATACAACCTTAGTTTTTGTAAAAAAAAAAAAAAAAAAAAAAAAAAACACAGAACGATACCCCAAATATTCAGTGATTATTTAGAGGTTAAGTAAAAGTGTGAAATGACAGTGAATGGAACCAAATCTCCTCTGAGTGGACCTTTTTATGTAGCTTCAACATTGAGCAAATTAAACATTTTATATAATTAAAAAAAAAAACCAAAGTATTAGAAACATGCTTTCATTATTTCCCACTTGGGATTCCATCCCAAAATGTATTGATTAGCTTAGGGTTTTCTAATGTCCACTTAAAATGAATCAAGAGTCCAACCCTTCAACGGATAGAAGAAGTAAAGGAACTTTTCAGACAGGCATGGGATAGACAACTTTTTTATTTAAAGATTTATTTTATTTTCATTTATTCCCCCTTCCCTTGCCACTTGCACTCGCTGTCTGCTTTCTGTGTCCACTCGCTGCACATTCTTCTGTGTCTGCTTGTCTTCTCTTCTCTTTAGGAAGCACCAGGAACCAATCCTGGGACCTTCCAACGTGGGAGAGCATTCAATTGCTTGAGCCACCTCAGCTCCCTGGCTTGTTATGTCTCTCATTGTCTTTTTCTTCTGTGTCTCTTTTTCTGTTGTGTCATCTTGTTGCGCCAGCTCTTTCGCCTTCACCAGGAAGCCCTCGGAATACAAACCCGGGACCTCCCATATGGTAGTTGGGAGCCCATTCGCTTGAGCCACATCCACTTCCTCCGCTATAGACAAACTTGACTGCAGTAAGTCTACGACAGCATGTGGCAACTTGCAAGTCAGGAAGGAAATCCTTGGGCAACATTAAAATGCAAGAGGACAAAGTCCTGCAGGTGAAGTTGTCCATCCACTCAACATGGACAAAACGTTAAGAGGTGGAAGCCAAATTGTGCTGTCTTCAGAGTTTGACCTCAGAGTTCTTGCTTTGGGGGAAATGAGTTATGTAAATAGAGAAGAGTTCATACTAAGCAAAGTAATTGAGGGGGCAAGATAGGGATGCCAACTATTCTCAAATAACCCCTCTATCTAAAGGCATTTTGCCAGAAGTTTTTACCTATGGAGGTTGTTTTTTTTCTAAATAAGTATCATATTTTACACCTTAGTACAGATAGTCTTTCCTTTTTACAGAAACTGGGTTTCTTTCAGACTTTAAAATCAGAACTGTTGAATTTAGGAAGCACGTTACTTCATTTCATTATTAATTAATACACAGCAACCTAGGTACAAAAGGATTGGTGTGTATTAAAAATACCTACAATAAACAATAAGATATATTTACTTTAAATACATATACTTTAAAATAATCAGATGTATTTTATTAAGGAATAAATATTGCCCCTTTTTAATTTCCCATTCTTATAAATAAGTTGAAACATGTTTCACATGTAGTAAAATTCAAAGATCTTAAGTGCAAAATTTGATAAGTTTTGAAAATACATTCATCACTCAAATGAAAGGTATGGAATATTTCAATCACCCTGGAAGTCAATAGCACTTTTCTAGAGTCAAAACATGTTTTATCATTATATATTATTTCTGCCTCTTCTTGAACTTTACATGAATGTATATATATTGTTTTTTGTATTGCTGCTTTTGCTCAAAGATTTAAGTTTCATCTCTGTTGTGCACATCAATAATTGTTGCTTTTATTTTTTAGTAGTATTCCATTGTATTAATAATATAGACTATTTGGTTATCTATTGTCCTGTTGATGGACTTTTGAGTTGCAATTTCTGGCTCTTTGAAGATAGTTACTATGAATATTCTTCTACAAGTTTTTGTGGAAATATATTTTTATTTCTACTGAGTAAATACTGAAAATTGCTGGGTCATAAGGTCAGTATATGTATATATACTGTATATAGATATGTTTTAACTTTATATATATATATATATATATGTTTAACTTTATTAGAAACTACCCAAGAGTTTTCCAAACTGATTGTGTCAGTCTCTATGCCCACTAGCAATGTATGTGAGTTCACTTACACCATGTCCTCACCAACACTTGGTATTGTCATGTTTTGTTGTTGTTGTTTGTGTTCCTTTATTTTAATTTTAGCAGTTCCAATGGGTGTATAGTGGTATTTCATTTTGTCTTTAATTTGCATGTAACTGATGACTCATGATATTGAACATGTCTTCTTGTTCTTATTGACCATTTGTATATCTTTGAGAATTACATAAGTCTTTTACCTGTTTTTATTCTGTTGATTATCTTTTTATAATTGATTTGTAGGAGTTCTTTACATAATCGTGTACAGGCTGCTTGTCAGGTGTATGTATTGTGAATATTTTCTCACAAACTACAGTTAGCCTTTTCATTTTTTAATGGTTTCTTTTGAAGAGCAACAGTTATTTTTCTTTCATTTTAATTAAGTCTAATTTATCATTTTTTCTACATAGATATTGTTATTTAAGTCTTTTCTATGAAATCTTTGCTGAGCCCCAAGTCCAAAAATATTTTTTATATTTTCTTCTAGAAGCTTTAGAGTTTTAGGTTTTACATTTAAGTCGATGTGTCATCTAGAATTAATTTTTGTGTATAGTATGAGGTAAGGATCACTTTCTTTTTTCATGCAGTATCCAATTATTCTAGGTCTAGTGACTGTAACAATTTTCCTTTCTTTATTAAAGTATATTGTTGTCTTTGTTGAAAATAACTTGGCCATAAATGTCTGGGTCTAGTTCTGGACTATCAATTGTATTGCTTTTGTCTATTCGTCTATCCTCACACCATACTGTCCTAATGACCATTGTTTTATAGAAAGTCTAACATTGCACTGCTGTATTAGCCACTGTCCCCTAAGGAATGATAGGCAAATTTAGATGAAAATGTTTATCCCTTCGGACTTTCAAACTTCACCAATACAAGCCTCAATAGGCATGAACTGAAATAATGGTAGTACAGCATACTGAATGAAGACTGGGCCTTCAGACACAATTAGATCTGAATTTGAATCATATCACACAGGGAAGATTGTTGTGCTCTTTAAACCTCATTTTCCTCACTTCATAAAATAAGGATCACAAAGTCTATCAGATTTTTGAGAAATTTAGTAAGATACCATAGGTAAACTAACCCATGAGTATTTGAGATAACTGGAGTAACCCCACAACATTACAGCTAACAATATAAATACTATATTCATAGGCCATGAGGGAGAAGGATTCCTTGTAGAAATTCAAGACGTATAGACAATTTGAAGTGACTTCCCTATTTATTTTTCTTTTCTGCTCAGATTAGCACTTCTCTCTTTAGAATGTATTAACAATTATTTATAATTTACTATTTTCTCCTGTTTATAATATAATGATATATTCTTATGCATCACTAATTATTAATGACTGCTTTAGTAATGTAATAATTATACATGCTCATTGTTTTCTCATCATGTTGACAAAAGATAAGACTTCACCATTTGCATACATACCTTTTAAATGTTTACACTTACTTCTGAATTTCACAGCATTTAAAATGAAGCAAGCATGTACATTTTTATCAGGAGGAAACAGAGCAATTTTACTCAAAGCATTTTCCCAATAGGTTTACTCTTTCATTATTATGTAATTAACCCCACATTGAGAATTCTATTGTGAATGCTTTTGCAGCCGTAAATTAAACATTTGACTTGTCAACTATTATGTTTCTGTGAAAGTGACTATCATGTCTTTGGAAAATACATGAACAATGTTATGAGAAATGATGAGTTTTCAGCGAAGTTTTCATTGAAGCTAGACAATTTGCCTCATGAGAAAATACTCCATATATTTCAAAGGCCCCACCACAATCTCCAACACAAAATCCATCAAAATCTAATAAAACATCCTCATTAGCTTGATCATCACCTTATTAATAATTTGCTGTTTGGCAAAGGCATTGATGGGATTATAATGCATCATTTTTAAAACAAAAAAACATTATTGTGATGTTCATTAAGGTGAGCACTACAGAAGACAAATGTGTAGTATACAAATTTGATTTCTTTAAAAAATAAATAACTAGGTATCCTCCCTTTTACTAATAAAACAGTATCCTATAATATAGCATACTTTTTAGGAAATATGCAATTAACACCTGAAAATGACCCCAAGGTAATCATTTTGACATCTTGAAAATATATAAATATATTTTACTGACCAAAAAATCCATATTGAAGAATAATTAGTAAAATAAAATAACTTACTTTTGTAAAACAACCAAAATTCAGACAAATTGGTATCACGCTACATTAAAATTCTTATCCACAGAAAATAAGATTCCCAATAGACATTACAATATTTATAATGCCTACTACATATTCATAATTCCTCGTGTAGAAAATAATTAGAACAGATATATACATACTATTTTAAATCCACCTCAGAGTCAATGAGAGTCTGGAGAGTGGTGAAATGGTGATATTACATGGATAAAGAGATTGATAACAGAATACAGCATTTGCAACTAAGTCACTACGGATTTTTTTTTACATTTAATATTACAAATTTCCTCGAAGTACTCCTTTATCTGCTTTCCACAGATTTTTATATGTTGTGTTTTTATTTTTATTCAGCTAAATATATTTTCTAATTTCCCAAGAGACTTCATCTTTGGCCCATAGGTTACATTGGTTGGATTTTATTAAGTATCCCAGAAAGGAAAAAAAAAAAAACATACTGATTGAAATTTGATGGAGGAATATGCCTGGAGACAAAGGGAAGTGAGTATACTTCCTTCTCTAATCATCTGCATTGCAAAAGCCATTAGGTTATAGATATGAGTCGCCTTCATCTTCCAACATAATGCTGCTACAGCATAAAAAGAGAGTAATAACCCAGCCCTCCATCTATAATTGCCTTTCACAAGACGTTGTTAACATCCTTACTTGTTTCCATGAATCCGAACCTAACAAGCTTCATTGCAACTTGTCTCCAAATGGAGTATATCATCTGCTAAATGACAGTCCCAGTTGATGAACTAAAAACAAGGGACAGTGTGCTTCCTTCCCAATTAAAGATAATTCAATCCCCAGAGATATTGCTCCATTATATTTCCAATGTTTAATAATGGTATTTTAAAAAGGAAGGGGCACAACTGGATTCCAGCAAAGTAGAAGTTCTAGGCAATTTGAATCACTGCAGCTTCAGCAATATTTTGATGAAAAATAGAAGTGGTCAATTCAAGGTTATCATTTGTCTGAAAAAAAAGCCTGTATTCAATGTCTACATAGTTGTTTTTTATTGTTTAGGAAACAAACTAAATTATTTAGAGCCCAACTAGGAAAATTGCATGTGAGTTTAACACAAAGATTTCACAACCTTCATGAATCATTCACTAACACAACTGCTTGTTCTAAAGGGAATGCAACTCTATATGATCTTTTTCTAATCAAAGAAATCTCAGATATATATAATAGGCTCTTAATTATACTTCATATGGAAAAACTACTGAAGGAATTTTTCCTTCCTTACTCAAGAAAAGTTTCACATTATTGTTTAGCTTTTACTACATGTTTAAGGTATTTGCTCCAAGGAATGATGAGCCATTTTCAGCAGTGGAATCCCTAAAAACCTTTTTAGCTCACTACTTTTACAATATTATCTGTGTAGTCAGGGTGATGATGCTGGGGTTTCCACAAAGACAAAGACATAAACTAAAGTGCAGAAACATCCTCTAAAGAGAAAGAATCACTTTGCAATTAGTAACTTCAAGGTGAATAACTTGGCAAAAGTTAACAAAAACAAAGCATATCAATAATGATTAGTTCTACATTGTTAAATTAATGGAGTGGGTCAGTGGAAGATCAAAACCAAATTCAGTTATGTGTGTGTTTGTCTCCTCCAATAAATTGTGAACCTCCTATGGTTGGGGGCCAAACTTAAGTATCTTATGGCCTTGATTTATTCCAATTTATGATAATAGGCCCCTACTGAACAATTGCTCTTGAAATATAACCTTAAAACCTGCCCTTTATAACATGTCATATTTTCATATTTAAAAGAATCTGAACTTTTTGTGCATTGCAAAAGATATTTATAATTGTTCAAACACCCATGATATTTCTAAAATCCCTTTTTAAAATAAAATAAATGACAGTGCAAGAGATCTTAGAATGGGCTGATATAAGTACTACGTTTTCTCCAACTGATTTGGGTTTGGTTGTGCTCAGCATTAATATGCTCATGTTTGAACTGGAAATAAGAGACACCATGTAGTCCAGTTCTGGTCAAAGAGATGTAAACAGATGTCGCTGGGTGAGGCTTTCAGGAAAATTCCAAATGGTAACTCAGCTGGCCACTCTTCCTGCCCTTCGCTCTTTTATTATTTCTCTTGCACCCATCATGAACATAAAGACTAGAGCAGTAATTACTTCCTTTTCCCCATAAAAAAGCCTAACAGAATCTCAGAGTTTGAATTTCCGAAACAACTTCAGCAACCACCTACCTGTGGATTTATTTGGTGGAATCACTGTTTGGGGCTATAGTGTTATATATAATGAGAGAAGATTTTAACTTATATGGATAAAAGTAAACAAATTCATCAACTGAGTTATTTCTTTATAGTCCCAACCTGCCCCCACCTATTGCTGTTTTAAAAATCATCTGGAGACTTTTTCATTATGCCCTTTTCTTCCTTTATATCTATGGTCCTTCTTTCATTCATTCATTCACTCTTCCTCTATAGCCATGCCTGACTTAGTTCCACCATTCACATGGCCGAAGGTATAAAGTTACAAGATGTTCTTAGAAAGATAAGGAAGGAAAAATTAGTAACAAAAAAAAGGAATAGGATTTATGAGGAGTGGGAAGAAATAACAGAAAAAAATGAGGTATAAATTTCACTATATTTCCCCTATGAAAAATGATATAAGAGTGTGACTCCATCTTCTAGTGGGATAGAGCCTGAGTACTTAAATAGCAACAAATAACAGTGTCTATAAGAACAACCTACTAAGTAATGGCAAAGGTACCCAGAATTTCCACACACATATTCATAAACACTCATTCACTAACCCAAAAGAGATTGAAGCCTGGGACCAGGAAGAAGGTCAATAAAACGTATTTTTTCCATATTTTAAAAGTCATAAAATGTTTGTGTAGGGAATGATGGACACACAAAATATAATAGTGGTTTATTTAAAGTTAGTTTTGATTTAGATTTATAGTATTTCAAAGTAAGGTACAAACTTATTTCAGAAATATTTTTACTTACTAAAATGTTTATTTCAGGAAACACAGCACAATAAAGCACTAATTTCTTTAGGAGACTGGATACTTGCAAACTTTAGAAAATCAAAAGCACTAATTTCTTTAGGAGTCTGGATACTTGCATACTTTAGAAAATCAAAAGTAAAGATATTTTACCATAGTTGGGAAGAGATTTAATGCAAGCTATTCTGAAAAAATTTCAAAGTCGTAAATTTCTGGAAATTATGTCATTTAGATAAAATAAGTTTAGAGAAATGACAACTGAAGCCTAGGCTTAATCCATTAGAGACTCAACTGAGACAGCACAATTCAAGTGTGACAAATTTTTGGAAATGAGGATTTTGCACTTATTAATAAAAATGTAAAATTTTAATAGCCTAATGTCCACTTTTAAGCATATCATTAACAAAGTACAGAAAATTATCTCTGCCTTTTCTCACTTGCAACTTTAGGGAAAAGCGAATTTAACTTATTTTCAAAACTTTTAAATTGGTTTAACAAAAAGGAAATAAAATTTAAGGGAAGTATTCTTGAGTTTTCCATTTTCATTCTAAAGAAATTTGAAAGAATATATACAGCATTGAAATAATTCTCTAGTTGGTGTTGAGAGGGCCACTGCATACAACAACCCAATACAATTCCTGAGCACACCATTTTCAAAAATAACAATAGGAGCCCAGCAACCCATCATCCTGCAACTTAGTGCCCCTGGGTTCAAAATATCATTCAAGAGATTAGATGTTTCTTTATCTAATAAAAACAAAGGTAGCTAAATGTGAGCTTTAAGAAACTAAGTATATTCATGGAATTATGCCATGTCCTTTTACACATTGATCTTCACAAGTTGGAGTTTAAAAGTAATTATTTTACATTTGAACTTTTCTAAAATAACTTTTAACACATATTGCAAATTACAATAAATATAAACAATCCTTTCCTTCCTTTCTCCCAATTTGGGAATATCAGAAATTTGACAGTCATTGTAGGATTGTTCTCTATTACCATAAAACAAGATAGTTACTATTTCACATAGAATTACAAGACAGAACTCAATTAGTATAATATAAATTGAAGATTTACATGGAATACAACCATATCATTGATTGTATGATGACTGTTTTCTGCTCCTAAGTGGTGAGTGGGTCACTCTTGAATTTACACACACAAAAAAAAGTATCAAGAAAATTAAATTGGCTGTGGGTAGATTTTCCTATCTGCAATTTCTTCCCCTCAACTCCTTCTTGTTTTATAAACCTTCTGTCATCCCCTCGAAATCAATCTTTTACTGAACACTTGGGTTTTTTTCTTTTTCTTTCCTTCCATTTCATAGCTAAAATCTTATTCAGGAATATCATGCAAGTTCATAAAGTTTGTACATTGCACAAAGGGGCCCAGTTGAAAATGTGAGTCCCTGGCTAAAAATCAGCCTGCGCACTGCCCACTGTGTGAAAGGCTGTGTCTATTCAGGGAAGGGGAAAAAGCGCAGAAAGGAACGAAGCTCTGAACTTTGGGGCTACATAGTCTAAACGTAGTCCTAGTCTTCTTAAGAGTTTCTACTCACACTACAAATATTTCTTACATTTTCAATGGAGTTTAACTTTCAAAGTCAATTGCAATATAGTAAGATGTGGTCGATTATGCGGAAGAAAGGGGGAAATTCAGTGTGTGTATAGCTAAGAAAAAATGCAGGACCTATAGCCACAGTATCTCTCGGAACAATGAACAAGGGAATCAATACTTAGCCCTGTTTAAGCTCATCCTTTCCAGTGAACAAAATATTAAAAATAGTAACTTGTAGACTATAAGTGCTTAAGAATGACTGCTAATCTCCTTTTGCAACTTCACTTGAGGTGTAAATTATTTGGATTATTACTTTCCCTGTATAGAATGATACACATGTCTTATAGAATTTCTAAGATGCAACATTCCTGAACTTTAATAATGCCTAATAAACTATAAAATAAATGGAAATATAAGATAATTTAAACTCATTCATAAAACTCAGTAACATATATATATTTTATTTATTTATTCATTTATCCCCCCCTTGCTGCTTGTGCTCGCTGGGTCAGCTAACCACGCCGTGCGGGCGGGCTTGCCCTCACCAGGAGGCCCTGGGAACCGAACCCGGGGCCCCCCATATGGTAAACGGGAGCCCTACTGATTGAGCCACAGCCGCTTCCCTCAGTAACATATTTTTAATGCTTGAAAAGATAACCATGAAATAAGACAAAAAAATTTGAGTTTTCATGAAATGTATAATCTTACAATTTAAAAAGAATTCATAAATGAATCTATGGTTTTTTAATGATATAATTATATAGAGAGTACTTACATATAAATGCTAACTTTCCAATCAAATGAAAAGTATATTTCTCACACTCAAAGCTAGCTTTATTTGATTGTTAAAGGACAGGTAGTAATACTTTAAAAACATACAGTTGAGCCAATCCTTGTAAAGGAGTGTTCAATTTCAAAGGAAACTTTTGCATTGAAAACAATACCTTTTCAATTAAAGAAAGACACAACAGAACAGTCTGGCCCTCAGCCTGCAGATAAGGACCTGAGGAATCAAAGGGAAATGAAAAGAAGTGATGGGAATTCCTAAATCAGTGGTTGTCAGTCTTATCAGGCACAATGTTATTGGTATAAGAAACATTAGTGAATTCCCCTTTTACAAATTTGAAATTTAACAAATATTAATTTATTCTAAGAATATGATAGGTCTTTGTATTTAGACTGCTCAAATTCAACTTGGGGGTCTCTTTAAGAAATTTGAAATGAAATCAATGTAAATTATAGCCTATCAACACAGAAAATTTATACAATAATTATTATAATGCAATAAAAGGAAAGTGAATTATACTAAAGTTATATATACATATATAGTTTTCAATATGTAAATATCCAAACATTACCACACTGGACACAATAAAGCAATCAGATGCTTTACTTATAACATAGAATCACCCACCATCAATATGATAGCTCCAAACGCAGACTGACATAAATGTGTTTTATTTGCCACTTACATATCTATGAGTAGCATTGCCTTTGGTGTTTTCTGAAATAGGGAAATCCCATGGCAATGATCCGAGCAAACTACAAGCTTACTTCCATTTAACAGTACTTATATCTGGAAAAGTAGTGCATATCAAACCATGTGAAAATATTTTTTATATATATGCAGTTTCTAATTAGTTTCTAGACTCAGATAAACACATTTTTCAATTACATGAACCATGCAGAGCATTTGAAGTCATGTGGGTCATGGGAAAATTCTTTGTGGAATAGGATTGACATGCACATTTCCAGATGCCCTAGCAGCTTCTAATCTGTACCCCTAAATGTCAATAGTAGTACTGAACCCCTTCATTAGAATTAAGGAAATCACCGAGGCAAGTTTCCAAATGCTCTGCTTTGTTTTGTTTTCTTTGAGAATCTCTTCCTTAGGGAGAGGTAAAAGAAACAACCAATTCTCTTTCCACATCTTCATAGCTATAGATTACCTAGAGAGTAAACTACATGTTGTGATTTAATGGCAAATCCCTTATCAGCAAAATAGGGCCCCTGTCAAGTACTGAGATCTCAACATTTATTAAATATAAATGAAAAGTAATAGGAGATGCTCTCAGTCCTTCATATTTCTCAACTCCAAGTCAGAATACCTGATTAGATTGGTAGGAATGATGGGCACTAATAAATGAGAATCCTGTTTCAAATACTCAGACCAACTAGCTACCTAATTGTTTTCTGGCTATGACAATATATATCAATGCCATAGTCCTGGAACTTTGGTCATCACAGCTACTAGACAATTCAGGTCAGATAAACTTGGTAATGGAGTGATGAGGTAGTATAGTAGGGTGTGGTATTGGGTGTAGGTAATTAGAAGGCTGAATGAGGGGACTGGGAACCCCTTAGAAAAGAAATTTAAAAGGAGTCAAGAAAAAAAAGGAAGGAATAGGGAGGTTAGAATACGTCAAAAGCACATTGGTGTATTTTGTCAAGTATTTCAAAACAATTGTCACTTTTTCCTTGTCAAATCTCCTTCTCGATATTTTTTTTTCTCCTTTTCCACACATGATGGAGGAAGAGCATGTGTATGTCTGAGTCATTGAAAAGGAGTCTCCATCCATGCCATCAATCCTGGAACTGTACCAGAACCTCTCTATTCCTTCATCTATCCTTTGACATCACAGGGGAATGTCTCATTTCCTCTTTTATGGTTTCTCTGCTGTACTGAATTGTCTATAAGATAGAATTTTTAAAAATGAGTTTTTCTTCAGCAATAGAAAAGGATGAATCTATTTAAGTTTTCCCTGAGTCAAAGTGGCTACTCAACCAAATTAAAGGATGAAAGGGAGACAGGTATGGAAGTATTGACATTGATAGAGTGAGATTCCTGCAGCTGGGTAGACATTCCAATAAAAAGCTTTGGCTGGGTCTAGAAAAGAGGACTGCTATATCCCTAGAACCACATATGAGATACATGTTAATTTTATACAAAGGTATGAAAAGAGAACTGACATTTATTAAATAACTATATTGTATCATTTACTGTGCTAGGTAGTTCATATATGCCATCTCATTTCTTCTTCACAGAAAGCTCAAGAGATTTTCAGTTTACAGGTGAGAAAACTGATATTCATGGGCATTGAAATAACTTCTTAAATAGAGACCCCCAAGTTGAATTTGAGCTGTCTATATACAAAGACCTATCATATTCTTAGAAAAAATTAATATTTGTTAAATTACTAAAAGACTGCATGAAGAAATGAATGCATTGATGAAAATGAAAAATAAACCCAAATGCAACAAATGGAATTTGGAATGAAATTAATCATAAGCTCAAAAGAAAGTCTAAGGTATGCAGGGTTTTGTTACAATGGAAATTTAACGCATGTTCTCTTACAAATAGATGTTCCATGTTCTTTCTGATTGGTTTTAGAAGTTAAAAGAAATTAAGAGTTAAAAGAGAATTCTGATGTCAACATGATGAAATAAAGCACAGCTGTCTTTAATAAATTTAGTGGTAGGAAAAACATCCTCACAGACCTGTTGGTTAATGAAGTAATTATTTACTAATAATTAAATTAGTAAAATTAATTATGCTTATAATGACATCCCTAAGTACTCAAAATAATCTTTCATTTTGTTCAGGTTAAGAAGTTAGGGAATATGTAAGACATTTACAAATGTTTTTTCTTTTTTCCAAAAGTTTTAAATTATGTCATTTTAGTTATAAAGAAACTCGGTGGACAGCATCTCTGATGATGCCTTGATTTGGACATTTTCACAGCCTTGGAACTGTAAGATTTCCCCCTAAAAAAATCCCCATTATAAAAGACAACCCATTTCTGGTATTTTGATCCCAAAAGCTTTAGAAAAATAAAACGGAATCTAAGTGCTCAAAGGTCATGCTTCTCACTCATATATCAGTTTTCCTTAATACTTGGAGCACTACTTTATGCACTGTTCAATATCTAAGCTCATTTAATGGCCAATCAGTATTTACAAATTTAATAGTAAGTATTAAAAGCTAACTTGCATGAAAAATACATAGTAATATATTAAGTTCCATATATTAATTTATTTTAGTAAAAAAAACTATTCTGTGAGTGTTCTTGTGAAATTATAAGTTTGGCTTTATCTAAACTACAAATATATTATTCATCTTTCTTAAGCTTTTAGAGATAATTAAAGAATGACCTTAATTCACATTTTAATAGTACAGAAGTAATCAAAAAGCCCACTTGGCTCTTAAAGACTGATGAAACTCTACAATTTTTGTGTGACAAGCAAAGTAAGTAGATATTTAAACAATGTAGCACCTTTTCCAGGTGCATATATTATAGCGTGACAGAACTTTTAAAATTACAATTTTAAACCATTTTTAGACTGCAGATTAAAACAATTTCATGACTGAAAAATACTCGTTCCATTATTTGCTAATTTATTCTCAAGAAAGAACAAAGGTTTAGACCAAATCAGATCAAAATGTAAAATTCATGTCGCCAATTGTAGAAGTTTATTAGTTCTGCTTATGTAAGACTTGATAAAGAATGCCAAATGGATAAGATCCAATGAAAAGCTGGGAAATTCCTAACACAGGAGCGTAGGATGATAAAGACTGCACTCACTTGCATCTAACACTATGCCATTTCAAGGTTTTAACAGTTTGCTTTTCCTATAGTAATCACCCTAATCTCATCATGAGGAATAGCCATTTAGAGTCTTTTATCTTACACCACACAACATGGTCCTAATTTATCCCATCTGCTCATTGTGTTGGGGCACACATCAATTCACCATGAACAGTGACTAACAGCTATTTTGACACTCTAAAGAAGGCCACAGTTATGTAAAGCAACCTACACCAAACAGTCGAAATTAAGTTGTTGGTTGAAGGACAGCACAGGCCTAGAACACCAGCACATGTAAGGCTCACAACCGCTTCCATCTGCTCCCAGGTTTAGAGACTAAAAGCACGTTGATATTATTAATATTCCTCAGTAGGCCCCACCTGCTAAAAACACAAAACCAAATCAAACCATCCAACAAACCAACCAACTCTGAATTTCCATAGAATTAAATTATTTGGTAGAGCACGGCATGCAATTCCTTAACACCATAGTAGAAGAGCCACCAAATGACAATGATTTCCCCTAAAACACTGAATGTTGAAACTTGCAGCAAGTGTGCAGTCTGCCCTCTTTTGTCCTAACTTTCCCATCTCAATAAGCTCCAGACATTCAGAGTCTCTTGAGAATAACCTAAAGTGGGGGATTGAAACTGTATGTACCCCAGTAGAACATGTTCCTATATGCAATCCACTTCTGTGGGTGTAAACCCATTATAATAGAACCTTTTGATGAAGCTACTTCAGTTAAGGTGTGGCCCACATCAGTGAGGATGGGTCTTAATTCTATTGCTGGATTCCTTTATAAGAGAATGAAATTCAGACAGAGAGGGAGAGAGAGAGAGAGAGACAGGAAGCGGGAGCTGAAACAGAATGAGGAAGAGGAGGGAGAGACCTGGAGACTCTCCATGTGCCTTGCTATGTGACAAGCTAAGGACAACAGGACCCCGGGCAGCCAGCCCCAGAATGCCAGTCTTCAGGGAGAAAGAATTGCCTTGATGATGACTTGATTTGGGTATTTTCCCAGCCTCAACACTGCGAGTGAATAAATTCCCATTGTTTAACCTAACCCATTGCACAGTATTTGTTTCAGCAGTGTAGCAAACTCAAACACTTAAGGTATAAAATATGTTAATAGTAATGCTTTGCAGTCCCTTGTGAGTCAATTTTCATAGGAAAGACTGGCTTTGAGTGTCTTATTTAAACTGAAAATCACCATATTGGCATAAATGCTGTGTAATTTATGAAAGGATTAGATGAACTTTGTCAGAATTTTACCAGTGTGAAGAGAGAAACAGCATTGTTTGACATATCTCTAGGAAATGTATGCCCTTAACCAAATTACCTTACTTTCTGGAATTGAATTTTCATAATTTATATAATAATATTACTAAATAGTAACATTAGTTGAGCATTTGCTATTGGTAAGACAATTTGTTAGGTACTTTAGATGCACAATCTTATTAAAACTTCAGAAACACTACTGAGAATCTTTTGAGCCTTATGCCAAAGCTCCATCAGAGGTTGAAGTCAGACTGAGAGAACTCCTCTCCTTCCAATTCTGTTCTAAATTTGGAAAACCTAGGAAACTAAGATTCATAGATTTTTAAAACTGGAATGGACTTTAGGGATAACCTAGTTCAATTCTCTAATATTACAAATACAAAACCTAAAACATACAGAGACTATATAAATTGTCTGAGACTATCTAACTAGTTGCTGGAAGAAAGCCAGTATTCTAGGTCACTGTTTTTGCCCTGAAGCATATCATCAACCATACTATAGTACCTTCTATTTATACCCTAAATATTAAAAATATCATGAATATTTTTTTTCAATTTTTTCCCTTTGGAGTATGTTTCTTACTTTCAAAATAAGCAAGAAATTTGGATGCCATCTTCCATTATAGGTAGAAAATTTAAATCCTTGCTAGTAAATATATAATCCATGGATCAGTATCAGTATCAGCATCACATGAGAGCTTATTGGAAATGCCAAATCTTACATCCCACACCAGACCTACAGAATCAGAATCTACCAGAAGGTTTATATGCACATTAAAGTGTGAGAAGTGCTGCTATACATATAGTTCCTACTTCTTATACTCCAACTTCCAAAATACCAGCCCCAGTAATGGCCAGTGTTGATAATTATTCAACACTCAACATATTCATGTATGACCTCTTGCTGGCCTTTGTTCTAAGTAACCTGATTATCTGTTAAAGAACATATTTTAATCTGAGATATACTCTAAACACTGCACAAGTTTGTTGTGAATACAAAATCCATAAAATCTATGGGCTATGGTTTATTTTATATCAAACTTGATGACACCTAGGAGCTTCTGATATAAGTAATGTCAATGTTGCAAAGTTAAGCAGTAAGGATCTTGAAAGTTTTGAAAAATTATGGAGCAAGCTTTATCATATTCTGTTTGAAGGGGTATATTACTCAAAGTTCTATAACACCAAATTCCTTATAAACAGAAAACTAGCATGGAACCCAGGAAGTCATTCTAGTAAGAATGCAGGGCACATTTTCTAATATTCCTTTGCCTTCCTAACATTTTATAAATATATCTGTCTATAATAAATCTCTGTTACTATCTATCCCAAATTGTATAGCAATCCAGAATGAGACCATTTTTTGAAAGTAGAGATCACAGTAATGCCATTAAAGAATATGAGGAATATTTTACCTTTGTAAACATTAAAAAATAAGTATAGATATCCTGTGCCTACTACAATATCACATTAAGTGATAGTATGCTAAAATTAAAATTATTGACTTCCTTTAAAGTCAGCTATAAACAATACACATTGATATATAGGTATTTTAGAAAATTGCCTTGTATAAATGCCTCCTGTTTCAGTAACATTCACATGAGTTAAAAGATCAAAATTATGTCTCTACTTAGTAAAATCTCTAAGTTAAATATAGTTGAATTATTTCAAATGTTAGTCGTGATGTTTATAAATAAGTTTGAAATTATCTTTCATACAGACAGTATCTTTGAGGAACATAACAATTTCTCTACATAATGGAACAAATGTTCCTTTTATATTAAAACTAGTCAGCCAATATATACTGACTATGACACAATTATAAAAATTTAAATAAATTTCTGGAAATCCATGCATGTAATATAACTATATATTAAAACACTTAAAACTTCATTAAAATCCGCAGTCCTTCCTCAGCAGCTAAAGATTAGATTATTAAAAATATTTGATAGTTGCTATTGTCCAATTGCCTTTATTTACTTTTAGAGATAAATGTCTTTTTGCGTCAATGTATTAAATAATGAGCATTGATTTTCATAAAGAAAGCAGAATTAAACTTCTTTATGCCTAATATCCTAGGGTCTGGTGAAAAAGAACAACAAATTATCTGATATGAAGTGATATTTTCTCTCATTGCCAATTTTAATGTTTGAATATGCCAGGACCAGTGGTTTTTCTTCTCTTCTTAGTATAACCAAGTTTCCTTCTCCCTCACCTTACCTACCTTCCTCTTTGGTGGGAGTAGGTAGAAGAGGGACAAGGAGTAAATGAGAAAACTAGAGCAAGGTAAACAGCAAGATGTACTCAGGAGTTATTTAAAATTCCCCAGAGGTAGAAACCAGAAGTGTGATATCCTCCTCACTTTACTGAAAAGAATATTCAAAAATTGAGGAGGGGAAAAACACAAGTTTACCAAGTTGGCTGACTATGTCTTAAGTATTTAAATCACTACCGACAAGAATTTGGAAGTTGTGGAAATATGTATCTAAAACACATACTTTACCAATCACAGACAAAATTGATAAATAAAGACACTTAGACCAACTCAGACTGATTGCTAGGAAGCACTCGTACAAGAGCTTGAACCCCAGAAAACAGAATGACAAGAATTCAACATGACCTAATGATAGAGTCTTCGAATATATCTCAGAATAAAATGGTCCATTGACCAATTTTCTCATCCATTTATGATCCTCTCACTTTCAAGTCATAGCTTCATTATTTATGTACCAAAATGTAATTGTTAATTTTGCCTGGGCCTTTGCAAGCAAGTCACATAGACTTATTATATATAAAGTTGCTTATTAGAAAGTTTTAATAGGCACTGAAATGTTTTCTATATTAATGAAGGAAATTTCCATAAATAATTTCAGAGAAACCACCAAAAATCCTAGGCACTGGTTTTCAAAGACTTAAAAAATTATCTACTCTTTGATTTCCCAGCTTTCTAATTATTTGGTTAGACAAAATTCAAAAGTGAAAAAAAAAACGTCAAATTTCTTTTCATACTTTCTATCACATTTCAGAAAACAAGCTCTACACCATCTGCACATATGGCTAAGAAGTTAGATTTAAAATGTCTATGCTTTTGGATATGTTCCCCATGCCCACAAACACTCCTATTTACAAATGTTGTCGTTTTTTCAGAAACATTTATGAGTAAGGTAATTTAATATGTGTTACACTGTAAAAGAGGCTCTACTAAATAGATTAGTGGGTTAGAATGAATTGTGCACTTCAACAAACACATGTTCTTAATCTGAATCTGTGTCCCTGTGGGTGTGGACCCACTGTAAAAAAGACCTTTTGAAGATGTTATTTTTAGTTAAGATGTGGCCCAACTGAATGACAGTGGGGTTTAATCAGGATTACTGAAGGATCTATAAGGAGAAAGCCACCGGGAAGAGCCAAAAGCTGGAAGTTGGCAGAAACCAAAGCACACTGCCAAGCAACAAAAGACAGGGAGTCAAGCCAAAGAAACCAAAGGAATGTTGGCAAGCCAGCAGCACAGCATACAGACTCCTGGAGAAAGCATATTGCTGATATCTTGATTTTGGACTTCTTTTAGCCTCAAAACCGTGAGTCAATAAATGCTTGCTATTACAGCCAAACCAGTTTGTAGTATTTGTGATAGTAGATCTGTCTAACTTAGACAGTTTATACTGTTTTAATAATTTTTATCATGCTTTATAACATTTGAATATACTTTTTATTATTACCTGTAAATGAACTAACATCTCTGTGTGTGGAGTATAGCAATATCATACATATTATGTCAGATATAATATAAAAATTATAATTTCAATTTATACAAATTATATGTGTATTACTTCAATTAACTCTTTCTCAATATATTTGAACTATATTGTTATCTCACTTATTGACCATTTACACATGTTATTTTGTGAACATTTGATAATATTTGCTACTTGTTCTAATTTCCCAACCAAATTATGAAATAAATGTCAGGGACAATTACAAATATTTTTGTAATATTTATAGACTATAGTCTGGTATTAGACACATAGACACTATATAAAAATATTTAATGCATTTAAAAAATAACAAAAAATAAAAATCACTGAAATTGATCTACCACGATATGCCAGGCACTGCATATTCTTTATTTAATCCTTATAGCAATGCTTTCATGTAGGTATTCTTATTTAATCCTTATAGCAATCCTTTCATGTAGGTATTCTTATTTCATTATTTTTCATATTAGAAATCTGAGGCTCAAAAGTTTAGATAAATTGTTCAAAGTCACTCAGGAAGAGGGCCAACAAACAAATCCCAATCTTTCTGACATGCAAGTCTGGGCTTATAACTGTTACATCATAATTTCCCCAAAGAGTATATGGATTCTTTTCAAACACCATTAACAATTTAACCCAATCAGTGTTAAGACCTTTCAACAGGTAGTCACTATAAAATTAATTCTGAGCAATAACTAAGGAACATTAGATTACAGTGATCTTTATTTTAGGAGTTTGTATGAATGAATACCCTTTCAAAAAAAGGACTATATACTTCACACATTTCTGGAGATTGGCTTTGAATATAGAGGCATTTTACCACAGATAATAAACAGAGTTGGGTACCCTGCCAAAAAAAACACATACTTAGGGTCTAAGATTCATGGATGGTGGGAATAAATAAATAAATCACTTACATGTAGTATTCACATTTTTGTTTGTCTCAGTGAAGTCTGCCTACTTAAATTTGCCTTTTTAGGTTAACCAAAGATGGTTCTAAGTACATTTAGAATATAAAATCAACTAAAGATACCTAAAATAAAAAAAATAAAAAGCAACAGTCAAAATTTTCCAAAATCCTTTAAAGACTGAAAATACTTTTGTGGTAAATTGTAAAAATTTCTATGCCATGCCTTCTAGCTGTAGCAATCTACATGTTTTTCATTCTAGATAACCAATGTTCCAGATAGTCAAGTGCATCCATAAAGTGTAAGGTTTTATTTAAATATTTCTTTTTAATAAAACTGGCAAAAAGATGTTATTTTTACTTGTTAAAGAGAATAAATGCCTATTTTCTCCATTTTCAACTAGTTAGGATTTAATTCCACTTTATTTGCTGATAAACTATTAAGCACTGTCACTTTTTCAAGTTTTTCTTTTCATCAAATGTTTTACAGAAATCTTATTCCAAAGCCGCTAAACACCTCTTCAGAGTGAGGTCCAAACTTGACCAATATCAGAATTGTCTAGTTTGCTTAAGAATGTCCACAGATTTAAAATAATCTTTAGTGAAACATGAGCCCCCCCCCCATAAATGAGCCAAAACAACAACAAAAACATCTACTTGCATATTCATTAGTTTGTCTTTTCAAATAAAGGTAAGTTAAATGGCACTGTAAACATTTGCATGTGCTGTTCCTTCCTCTTAGAACATTCTTCCCCTGCTCTTTATTGGCTGACTCCTTATTAGGTTCCAGCTAATATGTTCTTTTTTTTTTTTTAAGATTTTATTTATTTATTCATTTGTCCCCCCTTGCTGCTTGCGCTCGCTGGGTCAGCTAACCACGTCGTGCGGGAGGGTTTGCCTTCACCAGGAGGCCCCGAGAACCGAACCCGGGGCCTCCCATATGGGAAACGGGAGCCCCACTGATTGAGCCACAGCCGCTTCCCTAATATTTTCTAATAGAGAGGATCTTCTTAATAATCCACTAATGAACTTACATATGGAGAGGCAGAGATGATCGAAATTATTTTAATTTAAAAATGTGTCATGCCTAATATATAAAAGGGAGATTTAAGGTAACTTACTAAGATCAAATATTTTAAAAGGACAACTAAAATAATTTTGAAGAAACCATAAGCAAGATGTGTGATTTACAGAAGCATATTACTTCATGGCAAATTTTTTTCTACGAATATGTTGAAAAATGAATGTGTTATGTGGAAATTTATAAAGACAGTAATGAATAAAATAACAGGAAATATTCTTCCCTCCAGGTCTAGATCCCTAACCTTTGTAAAAATATTCTGATTTTTCAGTGCATCTTTCTGAGTAGCCCCTCTTTAACCATTTCCAAGGCAGGAAACCTCCAGGAAACCAGCATTTCAGTCGCTAGTATGGTACTACCATTAGTCCATTAGACATTTGAAAGTTCAATATATAGAAACACACACAGTATGAGATGCTCTAAAGACTATAATTATAGACATATCAATGAGCAAATAGCAGATTTGAAAGCCTTTTACAAATAATGCCCCATTGATGCCAATTTGATAGATGAAAGATTTGTCAGGGTTTTTTTTACAAGATTCAGAAATCTGTCTTTGAAAGAAGATATATTACTATAATTTTGCCACCAATAATGTAAAAATATGTAGTAATAGAACACATTTTAAATTTCAAATATTTATATTTGGGGTGATTACCTAATCTTTGTAAAATTAGAAAGGGTCAGATCATTGAATACAATAATTATGTAACATTCAATATTTTTCATGATATGAAGACCAGTGCAGTAATACTGCAGTAATATTTTCCTAAAATATTTTGAGCAAAGAACAGGTAATAAATTGAAATTCAAGAATATGTTGCATTTCACATTGAGCAAATACGTTTACTCTTTAAAATAACTTCAATAACTCCATTACTCTTGAAAGACAATCCTCCAAAATACTTTGTATAATGTGAGAATTACTTCCAGCCTAGCTTGATATAACTAATATTAAATTAAAATTGTATTACTTCTGGTTAAAATTCTTCAAGCTGTAAAAATACAATCTGTAAAAAAAAAAAAATCTGTACTTGTTTCACAACCTAACTATATGCAATTTGATGCACAATTTATATACAAAACTAATCCATTTTAATTCAATTCCATTTAATTTAAACATGTGTTGATTTAACATTGCTTATGTACCTAGAAATGTTGTAATTTGGAAGATTATTAGTAAATATAAATTACAGTCCTTTTTTCTTAAGGAATGCATTAATTAGCTATCTATAAAATAGTGAATTAATTAATAAAATTACATTTAATCAGTCTTTATGATATATGTCTTTGAATATTTTATGGCTATAGAATATTGGGTAATTATTAAGCTTTTATTACCATAAAAACCCAGCTAGAAATAATGGCTGGAATTTACAGGAATGTAGGTTTTATATCAATATAAGAGAAGGCTCAATAAATAATAAGAACTGTATGAAAGTGGAAATGGTGAGCTTTAAAATTTTTGACCATCTTTATGCTTTGAATACTTCAGCAGAAGAACTCAATTAATTTTATAAAATGAGTGCAATGCAACTAGTTCAGTGCTGGTATGATAAAATAGATTTATTGAAGGCTAATTCCTTTGAAACTACCACACCCTCATTTCTACTAATCTAGGAACAAAATATAGGCTTAGCCTAAAACCACTCTAACAGAAAAGGGAGAAACTTGTCAGTTGCACTAGCCAGGGAAATCATCAGGAAGAAAGTAAAATTTGAAACAGGGTTTGCTGGACTGGGAGGCTTTAAAAGGCAAGGACTTTTCAGGTTGGGAGATATTTTAAGGTTGAGGGCCAGTGTACATGAAGTGGCAAGTGTAGGAATGAAGAAAGTTATTTAAAAGTATAAATAAATAGAAAATAGAATATCAATTCATATCTATCAAAATATATTTTGTTACATTAAAAAATAAATGAAACTCATTGATATGTTGGATAACAACTTTGACAGTATGAACTAATCTGCCAAATTATTATATATTAAATATATAATTATCAAGACTCTTTGCAACTACCTTTATCATTTACAAGAATGTTTGACATCTTAAGTACTCTATCTAATGTAACTGTTAGATGCAATAATTATTTTGTTGACATCTATTTTTAATTCACATGCAGATTACAGGTATTTCTTTACAGGTATTTCTTTGAAACAATGTGTTTTGAAAAAGGTAGTCATGCCTGGGTTTTAAGGAATTTGACCAACCATGTGGCTTAAATGAAGGACAGATAATGCTGCAAAATACAGCAGAGCAGGAAAATGGTTGGAATGTCATTTCCCTTGAAATAACGGATTCATATTCATCTATAAACTAAAATAAACAAATATCTGTGTTTTTAAAAATATACTTGGTATCTTTTTTTCTACGGGCAGCATGTTGGAGTAATTTATCACCCAATATCAGGTAGTTGGAGGTGATTTGCATTATTTCTCATCACTTTCTATTTCTTGAAAGTCTTGATGGGAAAGCAATTGCTTATTATCTGCTTAGTATTTTGCCCGTGATTCGATCATATTGCCACAGGGAGGTGATGGTGCCTCAATGTTATCCAAAGTTCTGAGACTTGGAGCATAAATGGGTTTTCCTTAAATCAGTACTGATAAATGCAGGCAAAGGCATTTCAGAAGGAGGGAAAAGAATTTAAGAAGGCACAAGAGAAATGTGATTTGAAATATGTTGGTTTGGAGAAACTGCAAGGGTTTCAGTATGGCTAGGTTATAGGGTACAAATGTTAGATTCAAGAGAGATTAAAGAGACTGGCAAGAATCAGAGGAGTAGAGTACTATAACAAGATTTGTGTTTTAGAAAAGTATTTCTCGCATAGATATCAATGATAAGATGAGAAAGATTAGATGCAGGGAAGCTTGCCAGGAGGCTACTAAATTAATGCCTGCAGGGAATTGATGAAAATCCTAACTAGAGCAATGGGTGATGGGACTGAAGTACAGAGAATAGGTACGGGAAATATTTAGGCATTAGAACTGACAAGTATTTTTGAGACAAATATTTTCCCATTGCAGTTTAAGTAAAAGAACAAATTTTCTTCTCAACAAGACTCTCAAGAAAAACTTTATGGGTTAGATGTTACATGAAAATGATACTCAAAACAAGGTTTATAGATTGCACAATTATCTTTTAACCTTAGTAAGTAATGACAATAATATTTACAGTTTTGGATACAGACTGCAAAATTTCCTGAGAACTCATTTTAAAAGAGCTTTTATGAATTCCTGGCAAAGCATTTTAACAATTTAACATAGTTTTAAATAAATGTTTTTATAACTTGACTATTGAATCTATACTACTGGTATCTAAAAGATAGAATACATTGTAAAATTACTTTATGATGAAGAAGAAGAATATAAATGGCATCTTATATATTATGTATTATGCATTATTATTTAATACATTTTTATCATCAAGAAAAGCTATATTCTTTATTTTAATTAGAGAAGTTCTAGATTTGAGAGAAGCTATACTTCAAATACAATTTTATCAAGAAACAAGTAAATAAAAAAATAGAAACATTATGCGAGTAGATTTTCCCTCCATATAAGCAATAAGGTAACTTTTTAAATGTTTCTAATAATATTAATTTTTAATAATAATATTAAATGTTGAGTTAAATGCAAACTGAAACTCAATATTAGGTAACTAGAAATACAATGAGATACCACTTCATTCCCAGCCAGCAGTGTCATGGTTAAGAGGACCAGCTCTGGGGCTAGTGACACTGGGTGGCCTGGGCAAGTTGCTTAACTTCTTTGTGTGCCTCAGTTTTCTCATCTGTCAACTGGAGTACTGTTTTAAGGAATAAATGAGTAAATGCATATAAATAAGATTGCCAGACCAGAAGCCAACGTTCAACAAATAGTAGTCATTTATACTGTACTGGCAAAAGTTTTTTAAAGTATAATAATGTCTGCTGCCTGGAGTTCTGGAAAAGACACTGAAAATGCACCTTATTACAACATTGTGGAACTCTATCAGGCAGCATCTATTAAAGAAAACATAAACATACGCTCTGATCAAGCATCTCAGTCGTTGGTATCAATCTCACAAAAACAAAAACAACAGTATAGAGGATATCTGTACAAGGCTATTTATTGTTGCACTCTTAATGTAATACCCAATTATGGCACATGGTCGGCACACTGCAATCTTTGTCAACTGCCACAATGAAATGGTTATTCTTAACCTCATACAACACAAGAGCCAAAAAACACAATGAACTATCCTAGCATCTTCTTAAAACTTGTCATAAGACATTTATAAGCTTATTTTAAGTTATTTGAAGTAAGCCCACATAGCTTACAGAAGTACATCAGGCATGGCTGAGGTTTATTCTTGGAAATTTCATAACAGACTTTGAGAATCTCTTCTATTGTAAGGCAAGTAGAAATTCTTCTACATATTCTTTTCAGATAAGAACATTTAATATTAATCAAGTGATTTAAATAACAATGAGTATATTTTAT
Organism: Tolypeutes matacus; assembly: GCA_026826555.1. Taxonomy (NCBI): domain Eukaryota; kingdom Metazoa; phylum Chordata; class Mammalia; order Cingulata; family Chlamyphoridae; genus Tolypeutes; species Tolypeutes matacus. The sequence goes on from JAKSZT010000049.1 coordinate 39,601,608, forward strand.
CACTAACAAAAGTTAGCTGAAAAACTGCAGGCAATGATATATATATGATATATAACATGAGTGGAGATAATTTCCATTCATACTCCAGATCTGACAGAAGCATATGTGGCTGCCTCAACCACATGGTGTTGAAAAAAGATTCCGTGGCCGCATTCAGTTTCACTGAGTTATACCAGGATGGATTAGCAATTTCAGCATTGATTACCCATTGTGTTATTAAGACTATGGAGTATAAAAGGAGAAAAATATATGGATTACATTTTCTTAAATTAGTCAACATTAAAATTATTAACCTAATACCATATTCATTTAATTATTTGAAAAGTTAATATTCATATTTGATTTTCCAGACATTACTTTTGATTGAACTAAAGTGTGTTAACTACACTAGTTAACTATATAAATTTCTAATTAGAATTTATTAGCTAATAAGTAATTTCTTGCAGGATTTTCTAATGAAAAAGTAGTCACATTTAAAGAAATGATGTCCCTAAAATATGCTAAAATTTTGCAAAATGACATAATAAAGCTGAAAGTTTTATCATGGAGTTCTTCTATTCATTAATTTTTGCCAATATCTGAAAAAATATGTAAAGTATATGAAGGTAAATATATATTCATAGGGTTACTTCGTAATTCAATTCCCACTAAATAAGAGGTAACTGATTAGTAAAATGAGTTATTGTGATATTATTTAATCTATACATTTTATGTTAGTTTAAAGTAACCAGTTTAAAAATAAAATAAAATAAAAATAAAGTAACCATTTTGATCCATATGATTTATAACTCACAATGAGCAACTCTAATTTTAAGAGAACATTCATAAAGTTAAAATTTATTATTTCTTTGGCAAATAATGGCTTTTCACCACTTAATAACCTTCTTTATGAATATAGAGTTTATGTATTTACTTTTTTCATTTAATACTTTAAAATAATACTGTAATTTAATGAAATAACTGAAATCACAATAGGAGTTCGTACAAATTATTTGTCAAGGCATAATTTGCCTTTTTTAATAGTATTGAACATGACATCCAATGCACAGAGGGGAGCAATTTTCGTTGACTTAAATTAGACATCATATAACTTGATTCCAACATAGAGGTACCAAATAAGACAGGTTCAATGAACCCAACCTTAGTTCATACCTCCATTGCCATTTTCTGTGATTCACATTCCTAGACCCCATGCCACTGCAGACAAAGCAGCAAGATGAATGTATCAGAAATGGCAAGAAAATCCTTACATTTGATTATGAATAGTTTTTCCTGGTAAAGTTCTCCTCAGTGACTAATTTTATCTCTTTTCTAAATATAGAAACATCAAAGAATATATCACTTTGCATGATTAAGAAATATTTCAAGTAAAAAATCCTAAGTAAAATACTGTCCTCAGGAGCTCTTTTATATTTCTTCAACACTTTTACAGCATTCCAAAAATAAATCTTCAGCAGGCAAATTCAGAGTCAACTAATACATCTTTATTTCCAATTTTGTACTATTAGGGGAAGTTTTAAAGTCTGAAGCTCTATTAAAAAATCAGTTACTTCAACCTATTATAAATAGTCTACACCCAAAATGAACTAAAAATAGTTTAACAAGTTCTTTTTCAAAATCCACATTTGCTGGCATTATCTTTGTTTTCAAAGTGCAAATGACTTCTATTTTTAGAATAATTGAGTTAAAACATTGAAATCTTCAGAATTATACATACAAAATATGGAGATGACTTATCAACCACCTAACAACATGAAATTCGCCTTTTACTTAAATGGATAGGATAGTATTGCATGTGTACCCACAAGTCTTTCACCAGGATCTATTTAAAATTGCAATGTTATTGACCACAGATAAGCAATAGTATTCTAAGAATCTCTCAAAAAATAAATATTGCTAGAAGGACCATGTAGAAATATGAATTAATGAATGAAGCAATTGAAGGGTTTGGAGGACATAGTTAGAATAAGTTCAAGTCTCTAATCAAATATCAGAGAGGCAAATAAGTCTTACTTATTGCTAATTTTTAAAACATGCAGAAAGTCTCTTATGATCATTTAGTTCAATACTAAATAATTGTATTATTGGAAATTTTCATGTATTTGTGGGTCTGAAAAGGCACAATAAAAAGCACCCTCTTCTCTGCCTGAGATATAGATGAGAAAAGTCACAAATGGAGATTAAATATCACCCTTTAAATAATTATTGCTGGTACAGAAGAAGGGCTTAAATGTGTGGCACCATGGGATTCATAAACCTTATTTCTAAAATCAAACAGAATTTCCAGTCATAACAACAACCAGACACCAGGGGGTCCTCATACTATCACAAACATTTTATTGCCGGGGTATAGCCCATCCTCTGTCTTTCACAAAAGAATATTCTACACTATCTGCTGGTAGCCTGGAAGGAAGAAGGGGGGTGGGGGTGGGGGTGGGTTAAACTATGCATATCTAGGTCCTTATCCCAAAGTAACCTAACTCACTAATACTCACTCAACCTCACAAGGAAAGGAATGAGTTAGCTGTAGAGAGGGTAAGGAGGTTACAAGTGGAGGGTTTTCTCCATACAAATGGAAACATTAGGATGGAGAAAAGATGACACCAATAACAGCTTTAGTCGGTCAGAACTAAAGCATAGAGGTTCTTTAGATCCCAGCGGATGGGAAGATCCAATGTTTTGACTGATTGTTCTGTTGAGAACTGTTATTTTTAAACTTCTCATTTGAAAAGTGAAATATTACATAAAGATCATTTCATCATTATTCTTGCATATTAAAATTGCAAAAAGAAACATATAATTTCTTCCAACAACCAAATATTAGAAGATTATATAAATTTACTTTGTTTTTAATAGCTATGTATCTTAAAATGTGTATTCCTCTAGAAACATTTATTCTATCCAATTTTGTGTACTTATATATCATTCACTTTATTTCACTTAACAGTAGTTTTCAGGTCTAAATTATAAATGTATTCTGTTGTTTACTTTTGAAAGTAGCAATAAATTATAAAATAAAGCCCTTCTCAAGTAGAACTAGATATGGGAAAATCTTGAAAGATATGTTTTGATTTCTTTATTCCTTTGAGACTAAACACCACAGAGACAACATGTACAACGTAAGTCACCATATGTTTAAAATTTTTAAGAAAATCACACATTAGACCTGACTCAAGAGTTTCTGAGTTAGAATCTCTCCATCTTCTATACACCATTTAAAACAAATAATATCTGATTTTTAAAAAAAGATTCAAGACATGGGTAGGCACACCAAATACTTTTTATGTTTCAATCATAAGAAAGGATACATTGAACAAGAATACTTATTAGTTCCCTTTTCAAGATTTAAGATTTTTTTCTAGAAAATCTGCCTAATTAAGTCAAGTTAATTAAAATCTCAGAGAAGTTAAAGAACTGGAAACTTGCTGCCACTTAAACTAGAAAAATATATTAGAAATGTGATTTTAAAAATTTGCATAGCAAATAATCCTGATGTTTTTGTCACCTAAAAATTATATTTATAAAATGTGTAATGGTGGAAAAAGATTATAATAAATATTTGAGCTTTTTAACCCCAGTTTGCTATAAATATTTAAAGTTGTAATAGCCAAAAATACCTGAGTACCAGTACCAATAAAGAAACTAAGATTATATATTTCTCTCCAATGAGTAAATAATTTTCTTATTATTAGTCTGATTTAGGTAAAAAATTGCTACCTCTTATCAGTCAATGAATTTAATTATCATAAAACACTGTTTAATTTACATGTATTTTATTAAGACAATACATTATTCTGTTCAAGCTCAATATAACCTAAGAGGATTGGCTTTTATATTCATTTGTAGTATTTTACATTTAAATGAACTATTTAAAGATTGCATTTCTAGGGAGGTAGATGAATGGAAGAGAGAGAAAATAGACCAGATGGAATTACAGTATAAACATACCATTATTTAATATTGTTGCATTCTTTACTTAAAATAATTGCATATAAAAAGACCTATCTATCTCTAAACCCAAAGGCAAATTGAAAATGTTAAAATATAGGAATAGACATGCATTTTACAGATAATACATACATAATATATATATATATATAAATGCATGTATGTATTTATGTTTTTTCACATGTACTCAAAAGAATGCATATACCTATTTGTTAGAAATTATTTTAATCTATTGAAAACACAATATTCAAATGTATCAGTCAGTGAAATTATAGGTTAATGAAGATACAAAATAATATATATTAGAAAACAATGATTTCAGAAAAATTTTAGTATAGTTTGATAATAAATTAAATTCATTAAATGATGAGTGAAACTTCTCATCAGTTAGAACTACACTGTCAGTCTTCACATATGTTCAAATTAATACAGTTCCCAAAATATGAAATATTCTACTTAAACTTCACATGTAATTTCTGTATATACATTTACCAAAAAAAATATGATTCCATCAACTTAGCAGTTTATTTTCACTATCTGCAAAAATATTAGATTCTTTTTTTAACTTAATACTTGAGATGAACTTCCTTAAAGTTTATTCCCGTATAGTTGTATAAATATAGTATTAACAGTAACATCATTTTTATATACATTTTTAACAACAGAGAAAGAAATGAGCCATGAGCAAAGATATTACTTGTAAAAGGGGTGCTGTTTAAGTATATATATTTTTTTTTCTAATGTCTGTCATATTGAAAAGTTATTTGAAGGCAAAAAGTTTTAGTATAAGTATCATATTTTTAAAATGTGTACCAAAAAAAAGTTACATTTAGATTTTTCATGCTACTTTTAGTCTTGTGATGACCTCTCCTGGTTGAGTTGTTCATTATCTTTTGATTCTTGTTGTTACTATTTTATTCTCCTTTGAATGTTTTTACTATTTAAGAATATGACTATCATACTCTTCTTCAGAGCTATGACTAAGGTAAATGAAAATATTCATTAAGTATAAAACATAATTTAAAGTACTGCTTAGTGAAGTTCATTCAAATCAGGAAAGTCCTATTTAATTCTCAGTATTTAATTCATATCCAGTTTAAGACAACTTTGGGTTGTTGGCCATACAGTTTAAATTCAATGAAAAAAAAAAGTTACCTTAATTAAGTTATTATATATTTTTAAACAAAAGCTAAATAGATAAATAAATCATAATAATGAGACATTACTATTTTTAACTATCCTGGAATGGTTCTATGTTCTTCCATATCTACAGCCAAATTCTAACTAAGTAATAAAAACTAAGAATACATTTTTAAATGACAACTTTTTCATCCTTGAAATATGTTAACCCAATAACAGCATGTGTACCCATCTGGACATATGGTGAATGCTTCAGATTGATCCATTATAAATAAAGACTACAGAAAGATGAATGTCAGAACCCAGGAAAAAAAAAAACCCTAGATATTAGGGCCTTCAATCAGTGACTACAATACATTTACCTCATAATGAGATTAATTTCTGAGCAAAGTGGCAGTTACTTCTACATAACCAGACCCTGAATGGAAACTGAAATCTCTTCTGGATAGCTTTCTAAGGATGACACAGAGCATTGCGTCTACACAATTTTTGTTGTATTTACTAATTTGACATAAAATATTAGCGATATATCACTTTTAGGAGGTTTAATCTTTTTTGTGAAAATTTCTTTCAAGTTCATTGCAAACTTAGGTTGCAGTTAAGAGGGTTTACTTTTTTTTTTTTTTTTTTTTAATGTAACCTAACATTTCCCCTTTTCTCTATCTTTAAACAGTGCAAAAAAAAAAAGCAAATACTGTACTTGGGAAAATATGTCAAAACAGTAATACAGCTTCATCATTTCATTATGTAGTAGATTCTTTAGCACACCTTATAGAGTTCTTTTCGATGGTTATTCTTGTTACTATTTTCATACTGAAATGAAAACACTAATATTAACATATAGGCAGTGACACATTAATACATCTCAGACCTTATAATCAGTGATGGGACTACTTCACATATGACAGATTCAGGAAAACACTAAACTTTTTTTTCCCCCTAAAAGGAAAACATTTCTTTTAATCTCTAAAATCTCCATGATTATTCTTTCCAACTTAGTTATTCATTCTCAGAAACAAGTATTATCCGAAGATTCCTATAGGCAATCTTTGTGTTTAACTCTTTCTGAACTAAAGGAGCAACCGGGCATTTCCTCTCTAGATGTACAGTATGCACTTCTAAGGCAATGCAGAAACCCGGCTGGAATCTTCCATGTCTTGCAAACCTCATGAAAACATAAGCAGTCTCTTATTTAAAAAAAAAAAAAAGTGGTTAAAATACATGCAGAGATATAACTATTGAACAGCACCATTTACCTGAAAAGTCTTTTAAAAATCTGTTAGTTACTACATTATCGATGTTACACACTGACTTTCCCAAGTCCTGGACTGCGTTGTTCATATTCCTTACCTCAAACTACCAATGAATTAAAGCAATTTCTGTGACAATATTGGATTCACGGTCTTCCATCTTAATAAGCAAGTCTAAATGGGCATTAACTTTGGAGGAGGGGGTAAAAGAGAGTCTAAATGTACCCCAACTACTTTCCCCGTGTTCCTATTTCATCCCGAAATCCGAGCTTTTAAAACTTAAAACCAGAAATAACAATGAGAAACTTATTTTTGCCATGGTCTTCACTTTTCACTCACTGGCCCACCTAAGCAAAATGCAACGAACTCCGTCTGCCCAAACACACTGAAGTGGAAGAATAACTTCTAAGAAGCTGTCATCTACACTAATCACTCCGACCAAGCAGTCGCCAACCAGTCTCCATCACCAGGAACAACTTTCCAGAAATAACACCACCATCAAAGCCCCTTTCCCCAAACCATGAGCGCTGGGTTTAGAGTTTCTCTGCTGCAGTAGCTGCAAGTGCGTGACAGCGGAGACACACACACAAATCAGGGATCGAGAACCGCGAATGCACCTCAGAGTTGATACCTTGGGGTCGAACATCAATGCGGCATTGAAATTGCTCCAGTGCAGAGCAAGCCCGCGGAGAGGGCTACTTACGGGACGTGGACGGAGCCGTCCAGGCTCTGCAGATGAAGCTGCTGACAATCCAGAGAGAAAGCGCTGCCCCGCAGCCGGCTCGCGGAGCCACCACCATCCTTCGCCTCCCGGCTCGCGGTACTCCAAGAGCTCGCTGAGGCGATGCCATCCGTCTCTCGGTGGGGTTCTCTGAGCGAGATGGGCTGGCCTCAGATGAGAGAGAAAAAGCCAAGCCCCTCCCGCTTCCTGTTCTTCACCCCTTAGCCCCCTCCAGGCTCCAGTTCTTCAGGGCTTGGAGCAGCAAGAGTCTCAGTCTTCGTTTTCCCTCCGTGCGGATCTTGCCTCTTGCTCTCTGAGCCAGTGAAATGCCAAGGGGAAGAAATTCAAACAAGAGGGAAAGGGAGGGAGGAGCAGAGGAGGGGCCACCTACCCCGCCCTCTCCCTTTCCAAAAAAAAAAAAAAAAAAAAAAAAAAATCACCAAAGGACGGGGGTTGTGGGGGGGTGCGGATCAGAGGAGTGGACGATGCAGAAGAAAAAGAGACAGCGACGGGGACCGTGCCGCTGCTGTTGCCACTGCAGGCGAGCGCTCCCCTCGCCACTGGGCAGCGTGACTCAGAGGGGTTTCCAATCGCCTGTCGGCTCACATGGAGAGATTGTGTATGTGGGGAGCACGCAGCACAGCCGGCGGCGCACGCACGGCCTCAGCGCCGTGCCGCGCGGGAGAGCATCTCCTCCGCCGCGGAGCGCGGGCAGCAGCGGCAGCAGCCGGGAGAGGAGATGCTGCTGCCGCCGCCGCCGCCAGCAGCGCCTGCAGACCCCGGCGGCGAGCGCGGCGGAGGGGAAGCCCTCCCTTCTCTTCTCCAGTCCCCTCCCTGGTTCTTCCTATTCCCCCTCCTCCTTCTCCTCCTCCTTACCGTACCCCTCTGGCTGTCAGGACCTTTCTGCCCTGCTCTCGCCTCCTTTAGAAGCCAAAGAGAGAAGGAGCTGACGGGACTGGGTCCATCAGCTGGGGCGGGGGCCGAGGAAGGAGGCGCGCGCCTCTCCCCAGGCGGGAGGCAGGTGCTTTACGCTGTGTTGAAGTTGGGGGATTTGCAGTGTAATCTTGGATCCCTGCTCCAACACTGGCTGCCCCCCACCCAGCCGCAGGAAAGAGAACCCTTTTGCTCAGATGCCTTCCCTTTTCCTTCTCTCCTCCCCTCCAAATAGAGATGGTACAGGCTCCCGGAGCTCCGGCCCCCCGGGAACCACAATCAGGCGTCCGACCGGCAGGTCTTCCGAGTGGTCCTACAACCAAGTGACAGAGCCGAACATCCCGACTGGAGCAGTGAGGAATGCAGATGCCGCTAATGCAGATGTTTTCAATATGTAATTAATTCATACTCATACATATGCACACGTATATCCAACACACGCTGCTGCCAGGAAAACTATGTTCAGGCAAACACACACAAATAGACACAAACACAAAACTGAAATAAATAAGCAGGCGTTGGGACAACTACTTTAGGATATCTGATGTATTGCCAATAGAGGAATTACAAATATCTGCCGATACCTCGATTTTATTTTATTTGCACATTTATATAATTTCAATAGTAAATCTCAAGCTCCTATTCCCATTTCAGAACTCTCCATAGTCTAGCCTCCATACAGTCTCCTTCCATCCAGTCTACATAAAGTACTTGGATTCTTACTTCTCTGCACAACCAAGCCTTTCACTGACTTTACTGTCACAGTCAAGAATTATTGGTCATCTAAAATGTCTAGTGATGTTTAGAGAGGGCTAAGCAGGAGTAATCATGTCCTTCAATATTATGCAATGAATAAGCTTTCGCCTTTAAAGATAAAATGTTTATGGAGACTGGACTACTACTGGAATAAACTTGGAGTTTTTAATGTTATGGTTAGGTTTAAGAAACATACTGTATGTTAGGTTTTAGAGACCTAATTATGCATACTGTAAACGGTACTGCATAATTAGAATGGTGTTAATGGGCCTGAGTCAGCAATCCTTACTACAGCCTTGTTTCTTATTGATCTAATGGGATGCTTTGTACTAGTAAGAACTGAAGATTGGGTACAATCTGGAAAATAAAGAAACACACAGATGACTAATAGGGGGAAAACTGCATCTTCATGTTATAAATCTCTCGTCCTATAAATGCATTCTTATATGTGATTAAAATGTCCCTTTTCTATCTGAATTCCCATGAAGTGTCAAAATCAATGAACTCTTGCAAAAATATTATGATAGAGAACTATCATTAGCTATTCATAAGATCTCAAAGAAAACAGTATGTTTAAAAAGTGAGAAAGCATAACTTTCAGAACAGTCATTTAACTATCTCTCTATTTTAACCACTGCACTAAACTAAACTCAACAAAGAGGTATTAAAGTAATTTTAATGGAAGAAAAAGCAGGAGGAAAAGTTGAAAATGTTACCATTTCAGTACCTTGATGTATGCCTTCAAATAGGTAGCTCAAGATTTGAAACAATTCCACTTCTTAGGGTAACAAGGAAAAATAAAATACAGTAGATATCTATTTGTTTTGTAACAGAAAATGATGTACCTGAGCACAGTTTCATTTTCTCCAAAAAAGCATTCTGATCAGTTTTTAGTCATTTCACATAATGCATATAAAACAAACCAAAACAAAATCTGGTAACCGCCCTGTATCATCTCTATGTAATATGATAGGGTCTTATTTTTTCTCACGGTTGAGTCAAGAACCTGCCTTCATCTGTTTCAAATATACTTTGCCAGGTTTGGAAGCTAATTGTGTCACATTCTTAGTAATGCACCTGCTTTTGCTTCCTAATTGTATTAATTAGATATGGATGCAGGACTCACAATATGCTTAATGAAATTGGCTTTAGTAGTTGCCGGATGCTTTAGTGTCTAAGGCTCCATTGTCACTATACAACTCACCATTCTCATCCCTAGATATTACATTTAAACATTTCCTTTTTATTACAGTTATAACTATGATTATTAGTTAGAAGGTAGAAACTGATAAGCCTATTTTGTCTAGTCAGCAGTCAGGATCCAATAAAACAGGCAAGCCAGTAAGTGGACTCATAGCAGTCTCACAGATATTTATTAGATATAGTAAACATGTTTGTTTGTTGTTGTTGTTGTTTGTTCCAGAGGGAGAATTCATTATTGATATGTGTCCCATTGGTATTTGCAAACATTTGAAGACAGCATATAATGATCTGAAATATCATGACTCTTCAGTTAAATATAAGGTCAATCCCAGCTTAAGGATACTAAAGGTAAGTAGAACAAAGGCCCACAAAGAGAAAGTAAAAGTCTGGTAGGGAAAAGAAAGTGGGCAAGTTGGATTATTTTGGAAATAGAGCAATATAGAATAAGAAAGGATAGACATTCTCTGCTTCCTACTATGCACATACTCTAGCATTGTGCTAGATACTCTGTGAGCAAGGTAGGTAATCCTTTTGTCCCATGAAGGATATATTAGAGTTGGTTGCCTATGGTTGAATAAAGAGACCAAAATAAATCTATATAGATGGTCCACCCCAGCCAAGATAATGGAGTGGAAAGCTTCAGGATTCTGTCTTCCCACAGAAGCTTTGAACAACCAGCAAAACCTGGCTGAAACATCTTTCTCAAAGCTTTGGAAAACAGTTGAAGGATTGCAGTGGCAGGATGAGCTCTGACAAGAAAAAGGCCACGTAAAGCAGTAGGATCTTCTTCTGCTTTCAATAGATATGTTTAATTATATTATCCCACTGCCTTCTTGCCTCCTTGGTTTTTCCAATATGAAATCAGAATTTTAAAAAACCAAGGCTCCCTTTTATGTGACCTGTTGCATCTCTCTTGAGGCATTCAGAATTCTCTCTCTTTGGCATTCAACAGTGTTGGTATATTTGGGTTTACCCAGTTTGGAGTTTGTTGAGCATCTTGGATGTGTACATTCATGTCTTTCATTGAATTGGGAAGGTGTTCTGTCATTATTTCTTTGAATATTCTTTCTGCTCTTTTCTCTCTCTCTTCTCCTTCTGGGATTTCCACAATGCTTGTATTGATACAGTTGATGGTGTCCCACAAGTTCCTCTGGTTCTGGTAACTTTTCTTCATTTTTTTTTCTTTCTGCTCTTCAAACTGGATGATTTCAATTATGGTATCTTCAAGTTCACTGACTCTTTCTTCTACCAATTTCAATCTGCTGCTGAAATCTAGAGAATTTTTATTTCTTGTTGTCTTTACCTCTGTCTGGTTCCTTTTCATAATTTCCATCTCTCTATTGATATTCTTTTTGTATTCATCTGTTGTTTTCCTGATTTTCCTTCAGCTCTTCATCCATGTTTTCTTTTAGCTCTTTGGGCATTTTTAGGACCATTAAAAAAAAAAATCTTTGTGTGGGATTTCCCAGGTCTGATTCTCTTCATGGACGGTTTCTAATGCCATGGTTAGAATGGTTTCTGTCTTTTCTTTTGTCTGGCCTATAGCTTCCTGTTTCTTTGTATGTTTTTTAATCTTTTGTTGAAACCTGGACATTTTAATATTTTAATGTGTTATTGTTGGAATTTAGACTCTGAAGCATCTGCTCCTTAAGGCTGTATCTGGCTGGTGTTTTAACAGAGCTTTCCTTGAGTGCAAGAAGCTAACAAAAATAAAAGAAAGTAAAAAAAGAATACACCTTTTCTAGTCTTTGGAGATTGACATGTGGTAATGCCCTCCTTCAGAGAATATCCATACAATGAATTTGGAGAAAAGCTCCAAGCAACGTATAGGGGTTTCTATTTGAGGTGAAGGGAAAGTTCTAGTAATGGATGGTTGTGCGCATACTGCAACATTGTGAATGTGATTAATCCCACTGACTGGTATGCTTGGGAGTGGTTGGGTTGGGAAGAATTATGCTGTATATATGTTTTCACAATTTTTTTAAATGAGAGAAACTAAAGAGATAATGACAATTAAGTGCAATACATGATATGTGATGGGATCTAAGAATGGAGGAGAAATGTTCAAAAGGACATTGTTGGGACAAAAGAAAAAAATGGAATATAGAATGTAAGATTAACATCAATGTTAAGTTTTTGGATCTTGAAAACTGCACTTAAGGTGATTATATAAGTGAATATCCCTATTCATAGGAACTGTACTTGGAATTATCAGTTCAAGAAGTATTATGCAAGCAACCTGCTTTCAAATGTTCATAAAATGGTTAGATAGATAGATAGATAGATAGATAGATAGATAGATAGATAGAATGTTATGCAAAGGTAGCAAATGTTAAAATTGGTGCCTCTGAGTATCTGGGGTGGGGGGGAGTATGTTGGAGTTCTCTGTATGGGGATTGTATTGTTTTCTGCAGTTATCCTGTAAGTTTGAAATAATTTCAAGATAAAAAGTGGAAAAGTCTGTATCACTTTTATACCAACATTCACTCAAATAAACTATGACCAAATAATTTTTCCAGTATCATCATATAGTCTTTTAAAAATGCACACCCTCCGAAATATTATCATCATTATCATCATCATGCAAAAGATCTATAAATACTCCATCACATGATAAATTATCTCAATTATTCTTCCCAAGTCTTGGAATTTGTTGACACAAAGGCCACATATTTTGGTCTTAGTAACACTTTGAAGTGAATGACTCCATGGAAAGAAGCATTAAGAAAAATCCAGAATGTTCTAATAGGCAGAGAAATTTTAGTGTCTCTGTAAGTGAGGTCCTTGGAGTGGGATTTCCTTCTGTAAAGGAGACTGCTCCCCTGGACCCAGAAATCAGTGAATTACCTCAGAAAAATGTGTCTAATTAGACTAGAAATATTTGCTGGTAGATATTGCACACTGCAAAGGAGAGTGTAGCACCGTTTCCCTTAGATGTGTAGGATCTGTCTGAGATGCATTCTCTAGTGAGAAAGAACAGAGTAAGTTTGAGTTCCACAGTAAAGCCTCTGGTATACAAAACAACAACAACAACAACAAAAAAAAACTTGGCATCTAGGCCTTTGTTGGTGCTAATTGGCCCTTGGCACAATGAGATGCATCATATAATAATCAACTCTTAATTGCGAGAAGAAGAGGGCATGAAAATGACTTCCAAAATCCCAGTTTATTTTAAAGGGCTCAGAGAAATGTATGACTAGTGTTCTTTGGACTAAACTTCCTGAAGATTTTTTTTAAAGATACTTAGATTATAAAGAGTTTTGTTTAGAAACATTTGATATCTACACTGTTTAATATTATTGGGAAAGATTATAATTAGGAAAAGATGGTTTAATGCATGTATAAAATATCTTAGTAATTAATCCAATTTAGGAAACTGGAGATGGGGATGGCTAAAGCAATTTTGAAATATTTAGAATAGTTAATGTCACCTGAATATGCATTGCATTCTTCACTTTCTGGATATTTAAATTTATTTTTATTATAGTTAGTATGTGTGTATATATATATATATATATATATATATATATAAATCAAATAACTTAGAATAATTATTATTCAAGAGTTACAATTAAAACTACCTTTTTTCTATGGCATTTTAGACCTTGGGCTCTGGCAATGCTAACCTACAACTTATGAAATGTTTGCTTATAAAAACTCCCATTATTTATCTCACAGAATAAAAAAAAAATTCCAATGAGTATCTCCAGAAAAATGTTATAATTGCAAAAATGAATTTTTAAAATATTTTGCAAAAATAACTGATGAATAGAGTGTATGAAGAAAAAATACCTGTGCAGTTAATGTTAAAGGTATGTGACTTCCTACTCATGTTATAGATTTAAAGAAGGATGAAGAATTTTCACAGATTTGGCTTTTGACTTTTATTTTTAATGGTTTATCATTGCTCTTTAAAGTGTTGCTATTTCAAGTCAAATGATTGAGAATTAAAGAGAAGAAAGGAAAGGGGACAAGGAAAAAATTGAAGGAACAAAAGGAAAAAAAGAAATAGCCTATTGAAATCTGTAGCTTCTTAGTTGGAATCTTTCATGAAAATTCTCCAATTTAATGAAGGAAAAGTGACTAAAATGTAACTATCATTGAGTGTGCCTTTTAGTCTTTGAACATCAAAACATCTTTTTCAGCAAGTTTAATGTTTGTAAAGTGGCAGTTTGGTTTTAAGAATGTAAATGTACTTCTTTGAAAGATTAAAACTAGCCAGAATTGGGCTGCCACAAGGAACCTAAAGGAATAAAAATTATTAAAAGCAACAATACATTTTCCAAAAGAACAATGACTATTAAATCTGTTCCTTTTAAATGAACTAATCACATAGCACATATTGAGTGTCAATTGGTCATGCAAGAAGTAATTTAGGATGGGGTTTGAATCTGGTCACTGGGCTCTGTCTATTGGCTCTTCCACATTGTGTGGTTCTTACCCACACAATGGGTAATAAATTTCCTCATCTATAAAGTCAGAGAACTATTTTAATCTATGTAATAGGATTTTTTTCAAGATTGAACAAAATCATTTATATAAAGTCCCTGACATATAAGAAGTGTTTATTGTGGATTAACTATTATTATTATTATCCATACATATGAATATACCAAAATTCTAAACTAATGTCCCAGAATCCTAATTTATTTTCAGTATATTCACATTGCAAAAATATTCAGATGTAGTTTTGAGGAAAATAAGTCTTCTCTTGGGAAAAAGTGTTTGAAATTGTCTAACCAAGAAGAGCATCAATGCTAAAAGAATGGAAAAGAATAAAATGCATATTGAAATAAAATTTAGAAACCTGTTTGGAATTTGAGAAGAATGTGAGAAAGTATGCTGTATAGAAATATAAGGCAAGGTCTCGGGCATGTGAACTGAAGTAGATATATGCCAGCATCAAACCAATTCTTAAGGTTTTAGAAAATTATTTTTATTTCAATTAAAAAAGAAAAACGGTTGTTTTCAATTATGCTAAGCATTAAGGGTTTACAAAAAAAAAAAAAGGGTTACTAATCCATTGAGAATAGAAAACAAGTATAGAGATATAGTATGTACTCAGCACCAAGGGAGTTGTGTTTTCTAATGCAATACTTTGGGGAGAGGAGAAGAGCAAAGAAGAAACTTCCACACTGATAGCCTGAGCATAGAGAGATAGATGGTCAGGCTGTCAGAAGTGGGTGCTACGGGAATATTCAAGTTAGGGAGTGTGAATACTCTATTGAAAAATCCAGGATTAAAGGTGGGTGGTAGATGTTCTAATCATTATGGTTATAGTTGAACGCCTTCAACTGCCTTCAGAGACTAGGGGTTGTTCTGGAATGACCAGTTCACAGTTGGCCTCTTACTGACAAAACTGAATGGTGTTAGGTAACATTGAAAACCCAATCCAGGGATTAACTTGAATGCAGTAGTCAGTTTAGAACTGGGAACATAATGTAACAAGCATAGCATATAATGCTGGGGAATCTGGGCCTTCTAAAAACAAAACGAAACAAAAAAGACAAAGAAACATTTATTGTTCACACTGTAGGATTTAACATTACTGATTTGAAATTTAAGATTGCTAAGAACATTCTTTTTACTCCATCTAGGAATTTGAGTTGATTTAAATCTCTACAATTTATTTATTATGTCTTCAATTTGCCATGGTGAAGGTATACAGTCAAGCACACTTGGAGGTGATAATTACTGAGTAAACATTTTAAGCTAGTTTGCATAGTCACTGCCAAAACATTTAAAGCTAGATTCCATAGTCCTTAGTGTTCCTAATTTCGTGTAAGAATATATTGCCTCATCAGGCTTTAGGAAATGACAAGCTCTCTTTTACTTAAGCAGAGCTGAAGAAAGTCTTAGAACTGATTGTTTTTTACACCACCTGCCTAAAACAATAATAAATTCTACTTTAGTTTGATCCAGGTGATGATTTTAAAATGAACTGCAGAAATGGCTCTAACTATTTGCTTCTTTAAAAAATGATTTTCTCAATATATAAATATTAAAGTTCCCCTCATATAGCAATTCTACTATCATCCAAATAACTATAGTATTATAATTCATTGATAATCAACATAGTTTATGTGATAATAAAATAGTTAATGTTAACCTTGCTCTATTAAACTTTCTGCTTTATTAATGTTTAGCCAGGAATGGGGAAGAGAGGCGGAAGATGATTTTTTCACTTATGTTTTTCAAATAACATTTCTAATATATACTAGCTCATATACCTTCTTTGGGATCTTGAGTAGGCTGATCATAATTGAATCTCTCTTTGCTAATGCATGACTTTGAAAATGCAATCCCTCATTTTAACTACACATACCATAATTGAGGATGGGAATATTTCTTGATTCCAGATTAGTGTGATTTTATTTTTAATTTTTTTCCTTATACTCTCTTCTTCTCTTTAAATCCCTAAAGGGTAATGAAGTAATCTGAGAATGAGGATGCTTATCATTTGAAAAGGTAATTTACTCCCTTAGAAGGTCTAAAGGGAAGAGGGATTTTGTGTGAGTGACAAAAGGGTGGATGAGGCAAACAGTATTTAAGATCTTTGGGACAGATTGCTCTTCTATTTGGGTTAATCATTCTATATTTTGTTTGTTCATCAGATTGGTACAGTTCCAGTGCCCAAGAAGTAGTCTAGCTAGTAGTAAACAGTTACTTTACTATTTAGGATCGTTTTTGCTATATCTCTTTAGGACCAGCACAATATTTTAGCTACTTGTGGAAGACTGAGTTTCTATCTCCTTCACATTAACTTCAAATCATTCTTTATGGATGTTAACTTTTAATACTACAATTTACATCTTTTTCGTAAATGCCAGATACAGAAGACAATACTGGTTTATTGTGAGTTCCTGTGACTAACAGTAATTGTTACTATAACAGTTCATTCCTCAAAACTTCCCATTCTCTGGTCCCTCATCCTGAAATCCCTATTGGGGAACAAAAATAATTTACCAGACTTCCCTATTGGGAGTCACTGACATAAATTAGCTATAATTTCTTTCATTTCCTGAGGTATAGTCTGAGTAAGTACGGAGTGGGAGAGGGGTAGTGGTGGCATATTTAACTACATAGATTAAATGCACATGCATTGAATTCTTCTAAGACTGTATAGAGTATACTCATTTAAGTATAATCTTCATGAATATATTTACAGTTAACAAATATAAGTAACTTTATATGCTAATTGCAAGCACTGTCTGGTGTATAGCATTCATTTCAGAGTTATGTAATTTGCCACTGATATCTACTTTTAACACATTTGAAGTATGACAGTGGTCATTTTTTAAAATTCATACTATTTAGAGTTAACAAGAAGTACATTCTACATATTAATGTTTAAATTCATGTATTATAGAAGTATTATTTATATTCTCTTCTAAAGTGAGTAACCAGAAGGATGGGCTCCAGGAATACATTGCTGTTCTCTGTACTGCCAGAGTCTCTTACATTCCACCAGATCCAAAGAGGAATGAATGAGTTAGGTAAGGCGTAAACTTATATTTAGTAGACATTTAATAAAGTATTCTTGGTTGATTAATTAAAAAGTAGCTCTTGTTTAAGTCATTGGAAATTATCAGTTAACACATGCAACTAAAGTAATCTTAACAAGAATTCTCTCAGTTTGATAGATTAAGAACTGTAAGGACGTTTCTGGTGTTTACCGCCCTTCCTAATATTGATCTTCTAATAGGAATAACATAAGGGCAATTTCACCCTAAGATAATCAACTCTGAAGATTGTCCATTGTTTCCATAAAGAGAAGGCAGAGAACTTAAAGAATAGCATAAATTGTAATACTAATTCTAGTGACTTCACAAACATGCACTTAAAAACACCCAAAGCTGTCTTTGATCCAAGCTCTCACTTGTCAACAATCCCTCTAAAGCTACCATCACCACATTAAATCAAAAACACAATCTGTACATCTTTTCTTCCTCTATCAACTGGACACCCTTTATGGGAATTTGTTTGTTCTTTATGACTCACAGAGAGATATAATAAGGACAAGGAAGAGGTGCACACAATGAAGTTTGTACTGGGCTCTTCTCTCCCCAAAATGCCATTGCCTCAATTTACACTTGACCTCAGCTATGAATTGGTATTAGAACCTTATAATATATTTGATTCACAAACATTCATCCTTGTATGTGCTAGGAAATCATGGACACATCTAGCAACCATCTCCCAGCCCTGGACTATCCCCCCTCCTTTTCTATTGTGTACGGATGTTTCAATGTTTCCATTCCACAGCCTAGGGGAAATGTTAGGTCTAATGGAGCATCCTGACCATACATTAAACCTGAAAGAACAGTAGCCCCAGCTGCTTACCAGGGTAGGAACTCTCAGTGGCAGGCCCCCCTCCTCCTGGATTGTATAAATACCCTACCCACAGGTAACACAGATTTGTTTCTCCTCTCCAAAGTTAAGTGAGGCATTCAGAGCCACCATCCACCTACCCTGACCTAAACAGTTCGCTTCCCTCATACACCATAATTATGTGTCAATTATGGCACATAACTAGGTGGCTGGAGCAATATTCTCCAGGAGGCTGTGTATGCTCTAAATCAGCGTCCACTCTATGGTGCTGTTTGTCCCATAGCCAGGATTCACAGGTCCAGGAATTAAGAGGTAGAAATGGGAATGGCACCACTCACTGTTACCCTTAGTGATCCAAAAGGAAAATTTTTGCTTCCTGTCCCTGAAATCTTAAGCTCAGCTGGTCTACAGGTCTTAGTTGCAAAAGGAGGAGGCTTCCATCAGGGAACACAAAAATGATTCCATTGAACTGGAAGTTAAGACTGCCACCTGGCCACTTTGGGCTCCTCTTACCTCTGAATCAATAAGTAAAGAAGAGAACTACTGTACTGGCTGGAGTGATTGATCCTTATCATGGGGAAATAGGACTGCACCTACACAATGGAGGTAAAGAAGAGTTTGCCTGGAATACAGGAGATTCTCTTGGGCATCTCTTAGTACTACCATGCCCTGTGATGAAAGTCAATGGAAAATTGCAAAAACCCAATCCAGGCAGGACTAATAGTGGCCCAGAATCTTTAAGAATGAAAGTTTGGGTCACCCCACCAGGCAAAGAACCATGGCCAGCTAAGGTGATTGCTGAGAGTAAAGGGAGCAAGGAATGGGTAGTAGAAGAAGATAGTGATAAATAGGAACTTTGACCACATGACCAGTTACAGAAATGAGGACTGTAATGGTCATGAATATTTCTTTCTTGTTTTGTTATGAGTATGTTTGTATATATACATAAAACAAATAGCATTCTTTTCTTCCTTATCTTTCCCCTTATCATATGATATAAATTGTATTAGTTTCATTTCATAGTATTTAAGGATGTCAAGTTTAAGAGTGAATATTCCCCAAAGACTTGCACCCTACTCTGAGGGATTTAATGTGTTTCCAGCTGTATGCAGGACAATTGAGTATTGTTAGGCAGAAAGTACACACACACACACATGTCTGTTATTGTTTTTATTTAGGGATTAGATATGGTTTAAGGTCATGACTGCCAAGTTGACAAGGGGTGGACTGTGATGGTTAGGCTAATGTGTCAACTTGGCCAGGTAATGGTGTCCAGTTGTTTGGTCACACAAGCAGTGGGTTAATTGTAATACAAGGACATTTTGTGGATTTTAATCATCAGTGAGTTGATTACATAGCTGGCTGTTTACATCTACAATCAACTGAGGAGATTGCTGTCAGCAATGAGTGACGTCTCATCTGATCAACTGAAGGCCTTAAAATAAGTGATTTCAGATTCAGAGAGAAAATCCACAACTCTGCTTCAGATAGCTAGTGTCTCCTGGGGAATTCAACAAAGACCTTCATCTGAGTCTCCGGCTTGTAGCTTGTCCTGCAGTATTTGGACTTGTGCATCCCTATGGCTGCATGAGACAATTTTAAAAAACCTCATACTATTTACAGATATCTCCTGTTGGTTCTGTTCCCTTAGAGAACTGTGACTAATAGCACCAGCTACCATGGGATCTCTTCCCTTGCTCTTTTGGATCCTTTGAGTTATGTAAGTAATAAAGCAGTCATTTGCTGAACGTTTCTGTTGTGCCTGAGCCTGTGTTCCCATGATGCACCATATAGCAACTTGCCCCACAGTTAGTACACAACACACCAATCAGAATGATCACAAAATGCCCATTTAAAAATAAAATAGGATTTCATATAACTAAACTCATATTTCAAAATTGAATCATTCTTACTGCCTTTAATGATAGAAATCAATAATGCAGCTATATTCCTTAATGCTCTGGTGAGGGCTTTTCATAATAACTATTTAGGTAAATGATAAAGGCTTTCATCTTTACATGGCCAAAGCAACATAGCATGTACTACATAGATTCAGAATTACCTTTATGAGACAATCTCATTAATTCATTTCTCAGATGCCAGTTTCTCAACTTTTTCTCCTTCAAATTGCTATATTTGAAGACAACTCAAAACCTGACCAAAATTATTTTATAATAATTAACAAGCTAATGATCTGCTCTAGAGTACTTTGGGAAGAATTATATATAGGGAGGAATGAAATAACTTTTCCCCCTTATTCACATTGTATACAGCCCCTATTTTCAGAGAGAGAGAGAAAAAAAAGAAATAAATATGTTAGGTATTAAATCATGTAATCCACAAAAGACATGTTCAAGTTTTAACCTGCATTCCTGTAGAAGTGAATAAATTTGTAAATAGTATCTTTGAATATGTTAAGGTGAATCAGAGTGTAGACTGATTCAAGACCCTATTTAGAAGAGACCAAATTGAATCAGGCTGGGCTTTAATCCATATTATTGGAGTCCTTGTAAGTAAAGAAAATTGGACAGAGAGGTAAAAGCCAGATGTCAGAAAAATGCAGACATCAGACAAAGCCCCAAGAAGAGACAAAGGAGACATATTGTCATGTGACCGAGGCAGAAATGCAAGCCATGGAACCCCAGGGCCTGCAGCAAGACAGCACCAGAATGCTGGGAGAAAGCATGGCCTGGTAAGACCATGATTTTAAATTTCTAATCTCTAAAATCATGAGACAATAAATTCCTGTTCTTTAAATCAACTCATTGTGTGGTGCTTGTTATAGCAGCACTGACAAACTAAGACAACACAAAAACATGAATATTTTAGTTTCTCTAAGAAAAGTGAAGAGGAAAGTTATCCAGATAATCACAGCCCTCAGATAGTTTGGCTTACTTAACTATGTTGTAAATTTATATAAATACAATTTTATAAAATCTTTTGCCTTTCTTGATTGTGAAGGCATTGTTAATAGGACAAAGAAACTTTAAGAAGATGGCAATAGGCCATTTCTCATTTTAGAATAAACAACAATGAAAACAGAAACAAAATTATGCAAACAAAATATCCTCAGAGCATGAAACAGTTTGTGAAGACTATGCTAGGTCTAAATCTTGAAACTTGTATTTATAATTTCAGACCATTAGTTCATATTCCAATGTCTCTGTGACATTAAGCACATAAAATCAATGGATTAATCTTGAGTTAAGGAAAAGGTACTTTATAGATGGTTACTTTAGTTTCTCAAGAACAAACATATCAATTTAAAATATAATCAGAGCCATATCCAATCCAAATTTTATCCTTTTCACATAATTCTGTGAATGCACAGAGTGATCAGTTAAATTCCATGTAACATTTATTAAAACAAGAGAGTGAGGATTTTAAATATATTAATATTTAAATTAACCCCCAGATTACAGACTTGAATGGCTTTTATCATTATTTTTAAGAAATCATTGGAGATGGTACTAGAGAAAGAGGAAAAGAGACATTAATGCTAAAATCATATATGTGTGTGTTTGTTGGTGTGTGTGTAACTTATGGTTCAATTTACCATACAGGCAGAGTTTATGAGATTAAGAACAAAGTGAAAGATAGATTTGGTTTTAGGGAAAAAAAGAGTGCTACTACTCACTTTGCTCCAAAGGGTAAGGCTGATAGAAGACACAGGTTTTCTGAAATACTGAATAAAGAATATAATATCTGATTAATCTAAAATACGGCCTTTAGCCACTGTTCCATCAGATGTTTGCTCCATTTTACCAGAAAACAATCTCTACTACAACTATCTCTTACAGCCAGAAAACATATTTATAAGCCTCATTATTTTACATTCAAAGTGAAAAATAACTAATTAATGTCATGACAACTAATTTTATTATTTAGATAACTTGATTTATTGAATAGAAGAATGTCCTGAAGAAAACTGAAACTTCCTTTTAACCATAAAGCATTAATACCTGAGCATTTTTTATAACTGGCAACATGGAAGCTGTTTTCTATTTTTTCAACCAATATATTTGTATAGCATTTCAGAGTCCACAAAATGCATTCACATTGCTCTCACTTCACGCTTGGAACATTATTTCTATTTTCATTGAACTGTTTGGGGAGAAGAAAATCAGACAAAATGAGTGATACAAATATTTTATACAAAGCTTCCTTCATTCATTTGATTATTTCCACAAATATTTAGTGACATCTTACCATGAGCTGGTCATTTTTCTAGGTGTTGGAAATAAAGCAATGGGAAAGACTGGTATGATGCCTGATCTCCTGATGCTTGCATCATAATAAGGTAGGATAAAAAATAACATAATGAGGTGGGATGAAATATTATATATAGAGAAGTGAATTGTTAACAATAAAATAGATATGACTGAGGGCATGCTGGGCTATCATAGATTGTATGATGAATGCAGACTTTTTGTGGAGGTGACTTTCAAGCTGAGACC
Source organism: Tolypeutes matacus (assembly GCA_026826555.1). Classification (NCBI taxonomy): domain Eukaryota; kingdom Metazoa; phylum Chordata; class Mammalia; order Cingulata; family Chlamyphoridae; genus Tolypeutes; species Tolypeutes matacus. The sequence continues at coordinate 39,624,347 of JAKSZT010000049.1, forward strand.
CACAGGACAAGAAGGAATCTGAAGATCTAAAGGGAATATCTTCTGCAAAGGCTCTAAAGTAGAAATGAGTTTAGGATAATTGTGAAGCAGACAGCTCAGTTTGGATGGAGGCCTGTAATTAAAGAGGCAAGTAGTAACCGAAGTCTTAGAGGAAGATAGGAGCCAGATAGAGTGCCAGAAAGGAAGGAGGAAATCAATTAGAAAGCACCTGAATAGTCAGTGAAACATAACAGTAACTTGGACTGCTGTAATACTAATGCAGATGGAGAGAATGGATTATTATTTTTTTTAGTCACATTTTGAAGTTAGGGTCAGTAGGACCTGCTAATGGATTAGATACAGGAAGAAGAGAAAAATCAAGTATGCTTGCTATTTTTATGGATTTGTGTATTTAAAAAAATAAAATTTCTTAAGTAACTGGATGGATAGTGAGGATATTTACTGAAATGAGGAAGACTGGAACAGATGCAGATTTGGACTGAAAATCATTATTCTCTTTTATACAATTAAAATGTTCAATGCCTGTATAAATTCATGTTTGGAATCTGGGTATGTAAATAGATGTATGGTCTGGAGTTTAGGATAAAGGTGAGGAATGGAGATAAATAACGTGAAATTGCCTGGGGAGAATGTGAAGATTTGAAGGGGAGTTTAAGAATAGAGACTTAGAGCACTCCAATATTTAGAGGCAGCAAAGGTATTGAGACAGAGTGCCAAGAAGTTAGGAAGAAAACCAGAAGATTTTGTGCTAAAAATGTAAAAGAAAGAGTTTTGGAAGTTGAGCTAGAATGAATTAAATTCATCACATCAGTCTGTGTTTTATTTACTTTATCTTCCCTCTACCTGGATACCCCTACTTTTAAACTCATGCTAAGGTCCACATGATGTTTCAGTAGTGACAAAGAAGCTGTCTTTCCTGTTTTGAGCTCTCTATGTACACATCTGGGCCTGGAGCGAAGGTGTCATCCTAAATGCCCTATTATAGATATGTTTCTCTCCAGACCAAATCTACTTGTGACTCCAGAGAAAAATAAGTTATTAGTTAAAGCAGGTTGAAGAGCAAGAGGAAGCATGGAATCATGCCCTTCTCAGACCAGCAGAGCATACCACAGATTTACATTTTTAAGTAAATAGGAGTATTGTAGGAGAATGGTCTGTTAAGATAGTGTCTCAGATAGGTTCTGTCATGCGCCTTGATGAGTTTTTATAGCAAACATACATAGGGAAGAAACAGTTTTCTACCTTTACATGGTTATGGTAAAGAATTACGAAAGCACAATCCTAAGCCCTGAAGACAGTTTCTTTGAATTCTCTTTCCCATTTTTTGCCTGTCCCTTGATGTATAAGAATGAGAATGGAATGAAACAAGAACTAAGCTATGTCGCTTAGTGGAGTAGTCAGGCATGGCATTCATGTTCAGGAGCTGTGTTGCCTTTCCCGCAATATGTTATGTTTGGTTAAGTGTTCAATGAAGCTGTCCTTTGTTATAGATTGCACCAGATTGCTGGTATAGAATTATTGAAATGAGTTTCATCTATGTGCAGTTTCTAGAATCCATTCTAGAACTCTAGTTAAGTAGAGAATCTTCTTATGCATGGTGATCATCTTTAAAGACAGGTCAGTATCTAAGCTTTATCCTTTAAAAAACTTAACCATCTTCAGAGTCAACAATCAGCTACTTTATTTTTATATTTCTAATATAGACCTTTAAAAATCTCAGTGCTTGCTACAAGGGTACATTCACATTTTGAAAATGCATCCAGCTATAAACTTATGACTTTTTTCAGTGGTTGAATATATATTATTCTTCGGTCTTAAAAGTTTTCTTCAGTTTACCTATTTTTAAAAAGTCCCAGAGTCTAGAGCAGTGGTTCTCAATGAGGGAGGTATTATATTACCTCTAGGAACTGTGGGAAAATTGAAATGCTCTTTTGGTGGTCACAGTGATTGGAAGGTATGACTGCACAACCAGAGAAGTGCTGCTAAACGCTTTGCATTGTGCAGGGCAGGGGAACATTGGTTTGTAATTACTGAACTCAAATGAGTTTGGGATAAATTCAAAGAATTCTCTGCACAATTTTAATATACATCAAACTTTTGCAGAAATGCCACTACAGTGTGAATTGGGAGAAAAATTTTTATTTTTATTACCCCCCATAACTTTACTTAATTTTATTTACCATTTTAGAAAATCACACGACTGATGACAACCGCACTTGTGATACTGGGAGTACATCACTAGTAGTACCTGTGTCTCATCTGTATAGGTAGTTCACATTATCATGGTGACTGAGAAGGTAGGAAGTTCTACAGACTTCATTATATTTTCTAATCTCATAGTGCCTGAGTGCTAATATATAGAAATTCATATTATTTTGTTATAAATTCCCCTTCTTATATTTTTGCATTTATATAAGCAATTGAATTGATTTTTTAAAACCTTGTGCATTTTAGTAACTTATATTATCCTTGACCTTTATTTTGGAACACATACTAAAATATTTCTTTGAAGGGGTGTTGTATTTGATGGGGTTGGCTGTTTTATCATCATTTTACTGGGGTTTGCATTTAACTTAACCTTTTTCTTCTTGTAATTATGCATCTCCGAAACAGTAGAAATAAAAGACTAATTTTCTTGTCTCTTGCTATTTTAATTCCTAAGTTATTTTGCAATTTAAAATGATTTTACCTAAATAAGGAAAACATTTATTAAGTGACTATAAAAAGTGACTATTTTTAAGGTAGGCAACCACTTCAAAAACTATTGAAGAATGGAATGAAGGTCATAATTGCAGTAACATAACTCTCAATATACTCTCGTTAGCAAGCATATATTTTATTGTTTCAACCTTAGACCTGAAGTTCAGAACAATTAGTGGTATCTATTTTGGTTGTTAAGAAGCTGATTTTGTTAACCAGCTAAATTCCATGGAGCTAAGTTTCTGATTTATTATTTATTAGATATATATATATCATATCCGATGGGCCAGGAATCATTCTGAATCTGTACAAATAATAGCTCATCTAATACCCACAATTTTTGAAACATTGGAATCATTCTGCATGATATTGCAACCACAGATACAAGCCAGTTATACATTTTGTCAAAACCTATAAAATTATGCGGTGCAAAGTGCAAAACATAATGTAAACTGTAGTCCATGATTAGTAGCAGTACTTCAATATGCGTTCATCAAGTGTAACAAATGTACCACACTAATGAAAGAAGCTGCTAATGGGGGAAAGTGTGGGAGGGGGAAGAGGTGGGTTATATGGGAACTCCCTACATTTTCAATGTAATATTTGTGTAATCTAAAGCTCCTTAAAAAATAAAGAAAATAAATTAAATTTAAAAAACTGCCCTATTATCCCCATTATACTGGAGAGGGAACTGCAGAACAGACTGGTTAACTTGCTCAAGCTCTGTGATACCCAGTAAGTTGCAAAAACTGAATATAAATCTAGGGAGTCTGGCCCTGAGAAAGAATACTACATTAAAAAGACTAATAAGAAAATAGAACTAGGCTATATATATATTTTTTTTCATAAGGTAATCTGAGTTTCTGAAACCAATCTTAAATAAAATTCTATCATCCTACAACAGGTATGGACAATTAATTGAGGATAATATTCAAATAAAATCAATTTAATCTGTTTATAATAAATGGAGAGTCATATAATAGTTTTAATTGCAATTTACCTTTTATAGAAGAGGAGAAAATAAGGAACACAAACCTATCATCAGATATTTTGTTGTATTTATTTTCAGTGTTATTTTGTGACAATTAGAGAGAGAGAAACAAGGCATAGGGAGAGGGATAGAATCCAGGTGAAAGAGAAAAAGAGAGAGGGAGAGAAGAGAGAAAGAGAATGAAGAATGAATATTTAGAGTGAAAACAAGCAAAGAGGAAAAATGTGAAAAGAAGAGCGACTTGATGATGACAGGGAAAGCTGAGTGTTTCTTGTCTGTCTGGTTCTGGAAAATTTCCAGTGTTTCATATTATTTTCTCATCCAAAGACCTGTTAAAATGGCATCATTTATTGGACTCAACTTATCAACACACCCCTTCACACCATTCCCCTCCTCACCCTCCAGGAACCCATACCCTTGGGAAAGATGAAACAATCATGATTTTGTCCCTTTCCTTCAGATGCGCTTTCTCTTTATACACGGATATACATTTTCTTTCTGTGGGTTCCTCCATTTGATTATATGATACAATTAGAGCTTTGTTCACAACTCTCTTCTAAATGCACATACAGTATTTTATATTGTTGTAAAAAAGATTATTTTAAAAATGAAAGTGACTGCAACATTATGCAAATATTTAAGAGCATAATCAGAATCTTCTTACCAGTAGTTGTTTACGGACCAAAGTTGTTGCTGGAGCAATGCTGGGAAAAGCAAACTATTTGTAGATCAATTAATTCAAATTACTAGGAGAAGTTTTTGGTGAAGCAGTCTGATGAAGGCCAATAATGAAAGAATAATGAGTTTCAACTTGATGGAAACATATTTTTATTGTTATTATTATTATTGATTTTTGTCGTTCCTTCCGAGTTTCTTCAATATATTTTTTTTAATTTTTAAAATTCATCAACTTTTTAGCATTTGCTTAGCCTGTTATCCTTTGTAGATTCCCAAGTACTGCCATTTGGTCAATATTTACATTTTGATATAATTTTATTCCCCCTCTACAATAATCTTTTTAAAGTGACAGCCATATGGTTTGGTTTTGTTCCCCTGGGCACTTAGATTTGGGGATTTGTGACTCATATTTTTCCAATGTTTTTATTGTGTTTATTTTCTTCTCAACAAAACTCCTTTTATTTTATTTAACTAACCCAGATTAATATTAGTCCTGGACTGAAATAGCCATGTGTTCTACTAGTTAAGGGAATATGAAATAATATATTAATTCTACTTTCTTGGACTAGTCAAAACAGTTTTTCATATTTCTAATGGTTAAATTCTCATGAAAGATTATGCTAAAGAAATTGATCCTTAAAGAATAAATGTTTATCTATACGTGGATTCTAAGAAGTTAGAGTAAATTTGAGTAAAGAAATGCTCCAGGTGCATATATGGGGACTTATTTCATTACAGAGAATATGATATTGTTTAGTGCATACTCCCTGAGGATTATTTTGTTTAGTCATAGTTATCAGAAAAAAAGCCACAATTTTTTTTTTATTAAACTTTGTACAAATAGAGAAGATAAGGAAGATAATATCAGAAGCTACACTTACCAATGTATTAGAATGAAGAAAAATCATAAATCGAAGTTGTGAAATGCTGACCTTATCTTAACTGACTTAATTTGACAATAACCAACAATATTCTTAAATCATGCTATATTTTTAGATTCAAACATATATCATAACTAAGATTATTGGTAAAATGTTTTCTCACCAACTGCTGACCTACAGGAAACCCAAACTCATTTTATCTTAATAGCCTTTAATTTTTTATGTGAAAAAAATGCATTCAATGTTCCTGAAATGGTGCTGTCAGATCTATTTCATGATAAAGATCCCACTCCCATTCTACCTCATTGTATTAGTCAGCCAAAGGGGTGCTGATGCAAAATACCAGAAATCTGTTGGCTTTTATAAAGGGGGGTGGAAGCTTACAGTTACCAGGCTATTAAGCATAAGTTACTTTCCCCACCAAAGTCTATTGCCACATGTTGGAGCAAGATGGCTGCTGACGTCTGCCAGGGTTCAGGCATCCTGGGTTCCTCTCTTCCCGGGGCTCATTTCTCTCCAGGCTCAGCTCCTCTGTTTTCTCCACAAGATCAGCTGTAGACTATGAGACTCTCTAGGCTTTGCCTTTCTCCACAAGGACAGCTGTAAACTATCAGGCAAATGGCTCTGTCTCTCTCCCTGGGTCTTCTGCTGTGTCTAAGAGCCTTCTCTATTCCTCTGTGTTCTTCTCCTGTGTGTTTAATTCCCAGGCCCTTTAGGGTAAATGCCCTGTCCTTCTCTGTTGTGCTTGCTGCCCAGAGAGGATCCACCTCATGGGCCTCATCACTTGGGACACTGGTTTTCCATTGGTTTTGTCCAGTGGTGTGGGGGTAGGGTCACTCACAGAAGATTAGATGGTGGGGGAAAGGGAAAATTGGGGGTATTTATTTACACGGCCCCTACCTCCTCCTTACTTGGCCTCAGATCTGACAGTGGCTGAGTTCTGCGGTTTAATCCCCTTTTCCTCCCTACTTGGGTCTTCTCAGTCACTCCACTGATCCTTTCTCTTCTAGAAGTGGGAGTGGCTTCACCTGTTGCCAATCTCTGAATTCTTCAGCATGCTTGGTTCCCTTAGCCCTGGTTACACCTCTGTATATAGTATGTTCATTAAGCTTTCTTTAGTTAAATCCTTGAATGAGTTGTCTGTTTTCTGTCTGGACCTGAGACAAGGGGCAAAAAAATATCTGAATTCTTTAGGCATTGCATATATATTGTCATATTTTTGTTCACAATTTTAATGTACCATTAGCAATGTACAGTATTAGTATTCCAATATCCCTATACCTTACTAACAATAGAGGTTGTCATTTTTAAGTATTTTTCAACATAATAGGCAAAAATAGAACATACTACACAGTATTCTTTGATTACCAGTGAGGATAAGTATTAAGTTGTGTGCGTGTGTACTTAACAGATGAAATAAATATATAGTAAAGTGTCTAAAAAGCACTCCTTATTGACAAGGGTTCAAATTTCAGCTCTCATATTAACTAGCTATGTGAATTGAGGCAAGACCTCTTCTTTTAAAACACCTTTTAGCCTTATTTTTATCATCTGTGAAATAGAGATAATGTTTGAAATAGTGATTGGATTAGATTTCTAAAGAACCTTCAGACTTTAAGACTGTGATCTTACATGTCCAGCAGTAATAGCAAGACAGAAAGGAACACTGCATTGGCTGATAATGCATTGTAGATAAAGGGAAATACACATAAGGTGCTGAGTTATTAATTCATTTGTATAACATTTATCTTTTTTCATTACTTTTCTCGAAAGTCCAGTAAATATTGTGTTGTATGTTTTGTGATATATTTCATCAGAAAATTATTTTACAATGCTAAACGAATTAGATTTAAGATTTATGTTAAGAGTCAAATTCAGTTAAACACAGCCATGTTAATCAGAGAAATGGAATCCCACATCAATATTGATTCACATTTATTTATTCCTTTTTCTAAACTCTTTTTTTTTTTTTAAGCAAATTTTATCTTGTTATCCTTAAGTTATCAAGAAAGGGCTGGAAACACATATCTGAAATTAGGTAGCTCAATATAATATTATAGATCATATTTCACCAGGCTGAGAGAGTTTAAAGAGCCGAGGGGTCTTGTGGCATACAAAGGAAATGGGATATTTCTTGGAAGGTGAGGAGCATGAGCCTCATTTGTACTGGAGGTAATGATGTGAGAGATGTAATGCCAGGGCCTTTGAGAGGCTCATTGAAGTGGAAAAGGTGGATATAGAGCTTACATATTTTCTGCAAACGTGTAAAATTTGCAATATATAGGCTAAACCTCTGAAGAGCATGTAGTGTACAATATACTTTGCTTTGCATATGGTTGTGGTGTTATTGACTTACTTTCAACAGGTCTTGTGCTTGAGTTGTTGGAGTGATGGATTTGCCCTGCCCATCTGCCCATCCTCCATAAGCAGAAGTATGGAGACATCCGTGTGAGGTTAGGAGGGAATCTGAAAGCTGTTGAACAGAATGAAATTAACGGGCGTGTGCACAACTGAAACTTATAAATGTTTTCCCATCAGTGCTCTGCTTAAACGCTGAACACCCAGCACTGAGAAAGAAAAGTCTTCAGTGAAATAGATGACTTGGAGAGATTAATGAATGATTGAGAAAATGGGAAACTCACTAATGATATTTCAATGTACTATCTGCAAGGGAAATAATGTATAGATATTTCATAACATTTGAAAGAACATGCAGATATTTAAAAAGGTATCCACGCTTCTAGGTTTAGTAAACCAGATTTTTATATGGTTGTTCTTAGACGCTAACAGAGTATCTATAATTAAAGCAATCACGGAAACAACAATAACAATAACAAAAGAAAAAAAGTAGAAGCACACTCCTGCAACAGCCTCAGGCAAGCAGAAGTGGAGGGCTGGTGGCACAGGTTCTGTGCTCAGCAGGGGCAGCCGGCCAGCTCAGCCAGGACTGGCCAGGGATCTATGACCTTTAGCTCTTCTGGGATCCTGTAAAGTTCTGTCAGCTCATCCATTCAGATAATTAGCAAAAGATATGATTTCCTTGCTCCACTTGCTTGCATCTTTCCTAATAACTGAAACATTGAATAATGGTTCTGAGTACTTCAGCCTCCTCACCACAACTCGGCACATTGCTGGGGAAAGGCCAGGGACTGAAAAGACTCAGGGCACCTTGGTTCTGACCACAAGAGTGGTATGAGACCTTTACCACAATCCAGAAGCACACCACAGGCTCAGGAAATGTTTTCTTTCATTCAGAGGTATGGTCATGGATTTTAATGAAGCAAGGGTAGCAGAAACCATTCTAATCTGAAGCCACAGATAGCTGTTTTGCAAATGCAGGGCTTAGAAACCATGAAGCTAACAAAAAGGAAAGTGTAAATCCATATACCCCATCAGAAAATCAGCTTTAAGAAACTGCCTTATAATGGTGGGTTGGACATGTGATATACTTTTTAAAATCCTATAGTAACTTTATTGTGGTTATTAGATTATAAATTTCTCCAGACAGGGACCATGCTTCCGCCTTCCTCTCTATAGTTCCAAGTATATAGTACAATGCACAATGCCACACTCAGCTAAGTCCAATTGACTGGCTGACTGAAATACTTCAAACCAGTGAAGAACAGACTGAATAGAAGCAGAGTGAATGTACTTTTGCATTTTGAAATGAGTGTTAAATTACCTTTTCAACTCTAAAGCCCTTGTCACATTTTTTCCCCAAGCACACTTGAAAGAGTCTGTGAGCTGAATCTCAGTAGGAGAAACTGAATAAAATTCACCTAAGCAGTGTGGATTCATTGATTCAGTGTGTTTTATTGAGTATCTACCATGTGCCAGTAATTGTCCTGGGCATTGGAGATGCCTGAATGAACTCATTTCTGCAAGACAACCACAATATTTTTGAGAGGTCAAATACTCTAATGTATTATCAATATAGATATACTCAAGTTTTAGTTAGTAGTAATTAACATTTGCAGTTAGTTTCTGTGACATTTAAAATATTTTATCATTAATAAATTGAAGTGGTTATTGAATGAAGAAGTGGTTATTAAAAAGTAAATTCCCTCTACTGAAGATACATGTTTTTACTGAAAATGCTATTACTTTATCCTCCAAAGGGCTAATAAATGGTAGAATTTATAATTTTAGACATTTATCAAATGTTTTTGCTACTATGCTTTCTACTTTCCCTGATATAAGAATAAGTTTTTATGTCACAATCAATTGTACAGAATTTGGAATTAAAACATCTACTTTGCAAATCAACATTTCCTTGTGTCTATAACATAGAGAAATAAAATCAATGCATTTCAATGGTCAATTTAAATAATATATTTATATAATGTTTAATAAACTTAACCTACTAACAGGCAAAACATCATTTGTGGGTTAGGATTTTATTTGTTTCAGCTCTTCTAAAAAGCAAAATGCCACAGAATATGTGAATTTTCATTATACGATAAAACTAACCAAATTAATAGACAAAGTTAAAACGTTATACATTTTATAAAATATATTTCATTTACTAGTCAAGTTATCTAGATATTTTTCACAAGCATTTTTGTATAAAACTCTTAACAATGAAATTAAAGCATTATTGAGATATAATCTATGCCACTAAAACATTATTTTTCTCCTGGTTTGAGTGCTAAACTGATGGCACTGCCTTATGCTAACTTTCTGCCCCATTAAAAAAATGAAGTTGGATTAGATTTTAAACTTGATGTTTTTACACAGACCAATATCTGCAACACTTTATTTTGCAGATGAGGAAAATGAGGCCGAAAAAGTTTGAGACTGACAAAATCACAGAGCTAGGTCTGGAAATTGGACATGCTAATATCCACTGATATCCCAGTAAGTGTGTGTGACAACCAGCTCTCTGGATTAAAAGAAAGCCATGATTTGTAGCATATGCCAATTTCCAAGGTATAAATACTCACACAATGCCTGATTTCAAGATACCAACATGATAGCATTGAATAGACAGTTGCAAAGAGATGTGCAAAATCACACCATTTCACATTATTTCCACCATATAGATATAAATAACCCCAAGAGAATAGATAATAGTAAAACATATAGTAATCAGGATTTGGGAAGTTTTGGCTATTTATTACCTTTCTTTTCAATATAGTTTATTTCATTGTAAGTTTATGTAATTTAATACTAATAACAATTGGCTATTGCAAGATGGTGCAAGTAGGCTCCGCTCCAGCACTGGGACACATATGAATATGATAGATTATATTTTGATTGGTTAAAATATTTCCAATGTGGCCCCCCTCAATATTTATTGTCTTTTATGTTGTAGGGGTTGTAGACGTACACATATGTGTTGATAATAATGTGCCATCAAATCAAATAGTCATATCAAATCTAGTAAAAGTGATAGCATAAACTCAAAGACTGTAAATGCTTACATTTTATATCATTGTATAAGTTTCATAAAACAGTTAGTCACTGTTGTGGATTGAATCATGTCCCCACAAAGACATGCCAAGTCTTAACCCCCAGTCTTGTAGATGTGAACTCATTTGTAAATAGGATCTTGAAAGATTCTACTAAAATGCAGTCACACTGAACCAGGGTAGGCCTTAATCCAATGTGACTGAGTCCTTTTAAGCAGAAGAAATTTGGATGCAGTGGTGGGAGGAGTATAGAAGAAACAGAATAAGACTGGTGGCCATGTGATGGAGGCAGATAGTGAGTTAAGGAATGCCATCAAGCCACTACCAGAATACTACAGTCTTCAAGAAAAGCATGATTGTGTGATCATTCAAATACTTTGATTTTTCAGCCTCCAAAACTGTGAAACAATAAATTCCTGTTGTTTAACCAATTGTTTTGTGGTACTTTGTTATAGCACCCCTGTTAAACTAAGTCACTTCGCAACATCTTTTAACCCATGTCCTTTAATTTTTCTCTTCAGAAAATACATCCATTTCATGTTTTGCCCTCCTGGCTCTCTGAAGAATTACACCATGTTTAGTTGAGATAAGCATTTGCTAGGATCCTAATCCAATTCTAGATTTTTCATGTGAAAAATGTTTACCAATCAAATATAATATTAATACTACAGAACTATTATTATATTAAACTGTACAAGAGAGCTTGATTATGTTTAGTAGTATAAATCTACAATCATATTGTCATTGTATTAACTATTTATTAATGCCATGTCATTTTAGAGACTACTTTATTTTTCCAGATTCTATTTTTTTGTCATTCTTTTGTGTTGAGTGCAACACTTATTATATGGGTTGGTGTTTGATTTATGTGTTTAAAAAGCTATACCAGGTAAATTGAGAATGTTGTAGGGGACTGGACACAAGTATCTAGTACCAAAGCAGAAAAGAAATTTGGACTGATGAAAAAAGAGATTTGAAAGGATGAATTAAAACCACAACAGAAGCCATCCATTAATATCAGTCCTCAAATGCAGGTACAGATTAAATTAACACTGGACCTCAATACAGGTTCCAAGATAGGAATTTTTTTTTGCAAGGGTAATGGGATTATGTTAGCAAAAATGTTGAAACTTCTGGGCAATTCACCCTCTGCATAGTATAGAACAATTGAGAAGTCACTGAAAAAACATGTTGCATAGGATGTATAGGGTGTTGTGGTTATAAACTCAGAGTAGAGAAGGCTTAGATAAATCAGATAAAGGGCAACAAGTATTTCAAGCAGTCACTGCAAGATCTGATAATAGGTATAATAAACCTTTAAAATCCTCTAATTTCATTATAGTGATGTTGGGATGGTGACTACTATCAGGAAGTGAGGGTGGGTGTCCTGTTGTGCCAGGTGATAAACTAATTCCATGACCATACTAGTATGACGGAAAAACAGAATTCCAACTCCTGGAATCTGATAAGTGTTAAGGAGACCTGAAAATCCAAAAATCAGCTGGTCTTTGGTCAGTCATCGTGCTTTAATGTTCAACATTAGATATTTATTTCTGTGAGCCTTGAAAGAGCATTCTGATAAAGTGGCAATATAGTGGGGGGATAGAAGAGGAAAAGAGAAAACTGCATTAGTTATCCTCACCTAAGTACAGAACGGAACTTTCTCTCCAAATCAAAACAATTAGATGAGAGAGCAATGTCACCCCTTGTGGGATGCTGGATAGAAACCTGATGAATAGTCTAACAAGGACAGTGAAGTTTAAGTAGCCCCAGGTAGGTAATGATCTTAAAGGGAAGGAAGGAGGGTCAGCAACACAAACTTTTAGAGGCTAGCACTCTTGATTGATTTGATCTCTCCAAAGGGATTTCGTATTCATTTGTTCAAGGGAGTTTTCTTTTCACCTCTCCAAACCTATTCAAATCGGTATGGTATATGGTAGAAATGTCTTTACCTTAGTATCAAGTAATACATACACACCCCTTTCATTTTATATTATAAATTGTAGTGGGTGGTTTATATGTATTCTTGGAGAACCAAGTAATAGAAAATAAAAAGGAAAAATTACAATGAATATCCAGTAGGTGGCGAGTGTGCTATATAATGTCTAGATCACCTAGTTAAGAGGGACTGCTTTGTCTTGTAACTCAAGGGATGGTTATCAGATAGTTTTGCAGCCAAACAGATAGCTGAAGTAGATTTTAGAAGCCAGATAAATGTTTCCTATTATTAGAGAGTAACTAACCTTGTGAATTAAATGCTTTCCCAAAAGACTAAGCAACACAAAGGGCTAGTTATTTGATTACTAAATTTTAATACTGTCATTCACTGTGGCATTTCTTTTCTTCTAAATTCTCTGTTCCAGTTACTCTCCCAGTAGCAGGCACTCAAGTTAAGAGCTCTATCCTGGGCTACACTTTCCTACAATTTTCCATATGTACTAAGGACTGTTAATCAACCAAATAGATCTAAGATCCTCTTCCCCTGGCACTTTATAAGTCTTTGTTCTCTCTTTATAATTCTCTTATGTGAAGTACCACATTTTAAGCACTACACAAGGATAATTCATAATGGCAAGGTTGGAAGAAAAGATGAGCTGATGTGGGCAAGTACATAAAGTACATGAGGCATTTCCTTTAAAAACCTCTCATTTATGAATGCTTTTTACAGAGTAATGTGCATTAATTTAATGAACCAACTAAGCAAGTTAAATAGTGATCTTTAGACTTTCTTTAGCGCATTTTCTTCCAATTTTACTTAACAAGAATAGTTTTCTTAACAGTTTACAATGAATTTAATTAATCCTATCTCCTTTATTTTTCTTTATCACATTGACTTATTACTGCATAATAATAAAAATTTTCAGAAAGTAACATGATCCTTATATAGTAGTGCTGAAACATTTTCAAATGCCACTTATAATATTGAATCTTGAACAAATTGTTCATACCCTGTCCTTTCCAGAATAAAAGTTTAAGATTTTGTATATGGTCATTTCTGATTGATCTTAATTTGTACAAAATATTTTAGAAAAGTGAAAACATAAAGAAATATCATTTGGAAATTCCAAGATAGAAAAATAGTCATAATTTTCTGTATTCCATCATTAAATTAATATTATATACCTATAAATTTCATAAAAAATGAATGGACATAAAGAGCATCTTTAATCTTATATCAGTTCTCATAAAATGTCATTTCTTCATTGTGAGTGCTCTGATTTACCTGCTTTTCCCCCTTTGACAACTCTCTACACATTCTCAAGCATCTCGAGATTCTGGAAAATTGGAAAGCAATGTGGTAATCCATGTTAACTAATTAATAACTCATGAAGTTATCCTCCTGAGTTTTATCAGGAGGCTTTAATTAGGAATAAAGAAAGACTTTAGTCCAAACAAGGAATTTTCAGTGATAGAATGTCACAATAACGAGTATTCTTCCACATGGCAGTATCATCCATGTTGGCTGCCAGCCAGCCAAATGCATGCTTTCCTGGAAGTTGTCCTTAGTGGGAGGTTTAGACCAGTGTGATGAAGAGAAAGTCCGCCAGTTAGAATCCTGGCTCCACCACTTACTAGCTGGATGGTTTTGCACAAGTGCCCTTATCTCTCTGAACTTCTGTTTCCTAGTCTGTAAAATAACAGGAGTGGGGCTGGAGGGGAGGATAATAATAACTAACGCATAGGGAAGATGTGAAATTAAATGAGATAGTGTATCATTTAGTACATTTTAAAAATTTAGTATAGAGTAGTTTTGAATCAATAGTTGCATTTTCAGTTTTTGCTACTGTGATGGAAGATGATCAGACAGATTCCTAAGAACCAGGTTTATTGCCATTGTAATTTAAGTTTACCAAACTTTCCAAGGAAAATACAATCAAAATATTTAAAAACTATATGTAATGTGCATAATTTCTGTGTATTTGTACATAATTTCTGTGCATTTCTCCTTTATTCCAAAGGAAGAGAAACGCTTGTTACCAAGACACTTGATAATCTCCCCTGAGTCTCTCTTTTGTTGCGTCATCATCTTACTGCGTTGGCTTGCCGCCCAGGCCCCACTTGCCTGCTCACCTTTTTACCAGGAGGTCCTGGGGATCGAACCTGGGTCTTCCCATATGGTAGATGGATGCCCAATCACTTGAACCACATCCGCTTCCTTGAAGACTATTCTTATGACATTTAGAGTGAATAATTTTTCCCAATACTTCTCTACCACTTCATTAATGTAAAGCTACTCTTAATCTATCAAAAACATAATATGAAGAAAATATAATTTAAATATGTACTGCATATGACTGAAGAAATACATAGGATATAGTTTAAAATCATTTTTGGAATATCAAAGAAAATGTTTTTACTATTGTGTGAGATAAACTTTAACTTTTTTAAGTTTTCAACAAAAATGTAATTAAATAACTGAATATTTATGAAAATAGACTTTACATTTTTACAACAGATAATATTGTAGTAAAACTTGATTATTTTACAAATAAAGGTATCTTAGAGGTCAAAACTCATACCTAGAAACACATTCTGGAACAAATAAGATTAGTTAATAAAGTCATCATTCAAGTCAACATTCAATACAAGTGTCTTCCCGAGGCCTTCCAACATTGAAATTAATGGATGTCCCTTGAAATGAAAATTAAAAATTCATATTCTAATTGGAAATTAAAATTTTTAAAGATATTTTTCTGATATTTTATAAAATGTCACTTTTTGTTTTATAAGTCACAAATTATTAAGGAAACATGCTTTAAAAACATGTAGTTCAAAAATCTACAAAAATATACCATGATTTGTTAAATTTGTTCCTGAGAAATTTATGATAGTATCTGGTATATGTGTCCAGAATTTAAAATTTTAATAAAACTCCAATTTTCATAACTGGCCCACTAACCTCTATATCTACTCTATTTTTCCTGGGGTCCAATTAAACATTTACTTATCTCTTTTCTCCCTAGTGATATGAATATCATATATCATGTGATCTCCATGCCATATTTTGTGCATCACTGTCCTCTATATGTATATTCATCTGATGATGGCAAAAGATAAACCAACCAAATGAAATCCCAACACAATACAAAACCTTACCACTTACAAACATGCCCACAAATACAGACATTGGCCAATATGATTTGAATTTTTTTTTTTTTTTTTTTTTTTTTTTTGAGGTACTGGGTGTCAAACCTGGGACCTCCTACATGAGAAGCAGGCGTTCAACCACTTGAGCTACATCTGTCCCCCAACTTGAATTTATATGGTATGATTCTTGGGCAGTTACATTTGGCCTATGCACAGAGAAAAGCAAAATCCAATATGCTGAGAGAAAAACGGGAAGGAGAGGCAATGAGCCAAAAAAGAAGAGCTTCTTTCTTGGATAACTTTCACTTTCTTATTTCCAGTATTCCTGAAGCTGGCTGTATCTCCTTTCTCTTAGGTTCCATGAATACTCTATATATCCCAACAGCATATTTCCCTAATTTTGCTTCTGCTAACTTAAGTGGTTTTTGTGCTTCAGGTAACTTAATTGGGTTTCTGATATATGTTTATAAGTAAGTTGTATTTCTTAGGAATTTATTATTGCACCATAAGCAACATAGTATCCCTAAAATAAACCATTTTAAAAGCATGTTTCACTAAACTCTTGACATTTTTAACAGCCTTAAACATGACACTAGCTAGAATATGACTGAAGTACTGAAAATAAAGTTTCCTGAGACATTATAATTGTGTAGATAAAATGCCCCTGCCCCGCCCTTCTCCTCGTTTAATGATCTACTGGAAAAGAATATGGTACAAAACACTGCCAAAGGAATTATTTAAGGAAGAAAACTCAAACTAAGCTACAGATATCAATTGTTTCAGATTCTTCTGTGCAATTTTCTACTTATTTTTACCATACACATACTTTAGCTTTTATTAAATTCATATCAGAGTAAATAAATATTTATGAAGAGTCGATGCTTAATTTAACTTCCTAAATGAAAGATGATTATGCTGATCACATTGGATATTGACATTTATATCCAAAAATATTATTATACATTAGAGATAAAAATCTGAATTAATGTTAAATAATATTTTTACTCCTGATTAAGAGCAATGAAATCATTTTCACTTAGTAGGTGCATTCAATTCTTTCAGAATCAAAGTAGAAGAACCATATCAAAGGGGGAAAACTAAAAACCAAATAAATTTTGGATATATTACAGATAGAAATAATTCATAGAATTTGAGGGCATACTATGCAAAATAATTCAGTAATAATATAAAATATTATTTTCTAAATAGTCTCAAATTTTCTCAGCCAAAAAAGTTTGGAAATTTTCAGTGTTGGCTTTACTTTTTAAGACTCTTGGGCAAACATTTTAGCACTTATTTGCCAAATTACTTATGGAGACAATTTTTTTCTATGATTGAACTCTGACTATGGGAAAATATACTGCTACACAAATAAATCTTAATGAATGAAAAAATATAGTAGTGCAAAATGGTAGAAATAGTGGCTTAAACCAAAATAAATTGCCATTTTTGTAGGTAAGAAATGTCAGTCATATGACTCATCATAAAAATGAAAAATATGATCTGTGATTATAACATCATGTATGAATATAGACAAGATCTGGAAGTTAAAATGAAAGAATAAAAATAGGTATGTTTGGGAAATAGAAGCATCAATGATTGAGAAAACTTCTCAATATTTATTTTATTGATAGATCATGTATTTCTTTTTCTTTTTTTTTCTCTCTTTTCTTTTTATTGTGGGTAAAAATAAAAATTTTCACAATCCAAACCAATATTTGTAAAATGATATATAGATCATGTATTTTTAAAAATTATATATTTTAGTTGATAAATTATTGATAACTTTCTGGCCTCCCTCAATTTTTATTCTAAAGAGCTTCTTCCTGCTATTTTTGCAATTGTCACTGATAATTTCCTATTATAAAACAGTCTCAAAGTCTCCCTATCAGAATAGATAGCAACTTTGACATATAGTAGGGTGTGTGCTTTTATAACATTACTTTTTGTGGATTCTAAATTATTTTATAAAGAAAGAATATAAAATTGCAGGTATGTGATTCAGAGATAAGATGTTGATCTATACTTAACTTGAATAGGTTCCAATTTTTTTTAAAGTTTTGGCAAACCATTTTAGAAGTTTAAAACAAAGCAGTTTATTATTACAGAGAAGCTACATCTGGCATAAGTGATTATTAATGGTCAGCAGAAATGCATTATTATTCAGTAGATCCTGCTTTTCAATATTAATTATCCATAGCATGGATTTTCAGATCCAGTCTCATTAATCACTGGCTCTAGGCCAGTATGCTAATCTGAAATTCTCTGTAAGAATTAGTAAATATTTGTTCCTTGGTAATACAGACTAAAACTATGGACTAGAGTATGTCATGTACCAGGACCATTGCTGTATAAAGCCTATAATGTGTAATCCTAATGAGCTGGAAACATCTTTATATATCCATAGAGCCTATGATTTTCTATTAGTTGAGAAAAAAATAGATTTTTAATGTAAATCAGAGAGTGAGCTTCTGGGTTCCTTCCTTGTCTGCATGTTCTCTTTCCTGCTTGCTTATTTGTTTTTAAAGTCCAACAATAACGTTATTCAATTAATTCTTGATAAGTCAACGACTTGATATATGAAGAAGTAATGAATACTAGGTGAGAAGGGATGTTAGTTAAGAATCGGTCTCTTAATTACAGGGAAATTTACAGGGAAAATTCCTTGCCCTGTACAGTTGACTGCCATGTGTTATAAATAACTGACACACTTTCTAGAAATTATTGCAGATTATATCTGAGGAACTGGTTCTTGGGACACAGGTTGAAAGGACAGTCAGGTCATCACTCTTTATGAATACTTTTCCTGTATAAATTTGAAAAACTGTCTCTTGGGAACTGTTTTTCATATCTCCCTCATCATACACATTATCTACCCTGCACTCTAAATCCTTGGAGTTTTATTCTTGCCTGTGTTGCAACCTCCTAGTTTGACAAACTAAAGTGTGCTAGTGGCTAGGAGTAGGTTAATGTGTTATCCATTGAGATAATATATTTTCAAATTAACCATGCTATAACTCAAAGAAATGACTACTATAGATAGAGAAGATTTTAAGTTGGTAATCGGTAGAGTTTTAAGCTAGTGAGCCTGTTCACGTTCATCAAAGGTTTTATATCACATTGACCCTGAGCTGCTCTTACTTTTTGTTTTTGCTACAAATTTCTTAAACTCTTTTGAGAGTCTTTTTTTTTTTTTTAACATTATTTTAATCCTTGAATAATCATTTAGGAAAGTAACCAAATTCAACTGTAGAAAGAAATTCTTAGTATTAATTAAAAGAATAAAACCACCTGAGTGTGAAAAGCATATCGAATAAAAATTGTAAAACTTTAAATTAACAAATCAAAAAATTGTAAAATGACTAAAACATTCTTTCTTAACATATGCTGATTAGCAAAGTAAAACTTCAGTTCCAGGTTTATAGATGAATTATATATATATATATTTTAAAAGATGCTTAAATTACATAAATGCTACACAAAAATTACAGGGATATCCATTTTCCCCACCTCCACACCTCCCACAACCTCCCACATAAACATCTTTCATTAGTGTGGCACATCACCTGCAATGGATATACACATCCTGGGGCTTTGCCACTAAGTATGGACCATAGTTCACATTGCAGACCACCCTCTCTTCCACACAGTTCTGCATGGTATATGCTGATGTAAAATGGCCTATATCTGTCGTTGTAATGCACTCAGGATAATTCCCAAGTCCCAAAAAAGGCCCTGTATTACAACTGTTTTTCCATTCCCTGCCCCAAAAGCATCCAGTGGCCACTGGCTCCACCTCACTGTTGTAATTTCTTCCATTGCTTGCATCACAATATGTCTACAACAGAATACCAGTAAGTCCACTTTAGTCCATATGTCTTTCCCCAATCCTGAGGAGTCTGGGATGGTGAAGCCCACTCCACCTCCAAGTGAGAGGGGGCTTATATCCCATGGATAAGATGGATGGGGTTATCCTGCCTGCAGCTAGCAGTCTCTCTCCATTCCCTGGGATGGCCGTTGTCCATCATCATCTCCGTGCCAGGTGACTTGGGTGAGTCCATTGAGCTGTAGAGTAGGAGTTGCAGCTCCACCGAGATTCCAGGCACAGCTGGCACGTGGGCAGGCCAGAGGCTCCAGTCTCTGCAAGTACACCTACAAACTCCAGCACCACATATAGCTTTGAATAGAAGGGACTGATGGACCAAGTGCAGAGAGGACTTATTTGAGACCAACTCTGTCACTCTCAGGAGCACAGATTCCAAAGTATAGCCCACTGATAAGGCATCAATCTCTGGAGCTATCCCCCCTTATATAGGACCTGGGTGTCTCCAGAGCCCTCAGGAGCCCCTCTGTGTGGGGTGATATCCACTTTGGTGTTCTATGAGATCCTACTGAAGTGTGCGTAAGAGTTACCTCTGGGATGACCTCCTGACTCTCTTTGATGTCTCTTAGCCACCACATGAACTCATTTCTCTTTACCTTTTCCCCCTTTTATTCAAGGTCTTTTTCCAGTTGTGTTGCCAGTTGGCACTTGGTATTAATCCCTCATTGCCAGGGAGGCTCATCCCTGGGAGTCATGTCCCACGCTGGGGGGAAGGTAATGCATTCATATGCTGAGTTTGGCTAAGAAAGAGGCCACATTTGAGCAACAAGGAGGCTCTCAGGTGGCAACCCTTAGGCACTCCATAACAGTAGGCTAAGTTTCAATTACAAGAGCAAAGACTCATAAGGCTAGTCATCAATAACAAGAACCCATTAGTGGACCATCCCCCTTTGCCAGACACTGCCCCTGCACTTGGGGGACTGTTGCTGCTCCCTTGGAGAATGTGGAAGAACTCTCCAGGCTGGGGATTCAGTATTCTCTCATTTATTGAGTTATTCTCCACTCTCTGTGACCATGCCCCACCCCTTGATCATCTGAACAATTTTATATAACTTTTATGTATATTCAGGTGAACTTCCTCCCATGAAACCCTCATCCCAGACACTCCCCACCAATGATCCTCTCCTGCCACCATTGTAACCCTTCTGTGATCCAAACCTTCCTTAAAGATGAAGCCCATATAATAGCCAAATACAATTAATAGGAAAATGAAATAATAATGATAAATTTAAATGTAAGAGATAAAATACATGGAAACTTTTTTTAAAAGCACTAAAATAAAATAAAATTAAAGAATTGGAATATTCAAAGAATGGGGAAATTTTTTTAAAAGATTAAAAAAAATTAAAAATAAACTTTTTAAAAACATTTTTCCTTTTATTACTGCATTATCAGGTGTCCAGTCTGTACAGAGGCACCCTCTGCCTCTCACTCCCCAGTGTCTCCCAATTTTTCATTTAATTTTCAAAGAAGTTTTAGGTCACAGCAAAGTCACACACAGAATACTAGAGACTCTCATATACCCAAACTCCTCCCCCTTTCCTCACCCAATATTAAAAACTTTTTGTATGTAGATGGTAGCATTGTTTTAACTGTTATACAGATAGTGAAACATAGCTACTAAACATTGTCAATGGTTTACAGTGTAGTTTACAACTTAGACAGTACAGTTTAATAATTTTTGATATTTACCATGTCCTGTGTCCATCATTGCAAGGTAATGAAAAACATTTCCCCTGACCACTAAATACCCCCGGTTTGATTTATTCTCTTCCTTCCTCCCCATCCCCCTGGGGCACATGACACCCCCCTGTCTTGATTCATTGGATGACAAGATTCATAGTTACATTAAACAAGAGGTCTTGACATGCTGATTGTCCTCCCCTATTAGGATCCACCCTTGCTCATAAGAGACACCCACCTGTCTGTTTCTGGGTGAATCAGTCCTCCCAAAGATGGGGGTCCATCTCCTTCCCACTCACTGTGTGGGTCTCCACTCCCTGACACCATACATTATGACAGGATGAATACTCACACACTCCCCAGAAGCCTACTCCAGATGCACCCCTTCCTTAGTGCCCCCCCAACCTACACCCTAAACCAGTGACACTACCTTGTCATACTGCCAGAAGAGCATTCCCACCCCTGCACTTTCAACATCATACCCACAAATTCCATGTTCACCTAGTCCCCCTCCCATCTCTCCACCCAGTATCCTGGGTATTCTAACCAACACTTCCTAATCTACCCACCCATCAACCCTGCACCACCAAACCCAGTAATATCACTACCCACCTGTCCTATCCTTCAATATGCAACTATACTTTACCATATTATGTCCATATGGGTGATGGCTCACAAACTTCTCTTCTCTTTCTCTCTCTTGTTAACCTATCTTTCAGACAATGGTTCTCAGAGACTGCTCACTTTCCTCAATTCAAATCAGTGAGGTCATATACTGTTCTTCCTTCAATGCCTGGCTTGCTTCACTCAACATAAGGTCTTCAAGAGTCATGCATGTTATTCCATATGTTAGCACTTTATTCCTTCTTACAGCTGAGTAATATTCCATTGTATGTATGTACCACATTTTGTTTATCCATTCATCTGTTGATGGGCACCGGGGCTGATTCCAACTTTTGGCAATTGTGAACAATGCCGCTATGAACATTGGTGTGCATATATCTGTTTGTGTCTTTGCTTTCAATTCTTCTGGGTATATACCCAGCAGTGGAATCGCTGGATCATATGGAAGATCTGTTGTTACTTTTTCTGAGGAACTGCCAAACTGTCCTCCACAGTGGCTGGACCATTCCACAATCCCACCAGGAGTGGATGAGGGTTCCTATTCCTCCACATCCTCTCCAACACTTATAGTCTGCTGTTTTTTTAATAGCCACCATTCTGATGGGTGTAAGATGGTATCTCATTGTAATTTTGATTTGCATTTCCGTAACAGCTAGCAATGTCGAGTATTTTTTCATGTACTTTTTAGTCATTTGTATTTCTTTCTTGGAGAAGTGTCTTTTCAGGTCACTTGCCCATTTTTTATATGGGTTGTTTGTCTTTTTATTTTTGAGGTGTAGGATTTCTTTATATATTCAGGATATTAGGCTCCTATGAGATATATGTTTGCCAAATATTTTCTCCCATTGGGTAGGCTGCCTTTTTATTTTCTTAATAACATTCTTTGAGGTGCAGAAGTTTTTTATTTTGAGGAGATCCCATTTACCTATTTTTTCTTTTGCTGCTCATGCTTTGGGTGAGAAGTTCATGAAACCATTTCCTATCACAAGTTCCTGTAGATGCTTCCCTACATTATCTTCCAAGGTTTTTATGGTCTTGGCTCTTATCTTTAGATCTTTGATCCATCTTGAGTCGATTTTCATATAAGGTGTGAGATGGTGTTCCTCTCTCTCATTCTTTTGGATATGGATATCCAGTTCTCCAAGCACCACTTGTTAAAGAGGCCATTCTTTGGCAACTGAGTGGGCTTGGTGGCCTTGTCAAATATCAGATGACTGTATATGCGAGGATCTATATCAGAACTCTCAATTTGGTTACATTGGTCAGTATGTCTATTCTTGTGCCAGTACCATGCAGTTTTGAGCACTGTAGATTTGTAGTATGTTTTAAAGTCAGGTAGTGTGATACCTCCAACTTCATTTTTCTTTTTCAATATGTTTTTGGTAATTTGGGGCCTCTTACCTTTCCAAATATATTTTGTAGTTAGTTTTTCCAGTTCCTTAAAAAATACAGTGTTAATTTTTATTGGGATTGCATTAAATCTGTAGATTACTTTGGGTAGGATAGACATCTTGATGATGTTTAGTCTTCCTATCCATGAATAGGAAATATTCTTCCATTTATTTAAGTCTTCTTTGATTTCCTTTAACAGTGTTGTGTAGTTTTCTTTATATAAGTCCTTTGCATCTTTAGTTAAGTTTATTCCTAGGTATTTGATTCTTTTAGTTACTATTGTAAATAGTATTTTTTCTTGATTTCCTACTCAGATTGCTCGTTATTGGTGTACAGAAATGTTACTGATTTTTGAGCATTGATCTTATAGCCTGCAACATTACTGAATTCCTTTATAAGTTCTAGAAGCTTTATTGTAGATTTCTCAGGGCTTTCTACGTATAGGATCATGTTGTCTGCAAATAATGAAAATTTTACTTCTTTTCCAATTTGGATGCCTTTTATATATTTTTCTTGCCTCAGTGCTTGAGCAAGTACTTCTAAGACAATTTTAAATAAGAGTGGTGATAGTGGTCATCTTTGTCTTGTTCCAGACCTCAGAGGGAAGGCTTTTAGGATTTCACCATTGAAGATGATGTTAGCTTTGGGTTTTTCATATATACCCTTTATCATATTCAGAAAGTTTCTTTTCTATTCCTATCTTTTGCAGTGTTTTTATCAGGAAAGAGTGCTGTATTTTGTTGAATGCTTTTTCTGCATCTATAGAGATGATCATGTGGTTTTTTTCTTTCAGTTTGTTATGTGGTGTATTACATTGATTGATTTTCTTATATTGAACCATCCTTGCATACTCAGAATGAAACCCAGTTGGTCATGGTGTATAATTCTTTTGATATGTTGTTGAATGTGATTAACAAGTATTTTGTTGAGGATTTTAGCATTTAGTTTTATTGGAGAAATTGGTCTGTAATTTCCCTTTCTTGTGGTATCTTTATTTGGCTTTGGTATTAGGGTAATGTTGGCACCATAGAATGAGTTAGGCAATATTCCTTCTACTTCTATTTTTTGGAAGGGCTTAAGGAGGATTGGTGTTAGCTTTTTCAGGAATGCTTGGTAGAATTCGGTTGTAAAGCCATCTGATCCTGGGCTCTTCTTAGTTGGGAGGCTTTTGATGACTGAGTCTATCTCTTTACTTGTAATTGGACTGTTGAGTTCATCAGTTTCTTCTTTTGTCAATGTAGGCTGTTTGTAAGTTTCTAGAAATTTGTCCATTTCCTCTAAATTATCATTCTTGTTGGCATATGATTTTTCAAAGTATCCTCTTATGATATTCTTTATTTCTGTGGGTCAGTAGTGATATCCCCTTGCTCATTCCTTATTTTGTGTATTTGCATCTGTTCTCTCTTTTTCTTTGTTAGTCTGGCTAAGGATTTGTCAATTTTATTGATCTTCTCAAAGAACCAGCTTTTGGTTTTGTTTGTTTTTTTCTAGTGCTTTCTTATTCTCTATTTCATTTAGTTCTGCTCTAATCTTTGTTATTTCCTTCTTTCTACTTCCTTTGGGTTTAGTTTGTTGTTGTTTTTCCATTTCCTACAAGTGTGCAATTAGGTCTTCAATTTTAGCTCTTTCTTCTTTTTTAATGATGTATTTATGCCTATGAACTTCCCTCTGAGGACCACTTTGGCTGCATTCCATAGGTTTTGATATGTTGTGTTGTCATTTTCATTAGTTTCAAGGTAGTTACTGATTTCTTTTGAGATTTCCTCCTTGACCCACTATTTGTCTAAGAATGTGTTGCTTAACTTCCATATCTTTGTGCCTAACCTGTTTCTCTGGCCCTTAGTGATTTCCAATTTCATTCCATTGTGGTCAGAGATATTACTTTGTACAATCTCAATCTTTCTGAATTCATTGAGAGTTGTTCTGTGGCCTAGCATGTGGTCTCTCTTGGAGTATGATCCATGTGCCCTCGAGAAGAATGTAAATCCTGCTGTATTTGGGTGTAGTGTTCGGTATATGTCTATTAGGTCCGGGTCCTCTAATGTATTATTCAGAGTCTTTGTTTCTTTATTGATTCTCTGTCTAGATGTTCTGTCTAATGGTGAGAATAGTATATTAAAGTCCCTTACTATAAATTGTAGAGGCATTTATTTCTCCACTTAGTTTTTCCAGTGTTTGCCTCATGTATTTTGAGGCACCCTGATTAGGTGCATAAATGTTTATGATTGTTTTCTCTTCTTGAGAGATTACCCTTTTATTAATATATAGTGTCCATCCTTGTCTCTTACAATAGTTTTCATTTAAAATCTATTTTGTCTGATATTAGGACTTCTCCTAGCCTCAAAACCATCAGCCGATACATTCTTGTTGTTTAAGCCATCCCATTAATGGTATTTGTTTTAGCAGCTGGGAAACTAAATAGCTAATAAGGGTTCCATGACATTAATGTCCTGGACTGCTTGCTAGTATTTTGATTCCCTAAGCTCTGACCATTTGTCCTTGAACATTTATGTTTAAATAATGACTTTGACATTGAGCTTTCCCTCTTTAGTTTCTAAACCTTAATTGTCCCAATGAATGATAATTCAAAACAACCAAGGCTCTTTGTTCAACAAGTTCACATTTTCAATTCCTTCTACTCCCCTCCCCACTTTTTTTTCTTTTTTCATGTTGTGTGTTGGAATCAGTTTTGGAGTTTGGAACCAAATAAACCTTTTCTCATATCCTGGCCCTTGGTGACTTTGGAAAAGTTACTTAACTTTTGAGAGTTTCAGTTTCTTCATCTGTAAAATAAGTGACAATCTCAATCCCATATGCTTATTGGGCTAATAAATGCATGCAGATGCAAACTCTTGTCAGAGTGACTCAAGGAAGTTGATTTCCTTCTCATTCCTTATGGAGCATGTTGATATTACTGACATTTGATAAATACACCCATTGGAAGTCACAATACTTGGTTGTTTTCCATGTGCTTTCTCATCAAAACATGGGCTTAGTAAAGATTCCAGTTGTAGTTTAACTACCTATCTTAACAATGATTCCAGTTCTTCCTATTCTACTTCTGTTTCTAGGTGATCCTTTTCCATTAATCTAATTATGACCACAACAAATCCTGAACTAGTCTTTCCGCTTATTGTCTTTCTCCCCTCCACTGATTTCCCCACATTGTAGCTAGAGTGATCATTCTAATATACATTTATGAAAACATTGCTGTTTATACATAATGCAAATCTATGAAGCCATAAATAAAAATGTTAATACATGTACTAATAGAATTATAAAATCTTTTGTCAGAAAATTTTAAAAAATCATAAAATTAAGAATGACTGAAAAAGAAACTCTTAAAAACAAATGCTGTCCTTAATCTCTAGCTATTTATTAAAAATCAATAATAAGAAGATGAACAATCTAGGTAAATGAACAAAGAACATGAGCAATTGGTTCACCACAGAGACATAAAGTCAATTAAGCTATTGCATAATGCCAATTCGAATCCCAGTTTAATAAAATTTAAACCAAAAAAGAAATTTTTTAAGCTATAAATTTTGTAAGGATTACACATTTGATGATACCTAGTATATTGAAGGCATGAAAGAGACCAGCATTCTTATATATTTGTTTGTACATAAATATAAATATACTGGAAAGATATTGAGGCTACTGCTAACAATGCTAAGCTCTGAGAAGAAGTTTATGAAGGTTGTCAATGAAGAGTTGAAAGAGGAAATTTGCTTTTTATCTGATATCTTTCTGCATTGTCTGTACTCTTTACTTTAAGCCCACACTACTATCACTGTGGTCACTTCTATCCTCCTTCTTCTTTCCATTACTATTAAATAATATTAAATAATTAAATAATAATATTAAATATTATTAAACAGAAAACAAATATATTCATTTCAACCCTTCCTTGCTAATATATTTCAAAGAATTTTCCATTCACATAATATAAAGTCTATATTCTTGGGCTTGATTTATTAGCCCCTTTCTCACCTGGAAATTAGTGTTCTTCCAGTCTTTTTCTAGCATTATTTCCTATGCTCACATTGGTTCCATTCATCTAATATGATATGTAATTATGAGACTTTACACAGGTGTTTTTTTTCCTCATTTCAGAAACATGTTTCCTTTTTCAATTAATCTGTTAACCCATAGTCATTTTTTACTTTTCATTAATTTTAAATATTTCACCTGGAAATGTCCTCTGTCTTTGGATGGTGTCAGATAGCCTGGTGGCTTTTTGTCATAGTATCCCTTACTTATCATTCTCACTTATAATGCTTTATCAACATTGTTTGTTTGATTTATACCACCTCCACTGGAACACACATTCTCTTGCTCACTTTTGCATCTCCACCATCCATTAAATGCCTGGAATATAGTGGGTACTCAATAAATAGGCATTTTATTTGTTATCTCTTAATATTTGAATATTTCCACAAAAATTTCCTGATTATTCATATATCAATAGACTTGTTGCAAAGATCCAAATTGTGATTGCCTGAGTATCACATCATTTGGCACTCAGTCTAGTTCATATGCTTTTTTTCCTATAATGGCTATACTCTTTCCTTTAAAAATGATTACATAAATATTTAAATAATCATGTTTTTTTTTTTTTTTTGTAAAATAAGGTGCAACCAAGAATTAAACACATGACTTTTTAAAGACATGTAGTCAACTGATGGTTTTCAAAATAGCATGTATAAATTTGTCTATTTAGGAGCTAGCTTAGTTGTGATATTAGGAGCCTGTGAGTTGGGTTTGCTTGGAGTATTGTGAAGAGGATGAGTATGCATTAAATAAGCTTCTCTTTGTTACAAGTTCAAGAAACTCATTTAAGTTAGCTGAAACCAGAGAGAAAGGAGGTGGGAGGAGAGAAGGAGGAAATGAGGGAGACATTGAGAGAAACAGGCTGCCGAGATATATTGGTTGTGTTATGAATGTGGAAGTTAGACTCAGGCTATCTTATTCAATAAGGTAGAACTATGCAAATAAAAAATTATAAGAACAACAATTCTTTGACATCAAAAAGAGTAAGTGATCCTTAACTGTTAGAATTATCTCTCAAAGGAATACAATTCTTTGAGATTTGGTGATTTTTCTGATTCAAAATTATAAAAGTAGAAGCTGAGTGACTTTTGTTTTGGGCTGTTACAGAAAAGATTTTTGCCATAATCCCTAAAATCACTCAAATTCTAAGAGTAATGAGTCCAGGGATATGTGAAGACATTGTAATCAGTTTGCTCTGATCACAAATGTTATACAAGCAGAATTCCATCTCAGGCTCACAAAAGTTTTAGTTTTCTTATAATGAAAAGCTGTTTGATAGGATTAACTATACCCTGCACTGAAAACAGACAACTGAACTGAGGATAGGCTATCCAACACCAAAGTCTTCTACATTTCCCATAAAAACACAAATTGGAATAGATTATAACTTAATATCCATGTTTATAACAGAAGATATTCAAAATTAGTATGAATCTACTTTATAAAGGCAATCTTAATTTTAAATATAGTATGTTTATCTATCTTTGTACTTTAATCTTATTTGCAAACAATGGCAAAAATGAATATTTTAAGAGCTATGATATTCAGTTAAAATTCTCAAAAATAATCAGTCATAATAAATATTTTAAAAATACTAGTGGAATTAGAATTATTGTGACATATACATATACTATTTCATTCTGTTTATCATTGTTACCATACAAAATTTCTGGATGAATTTCTCACAAAATTTAGAGGGCCATTTAAAATAGTCTTATAAGAAATACAAGCTATGCAACATATGCCAAATTCACTTTGGGGCAACTGTAGTTATCCTCCATGGCAGTTAAAGTATATATATAGAATATTATCTGTTTATCTGTCCATAGGAGAGACATCTCAAATGTATTAAGATATTGCACAACATAACAGTTATTTTAAGTATTAGAGCCAAATAATGAACCACAAAGGCAGGGGCTCTGAACTGTGAACTGTGTATTGCTATTGGGGTGTTTCTCAGATGACAGTATTTATGCAGAATGCACATCTGGGGAGTGGTAGGGAGAGGAGTGATAGATATGTAGGGATTTATATAGTTAAACTGATCCTGAAGTTTCTAGAAGTTATGCCTACAATAGTTTAAGCTCATTATTAGGAAAATCTCATATGAAATTACTATTTCTAAAAGATCACTTTAGAATTACTGATAGCAAGTGATTTATTTTTGGAAGTCATTGAAAGAGTTTGTATATGCACATTTACCGATTAACTTGAATATAATAACCCAATTGCCCATCAAGTCAGTTAGTTCAATTAAGAGGCCACACTATAGACAGATGCTGATACTGCTAAGCAGAAGACACCTGATTTCTTAAAGTGTATGGAGAAAAGGTCAGCTTAATAAATTAATGTTTAAACATAGTTATTGAATATTTTACTGGTGTTTCACTTATATGTACATAGCTGGTGATGGAAGAGTAGGTCTACTATGATATTTCTCCCACCTTCTCCACTCCTGACAATATTTTCTCTTCTCTTCACTGTTCTGACTATATTAATAGCTTTCTATATTACCATAAAGGCTAAATTGTCAAAGCAAATTAGCAAATTGGTATCACAATACCAATCTTTGCTAATGATACAGATGATACCAGCAAGCATCAAATACAGTGGAAACAGAATTTTCCTGGAGGAGCCTGAAGTCATCAATCAACACCCCAAAGTGTCCCTTTTCTTCTGCTTTAGGATATATCATGGTTTCAGAATAACAGAAATGAAGAGAGGGCGGCAAGATGGCGTTGGTGTAGGAGGGCGCACACTGCAAGCTCCCAGAGCGAGGCGGATTGTGGACGGGGTCCTGCCCGGGGGTCTGTGCTGTGCAAGCGTGGAGTGAGAAGCTTGGGACATCTATCTGCGCGGATCGGCGGCGTGGACCGAACGGTGGAGATTCGTGAGTTTTGAAGCTGCCGGTGGAGGTTGGCACAGGCAGCTGAGCCCCGAGGTTAGGGAAAAAAAAATAAAACGGCCATTTTGAGCCTCGGGCGGGGCGAAAAAATTTTATTTTCTGGGGATCTGGCTGCCTGGCGCCCCTTGGACCTTGTGTGAACAGAGCAAACAAGCTAGTCAGCACCCGGTGAACCGGAGGGGGGATTTTGTTCGGGGAACGCAGCTGATTTCCCTAGCCACCCAGGGATAAGACCTGGGCTGCTGCGGAGCCAGGAGGAAGGGACACTTCCCAAAGAAGGGAGGGTTCGGTTGGAAGACAGGGAAGGGTATTTTATATTTTTAGACATTGATCTGGCTGCCTGCACCGCCCCATGGCTTTGGGGAGTAGATAAGCCGAACTGAAGCAGCACCAGGCTGAGAGCAAACGTGAATCTGCACTCAAACTGATTTACTGAGCAGCCCGGTGACGCTGGAGCTCGGCGCCAGAAGGGGCGGAATCCGCCATCTTTAGCACTCCTCACTGACTAACATCAGAGCTTCAGCTAACCTGGGGAGTCCGGAAAGTGGGATGTGCTTGATTAATTTCCACGGGCCCAGCTAGGGTCCCTTCTGTAAGGGGGTTGGTCTAGAAGAGGAATTATTTTGGGTCCTGCATTTGGCTAAAAAAAAAAAAAAAGTGAGGTCACCTCAACAAATGAAAAATAAATTCTTTTTAATTTAGTTTAATAGCTAAAAGCTGCTTCAGGACCTGCATATAGAACCCTGTGGGGAAATTCATTGATAAACACAAGTAGGCAGGAAGGATCCACGTGGACCCTAGGGGAATCATTGACCCCCCTTAGCTCTGTTTGACTGCTTGCCTGTGTGGATCTTTGGTTTCTCTCTGTTACTTTCTGGTCTATTGCTATTATTCCCATTTTCCTCCCCCCTTCCTTTTTCCTTCTATTTTTTTTTTAAATAGGTGCTGCCAGCTTGTCGCTTCTTTGCTGGGCTTCTTATTCAGTAATTTCCCACTCGCTGTATATATTGATTCTGTATTACAAACTATCGCTTATCCTTCCTGCATGTTTCTGCCTTCTGTTTTCTGTTGTGGCTCTTAGAGACAACATTTATTCATAGGCCCACAACTTAAGGGTGTCAATTTCTATCCCATCTATTTTGTTTTTTCTTCTTTTTTCTTTTTTTTTTTTTATTAGTATTAACTTTTTCCTTTCAGACCTTTCTCTACTATTTCTCTCCCTCCTCATAATTCTAGCCTTCTAAATCACTATATATATATATTCCTCCATTTGTTTTCCCAGTCCATTATAGGAACTCCATATTTTTTCCTAGTACTCTACACTGCCTACACAAGTTAAATATTCATCTCATTGAATCTCATTTTGCCCCTCTTCTAACTTTTATCAACATTTCTATTATCCTTCTGCCTTCCTTACATCTTTTGATTCCTCTGGCCCTAACCTTTTGCCTTCAAGGGAACATAGAAAGAAGTAAGGAAATAAAATATGAAGAAAAACTGCCAAAGAGAAAACTTAACTCACACGCAGAACCAACAGCTAAATAAAATTCTAGAGCATAGAGAAAAGCTAATCAACTGAACAAACCCATCAAGATAATATGATGACCAGAGGGCAACAGAAAAATACAAATGACTCTGAGAAACTGGAAAACATGGACCAGTCCAGTGCACAAAATAAAAACCAGGAAGCAATGCAGTACATTGAACAACTAATCAAAGATATCCAAACAAATATCATGGACCAACTTAAAGAACTGAAGGAAGAGATTAAGGATATAAAGAAGACACTGGGAGAACATACTGAAGAAATAGCTAACACACCTAAAAAGGCAATGGATATGATGGCGAACAAAGACACAAGTCAAGAAATGAAAAAGACGCTGGACTCACATGGCAGCAGAATTGAACAGGCAGAGGAAAGAATTAGTGATATGGAAGACAATACAGTTGAAATCAAAGAGATTGTAGAAAAGATAGACAAAAAGGTAGAAAA
>JAKSZT010000049.1:39666628-39882008 GCA_026826555.1 Tolypeutes matacus
TATATAAGGGGGGATAGCCCCAGAGACTGATGCCTTATCAGTGGGTTCTATTTTGGAATCTGTGCTCCTGAGAGTGACAGAATTAGACTCAAATAAGTCCTCCCTGCACATGGTTCACCAGTCCCTTCTATTCAAACCTACATGTGATGCTGGAGTTTCTTAGGTATACTTCCAGAGACTGGAGCCTCCCGCCTACCTATGTGCCAGGTGTCCATGAAATCTAGGTGGAGCTGCAACTCCTACCCTACAGCTCAATGGACTCATCCAAGTCACCTGGTGAGGAGACAATGATGGGCAATGGCCATCCCAGGGAATGGAGAGGGCCTGCATCTGCAGGCAGGATCATCCCACCCACCATATCCATGGGATATAAGCCCTCTCTCACTTGGAGTTGGAGTGGACATCATCATCCCAGTCGCCTCTGGATTGGGGAAAGAACTATGGACTAGAGTAGACTTGATGGTATTCTCTTGTTCACATATGGTGATTCTAGCAATGCAAGAAATTATAACAATGAGGTAGAGCCAGTGGCCACTTGACAGTTTTTGGGTAGGGACGGGATGAGCAGTTGAAATACAGGGGCTTCTTTGGGAGTTGGTAGTTGTCCTGAGTACTGCTGTGGCAACGAATGTAGGCCATTTTAAATCAGCACACACCACTAAGAACTGAGTGGGAGAGAGTGTGGTCTACAGTGTGAACTGTGGTCTATGGTTGGTGGCAAGGCTCCAGGATGTGTAAGTTCATTGAGGGTGGTGGGCCACACTGTGGGAGATGTTTGTGTGGGATGTGGTGGGAGGTGTGGGAGGTGGGCAACATGGGAATCCCAGTGGGTTCCGTGTAATATTTTGGGTAATCTAAGCACCTCTTAAAATATATGTGTATATATATATAAATAACATTTTTGTAAGCAAATACACATATATGCATATATATTTATATATCATTTTGCAAAAAAAAAAGAATAGCAGAAATATTTGGAGGAAGCTTTGTGGAAACATTGTTGACAAAGGGATCCACTTTAGTTGTACAGGAAAACAAATTCACTTTGGAACTCTGTCCATTAAAGAGCTTATTTAGCCCCATTCTCCAGGTTGTCCTGCAGCATAAATCAACAATGCCAGATTTATTTACAATAATCTAGATGATTCAGAAATATCCTGATAAAACCATATCATAGCTAAGGACTCACCTTTATTTTTTTTTAATGAAATGTATGGCCAATGTCAATAGCATGTCTGGCTGCAGTCGCTTATTCCTCCTGGGTTTCTCAAACAGGAAGGAAATGAGTCACAGATTCTTTCCTACACAAGTTCCAACGCAATTAATTTCCTTATGTAAATGTATCTATTTTCATGTGAATTCCCATAGGTACAGGAGGTGCTATTCTTATAGGACCAAGCACTTTAGTTAACTTTTTGAAAATTTATCAAACTGTAAAGTATTTTAAAAGTTATATAGTGGAAAGAGCATGAACCAAGACCAAGCCAGTTGAACCTGAGCTTGAATTATAATTTTATGGTTTACTTGCTTTTTTAGCAGCAGGCACCTTATTTAAATTTACTGAGAAGTGGTTTTCTCATCTGCTAAAAAATAAAAATGGTAATATCATTCAGTGTTCTTGGGTGTATTATGAGCTATAAGATATATGAAAATGATAGCAAAGTGCTTAGCATGTAGCAAGTGCTCAACAAACATTTATTTTCTTTGCTGTTTAGTGAAGTTAGTCAGATATCAGTTTTTTTCCTCGCTGTTCAATCATGTGGCGTGTTTTTCTTGCTGTTGTTTCAACTCTTCAAATACTTCTTTCTTTTTGTTTGTTAATGTTCTCGTCCTTCTCCATTACCTTAGATCAGGACATTCTTCAAATTATGCTCTTAATCCTTTTCTTTTCTCATTCTATATTCTTATTTTTAGTCTTTTTACTAGTTTTTAGTCTGATTAGAAAAAATTGCCCCTGAAAGTGTCTCCCAACTTTAACTTTCAGCATCCATTCAGAAATATTTTATTGTGAAACCACACACATAACTTGAATTATTACTTTTATTTAGACAAGGCTAATACCACATCTAGCTCAAAACACCTGGTTTAATTTTTAAAAAAATGTTAATCTGTATAGTCATCTCTTAGCATATGCTCACCCTAATTGAGATACATATATATGCATTTCTTTTTTTAATACTTTAAAATTTTTTTGAAAGATAATTTAGACTACATAAATGTTACATAAAAAATATAGGGAATTCCCATATGCTCCACTCCCTACCCCTCCCACACTTTCCCACATTAACAATATCCTTCATTAGTGGGGTACATTTGTTGCAATTGATGAACACATATTGAAGTATTGCCACTGACCATGGATTATAGTTTTCATTATAGTTTACACTCTCTCCCACCCAATTTTGTAAGTTATGACAGAATATATAATGGCCTGTATCCGTCATTGCAACGTCATTCAGGACAATTCCAATGTCCCGAAAATGCCCCCCCATATTACACCTGTTTTTCCCTCTCCCTCCCCTCAGAACCTCCCATGGCCACTTCCTCCACATCATTGATAAGAGGTCTTCCATTTCTAGAATAACATTAAGTCTATAGTAGAATAACAGTACGTTTACTCTAGTCCATTGTTCATTCCCCAATCCTGAGGATTCTGGGATGGTGATGCCCACTCCACCTCTAATTGAGAGGGGACTTAGATCCCATAGGGCAGAAGGATGGGACTATCTTGCTTGCATTTGCAGAGTCTCTCTGTTCCTTGGGATGGGCGTTTTCTATCATCATCTTGTTAGTTGTCCTGGGTGAGTCCAATGACTGGAGAGTAGACAGTTGAGACTTATATTTTATTCATTATTTTATTAC
Source organism: Tolypeutes matacus (assembly GCA_026826555.1). Lineage (NCBI taxonomy): Eukaryota > Metazoa > Chordata > Mammalia > Cingulata > Chlamyphoridae > Tolypeutes > Tolypeutes matacus. Next base: position 39,669,491 of record JAKSZT010000049.1, read on the forward strand.
ATTTTTCAATAACCAAGTCCAAGTGTTTCCCATGGAATTTTACCCCCTCATTCATCTTTTCATTAAAAATATTTATAGAGAACTTATTATGTGCCTAGTTCTTTGTTGGTTATTATGTTTTGTGTAAACAAAGTGAGCATGTTTACTAACCTGAAGGAGCATATAGACGAAACAGGTTGAAATGTGTTAGTCAAACTGTTGCCCAAAATGTCACTGCAATTGCAATAAATGATTTAAGAAAGAACAGTATTCTAGAATGCATATAGCAAGAGATCATAACTTAGTCATTGGTCACTAAGGAAGTTAACTTTGAGTTAAGATCTGAACAATGAGTTCAAGTTAACTGTTCTATGGTGCGTTAATAAGGAGAGAGGGAACAGGAAAGCTTTCACAGTTTCCTTTGTCAAATTTAATTCACTCTTACTATCTACCGCGGCTACTGCCAATCATTTTTTCATCCTTTCTTCTCTGTAATGTAAAAATTAGCCTGCTGCTGAAGAGTAGTGTGACAGGTTTAAGTATGTTCCCCTACAAACACATGTTCTTAATTCTAATTTGCTTCTCTGTGGGTATGAACCCATTGTAAATAGGACCTTTTGAAGATGTTATTTTTCCTTAAAGTGTAGGTCAACTGAATCAGATTACTCCAAATTACTGGCAGCTTTATAAAGAGTATCTGACAGTCATAGAAATGAGAAAGGAGAGGATGTCACCATATGAAAGGAGGCAGAAATACAAGCAACAGAATCCCAAGGATTATAGCCAGCCAGAACCAGTACACTACAGATGCAGGGGAAAACAAGCTTTGCTGATATCTTGATTTTAGATTTCTAGCCTCAAACTGTGAACCCATACATTCCTGTTGTTTAAGTCAATCCACTGTGTGGTATTTGTCATAGCAGCCTGGCAACCTAAGACAAGGAATAAGATGAAAAGATTCAGGAAACCCTGAATGCATGGATTTCTTAATACTACTCCTTACTCTCCAGGTAATACTTCTAGCTATTACAGTCAGAACATCCATGATCTTGCTCTATTTGGCTCTGGTTTTACATAGCTCACATCTTCAGCTTACTTCCAAATCTTCCTGATTCCCTCATCCTCTCCATTTTTCCCCTTAGGATGGTCAAAGTCCATTGACATCAATTGTTGCAGGCTGGCATGACCTCATTATTGCTAAAGTACACCTTTTGGGATAAGAGGCCTAAAATCATCACACCTATTTTGTTCTTGTGAGACTAAGAACTCTATCATATCTTTGTATATATATCAGTGGCACAACTTAAAAAAGAATTATTCATAATTAATTTTATTTTCCTTACTTCTTAAGCTCTTTTGAAAAAGGGATATTCAGTATCTTTGGCAGAATAATTTTTCATGGCCTAATTCCTACATACAATATTTATAAACATTTAGGCTTTCTTCTTTGTCTTCTAACACCTTAATATTTTTAAAAAAGAAAACACTATAAGAGCTCCAGGTAATACTAATAGCTGCAGGCAACATGCACAATTTAACCCTCTAAGAATCTGCTTTTCTGCCCTTTGCATAGTGTTTGCACAAATTTGCAACCATATTGCCATGTTGTCTTATATTTTTAAATATTGCTGGATTTTATTAGTTAATATTCTGTTATATAAATTTAATGCTTATTTTATGAAAGATATTTATTTGTAATTTTCTTTTCTTATTATATCTTTATCAGATTTTGGTGTCAGAGTTTTGCTGGCTAGTCTTACAAAACATGTAGAAAATAAAATATTTTGTGCAAGATTGGTAGTACATATGTCTGACTTGTATGTTGTATAGAATTCATCAGTGAGAAATCATGACCTGGATTATTTTGGTTTTGGATTGGTTTATTTTTTCAGTATTTCTCTTTATCTTTGTATAAGTATTGATAATTAATTCTATATTTTTACACAACATGACTCTCCAGATTTTCTCTTTCTTCTATTGTCAGTGTGGTGGACAAAACTCTAAAAAGCCTCTCAAGGTTCCCACCCACATGTTTATAGGTTCTGTATAATCCCTTCCTCTTGAGTGGAAGCAGGACCTGTGAATATGATGAGTCATTACTCCCATGATTAGGTTACATGGTCTGGCCAATGTGAAGGGGGTTTGTAGAAGTAATTAAGGTCCTTAATCAGTTGGCTTTAAGTAAATCAAAAGAGAGATTATTTTGGGTTAGCCTGACCTATTTAGGTGAACACTTAAAGATCTAGAAATCAGAGACATAAGAAATCAGCTAGGTTCAAAACATTAGCAGACACTCTGTTCTTTTGGCCTTGAAGAAGCAAACTGCCATATTGATGAGAAGGTCACATGAAGGAAATAATATGTGACATCTAGCAGCTGAGAGTTTGAAAGAGCCCCCTGAGCCTCTCATGAGACTCCAGTCCTGCCCAACGTCTTGACTCTTGCAGCTTTGTGAGAGCCTGAGCACAGGACCCAAGTAACCTGTACCTTGATTCTTGATCCATTGAAACTGTGAAATAATAAATGTATATTGCTTTAAGCTACCAAGTTTGTGGCAATTTGTTATGTAGCAATGGAAAATTAACAGAGAAAGTTGTAGTAAATTGTGTTTTAAGACTTATGTTCATTTTATCGAAGGTGTTGAATTGATAACCATAAAATACTTGTAGTATTACTATTGTATTAGTCAGCCAAAGGAGTGCTGATGCAAAATAATAGAAATCTGTTGGTTTTTATAAAGGGTATTTATTTGGGGTGGAAGCTTACAATTACCAGGCCATAAAGCATAAATTACTTCCCTCACCCAAGTCTAATGCCATGTATTGCAGCAATATGGCTGCTGACATCTGTGAGGGTTCAGGCTTCCTGGGTTCCTCTCTTCCCGGGGCTTGCTTCTCTCCTGGCTCAGCTCCTTTGTGTTCTTCACAAGGCCAGCTGTAGACTAAGAGGCAAACGCCTCGTCTCTTTTCCCGAGGCCTCTTTCCTTCATCATGACCAAGCTCCTCTGTGTGCTTATTTCCCGGGCAATACAGCTCAAAAACTCAGCATCAAGAACTCCAACTCTGTCCTTTGCCATGTCTTTTATCTGTGCGTCCCCACCCACCAAGGGGCAAAAACTCAATGCCCTACTGATGTGGCCCAATCAAAGCCCTAATCATAATTTAATCAAGTAAAGTTAAAAACTCTGAATCCAATACACTCTAATATGCCCAGAGGAAAAGACCAGTTTACAAACATAATCCAATATCTATCTTTGGAATTCACAAATAATGCCAAACTGTTACAACTATCCTATTAAGGTCTGTAGAATATGTGATGATATTCCCATGTCCATTTGTTCATTGCTGATATTCGTAAATTGTTTTTTTCTTAAATTTTTCCCCCTCACTCTTGCTAAGGGCTTATCAATTTTATTTTTTGCAAATAACCAATTTTGGCTTTGCAATTTTTCTCTAGTTTTCTTTATATTTTATTTCATTTATTTCTTTTACCTTTATTATTTTTTGCCTTCTGCTAATTTGGAGTTAATTTACTCTTTTTTCTTTAACTTCTTAAGGTAGAGATATAACATTTTTTTCTCTTTTTTTCACTTTATTTTGTACACAAATAATTGAAAATTAAAATGATTAAAAATTAAAACATAAACAGATGAATAAATGTATACATTTCTCAAGTAAATGTACTGGATACATATAACATTTTTTTTTTTTAATCATACAGTATTTTACACAATATATTTGGTTCACAGTAATGCATTCATACAGTATTTGTCCTTTTGTATCTGGCTTGCTTCGCTCAACATAATGTCCTTCAGGTTCATCCATGTTGTCATATGCTTTATGACTTCATTTATTCTTACAGCTGCATAGTATTCCATCCTGTGAATAGACCACAGTTTGTTTACCCATTCGTCTGTTGATGGACACCTGGGTTTTTTCCAACTTTTGGCAATGGTGAATAATGTTGCTATAAACATTGGTGTGCAGATATCTGTTCCTGTCACTGCTCTCAGTTCTTCTGGGTATATACACAGTAGTGGTATTGCTGCGTCACGTAGCAAGTCTATATTCAACTTCTTTAGGAACTGCCAAACAGTCCTCCACAGTGGCTGTACCATTCTGCATTCCCACCAACAGTGAAGAAGTGTTCCTATCTCTCTACATCCTTTCCAACACTTGTAGTTCTCTGTCTTTTTAATAGTGGCCATTCTGATAGGTGTGAAATGATATCTCATTGTAGTTTTGATTTACATTTCCCTAATCATGAGTGATGTCGAGCATTTCTTCATGTGTTTTTTTGCCATTTGTATTTCTTCTTTGGAGAAATGTCTATTCAAGTCTTTTGCCCATTTTTTAATTGGGTCGTTTGTCTTTTTATTGTTGAGGTGTAACATCTCTTTATATATCCTGGATATTAAACCCTTATCAGATATGTGATTTCCAAATATTTTTTCCCATTGAGTTGGCTGCCTTTTCACCCTTTTGACAAAGTCTTGTGAGGTGAAAAAGTGTTTAATTTTGAGGAGGTCCCATTTATCTATTTTTTCTTTTGTTGCACGTGCTTTGAGTATAAGGTCCAAAAATCCACCACCTACTACAAAGTCTTGAAGATGTTTCCCTACATTTTCTTCTACTAGTTCTATGGTATTGGTTTTCATATTTAGATCTTTGATCCATTTTGAGTTGATTCTTGTATAGGGGGTGAGATAGGAGTCCTCTTTCACTCTTTTGATTATAGATATCCAGTTCTCCCAACACCATTTGTTGAAGAGACTGTTTTTTCCCGTTAGCACAGACTTGGTACATTTGTCAAAAGCCAGTTCACTGTATAAGTGAGGGTTTATTTCTGAGTTCTCAATTCTATTCCATTGATCAATGTGTCTATCTTTATGCCAGTACCATGCTGTTTTGACCACTGTAGCTTTGTAATATGTTTCAAGGTCAGGCAATGAAATTCCTCCCACATGGCTCTTCTTTTTAAGAATGCTTTTGGCTATTCGGGTGCATTTACCCTTCCAGATGAATTTGGTAATTGCCTTCTCTAATTCTGTAAAGTAAGCTTTTGGGATTTTGATTGGTATTACATTGAATCTATAAATCAGTTTGGGTAAGATTGACATCTTCACGATATATATTCTTCCAAACCATGAACACAGAATGCTTTTCCACTTGTTTAGGTCTTTTTAAAGTTCTTTTAGAATTGTTTTGTAGTTTTCTGCATATAGGTCCTGTACTTCTTTGATTAAATTAACTCCTAGGTATTTGAGTCTTTTTGTTGCCTTTGAAAATGGAATTTTCCCCCTGATTTCTTCCTCAGGTTGTTCAGTACTAGTGTACAAGAACATTACTGATTTTTGCCTGTTGATCTTGTATCCTGCCACTTTGCAAACTCATTTATTAGCTCAAGTAGCTTTGTTGTGGATACTTCAGGATTTTCTAAGTACAGGATCATGTCATCCACAAACAGCGAGAGTTTTATTTCCTCTTTTCCTATTTGGGTGCCTTTAATTTTTTTTTTTCTTGTCTAATTGCCCTAGCTAGAACTTCTAGCACAATGTTGAATAACAATGGTGACAGTGGGCATCCTTGTCTTGTTCCCTATCTTAGAGGGAAAACTTTCAACATTTTCCCATTGAGTATGATGTTGCCTTGGGTTTTTCATATATGCCTTTTATCATTTTGAGGAATTTTCCTTTTATTCCTATCTTTTGAAGTGTTTTTATCAAAAAAGGATGCTGGATTTTGTCGAATGCCTTTTCTGCATCTATTGAGATGATCATGTGATTTTTTTCCCTTCAATTTGTTAATGTGGTGTATTACTTTGATTGATTTTCTTATGTTGAACCAGCCTTGCATACCAGGAATAAATCCCACATGCTTGTGATGTATAAGTCTTTTGATATGCTGTTGGATTCGATTTGCAAGTATTTTGTTGAGAATTTTTGCATCTATGTACATTAGAGAGAATGGTCTGTAATTTTCTTTTCTTGTAGAATCTTTACCTGGCTTTGGTATTAGGGTGATGTTGGCTTCATATATTGTGTTGGGTAATTTTCCCTCCTCTTCAATTTTTTGGAAGAATTTAAACAGGATTGGTGTTAATTCTTTTCAAAATGCTTGGTAGAATTCACCTGTGAAGCCATCTGGTCCTGGACTTTTCTTTGCCGGGAGATTTTATTTTTATTTTTATTTTTAAATTTTTTATTTTTTTATTATTTTTAAATTTTTACCAGGAGGTCCCGGGGATCGAATCCAGGTCCCTCCATATGGGAGATGGATGCCCAACCACCTGAGCCACATCTGTCCCCCTGCTGGGAGATTTTTGATGATGGATTCAATCTCCTTAAATATGATTCGTTTATTAAGTTCTTGTATTTCTTGTAGTATCAGTGTAGGTTGGTTGTGCATTTCTAGAAATGTGTCCATTTCATATAGGTTGTCTAGTTTGTTGGCATATAGTTTCTCATAATATCCTCTTATGATTCTTTTTATTTCTGTGGAGTCATTTGTAACTTCCCCCCTTTCATTTCTGATTATATTTATTTGCATCTTCTCTCTTTTTTTCTTTGTTAGCCTAGTTAGGGGTTTGTCAATTTTATTGATCTTCTCAAAGAACCAGCTTTTTGTTTTGTTGATTTTCTCTATTGTTTTTCTGTTCTCATTTTCATTTATTTCTGCTCTAATCTTTATTATTTCTTTCCTTCTTTTTGCTTCGGGATTGGTTTGCTGTTCTTTTTCTAGTTTCTCAAGTTGTTCAGTTAAATCTTTGAGTTTAGCTCTTTCATTTTTTTAAATATAGGCATTTAGGGCCATAAATTTCACTCCCAAGACTGACTTCTCTGTATCCCATAAGTTTTGATATGTTGTGTTCTCATTTTCATTTGTCTCAATATATTTACTGATTTCACTTGCAGTTTCTTCTTTGACCCACTGATTATTTGGAAGTGTGTTGTTCAGTCTCTACACATTTGCAAATTTACTTTTTTCCTGTCTACTATTGATTCCTAGTTTCATTCCATTATGATCTGAGAAGTTGCTTTGTATAATTTCATTCTTTTTATATTTATTGAGAGCTGAATTGTGACCTAACATGTGGTCTATCCTGGAGAAAGATCCATGGGGACTGGAGAAGAATGTATAACCCCATGAGTTTGGATGCAGTGTTCTGTATATGTCTATTAGGTCTAAATTGTTTATCATATTGTTCAAGTTCTCTGTTTCCTTGTTGAACTTCTGTCTAGTTGTTCTATCTAATGATGTGAATGGGTGTTGAAGTCTCCAATTATTGTAGAAATATCTATTTCTCCCTTCAGTTTTGCCAGAGTTTGTCTCATATATTTTGGGGCACCCTGATTAGATGCGTAGATATTTATGACTGTTATATCTTCCTGGTTGATCATCCCTTTTATTAATATATAATGGCCTTCTGTATTTCTTATAACTTCTTTTTCATTTAAAGTCTGTTTTGTCTGTTATTAGTATAGCTATCCCTGCCCTTTTCTGGTTACTATTTGCGTGGAGTATCTTTTTCCAACCTTTCACTTTCAGTCGGTTTGTATCCTTGGGTCTAAGGTGAGTTTCTTGTAAGCAGCATATGGATGGCTCATGTTTTTTTATCCATTCTATCAGTTTGTATCTTTTGATTGGGGAGTTTAATCAATTCACATTCAACGATATTACTGTAAATGCACTATTTACTTCCTCCATTTTATACTTTAGTTTTCATATGTCATCTTGTTTTTGTCTGTCTTTTAACTCTTTTGGTTATCCTTTCTGCTATTCTTTCTTTTATACTCTCCTCCAAGCCTCTCTCTCCTGTCTTTTTCTTTCAGGTTCTAAGGCTTCCTTTTATATATGCTTCACAGGTGGATTCTTTTTTGCAAACTCTCTTCATTTCTGTTTGTTTGTGAATATTTTATACTCACCTTCATATTTGAAAGACAGTTTTGCTGGATAAAGAATTCTGGGCTGGCATTTTTTCTCTTTCAGTTTCCTAGTTGTATCATACCACTGTCTTCTTGCCTCCATGGTTTCTGAAGAGAAATCTGCACTAAGTTTTACTGGACATCCCTTGTACGTGATCATTTGCTTCTTTCTTGCTGCTCTGAGAATTTTCTCTTTAACTTTAACATTTGACATTCTGAATAGTATGTGTCTTGGCATAGGTATATTTGGATTTATTCTGGTTGGGGTAAGGTGTGCTTCTTGGACATGTAAGTTCATTCTTTTGTGAGAGCTGGGAATTTTTCAGCTATTATTTCCTCAAATACTCTTACTGCCCCCTTTCCCTTCTCTTCTCCTTCTGGAACTCCCATGATACATATGTTGTTTCGTTTTGTGTTGTCATTCAACTCTCTGAGCCCCTGCTCAATTTTTTCCATTCTTTTCTCTCTCTGTTTTCTCTCTTCAATTTTAGCTGCTCTGTCTTCGGTATCACTTATTCTTTCTTCTGTCACTTCGAGTCTTCTGTTGTATGCCTCAAATATGTTTTTGACCTCACCTATTGTGTCTTTCATTCCCATGAGCTCTGTCACTTTTCTGTTCAGGATTTCAAATTCTTTGCATTCGTTCAATGTCTTCTTGATGTCATTTATCTCTTTAACTATATTGTCTTTAACTCATTAATTTGATTTTGAAATTTGTGCTCATCTCACTGATTAGTTCTCTCAAATTCTGCATCTCTTCTGAGACTTTGATGTATTCCTTTTCTTGGGCCATGTCTTCTATTTTTTTAGTGTGGCTCATAATTTTTTTTGCTGGTGTTTAAGCATCTGGTTAGGATGTCGTTTACTCAGATGTTCAATCTCTTTCTCTTTTATAAGGATTTTGTAGCAGGAGGCTGTGAGTTACCACAGCTCTTTGATTTTTGCTCTATCTGGATTGTTAGGATTGTCCTGTTGTTTGCTCAAAACTAGGCACTGGACCCAGTATTGGTTGTAGAGTTGCTTCCTAGGGCCTTGGGCAGAGAGGCTATAGAGGCCAGGAAAAGCCTCTCCTACTTATTTTTAACTTTCTTGTTTGCACTTCCTTGGTCAGCCAGGAGATGGCACTCTTTGGCAGATCTTGATTCAATGCCTCTTCGGAGTGTATTTGTTGCAGGACAGACCAGATCAATGTGATAGAACTTCCTGTCTTGAGGCTAAGACCCTTGTAATTCAAACTTTCTGAGACAGTTCTCCAGTCTTCTCTGGCAGCCCCCTCCCTTTTTGAGCTAGGAAATATTTCCACTCCCCTCTGAGTCCTCAACAATCAGTCCCTGTTAGTAGAGAAGGAGATTGGGAGGTTTGTATATCTTTAGCCCCTTGCAGACTCCAAGGCAAACAATGGCAGAGCCCCACCCTGGAAGGGCTCTTGGGACACAGCAGACCAAACCTGCAAGTGAAAAGCTGAGTCAGGGAGATGGATGTGGCTCAAATGGTTGGGTATCTGTCTCCTATATGGAGGGACCCAGGTTCGATCCCTGGGACCTCCCAGTAAAAAAAAAAAAAAAAAAAAAAAAATGCCTAGTCAACCCGGGCTCTCCACTCTCCTGTGGAGTCTTCAAAAATTAGTCCAGGCTAGAAAAGAGGGAGATTGGGAGGGTCAGATTTCTCCTTCGCCGGCTCCCAGGGTTAACCACTGTTTTTGGTCCCACCTGGCCTGGAAGGGTCCGTGGGGCACTGCAGCCCAAATTTGTGGATCAGAACTTGAGCCAGCCTTAGGCTGTGTCCCTCTCTCTCCCATTTCCTGGGGTGGTAGATCCCTGTAGCCCCTTTGTCTGGAGTCACAGGCCCAGAGCCCCAAGAATTCTAAAGAGTGTGGGGGAGGGTGCTGGCAGCAGCAGCCACTGCTGGCTCCAACTCACGGTTCTGTTCTTGTGACTTCCCTCTTTCGTCCCTCTCTCCTCTGGCTGGTGTGCAGCCTTTACCTGTGTCCTAAACCTTAGAAGATCTTTTTTCAGGCCTGTTTCAGCCTGTCCTCTAGCTATTTTCTGGAGCAGAGATTCCCGTGTCTTACTAGTCTGCCATCTTCCCAGAACTATCATTTATTTTAAATCTTTCTTCATTGACTTCAAATAACATTTCCAGCTATTTATTATGAATGGCATACTGTCCAGAAATAGACTCACATGTATTAGTCTATTTATTCTTACCAGAGGTACCACAGCTATTCAATGCAGAAAGGAAAGTCTTTAACACAAATGAAACAACAACAAATGCAATAAATGCATGGAAAAAATGAACTTTACCCTTACATCACAGTGTACACACAGATTAATTAAAGACTAATTATATTCCTAAACATCAACACTAAGATAACCAAAATTAAATACTCTAGAACATAATATAAAATATTATCTATATGAGCTTTTGGGATGCAAATTCATCTTAGATAAGATCAAGAAAGTACTAGTCATAAAAAAAGGATAAATTGAATTCCATCAAAATTTAAAATTTCTGCCATTTGAAAGATACCATTAAATAAAATGAAAAGTCAAAGTCAAGAACAGGAGGCTATATTTAAAGTACATATAACTGACAAAGAGTTGTATACAAAATATATAAATAATTTTTACAAATCAATAATGAAAAGACAAAATCCCAATTTATAAAATTGGTCAAAATCTTGAATAACTTTTTAAAAGACGATATGGAAATGCCCTATAAGAATAGTAAAGTGTTCACTATGTATTTGCAAATTAAAACTACAATAGTATTTCATACCCAATAGAATGTAAAAATTAAAAAGACTGGTAAGACCACATGATAGCAAGGACATAGAATAACTGGATATATTGCTGGTAGGAGTTAAAAATTAGTTTACCTCTGAAAATATGGAATATATTATCATAGCAATTACAAGGATGGATTGAATCTATATTGAAAAATCAGAAATTTTGGAATGAAGTTGCATGAAAATAGTAAGAAATGTTCATAATATAAAGATATTTGGTAAAATGAATATTGAACAAAATGTTATTATATATATTATATATAATTTAGGTCAGGGATTCTTAACAAGGGGTTCAAGAGCTTGAGTTGAAATTCAAAAAAACATTTTTCTTGTGGGGACATGTTGGTGTGGGTGTGATATATTTATTAAATAATACACAGTGTAGTGTGGACTTAGGAAGGGGTCCGTGGTTTTCACCTGATTGGCAAAGGGGTTTGTGGAACAAAAAAGGTTAAGAACCCCACATTTAGGTGAATATGGGGGCTTATTACAAATTGTTAACAGGGGTTTTCTGAAATGAAGGAACTGGGATGAATTCAGTGGAAAATAGGAATGAGGGAAGTTGGAGCAAAGTAAAAAATAAAAAAATAAGACAGATTTCAAAATCGATCATTTATGTAAAATTGTGCAGTATGAGTGAGAATGTATCTGTTTGTGTTATATAAAATATTTTTTATTGTTTGTTTATGGTGTTTGTTCTTAAGTTTGGGCTTGCTGAAAAAAAATAGGGGCATTGAAAAGGGAGAAATGAAAGTAAAAATTTTAATAAATTCAAAAATGTGGCCTCACATTGAATTACAATTGTCTTAGAATTTTCAAGGAAAAGGAAGTTTCTGAAATGGCATGTTGAAGAACAGAAGGCTTGGGCAGCTCAAGAGCAGAGAAAAGTACAACCAGTAATAGTGCAGGCAAGATGTAATCATGAAACATGAAGACAGGATTTTGGAGAAGAGCTATATGGGAATACTAAAGTTAGAAAGATTATTTAGATATTGAATTGTGAAGTTAAGAAATTTGAATTTCTTTTCTGCTATATTTGCTAAAGGAATATTTTCTGTCACACTGTGGCCTGATTTCCTTCTAAAAATTTTATACTTCTAGGAGCCTGTTAGGGGCAACTCATGACTTTTAATAGTTTTAAAGGAAATACATGTGTAATTCAATGAGTAGGTAATGCATTCATTAAAAAATTGGAAGTAGTCTCTATCTTGTCTCTGCATATCACTTTGATTTTTATTTTTTATTAGTAGATGGAAGACTTTTAGATAATGAGAAGTTAAAAAGATTTGAGGCATGTTTTCTCATTCATTATAACTACTGTAATGCTACCAATGGACTTATGCCTCATATACTTTGTTCTTCACTATAACATTTTTTAATATGACTTGTTACTCCAGGTTGTGAGATATTTAGATGAAGGATGTATTACACAATATTAGGGGAAAAACATGAAATTTATAAACATTCCTCTGTTATCTGTTCAGAGCTCCAAATTTCATTCAAACCTATTAAGATTTGATTTCTCTTTTCTTCTTGCATAAAAGTAAGACGTAATGATGAAAAGTATACTTTATAAAATTTCTTTTAAAGATTGTAAAGATTCTTTTGATAGTAAGTATTTCTAAATTTCAATAAAACATTATACTACATTACAATTTTAACTAAATGACAGAGATTGAATTAACTTTAGGAATTTCAAACCAAAACTTTTTTTTAATGGCTGCATAAGTATATATGTGAGAGACACAACATTTATACAAACTTACTATTTATGGGAATTGTAGCTGCTACAATCAACACTTAGTAAGCCCTTCTATACTACTCCATATGTATTTTGATATTTTTTAAATGTCAGTTTTGTAATAATTCCTGTTTATTTTTTAAAACTAAATAATATTGTTTAATATTATTATTGTTAATTGTTCCTGATAGTTAGGAAGACTATGTCTGATTCTGGTATAGCAACAATTTAACATTTTGTTTTTTTTTAAAAAAATCAGGTCTTTAATGATAAAGATATCATTTTACAATTACAACTATCTATTTGTGCATATTATGTGCTTTTTCATGAAAGTAAGGGCTTTGAATAAATGACAGCTATCATAATTATGATACAATGGTTATATACCAGGTACAGTGCTATCCTTTCAACATGAATTAGTTCAGTTTTTCCCTAATATTCTTAGTCCCATTTTAGATATGAGAAGAAATTTTAAGTAACTTGCCAAATGTGTATACATGGCAAGCATTAGAAACCAAACATGAATTCATATCTTCATTCCTTTTATTACTGTGTTCTCTTTCTTATGTCACAGTGCCTCATAAGGCATTTCTTTTTCTGCCTATGGTTATTACTATTACCAAAATCCTTTTAAATGAGGGTTTGTAATTCATCATGATTTTTTTGTTGCAATGCCTTCTTTGCCCCTTCAATACATAGGCTATTCCATCCTGCTAGTGTTGTTCCTTTCCTTAATCTCTTTAAAAAACTTTTTGTGTCAATTTTCTACATTTATCTCATTTTTAACAACATGATTGTTTCAAGGGCATATCCCCTTCCTTTGAATTATAAGGTGTAAGGAGGATTCATTTTGCCTGTCAAAAGCATGGTTATTGTCTTTATGCTCAATTATTTAGTTTTTACCTTTGAGTCTTATATTTATTCTTTATACAAGCAAATACCAAATAGCACTCAAACCATAATAACTTTGACTACTGTAACAATGTGGTAGAAAATTATGTCTCTCCCTAAAATTCAGAATAACCACTTATTTCTGTGTTCCATTCAGAAATTACCTATTGCATTTAAAGTAAAAGAAAATGTATATCATCACTTTGTAACTCTCATTCTTGTAGGTTTAACTTGTTTCTGAAAACGATATGATTTTATGTGCACAATGCTATGTTTGGTCCTGTGAAAGTTGGGTTAGGAATGGGGAGTGGTAAACAAACACTTGCTTTGTCTTCAAGATCCTTAAGATCTAAATTAGGAGAAAAATATATATATAGCCATTACTGGGAGAAAGGGAAAATATTTATACTATTAAATGTTTTAGAATTTTGGACAATAGAATATATACACATAATCATGTACATACATATACACACGTGTGTGTGTGTGTGTGTGTGTGTGTATAGATATGTATATATCTATACACATATAAAGGAAATAGGCCTTGAGTTAGGTAATTCTTGAGTGAAATGCATGGATGAACCAAGAATTGATGCTCCAGGTATGGAGTGGGGGATATAGCATGGCATATATTCTCATTTGTTCATGTCTCTCATGTGATTTAAATGTGGGCTATAGTTTTCCTCATGTTTGAGACATCTCTTTCTTGGTATATGTCTAGGTATTCTTTTTCACTGTACTGTCTTTGCACAACTACTAAAGGCATATGGCACCAAGAAAAGTCCTGTCTTTGGTGGTTGGTCCCTTCAAACTTATTTTGGTTTGTAAGGGTACATTTGCAACTACTCTGTTTCAGATGCCTGTGGATATTTTTCTTTTCTCTTCTATGTGCTTAGCCATTTTAAGGTAAAATATGTAGTCCAAAAATTTTGCTGGGGAAGAGGAGCAAGATGGCAGCAGAGTAGGGAGCTCTAAGTGTCAGCTTGTCTTACAGGGGAGTTAGTAATCAGTTAGGAGCTATCTAAATCACCAGTATTGGGAGCTCTGGACACCAGAAGAACACCATACACCATCTATGGAAGAACAGAAAGTAAAGACTGTCCATCTGTGGTGAAGATTTGTTAGTAGATCCCTCCACATTGAAGAGGTCAGTGCTCATCCCCCACTGGTGGGGCAGGCCTCTTTGAGAGCCATTCCCTGGCTGGAATTGGAAGATCTACTTCCCTAAAGCAAGGACAAATAAACAGCAATCAACATATAGGATATGAGAGAAGTAATCACAGATATTCAAACAAATCTCCCTAATAAATTCAATGATATGGCTAAAGAGATTAAGGATATTAAGAAGACAATGGGTGAGCACAAAGAATAATTTGAAAGCATACATAGAAAATTAGCAGATCTTATGGGAATGAAAGGCACAATAATGAAATAAAAAATACACTGGAGGCATACATTATCAGATTTGAAGAGGCAGAAGAAAGGATCAGTGAGCTAGAAGACAGGGCATCGAAAATCAAACACACAGAAAAATAGATGGAGAACAGAATGGAAAATACTGAACAGGATCTTAGTTCATTCTCATTCATTTAGGGAACTGAATAACAGCCTGAGGCACAAAAATATATACATCATGGGTGTCCCAGAAGGGGAGGAGAAGGGCAGAAGGAATATTTGAGGAAATAATGGTAGAAAATTCCCCAACTCTTTCAAAGGACATAGATATCCATGTCCAGGAAGTGCCATGCACTCCAATCTGAATAAATCCGAATAAATCTACTCAGAGACACATACTAATCAGAATGTCAAATGCTAGAGATTAAGAGAGAATTCTGAAAGCAGCAAGATAAAAGTAATTCATTACATTCAGGGGATTCCCAATAAGATTAAGTGCAGATTTCTCATCCAAAACCATAGAGGCAAGAAGGCACTGGTATGATATATTTAAGATGCTGCATGAGAAAAACTGCCAGCCAAGAATCTTATATCCAGCACGATTGTCTTTCAAAAATGAGGGTGAGTTTAGAATATTCACAGATAAACAGAAATATTCACAGATAAACAGAAACTGAGAGAGTTTGTAACCAAGAGACCAGCTTTGCAGGAAATACTAAAAGAAGTGGTACAGCCTGAAAAGAAAAGACAGGAGAGAGAGGCTTGGGCAGTAAAAAGAGTAGTGAAAATAAGATATGATAGATAAAACCCAGAGATCAAAATGGGTGAAGAACTGCCTCTACAGTAATAACAGTGAATGCTAATTGAGTAAACTCTCCAGTCAAAAGACACAGATTGGCAGAATAGTTAAATAAATGATCCACCTGTATGATGTCTACAAAAGACTCATTTTAGTCTCAAGGATACAAAAGGTTAAAAGTGAAAGGCTGGAAAAAGATATTTCATGCATATAGTAACCAACCAACCAAACAAACAAACAAATAAGCAAAAACAAAAACAAAAACTACTGGGGTTGCTATACTAATATCACAAAAAAATGGACTTCAAAAGCAAAACTGTTAAAAGAGACAAAGAAGGGGACATTATATATTATTAAAATGGACAAGAAGAACTATTAATCATATATATATATATATATATACACACACACACATACATACATACACATACACACAAATATTTAACCAGGCTGTCCTCAAAATACATGAGGCAAACACTGGCAAAACTGAAAGGAGAAACAGACCTCTCCACAATATTAGTTGGAGACGTCAGTCAATACACCACTCACTTCAATATAGAGAACATTTAGACAGAAGATCAATAAAGAAATAGAGAACTTGAACAATTTTATAAATGAACTAGACCTAACAAACAGATACAGAACAATACATCCCAAAACAGCAGAATACACATTCTTTACAAGTGCTCATGGATCATTTTCCAGAATAGACCACATTTGGGTCAAAAAACTGATCTCAATAAATTAAAAAAGATTGAAATTATAAAAGCACTTTCTCTGATCATAAAGGAATTAACATGCAGAAGACTGGAAAATGCACAAAGGTGTGGAGGTTAAACAACACACTCATAAACAACCAATGGGTCAAAGAAGAAATTGCAAGATAAATCAGTAAGCATAATGAGATGAGTGAAAATGAGAACGTTACATATCAAAACTTTTGGGATGCACCAAAGGCTGTGCTGACAGGAAAATTTATCGCACTAAACACCTACATTAAAAAGGAAGAAAGAGCTAAAATCAAAAACCTAACTACACACCTGATAGAACCAGAAAAAGAACAGCAAACTAATCTCAAAGCAAGCAAAAGGAAATAAATAACAAAGATTAAAGCATAAATAAATAAAATTGAGAACAAAAAAATAGAGAGGATCAACAGAAAAATCAGTTCTTTGAGAAGAACAACAAAATTGACAAATCCTTAGGAAAACTGACAAAGCAAAAAAGAGAGAAGATGCAAATAAATAAAATAATAAATGAGAGCGGGGACATTACTACTGACCCCACAGAAATAAAAGAGATTGTAAGAGGATACTATAAACAACTGCATGTCAACAAACTAGACAATGACGACAAAATGGACAAATTCCTAGAAACACATGAACAAACTACACTGACCTCAGAAGAAATTGAAGACCTCAACAAACTGGTCATGAGTAAAGGATTTGAAACAATCATCAATACCTTCCCTAAAATGAAAACCCCAGGATCAGATGGCTTCACAGGTGAATTTTATTAATAATTCAAGGAAGATTTAATAAGAACCTTGCTAAAACTCTTCCAAAATATTGAACAGGAGAAAATGCTGCCAAACTCATTCTATGAAGCCAACATCCCCTTAATACCAAAGCCAGATAAAGATGCTATGAAAAATAAGAAAATTACAGATCCCTATTTCCCTAATGAATATAGATGCAAAAATTCTCAAAAAATACTTACTAGTAGAATCCAACAGCACATTAAAAGAATTATTCATCACAATCAAGTGGGTTTCATCCCTGGCTTGCAAGCATTGTTCAACTCAAGAAAATCAGTGTAATAAACCATATTAATAAATCAAAGAAAAAAAAACTTGTATGATCATCTTGATTGTAGCAGAAAAGGAATTTGACAAAATATAACATCCATTCTTGATAAAAAGCACACTAATTGATAGGGATAGAAGGAAGCTTTCTCAACATGATAAACGACATATATGAAAAACCCACAGCTAACATTGCACTAAATGGTGAAGGCCTGAAAGCTTTCCTGATGAGATCAGGAAAAGACAAGGATACCCACTGTCAATATTGTGCTAGAGATTCTAGGTAAAACAATTAGGTAAGAAAAAGAAACAAAAGGCATCCAAATTGGAAAGGAAGAAGTAAAAATTTCACTAGTCACACATGATATGATCCTATACCTACAAAGTCCAAAAAGAAATCTACAACAAAGCTACTGGAGTTAATAAATGCATTCAGCAAAGTTGCAGGGTACAAGTTTAATATGCAAAATTCATTAGTGTTTCTATACACTAGTAATGAGTAATCTGAGGAGGAAATCAGGAGAAAAATCCATTTATAATAGCAACTAAAAGAATCAAATATTTAAGAATAAATTTAGCCAAGGAGGTAAAGGACCTGTATTCAGAAAACTACAAAACCTTTCTAAAAGAAATCAAAGGTGACCTAAATAAATGGAACGAAGGTCATTCTGTGTTCATGGAGTGGAAAACTAAATATCATTGAGATGTTAATTGCACCCAAATTGATTTATAGATTCAATGTAATACTGATGAAATTTCTGACAGCCCTTTTTGCAAAAATGGAAAAGCCAATTATCAGATTTATTTGGAAGTGTAATGGGTCCCAAATAGCCAGAAATATATTAAAAAAGAAGTTGGAGGACTCTCAATTCCTGACTTTAAATCATATTACTTAGCTACAGTGGTAAAAAAAAAAAAAAACACACAAAAAAACAGCATAGTACTTGCATAGAGGTAGACATATAGACCAAAGGAACTGAATTGAGAGTTCAGAATTATACCCTCATATCTATAGTCAAGTGATTTTTTAAAGAAAGCTTTCAAATCCACCCAACTGGGTCAGAACGGTCTATTCAACAAATGGTACTGGGAGAACTGGATATCTATATTCAAAAGAAAGAAAGAGGACCGCCCTCTCACACCTTATACAAAAATTAACTCAGAATTGATCAGACCTAAATATAAAAGCTAGATCCATAAAAATCCTAGAAGAAAATGTAGGAAAATAGCTTCAACTTCTCCTGGTAGGTAGCATTTCCTTAAACCTTACACCCAAAGCATGAGCTGCGAAAGAAAAAATATATAAATGGGCCTACTTCAAAATTAAAAAAAAAACTTTTGCAGTTCAAAGAGCTTTGTCAAGAAGGGAAAGGGCATTCTACTAAATGGGAGAAAATATTTGGAAAGCATATATTGGATATGAGTTTGATTTCCATATTATATAGAGAGATCATATAACCCAACAATAAAAAGACAAGCAACCCAATAACAAAATGGGCAAAGATTTAAATAGACATTTTTCCAAAGAGGAAATAAAAATGGCCAAAAAACACATGAAAAGATGTTCAGCATCACTAGGTATTAAGGAAATGCAAATCAAAACTATGAGATATCATTTCATACCTTATAGAATGGCCATTAATTAAAAAACAGAAAATAGCAAGTGATGGAAAGGATGTGGAGAAATAGGAACACTCCTTCCTTGTTGGTGGTAATGTAGGATGGTGCTGCTTCTGTGGAAGAGAATTTGATAGATCCTGAGGAAGGTAAATACAAACCTGCTTTATGTTCTGGCAATTCCACTACCAGGAATATATTCAGAAGAACTGAAAGCTAGGATGCAAAATGACATTTTCATACTGATGTTCATTGCAGCATTATTCACAATTGCCAAAAGATGGAAACAAATGGATAAACAAAATGTGGATATACGTACAATGAAGTACTGTTCAGCTGTTAACATGAAATGAAATTGGGATGCATATGACAACATGGATGAACCTTGAAGATATTATGTTGAGTGAAATAATCCAGATACAGAAGATCAAATGTATGGTCTCACTAATTTGAAATAAATACAATGAGTAAATCCAAGGAGTTGAAAATCTAGATTATAGGTCTCTAGGGGATAGAAAGAGGGTTGAGAAGAGGGAGCTGATAATTTATGTAGACTTTCTTATAAGATTGATTGTAAATCTTAGGAAATGGATAGAGTTGATGGTAGCACATTGTGGTGAGTATAAATATCACTGCTGATTTATAAATGTGAATATGGTAGAAAGGGGTAGTCTAAGTATGTAAACATCAATAGAAAGAAAGCTGTGGAATTGTATAACATGGTGAGCTCAGTGGTGGAAGAGGTTTGTGGATAATAGTACAAATACAAGAATGTTCTTCTATGAGCTGAAACAAATATATGTCACTATTACAATGTATCAAGACAATGGTGATACATTGGAAAATACAAGTAATATAACATACGGACTATAATAAACATTAATATTGTAATACTTTTGCATCAATGTCAATGATGGTACTATATCAATGCTAAGGGTCAACAATAGGAAGGGATGAGGGGGTAAGGGATTTTTCTTTTTGAAGAAATGAAAGTGTTCTATGATTGACTGAGTTAATGACAACACAGTTCTGTGATGAAACTGAAAGCTGCTGAGTGCACGATTTGGATGGATTGTAAAAGGCATGGGACTATATAACAGTGAGCCCTGTGGTGGATGTCGGTTGTGATTAACAGTACAAATATAAGAACATTCTTATATGAATTATAACAAATGTAAAATATTAATACCTGGTGGTTTATGGAAAAATACACTTAATGTAAACTATATACTATAGTTAGTAGTAATATTTGAATGAATTTTTTAACAATTGTGACAAATGTACCACAACAATACAAGGTGTTGTTGGTGGGGTGGTGTATGGGAATCCTGTATGTTATGCATTATTGTTTTGTAAACTCACAACTTCTTTAATTAAAAAAAATTTTTTTTTGCATCATGGTCTTGCCCTAATCAGAAATCTGTTTGGTTTTTTAAATACTATTATTGGCAACTTCCTTACTTTTGGAAGAGTTGCATGTGCTTTAAATAAAAGAACAAAAATCAGAACTGGTCTTACAGTAATGTCAAGTAATTGATAAGTAATAATTTATTAACTCCACTGTTATTAGTCAATTAAAATGATAAATTATTAATATCTTAATTGAGAAATAAAATAGCCACAGTGATAAAATTACAAAAGCATATTTATCTGCAGTAAATCTATAAATAGAGATGTTTATGCATCAAGAACTTCTTTTTTTTAAGGCGGTAATGAGGATTGAACTCAGGACCTTGTACATGAGAAATAGGCGTTCAATCAGAGCTACATCTACTCCTCCAACAAGAACTTTAAACTGTTTATAATGTCAGGTTCAGGAATCTTACTTCCAGGAATCTGTACTGAGCAAAACTTTAGAAATGGGAACAGTAATTTATGCAGAAGATATTATTTATAATATTATTTATAGTAGTGAAAACAGAAACAATATGAATGGTCAAAGACAAATAATATATTACATGATAGTAAAAGGTGTCTCTCTTTGGCTGTTGCTGAGATTCTTTTGGACCTGAGGCAGTTGCTGGGTGAGGAAATTGAACCATATATTGAATTAGCTTTGAGAACCCTAGTAGACTAGAGTTGAGGTAAGATTGGGAAAAGGAGCCCAAAGGAAGAATGAGTTGCAGAGAAGCCAAGAAAAAAAATCATCATAAGGAAAGGAGCTTATCAGAATAGAGCTTGGGAATCAAATGGGAGAAGTGATTCCAAATATAACACAGTGGTTCTTGAAATTGTTTGTCACAGGTACCCTGGCTATAGGCAACTCTTTTGGGGAAATGGTGCTGGATCTTTTCTGACCTGGCTAGGTCAGAAAACATGTAAAACAGCTCATCATGACTAACTTGAATATATGTTTGATAAAAAACTGATGGAATAGTCACATGTATACCTGTTATATTTAATTTAAATTTAGTTAGATATATATCTTAAAATATTATATTAAGTAATACATTACTATAGATAGTTTTCTACTGTCATATTTTATGAGTTGATTTTACTTAAACTCTTCTCTTTAAATTTTGACATCAGTATTTTTGTCATCCTTGCAGCCAATTTTGAGTCATCTATCATAGTTTTCAATAGGAAATTATCTTAAGTTCTCATCCAAGTTGTTTAAGGGTGGTACTTTTTCAATCTGTATATTATACTTTTTCTGTAAATTTTATCCTAACTGCTTAATCTACAGGCAATCATTTGTATAACATTACATTTTTATTTTTTTCAAGAATCTTGTTGATACATAGTCCAGATTTGCACAGGGTGATTAATTTTAAAACAATCATGTTTAAAGTGGTGTGCAACACACACAAGTTTACAATGAGAAAAAAATGACCAAATATCTGTTAAATATCTTTCTTCCCTTTTACCTATATTGTTGCAGAAAGCAGGAAAGTTAAGATAATCCCGAGGAAGAAAAAGAATGGATATTTCTTTCAATTCAAAGTGAATGCAAACTGCTTTTGATAGAGATTGAAAATAAATTTATATGCCTGAACAATAGCTAAACACCAAACACCCAAAGTGCAAGCTGAACTTTTAGTAAAAATACCACATTCAGCACAGCAGTTATTATTGGGACCACCACTGAGTTGAGTTTATGGTAGTTCATCTTCAACTACCATAATTCATGAGAGAGTTTTGGAGAGGCCAAACCTGAGAAATAAATGAGGATACAATGGGTACCACAACTGCTGGATCTTTTTACGATTTTGAGGGTGACTGCCATTCCATCTGAGATATAGTTCTGATTCTGATTTCATGTGTTTTCTGAGAAGGGATACACTCTCAGGTCTTCCACAATGGAAGACAATGGAATAATAACCATTATGGCTGTTATTCTACAGGTCAAGAAATTAATGTGAAGATTCTGATAGGTATGGGTATAACTTGCCTTCCATTTGTCCCACTCTGACAAGGGAAATATGGTGGCATTTTGTGATACCTGGTGTTAAGGTCAGTTCAGAGCCTTCACCCAATAAGCTTTGAGACAATGCCTATTTTCTTTCTTCAATTTACTGATATTCAAATAGTCATAGGTGCTTTTGGAGAAGAAAGACTGGGGAATCTCTACTGTATATACTTGTTTTCTCTTACAGGGTCCTTCTTGATTGACATTTCCAAGGTCTGAGAACTGGCTTAAATCTGGAAAGGAAAAGAATTATGATCTTTCATTTGCAGCATTTGGCAGCCTTCTGTTGCTATGCTCTTGCTTTTATTTTATTTTTATTTGTTTTGTTTATATTGCTCAAATAATATACCTGTTAACTGTGCCTCTTTTTCCCATTCTTAGGGTGCAAAAGTCTATTAGATTTGCAATCAGAGCTCCTTACTGCCATTCTGGCTTTGGTTCCTGCTACAGAACTTCATTCATTTTGCCTCAGATGATTAAGTGTTGACAGCTTTCCACTGACTTTTGGAATACTATCATTTTCATTGACAGTAAGGAATCCTTTCTATAGCAGCCTTCCCTACCATCAATCAGGACCTATAAACAAGAGCTAACACTGATCTTCTCAATAATGCTGGTGCACTCCTCACTGGCACTTTCCTTATTACTATTGGGAAGGGAGTATTCCCTGGGTTTACCAGAGAACATGGTCAATTTATAGATTTTCTGTTCTACTATAATACATCCATTATATTAAGCCCACCTGCAGCCCCTTTGGTGAATAATCCTTTCTTCTTATAGCTGGGACAGCACTTCCTCACATGAGCTAAATTGATACTTGACCTTATTATTGCTGTAGAACAGGGGTTCTTAACCATAGGTCCATGAGCTTGAATCGAAATTCAAAAAAACATCATTCTTGTGGGGACAAGCTGGTGCGGGTATGATATATTTATTAAAGAATACACTATATGCTGTGGACTTAGTAAGGGGTCTGTGGTTTTTGCTTGACTGGCAAAGGGGTCTGTGGAAAAAAAAGGTTAAGAACCACTGATGTAGAAGAGTGTGAACCAATCTTATGAATGGCACATATTTTACAAGCAGAGGAGAATGGGATAATTCTGCAGGCCTGGAGGGTTCAGGGGAATATATGAATTCAAATTGCTAAGCATGTCCCTAGATGTCCCCTTCTATGATCTTGGGTCCTCTTCCATATGTAGGGTCTAAGTATTTTATCAAAATAGTCTTTTCAAGGCATAAATTCAACCTTCTCATAACCAAGTCATGGGCCTAGTTTTTGTCACAGTCTATTTTTATATAGTGAAAGATGAAACAAAAAATCTCTTTAAATATTACCAGAGAAGTGGTGGCAGTTTGATATTATTTATGAATCCCCTAAAAAGAGAAAAATTATGTTTGTAAACTGGTCTGTTCCTCTGGGTGGGATACCTTTGGTTGTATTAAATTCAAAGGTTTTAAATTTACTTGATAAAAGATTAGTACTTTGATTTGACCACACCCATAGGGTGTGACTCGGGGTTGAGTCCCCGTCCCTTTGATGGGCTGATATAAATGGATGCTCACACAAGTAGAGACAGCGCTCCATACCCAAGGAGAAGAGAGGGAAAACTTTGTCGGATTTGATCCTGGAGCCCTGGGGAGAGATTAGCCATTTGCCTGATAGTTTGCATCTGAAGAGAACAGAGCAGCTGTGCAGCTAAAGCCTGGAAATAAATGAGTCCTATGCCAAACTGATATAGGAGGCCCTGAGAGATGAGTCTATGCCAGCCTACAGCTGAGACTGGAAGAATCTGGGCCCATGGAGCCTTAAGAGGAAGAAGGAGGGATAGACCGGCAGAGAATGCCCACCAACTTGCTTCAAGATGTGGCAACAGACTTGGGTGAGAAAGTAGCCTTGAGTTGGACTCTTTAGGGCCTTGCCACTGTAAGTTTTTACCTCAAATAATTATCCTTTATCAATGACAACAGATTTCTGGTACTTTGCACCAGCACCCCTTTGGCTGACTAAAACAGAATTTGGTACTGGTGGTGGGGTACGGTCTGATGCAAATACCAAAAATGCTGGAATGGTTTTATAAGTGGGTAAGGAGTATTTTTTTGGAGGGATTATGAGATGCTTGATAGAGAAGGCCTACGTTTCTTTGCAGAGACTGTTGGTAGGAATATGGACGCTAAAGAGTCTTTTGATGAGGCCTTAGAAGGAAGTGATTAAACTATTATTGGAACTTGGAGGAAAGGTGATCTGTGTTTTAAAGTTGCAGAGAACTTAGCAAGATTGACTCCTGATGTTATATGGAAGGCAGAATTTGAGAATTATGAGCTTGGACATTTAGCCAAGGAGATTTCCAAACTAAATGAGAAAAATGCAACTGGGATTCTCCTTGCAGTTTATAGCAATATTTTAGAGGAAAGAGATAAGCTGATAACTGAATTGTTGGGCTCAAAGAAACCAGAAACTGATTCCAGAAATGCCAAGCTTCTGGTAATCAACCCCCCAGATGATAGTGCCCCATTTGAGGAATTAACTAAACTTGGAACTTTTAGTCAGGATTGAAAATGCAGTTATCCAGGAAAGACTTGTAGAAAGCCTTACTGTCTGATGGCTTGGACCCCTGCTTCCTATATGCTAAACCAACAAATTTTTGTGAGATCTGCATGAGCAAAATCACTGTCAACCTGGACTAAAAGGGACATGGAAGGGAGAGATGGAATGGAAAACAGCTTTAGGAGGAAAACCATGGAAGTCTGAGGTCTGGAATTAAGACATCTCCTTGGCTGGAAAGAGACTTAGACCAAAAGGGGGAAAAGGTAAGGACAAATGAGTTTATATGACTAAGAGACTTCAAAGTGAGTCAGGAGGTCATTCTAGAGGTTATGCTTATGCACATTTCAGCAGGATCTCATTGATTGCCCAAGTAAATATTGCCTTAAATAGCAGGGCTCCTGAGGGCTCTGGAGTCATCCAGACCCTATAGGCAAGGCAGACAGCTCAGGAGTTTGGTGCCCTGCTAGTGGGCCCTACTTTGGAATTTATGTTCCCCAGAGTGACAGAGTTGGACTCAGTTCTGGTTTCCCTACACATGGCTCTTCTGCCCCTTCTATTTGAACCTATAGTTAGTACTATAAGATAGGTGTATGTCCAAGAGATTTAAATCTTTGGGCTGTCCATGTGCCAGCTGGGCCCTGAATCTCGACAGAGTTGCAACACCTACTCTCTAGTTCATTGTACTCACCCAGGACGACTAACAAGGAGATGATGATGGACAACGACCATCCCAAGGAACAGAGAGAGTCTGCAACTGCAAGCAAAATAGTCCCATACATCTGCCCCATGGGATCTTAAGGCCCATCTCAATTAGAGGTGGAGTGGGCATCACCATTCCAAAATCCTCAGGATTGGGGAATGAATGATAGACCAGAGTAGACTTACTGTTATTCTACTATAGATTTACTGTTATTCTAGCAATGGAAGAAATTTTATCAATGATGTGGAGGCAGTGGCCACTGGAGTTTCTGAGGGGAGGGAGAGGGAAAAATAGGTGTAAAATGGGGGCATTTTTGGGACTTTGGAATTGTCCTGTGCACTGTGAAGAGCTGGAGGCTTAAATCCATTGGGGGATTTTGAAAGTTCTTCACCTCAGGGGTGAAGGAAGTGAAGTATTTACATATCACCTCTCAGGAATCATTGGTTTAGTGCCTTATCTGTTTGAAGGGATGGTGTCATTAATTCTCCAGCATTTCTTTCCATTCACACAAGGAGCAAGGAGGCTCTAGTAGCAAGATAAAGACCCCAGTCAAAGAAATTTAAATGCTTGCAGTTGTGGGCTGGAGTGCACTGAAATTATGAGTGAGAAGATTTGAGCAGTATAAGAACAGAATCTCCTTTACACCTTTTGCTCCACAGCCACGTTCAATCCCATTGTATTGACCATTATCTTACCCTTTACCATTAGATTCAGGGTATATCCTCATTGTTTTTATACAACTACTATTGTTAAAAGTTGTTACATCAGATATCCTATGTATTCAAGAAAAGAAGATGCTGAAAAGGCTCTGCTTTTTCATTTTGTGTGGTGAGGGGATGTTTATCAAAAATGGGAATATTAAACATATTTTCATTAGCATAAGATTTTATTCTTGCTATTTTATCATAGATGTTGCTCTTTATTAAGAAAAAATATGAAAATTGTTCTTGTCTTTCAAGATAGATCTAATCATAGTATTCTGTGTAAACCTGCCTATTCATTGACTAAATTCTCTAAAGTATGAGTCCAACCAATCTGGGAGACACAGGCTTATGATATGAGGCTTCTGGAGATAGTCCCTTGATAACTCTCAGTATAAAGGAGAAGAGGACTTACTAGAGGTATTCCAGTGATAAATTGTAAATTGTGCCGTCTATTTGGATTTGGATTAAAACAGAAAGCCACATCAATCCTAAGTGGTAAAAGGAATAGTTGTATGTGATATAATGAATGGGTAAGTAAGTAACTATTAAAAGACTAGATCAACATTCGATCAATGTAGTTACAATGGATTATCAATATAAAATGTTATATTTATAAAGAACAGTATAGAATTTGAAACAGGAATAATGGAAATTGTGTGTGTATTGATAGCAGAGTTATATGTTTTAAGCAAAAGGGATAAAATAAGGCACTATTTTATTGTGTAACTGACCAATTTATCGTTCCTTTTATGATGGCGGTGGATGGTTTTTTTACTGTGAAACACTATATTTTAGTAATGTTGTAGTAGTACCACTAAAAGAGTGATACTTTGGGTAAGTAATCAGTCAGAATGCAAATTGGGAGATCAAATCACTTTACTTAAAACAAAGGGAATTTAAGATAGGGAATGTTAAACAGGTGATGGACATGATGAGAATCCATATAGCAGATGGAAAGACAATTTAGAATTTAGCAGGAGCAGGAAGACTCAGATGCTCTAAGCTGGAAGGGAAGAGGTGGTAGCAGCAGAGTCGAGGGTCAGAATTACCCAGTCGAAATATGATGAGTTTGTCTGGCAGGAACTGGAGGCAAAGAAGAGATGCAGCCATTGCTGGAGTCACTCTTCAGGGCTGAAGCAAACAGCTTAGGGAGAAACAACCTAGCTTCTCCATTTATCCCTCCTCCTAATCCTCCACCATCTAATAGTTCACCATTACCTCCTATTGGATAAACAAGCAGTAAGCCAGTTGACATGTTAGCTGGGAAAGGCTTTCTGAAGAGCAGAGTAGAGGAGGATGAAGGATTAAAAAAATCCCTAAGTCATGTATGACTGAGGGATTCTCTGTGCAGTAACAAATAACAGAAGATATGGATGAGGGGTCAGCTTCACCTCTTTGAAAATTATACAGTTATATCAGAATTTGAAGGACATTGTTCTTGGTGCTATATGAAGACATTGGGTATAAGAGTAGAAATTGACATGGGCTGTTAAGCGTTCATGACCACTGACAAACCCCCAGGACACTAGCAATAAGAAGATCCCCGGAGTATTTTATTTTCATTTTATTTACTTGGACCAATTATCCCTGCCTTGGTGAAGCTGGGTAAACTGAATTCTGCCCACTTCATATTCACTCAGGCCTTCCTTTACAAGAGCATGGGCCATAGTGGGAAATCCCAGATCAGAAATGAAATGCTCTTTTTGTCTGTATCAAGTGAGTAGAAATAGCAAGAGTTAAAAATAAGATTTTATTTCATGGGAATGATAACAATATAGTAAAAGAGAAAATATAATGCAGGAGAGAATTATCTGTCACTCAATGTCAAAAGCAGGATTTATCACCAAATCTAGCATCTTACAAGCACAGTTTTCAACATCATTTTACCGATGGTAAGTTGTGCTTCAGAATGAGAAAGAAATTTAGATACAAAAAATATTTTTATGCACAGTAAATCAAATTATGTTATACACCATAAAATTATTAGACATTTTGGGAAATTGTATTATTGTTGCCAAGAATCTGCTGTTCTTCCCTGTAGAAAGACTGTATTTCCTGACCCTGACACTTCAAACTTGGCCAGGAGGTTTTCTTAGGCTCTTTGACTGTGAGTGGCAGCATGGTGTATCCATCTAAGCAGAGGATTTAAGATCTAATGCGTGGTTCTTCCATTACTCTTTTCTCTCTGCCATGAGATTGTCATGTCACAAATATAATAGAGCTGACCTGTGAAAGGCATTTAATGTGATTGAAAAAGAAATGCTGGTTGTTATAAATTTGGGGGATGTTGGTTATTGCAGCATAACTGAGTGAAACTGACTGATGCAACCTCGTTAGAACATTTATCTACTTCTCTCAGTGGAACAATTTAGGTAACCCCCCTCTATCTAGTTGGCTCCTGTCCATCCTTAAGGTGTTTTTAAAGTGATATTTCTCCAGAGAATCTTTTCTTGACCCCTGTCTCCAGAACAAGCTAGCTTTATGTTTTTTTACTGTAGAAATAGATTTCTTTCTTTGAAAGCAACTATTATTTTGTTTTGTAAATCCTTTTCCACTGGTGTGATTATTTTTTTTAAATATAAGTTCCATAAATACTGGGTCTATATGTCGATTGCCTAGCATTGTGACCCTAGCACTAGCAGGCAAACAATAAAAAAATTCTTGAATAAATAAATGCAATAAATCTATGGTATTTCATCTTGCATTTTATCTCAAATCCTGTTAGATACCTTAGCTCATTTCAATGAACATTTCTTTACCCCTGACAAAGTTTTCCAGGCAGTCATTTCATCATAATCATTTACTCATTCAGTAAGTCTCCTATACTTCTATTTTTAGATTCTCCCATGTTACATATGCATGTATTTTAAGCAAGAGTGCACTATCTTAAAATAATTAAAGGTATATGATACAATCATCTATCTTTTCTATAATATAGCAATAATATCATCTATCTCATCTTTTATGCATCTTTTCATATACTTTTAGTTTTGCATATTAG
The DNA here is from genome assembly GCA_026826555.1 of Tolypeutes matacus. Lineage (NCBI taxonomy): Eukaryota > Metazoa > Chordata > Mammalia > Cingulata > Chlamyphoridae > Tolypeutes > Tolypeutes matacus. The sequence continues at coordinate 39,698,788 of JAKSZT010000049.1, forward strand.
TTCCTCATATTATCTTTTCTCAAATATTTTTAAATACAGCATTATTTTTATCCAAATTAAGCATCTTGCAAAATATAAATATTTTTATATTTGCTCTTGAGATTATGAACAATTCCAAAATCATTATTTTTCAAAATGCAAGTTTCTGCTAGGTTAACTGCTATAGTGTTAATGAATGTTGTGGAATGTGTGATTTCTACTAATCCATTTCAGCTGGACTAAAGGATCACAGCAATGCACTTCATTCAAATTAGAGAGTGTCAAGTGCCTTGAGACTTTTAAATTTATCTCATGCTAATCTTATGACATTTTACCTTCACTGTTGCTTCAAGTTTTCATTTCTTAGGGATGATCTATACTACAGATAGAAAGTTTATATGCAGAATAATTAGTAGTTTGAGTTAAAGAGAAGCTCTTTGATAAGTTGAATGACATTAAAATGAAATTAAAATAGCTTATGCCTTTATATGCTTCAGCTGTTTGTATAAAGAACATATTTTTGAATTTGTATTATGTAGAGGAAATTTCAGTGATTTTATTTTCTCTCTCATCTTAAGCAGAAAGAGAGAGAAACAGAGTCATGGATGAGAGAGGGTAAGAGAGAATGAGAAAGATGCCATGAACTCCTTAGTTTTAGGTAGCAGTCAATTAATTAAAACCTCAATACTATTTTTTGACAAAAGCAGTTTTCTTAATACTCCACTTTTCACTAACTATCTACACAAATGATGAACATTAATGATATATCACAATGCAATTGACAATATAGAGAATGAAAAAGCAGAAAGAAATGGAAAATACATATTTATAAGGGGTAGGAAATGACATTAATTAAAATTAAATTGAGATTTACTGTTTTTATAATGCCAATACTTCCATTTCCAAAGATATTTTTAAAATGTATTTTTTAAAATATAAAATCTACTGTATTTCTATATATCAGAAATGAACAATTGGGATTCAAAATTATAAAACACAATGCCATCTACAATAGCACCAAAATGTTTATACTTTGGTGTAAATCTGACAAAAATATGTGCAGAATCTATGCTGAAAACTGCAAGTTTCTGATGAAAGAAATCAATGAATATTCAAACATAAAGATATTTAGTATTCAGATGTTGAAAGACTCAATGTTGTTAACATAACAATACTAATTAATCTGATCTATAGAGTGAATGAAATCCCAATCAAATTCTCAGCAAGCTATATTCATAAATAAGCTGCTTGTTCTTTCCATGAAACAGATTCAGTCATTCATTATTAGTCCTTTTGCAGTTTTCGTAAAATCAAAAGGTAAAGAAATAACGTCAATGCTGTTAGATGAAAGACCCTTGATCTGTGGTCACTGACAACATGTCTCCTGGTCCCTGAATTAAATAAATTCTAAGTGAGCAGAGGATATTCTTGCTTGAGTTCCATTGACATAATTATGGATTCTGTTGTTATGAGCTTATTTCCTTCCTTCTGGATAATCTATTGGACTATTTTACAATCATTTATAGATTATATATACTATTTTACAATCATTTGAAAGAAATTGGAAGAAATAAAATGAAAGGTAAGAAAAAAAAAAACCCACAGAATAACTCCAAAGTTAGTGTTAAAAGGAAATTTAAATTAAGTATATTGTGAGGGTTATGAAAAGAAAATAGAAAATCAGGTCATCATTATACAGTTTTATCTTATACAAATAAATTCAATTTCCTAAGGGAAGGGAAGTTGGTAAAGGATATGAGTTTGTAGTCATCAAATATGGCATATAAGCATTTGCAGTGAGTTATTTGTCAGAAAAGGCAATACTGAAAGTTTTTGCATAAATGACATTGCCATTTAAGAGAAATTCGTATGTTCTGAAAGTTAAAACAATTTGCATTAATATTCTCTGCTGTTTGTAAATGAGAAGAGAAAAATACAGAACTCACTTCTACTCTATTTTATGACTATTAATATATATATGTACATTATTAACTTAATAACAAAAATAATCTCCTTTAGGAAATATATTTTTCTTTAACTTTACACTTCTAAACATGGAAAATACAAAGGGCTCATGTCATCACCAAGAAAATGGCTCATAAATTAACAAAGAAATATTGATTTTTTATTAAATAAGGTATTGAAAGAATAGTGGGGAGAATTATAAGACATACTCAAGTGACAAGAAATTTAAATTAATTTCTTGATTACTCAGCAACCTTTTAATTTGAAGCCCCCTGTCTTTCTAATACCAGAAAACACGTTAGTTCAATTCCAGGTAAATTCAGTATTATCTGTTTAAAATCAGTCTATTCAGAATTTCTCAATTCTCTCCACACTCTACCCCTACTAGCTACACCCTGGTACATCCTTCTAGAGTCAGAATGGTGGGAATTAGGATGGTTGGAACAGCATCTGGTTTTTGGTCTGTCCTTGTCTGTCCATGTTTGCATACCTGTTCTTTGACGCATTGTGATGGTTAGGTTTGTGTGTCAACTTGGCTAGGTAATGTTGCCCAGTTGTTTGGTCAAGCAAGCACTGGCCAAATTGTACTGTGAGGACATTTCAGAGCTTGCCTTCAGCAATGAGAGAGGTCTCAGAAGTGATTTCAGCAGTCAGAAGAGAGAAATCTCTTCTATATTTCAGACAGCCAGTTTCTCCTGAGAACTCATCAAGGACCTTTATTGGAGTTCCTGGCTTGCAGCCTGCCCTACAGAATTTGGACTCGTTAACCCCACAGTCATATGAGACAATTTTATAAAATCTCATAATATTTACAGATATCTCCTGTTAGTTCTGTTTCCCTAGATAACTCTGACTCATACACCCATTTTGTCCTCAGACATGAGCAAATTCAAAAGCTGGTGTCTACTGGGAAACACATATTCAAGTTCTGCTTGCATAATCCACAAACATCCAGTGCTTCATCTCTTTGATCCAAATGAAAGACCACTTCAGGTCTATTAGTAATCTCTCAGTTATCCTCCATGCCCTTCTCAGAGACATGAGGAAATTTTGAGAATTATCCCTTCCCTCCAAGCAGTCACATATTACCCAAAAGGGCTGCCTTGGTTCTCCTTTTCTTCCCAACACCTCATATATGCCCCTCTACTCTTCAGCTACCATGCCTTGGTAGCTGCTTTGAGAGTTTCTAACCAAGATGTTTTCATTAACATCTTAAATTATATTTTTAAAAATGGTCTTTTGAAGTACAGCCAAAGTTTACTATTTTAGATTATGCAACTTTCCCAATATTTTAATTCTTTGCATATTTATTTTCTCTATATTGAGAAGAGAAATCCAGAAAAATGCTTCATCTGTAAAATCCTCTTCTGCTGTTACCCCTTCCCTTTTTTTCTTTCTACTTCACACATGCTGACCTCAATCAAAGCAACCTCCAGAATGCATCTAAGGCTTCAGAGATATTTAAATAACATCTAGCTGCCATGGCCACAGCAGTAGTCTTAGATGATACTGTGGAAAAGAAACAATCTTTTTAGAGTTCAGAGTTAGGAGCATCACCAAAAGCACACATCAGAACTCAACTATCACCATTAATTAAATCATATTATCTTTTTTTTCTCAATGGAAATTCTTTAATAATATAGTCCAGTCTCTTAGATAGAACCATAGGACTGTAGATGAAAATTATTTATTTCGAAATAAAACCACAAAACATGGGCGGGCAGATATACCAGAAGAACTAGAACTAGATTACCATAAACTTTGTGCCACTGTTTGCTTTGTAACTTTGGACCTGAAAATACTTTGAAAATCCTACAAAATGCACTCTTCTGAAAGAGAATGAAACAAAATATTTTATGTTTATCCTAGGCTTTGAGAAAATAGATTATTAGAAGTTATTATTTAATTTCTGGAGGCTGGAGATGGATAATATCCAAAAGAATGGGGGGTGGTGTGGTAGGATAACTCTAAATCCCCAAATTTTGACATTAAAATTACAAAACTTCAAAAGAGACAAAGAGGGAAAGGATCTCCATAATAATTGTGGTGTCATGTGGAGCAATTTGAAAAAGATATATATTCAAATAGGACATGAGTGATGTATATACAACTAAGGACAAATATGGGAAAGATAGCCTGAATTTATAACAGGGTTGTCATTGAAGGCAAAAGTAAAGAATGTGCTATGCCCAGTAAAAATATATAAGCATACTCTTTAATTCAACTATGTGCAACAAGAATGGCAGGTTACCATAATATTAGTACAAGCCAGGGGTTTGCAAACTTTTTTATAATGGGCCAGAGAGTAAATATTTTAGGCTTTGTGAGCCAGATGGTCTCTGTCTCAACAACTGAAGTTTATTGTAGTGCAAAAGCAGCCATGGTGAATACGTAAATTAATGGGTATGGCTGTGATCCTATAGAACTTTTTTTTACAAAGTGTCCATGGGCTGCATTAGGCCCATGGGCTATAGTTTGCTCACGCCTGAACCGTGTAGTGGGAGCATGAAGCATTAAACAGATAAATCCCAGATCTCTGCCTGGCTTTATTCTATATCATGAAGCAGCTATATCTTGTCAGAAGATTCTATGATAAGGGAAAGAAAAATATTTTCAAGTAATGTACTTGGAGTAATAGAAGAGTTTTTGAGGCTGTACTCAGTTTATGATGGTTCTAAATGTGGATAGTAATAATGGTTTTAAAAGAGTCTTTAACTGAGTAATTATTATTGTATTCATTTGCTTTTTCTTGTCTCAAATTAATAATAAATATCATCTCATTACATATTTAAAACACTTTATATATATTTTTCTGTGCTGGGGGATCTATAATGTGGATTTCAAATTCAGAATCCTTTAATGTAGTTTTGTTCCATACTCTGCTTTTAGTATTGTGTCCCATCTTCTCAATTTATTGTCATCATATATTTTTATACAATAGTCAAGAGCAGTAAGGCATAGTCTATGATTGAAATTCTTTATAACAATGAATCCAAAAAGAAAAATAAGAATGGGGCATTAAATGTAATTTTTAATGGAGAAATAAAAGAAAAATAAATATCTGGTTCAGTCTTTATATTAATACTATGGACTATAATGGAATATAGTGTATTTCTATTTGTATGATAAGTGTAACACACTAAAATATACAGCATACCTATTTTAGATAACAAGTTTTGAAAATTATGAAGAATTTGGCCATATCATTTTTAGCTTTCCTTAAGAAAAATAAAAACAATTATAACACAAAATTTTCAAATTTCAAAAGGCTGCTTAGCAGTAAAAAAAAGGTATTCAAATTTAAGTTTCTTCTTTTTTTAAAAATCTATTATTTCAGATCACCCATATATATCTAAACTGTTAATAACAATTAATAATGGAAATTAAGGGTAATCTGGTTATAATTAAGGGTCATGTTGGATGATCATCAAAGGCCTTTCAAAATTATATATCTTTAAGGCCAATTACTTAATTTCAGTAGGTAATCCCACAGGATATTTATGCATTTTGCTTTTTTTCCAGTTCAAAATCCCAGAATTGAAATAAATTCTCTAATGACATCCCTTAAGTAATTTATACAAAATTTTCTTTATGTTTCTTTTAATTCTTTTCCTCATGCTCTTTTTATTCAACAGTATTCACCAGAGATTATGGTCCATTGCAATGTTCTAGAGATAACTAATATACTACATTTTAGTCCTGAATTTATTTAGACAGTGCATTGAAAATTCAAGCCAAAAGCCTGAAGCAATTCTATTAGATTTTGGACACTTAAAATATATCTTTAGAGAGAGTAGGGCAGAAAGTTTCAAATGGAGTTTTCAGTAGTTCAGTTATAATTCATTTATAGATGTGTGGATTTTCAGATATTTGCAATGTGTAATCAATGTTATAAATTTGCTTATACCAAAAATGTCCATTATAGGTTAATGAAAGCCTGGATATTAAAGTACAGTTCTTAAATGAAACGTTTTATTCATCTATTTGGCATTCTGTCTGTATATTCAGATATTGGTAAGTGTTTAATCCTCCAATTCTCATGAGCTGTAAATTTTCTGAGGTAGAAATTAGCATTTTACTTATAATTGTGTTTGGTCAAGTTATTACAAATTCTTTGACATGGTCTGTAAATTTCCATTTCAAATACATAATAACAGAAAAAAGGATTTGGAAAATATCAAACTGGTGTTTACTGATTATGAGATTTAAAAAAATCTGCTCAGCAGAACTTGAAATTTTTCTAGAATGATCACTTTTCTAAAGAAATATATTAAAGGTTTCAGGATAATTTAAATTTCATACCTTTGTAAGAAAGTCTCAAGAAACACTAAAACAGGTGAAATTATTGATTCTTCATAGATGCTATAACATATAATAGGTAATTTTAAATATATATGCCCACAGGAAATCTACACATGCATAGTAAAATAACAGCAAGAATAGACAACAAACTTTGTTCCCAAGCTATAAATCTTTTAGAACTGTGAATTTTTAAAAAACAGAATTAAAATTGAAAATGTGATTTCTGCCCTTAGCTATTTCTCTTCCATAAAATCTGAAAGTGAAACTCATATACATTTTATGGGTCAAAAAAGGAGCCATTGTTGACAGATTAGCAAATAGAATGACAAAAGGGAGGGACAAAATATTATGAGAAAAGCAAAATATTTGAGCATGTTTTTCCCCCCACGTCTATGATTTTGGAAACTTGTTTTCATCAGACAAGATGAATGTAGACCTTTAGAAAAAGCAACAATGAAATAAGCAAACTTCAAGTTCAGGGACTTTCACTATAGTTATTTTAGTTTGATGAAAATAACGTGTTACTATTCAAGGACCTGTTATATTTTTAAACTTTCTATTTGGAAATAATTTTAAACTTACAGAAAATTTGCAAAAATAAAATTAATACAAAGAACATCCACATATTATTTATCTTGAATCACCTATTGCTAATATTTTACCTCATTTACTTTATCATTCTCTCTCTCTCTGGCGTGCTATGTGTGTGTGTGTGTGTGTGTTGTGTGTGTGCGCGTGCGCGCGCGCGCATGCGCGCGCATGTTTATGTAATATTTTTCTTGAACCATTTGAGGTGAAGTTATAGGCATCCTGGCTTCATACTCTTAAACTAAACATCTCTGCGTGTATTTCCTAAAAAAAGGGGATGTTCTCTTACATAACGATGCTACAATGATCAAGCTCAGTAAATTTTATACTAATACAATATTTCAATCTAATTCCTTATTCATATTCCAGTTTTACCAGCTGACCCAATTATGTCCTTTATAGTAGTTTTTCTCCCTTCCAGAATAAAATCCAGTCTAAGCTCAGGAATTATATTTAGCTGTTATGTTTATTTAAATTTCTTTCATCTGGAACATTTCCACAGCCTTTCTATGTCTTTTATGACCCTGTCTTTTTTGAAGAATACAGTTCCCACCCCTCAATTTTATTTTATTTTATTTATTTATTTTTTTAAAGATTTTATTTATTTATTCATTTATCCCCCCCTTGCTGCTTGTGCTCGCTGGGTCAGCTAACCACGACGTACGGCTGGGCTTGCCTTCACCAGGAGGCCCCGGGAACCGAACCCCGGGCCTCCCATATGGTAAACGGGAGCCCTACTGATTGAGCCACAGCCGCTTTCCCCTCAATTTTATTTAATAGAAACTCCTCATATGGGGTTTATCAGGTTTTTACTTGTGATTAGATTCAAGTTTTTCATTCTTAGCTGGAATATTGCACAAATAATGCTGCACTCTTCTCATGGCATTATGTATGGAGACGTGATCTTTATTAGAAAAATTAGTTTTGATCACTGGATCAAGTATTGCCTTCACTGTATACTACTCTTTTCTTCTTTGCATTAATATACAGTCAGTGGGGAGAAATTTAAAGACCATGAAAATGTTCTGCTTATCTCAAAACTTTCCCCCAGATCTAGCATTCATTGATGATCCCTGATATGAAGATGGTAAAATAATGATTTTTCCCACTATACCTGTACCTAGACATTTGCCAGGAACCTTCAACATTCTACTTAAGCCAAAACCTACTTTCTCTCCTATTTAGGCATGCATGTGTGTGGGCATGTATGTATGTATTTATTCATTTATCTAGTTATGATGAACATGAACTCATGACATTCTATTTTTTCAATGGCTTACAATTCATCCCTGGACTGAACTATTATAATTGCTCCAGATTTGACCAGGAGGAGCCCTTTTTAGCTGGCTACTGTGTCCATGTGTAATGGTCCCCTGCCCCCATCTTTTTTTTTTTTTTTTTTTAGCACTACCCTAGTTTCTGGCATAGTGAGATTCTCCAGGCACAGTTTATAACTTCCTTACCTTAGCCCTGAAATCAATCAATTTCTGAGGAGCCCTGATTGAAAGATCTACTCTAGAGATCAGTTTGGTGGAGCAGATTGACTCTCAAGCCATGGTTAACTTTTGCTGTCTCACTGCTCAAAATAAAGCAAGAGCTCTTAGTAGAAAAAGGAATTATTAATTCAACATTTATTTACTATGTACCAGGCAGTGCTGCTGAAATTTTATAAATTAATTCAAATATGTCACATTAGCCTACAAACTAAATGTTGCTATCACCATTTTCCAATTATCAAAATGAGACCCTCTACTGTTAAATCACTTGCTCAAAATCATTCAGAAAATAATCATATAAGCCAGTTTTGAACTTAATTTTGTCAGAAAATCCTGTCCTTATTCTAGTATACCAAATTCCATACTAGAATTTGATGGTTTCACAGTGCATTAATTGAGGCATAGTATAATCTAAAAGCAAAATTTAACTTGGATAAGGTTTATAAGTTGCCCAGGACTTATATTACAAGTTAGGCGTTTTCTGGCATAGTCTGTGGGGTTGTTTTATAAGCACATTCAGTAGAGGTGCAGTTGTAATAGAAGAGTTTTATATTTCTTATTTAAACAAGTATGTAGCATTAAAAATAAGTTTTCCAGTTATTATTGGCAGAGAGAAAGGATGAAGTGATGTCTGAAAATTTCACTCCAGAAGACATTTAGGGAAAATTCCTCCAGATACTCACTGTACCTTAAACACAGCTTGTACAAAGTGCACTGGCAACTTCTGCATGTCTTTTCAGTCTTATGGTTATCTGTCTCTTATTATGGGTTTATAAATGATGACTCTTCTTGCTCCTACAATCTCTCTTCTACACCAATCTTTTGCCCAAAGGCAGAGAAATTCTTTTTTTTTTTTTTTTTTCCTAGTGTAGATTTGATCATACAACTCCTTTTCTAAAACTGTTCTATGAGATTAAGGAGCTGAGCTAACAGAGTAGTTCTGGAAACCCTTTCACCCAGCTTCAACTAGCTAAGTTCTGTTTTATCTGAAGCATATATTGGAGTTACAGGTAAGAGTGTATGATGAAGTAAACCCTGGGCAAGAAAATCATGTTTTTGTTGTACCATTTATTAATATGAGATAACTGATGCCACTGCAGTGGGATTTATTTTCTTGGATATAAAATGGGTACCCTAAAACTGACCCTGCCAACATTACAGAGCTTTAGTTATGATGAAATGAAATAATTTACAAGAAAATTTCAGAAAAGTTTAATTTCTGTGGAGAGGCAAAGCATTGTCTTTATTATGGTGGAAATACCATTATTAATATTTAGAGATGGAGAAAGAGCCTCATCAAGTTAATGCACTTAAGAGTCACTGTAGAACATATACAAGTATGGTGTCCAGAGATGAATTCACTACTAGAGAAATTCTTTATGTACCTCCTTAAAGGTTGCCTAATATTATATTGCAAAAAATAAGTTGATAAATAAATTATTAGGAAATAACATTTTATTATTGTGCCAGATTATTGCCTCATATACCAGCTATTGGCAATGAATACCAGACACATGTTTCACACACACATTCTGTTTATGAAGGGTCTCCCTGCAACATTTAATGATGATGAATTGCTCCCAACTGGGCAAAAAAATAGTGATTGTGGACAATTTGATGGATAGAGTCTTTAATGATCTGTTGATCTACTGGCAGCTATTGCAAAAATTGCCCTTAACACACTAAAAAGAAATTCACCTTTGTCACCACAGCAAAAACATGGCTTAAAAGGAAGACACTAACATAGGAAAGGCTTGAGAAACAAGCAGCCTATATATCTGGTAAAGCAGTTAGATGTTGAGGTGTCAAGCTGAAACTTAGGATATAATAGGGCTGGGCAGGGCAGTGTTGTGGGTTAAGGCTAAATGTTTAGCAGGGTAACAACTATTGAAGTCTAGGTGCTATGGTTGATTTGCAGCGCAATCAAATTAGAGTAGACTACTGCTCCTTTAGACAGTGAAGATGTGCAATTCAGACAAGGCCAGGTAGCTCTAGAATTGGAAAAGTGGAAAGAGAAGAATTGGGGATGTAAGCAGAAGTTCTGGCAATAGTCTGTCAATACTTCTGGAACAAAAAAGTTAGGTCAAAAATTAAGTGATAGATCAGAATCCAGCAGGGATTTTGTGCAGTAGCACAAATTGTTTATACCAAGTTTGGAATTTGATATTGAAATAAACATCTTCTGTATCAGCTATTTTTAAAAATCACTGATTCACAGATAACATTTTGTCTAAAAATATGGGCAGTTTTATACTCATAGGCTCATCTAAAAATCAAGATTTGAGGGAAAGATGAAGAAAATGAGACATTGCTATATTGAACAAGGAAAGAAAAATCCTGGGTTTTCTCCTATGGTCAACAGAGCAAGGTTTTTTTTTTTTTTTTTGCATTTTAGTCACTATTGATATAAACAAACTAGGCAACTCTGATATTAATGGAAGTTCAATATCTGTAGTAACTGCTTGTGATATTTTGAAGAAAAGATGCTGAAGTCATATATTATATAAAAATTAATTCTAGTTCTTTATCCATGTCGGTTTACATGGTGGATGTGTTGGGCTCATTCTTTACTTGAATTCAACTTTATTTGAAATCAACCCAAAATTCTAAATTAAAAAAATATATATATAGTTGAAAGAGTCTATTAACCTACATATTATAGAGAACACAATTTTTTCCTTCAGAGCTCTTGAGTTTCAACTGATTTCCTGTCCAAGTTGTTTAAAAGACTCAGAACTTGCTTTTCCCTCTTGAGGATGCCTATACGTTCACTTGCGGGGCACAGTTCTGATCTCCCTCAATAATAAAGAGATAGAAGGAAGGATACATCTTGATATAGAAGGAAAGATACATCTTTATCAGGTACATAATTCCTTAAAATATTCTTATTATAAGGTTCAGTCCATGGACTTTATGTGTGATGTCTAAAGCATGTTTATTTTCAGAATTTAACCACAATATTACCTGTGACAATTTCTAATAGCCTGTGTGAAGAAACCTCTAGTTGGGAACAATAGTTTAGGAAAGGTACATGTAGAATTTGAAATCAAGGTATGAAAACACCATTTGGAGTGCTAGTGAAAATGTAAATTACAAGTTTGGGCCCCACAGATTGATTCTGTAGATAATGTTGGAAATCAGAATTCCAATAAGCACCATTAGCGATTCCAGTGCAAGTGATGGTTGACTAATAGAGTCACTAAATTTAATACCCATAGAAAATTAAAGTATCAGTATTATTCTTTAGTTGCTTAACTTCATATTGAAATTATTTTACTTAAATATTTTAATATATAACATTTCACATGTTAATTAATGTTTATTAAATATCCCTGACACTGTGCTTTTTAAAAGAGGAAAAAGACCCAAAACACATAGTTCTTTTCTACAAAGCAAAGTTTATCAAAGTTAATTCTATAGGCTATCTGCATATGAATTTTGTTAGGTGTTTTTATAAAAAAAATATTTCGGGGTACCATCCTGAACCAATCAATATGATTCTCTGATGAAGGGTTCCAAATATATGCATTTTTCAGAACCTCTGAAAGTAAATGTAATGCACACTAAGTTTGAGAATCACCTGCTCTCATAAATCATGTGACAGTAGCATGATGAATACATTATTTTAAGAGGGAAAGTTTAGAATCATGAAGGACTAAATGCAGTTTTTTCACATTAATTCAGAAAAATGAACTGATAATTTTTAAGATGTGCAGTTGCCAATACAATTGAATATCAAATGTGGATTGGATATGGTAGGGGAAAATGGTGTTAATTGAGAGAGAAGAATCTATTGATGATCACTCTTAGGTTTCTGGTCACACCTTAACTGAAGCAGCCTTGCCAAAAGGTCCTACTTACAATGGGACCACACACAGAGGAATGGATTACCTTTAGGATTAAGTTTTTCTGGAGTATATACAGCTTCAAACCACTACACCAGGGGACAGACCCTATTTGTTAGTCAGGGTTCTCTAGGGGTATAGAACCAACAGAATATATCAATAAATGTGATGATATTTTATGAGATTTCTCATATGACTTTAGGAATGGACAAGTCCAAATTCCATAAGGCAGGCTGCAAGCTGGGAACTCTGATGAAGGTTTTCAAAGAATTCTCAAGAAGCCAGATGGCTGAAGTAGAGACGGAAATTCTCTCTTCTAACTGCTGACATTGTCACTTCCTTTAAGGCCTTCAACTGATTGGATGAGATGTCTCCCATTGCTGAAGACCATTTCCTCAGTTGGTTGTAGATGTAATCAGCCATATATACAACCAACCTACTAATGAATTTAATCCATGCAATAATCTCAGAGTAACAATTAAGCCAATGCTTGCTTGAACAAACAACTGGGCACCATTACCTTGTCAAGATGACACATGAGCCTAACTATCACAGTCCACCACTTGGCAGCCAAACACATCACATCATCTTAAATGATATGTAATTTCTAAATAAAATTAATGACAGATATATTTTTCACTGAAAAATACTCAACTGTCCTGCATATAACTGGAAACATATCAATTCTCTCCAGAATAGGGTACAAGTCTTTGGGTAATATTCACTCTTAAACCTGATATTGAATAACTTAAATATTATGACATGGAACTAACACAACTTATGTCATGTGATAAGGGAATAAGATAGGGAAGAAACCAAAGATATTTTTGTTATGTACATATACAAACATACTCATAACAAAACAAGAAAGAAATATTCATAACCATTAAATTGCTCATTTCTGTAACTGGTCATAGTTCATATTTATCACTACCTTCTTCCACTATCCACTCTAAGTTACCTTTACCCTCAGCAAGCATATCAGGTGCCTGTGGTTCTTTGCCTGGTGGAGTGACCCAAAAATTCATTCTTGAATTTTCTGGGCCACTGGTAGTCCTGCCCGATTGGGCTGTTAACAGTTTTTCCATTGACTTTAACCACAGCCATATACCATGCATGGCAGTACTAAGAGGTGTTCTAGGGAGACTCCGGTATTCCAGGCAAACTATTCTTTACCTCCATTATGTAGTTGAAGTCCTAGTTCCCCCTGACTATCAGAATCAGTCACTCCAGCCAGTACAGTAATTCCTTTCTTTGCCTATTGATTCAGAGACATGTGGAGCCCAAAGTGGCCAGGTGGCAGTCTTAACTTCCAGTTCAATGGAATCTTTGTGTCTCCTAGTGGAAGTATTCCTCCTTTTGGAACTAAGACCTGTAGATCAGCAGAGCTTATGGTTGCAAGGAAAGGAAGTAAAAATTTTCCTAGTGGATTAGTAGGGGAATAGCGAGTGGTACCATTCCTATTTCCACCTCTTGATTTCTGGACCTGTGAATCCTGGCTAAGGGAAAAACAGCACCATAGACTGGATGCATACACAGCCTCCTAGAGAACATTGCCTCACGCCTCACGTTATTGCCACCTAGGTGGTGCCATAATTGAATATGCAAAGGGCCATTCCACTGTGCTATCAATCCAGCTGTTTTGGGATTATGGGTGACATGGTAAGACCAGTGAATTACAAGAACAAATGCCCATTCTGGCACATCATTTGCTGTGAGGTGAGTTCCTTGATCAGAAGCAATGCTATGAGGAATATATGATTGTGGATAAGTCATTCTGTAAGTTCATGGAGGATAATTTTGGCAGAAACATTGCGTGTGGGGAAGGCAAACCTTGTATCTATTCCACTTAGAACATGATGGAAGTGGTCTGTTGTAATCAACTTGCCACTAGGTAGCAGGCTGAGAACCTCGGGGAATGGTGCCATATCAGGGACTGGGTATGGGTGTCTGCTAGTGGGAGATTGGGCATTCAGCAATGTTGGTAGCCTGGTTGGCCTTGGTGAGGGGAAGTCCATGTTGCTGAGCCCATGCATAACCTCCATCCCTACCACCATGGCCACTTTGTTCAAGAGCCCATTAGACAATGCCAGGAGTAGCTGGGGAAAAGGCTGACTGGTATCTACAGAACAGGTCCTCTTATCCACTTGATTATTAAAATTTTCATCTTCGGTAGTCACACTCTGATGAGCATTTATGTGGAACTCAAATATCTTCATGTTTTCTGCCCACTGAGAATGGCCTTTCCATATCCTCTTCTTTAGACCTCTTTTTCACCAGTTTTCCAATCCTGTTCCTTTCAAGTCCCTGACCATCCAGCAAACCCATTGGTGAAATCCCATTAATCAGTATACAAGAGTATACAAGAGCACCTCTGGCCATTTCTCCTTCCAAGAAAAATGAACATGATGCAGAACCATCTGTCAACTAGGGCTGAGTTTTCTCTTCCTCAGTCAAATGATTGAACTCTCCAGGAGGATATGACTTTGGGCTGGCAGGAACGGGGCATGGGCATTTGGGTCACTTCCCCATATAATTTGTCCCTTTAGGACTCGCTAGAGCCCAATCTCATGTATACTTTTCTGTTTTATGACGGAATGCTGCTGTGCTTGCCCAACATTATGGTTTCGAGGGTCAGAAAACACCAATGTTGTGATAGACAACTCAGTTCTCATGGTAACTTTGTGACCCATGGTTAAACATTTAGTCTCTACTAAGGTCCAGTAGCAGGCCAAAAGCTGTTTCTCAAAAGGAGAGTAGTTATTTGCAGAGCATGGCAAGGCTTTGCTCCAAAGTCCTAAGGGTCTGCATTGCACTTCTCCTATAAAGGCCTGCCAAAGGCTGCAGACAACATCCGTATTTGCCACTGATACTTTCAGCACCATTGTATGTGCTGGATCTTATGGCCCAAGTGGAAGAGCAGTTTGCACTGCAGCCTAGATGTGTCAGAGAGCCTCCTTTTGTTCTGGTCCCCACTCAAAACTAGCTGCTTTTCTGGTCACTCAGTGTGGCAGTTTGATATTATTTTTGAGTTCCAAAAAGAGATATTGATTATGTTTATAAACTGGTCTGTTCCTCTGGGCATGTTATTCTTTGATTGATTTAAATTCAAAGGCTTTACATTTACTTGATTAAATCAAGATCAGGGCTTGATTCAGCCAAGTTATTAGGGTGTGCAGGGTTGAGTTCTAGCCCCCTTGGTAGGCTATATAAACAGACACTCAATCAAGAACACAGTAGTAGATACACAAAAAAGATACACAGAGGAAGAGAGACAGTTCCATAGACATGGCAGAGAGATGAGCCATGCTCCTGATAGTTTACAGCTGGCCTTGTGAAGAGAACAGAGCAGCTGAGCCCTGGGAAGAGAAATGGCCCTCCAGCCTACAGCTGAGATCAGAAGGAGCTGGGACCACTGAGCCTTAAGAGGGAAGAGGAAGGCTGAACCCTCACAGATGTCACCCGCCATCTTGCTTCAACACGTGGCAACAGAGTTTGGTAAGGATGTAACCTTTAGTTGGACACCTTAGGGCTTTGTAACTAAGATTTTACCCCAAATAAATACCCTTTTAAAAACCAACAGATTTCTGGTGCTTTGCATCAGCACCCCTTTGGCTGACTAATACGCTCAGTAAATGAGCTGGTGTAGCACACCCAAATGGGGAATTTGTTGTCTCCAAAATCCAAAGATCTCTTTTGGTCATAGGAGAAGCCAGATGCAACAGCTTATCCTTCACTTTATTTGGGCTATCTCAACATACGCTATATACAACTGGACACTTAGAAATTTCACTGAGGTGGAAGGCCCCTGAATTTTTGTTGGATTTATCTCCCTATGACAAACACATGACACCAGGCAGTCTGTGAAGAAGCTACTTATTGTTCACCAGGTCCAATCAATATGACATCAATATAATGGACCAGCATTATGTCTTGTGGGAGAGAGAGACAATCAAGGTCCTTGTGGACAATATTATAACATAGAGCTGGAGAGTTGATATACTCTTGAGGTAGGGCAGTGAAGGTATATTGCTGGCTTTTCCAGCTGATAGCAAACTCTTCCTGGTGGTCCTTACTAAAAACAATTAAGAAAAAAGCATTTGCCAGATCACTAGCTGGATACCAGGTACCAGAGGATATTTTGGTTTGCTCAAGCAATGATACCACATCTGGAAAAGCAGCTGCAATTGAAGTCACTACCTGGTTAAGTTTACAATAATCTGCTATCATCCTCCAAACTCATCTGTTTTCAGCACAGGCTGTATAGATTTGAATGGAGATGTGGTGGGAATCACCACCCCTGTATCCTTCCAGTCTTCTATAGTGGCACTGATCTCTGCAATCCCTCCAGGAATCCAGTATTCCTTCTGATTTACTATTTTTCTAAGTAGGGACAGCTCTAGTGGTTTCTACTCTGACTTTCCTACTACAATACACTTCACTCTACAAGCCAGGGAACCAATGTGGGGATTCTGCACATTGCTGAGTATGTCTCTTACAATTATGCATTCTGGGACTGGGAAAATAACCACAGAATGGGTCCAGGGACTCATTGGACCCACTGTGAGATGAACCTTAGCCAAAACTCCATCAGCCACCTGACCTCCATAAGCCCCTATTCTGACTGGTGGACCACATTGACGTTTTGGGTTTCCTGGAATTAATGTCACTTCTGAGCTCGTGTTTAATAATCTTCAAAATGTCTTATCATTTCCTTTTCCCCAATGCACACCCTTGTAAGATACTGTAGGTGTCCTTGGGGAAGACAGGGAGGGAGATTAACAGCATACATTTTTGTCAGTACAACAGGGTCCTTCCCCAGGGGGACTTGGCCTTCCCCTCATTCAAAGGGCTTTGGGTCTGTAAATGGTCTCAAGTCTTGGAGTTGATTAAGGGGCTGTGACTCTCTGTTTCTGTAATTTAAGTTAGAATTTTGTTCACTTGACTAGAACTCTTCTGCTTATACACAATACGTATTGTCTAGTAGATTGCCGATCTACTCTACTTCTAAGTACCCCATGATCTATTAGCCAATGCCATAGATCTTTGTGACTCAGACTATTTTGATTGCTGCTTTGATTCCACTGTTCATCGTGGTAGCTACACCCACCTTGTCTTGGTGATTAAGTGCTGCCACTTGGCTTCTGCTAACCCGGGATCTGTTCTACCCCATTTTGCTTAAGGATCCCAGTTCAGTGATAGCTGTTCCCAGGGTAATAATTTACTTACAGAGAACAGCGACCACAGGGCTCATCAAGGAAGATGGAATTATTCCTCACAGTCTTGGTGAATGGTGTGTCCTCTGGACATTCCTGGGGTGGGTGAGCAGGTCTTACATGATAGATCCAATCTCTTACATAATAAATCAAGCTAGCATTCCAATCTCTCTAAGCCTTTGTATCCCCTCATCTACATTATACCAGGGTAGTTCTGGCATTTCAGCCTCATGTAATGTCAGCCACCTTTTGGTCCATGTTTCAGCCAGCCACTTGAACAAACTGTTAGAGCTCTTTCTAACTCCTTGAGCTACAACATTGAATCCAGAATCTCTGCTGAGTGGGCCCTAATCAATAAATTCAGCTGGATCCAACTTTATAGTCCTTCTACTATTGTCCCACACCCTTAATATCCATTCCCACACTATTCACCTGATTTCTTTCTATATAAATTGGAAAACCCATGCAGTTCTCTTGTAGTACAGTGAACTTTTTCATGGCTCACACTTTGTATCTTACCTTTTGGGGCCAGTTGGAACATTAGTTATAGGTCTGGAAGAAAAGAGGATTGGTGGCAGTAGGTAACAAGAAGGGTTAAAAGTTTCTTGTAAGTCACTTAACTCAGGTCATTCCATTGCAGTTTGATCTGATGAAACAATATTAATCTCTTCAGGTGGAGGTTGGATGGCAGGCTTCTTATGGCAGACTCAAGATCAGAGAGCTGTTTGCTCAGGGCCAATTGGAGGTCAGCAAGCTGTTTCCTCCCACCAAGCTGGAGGTTGGGTGGCTGGTTCTTCAGGGCAGACCAACACAGGTTTATCTGGCAAAGACTCTGCAGAATCTAGGGTTTTAATGTCCCCACTGCTAACATTATCAACCCATACATCCCCATTCCAATTTTTAGAATCCCATTCCTTTCCAATCGATGCTCTCACTTTAAGAGCAGCCCCCCTGAAAGTTTGAGAATTTACTTTCCATTGTAACCCTGCTACTCACACAATGAGACTCTGGGTATGGTTTTCAGAGATCTCAAGTCTTAGACTACATGAAATAAGATTTTATGATAGGGCACACATAGAAACTTTCACATCCTTCATGAAGTCTTAAGTTGCAATTTGAAGTCTTCAGCTCATCCCTTTCTTTTCTACCTATATCCAGCATATTCAGGAACAACCAGCCAACATCATTATATCTTTTAACTTCATAAAACTCTGTTAAAGTGTCAAAAAACACTCTCACCCAGAACTTCTTATAAGCAGGCAAGTAGCTGTAACCAGAGGTGATATTTTGTGTATCTCTATTTATGACTCATGTCATGGGTTTTTGGTGGCATTTTGATTATTGGAAATAGAGTCATTAGTGCCTTTGAATCTAATCAGAGTAGAGAGCCAATTGCAAAAACCCCAGAGCCAGTTGAGAAGCCCCATTTTTAAGATTCTGTTTCAGGAACCACTCCTGGTACCAAACTATGTTAGTCAGCATTCCTTAGGAAAATCAAGCTGACAGGAGATATCTGTAAATATTATGAGGTTTTATAAAATTGTCTTGAATGACTAGGGGAATGCATGTGTCCAGATTCTGTATAAGGCAGGCTGAGAACTCCAATCAAGGTTTGCAGTGATTTCTCCAGGAGAAGCTGGCTAGTTGATGTAGAGATGGGAAATCTCTCTTCTAACTGTTGGAATCATCACTTCTCCCTTTAAAGGCTTCAAGTGATTTCATGAGATGTCTCTTATTGCTGAAGGCCATTTCCTCAGTTGATTGTAGATGTAAGCAGCCATAGATGCAATCAACTTACTAACAATTTAAATCCACAAAATATCCTCACTGTAACATTTAGGTCAGTACTGCTTGACCAATAAACCAGACACCATTATCTGGCCAATTGACACATAAGCCTAACCTTTACACCCTACCTTCTCTGAGTATTGAGGTGGCAGCACTCTTCCTGAACACTGGGGTAGAAGGCTGGACCTTTCAAAGTGCTGACACAGACTCACCATTTCCTCACACCCGAGTGGGTCTGTTCTCTTGGCCCAAGGATTTGCTTTTGGTCCAGACTTCAGCTTAATTGTTTCTGCCCTTGAAGCTATTCTTCCTTCAATTTGTCCCTTCTGTGTCCCTTTTAGTCCAATTTGGCAGTAGGTTCTGCTCTTACAAATCTAACAAAAATCTAGATGATTTTGTATTTGGTTCACAGAGCTCCAAACCATCAGACAATAGAGACTTCCATAGATCTTTCCTGCATAGCTACATTTCCAATCTTGACTTCCCCTGAAATGGCTACCTGGTTCCATGCTCAGTTAAACCTTCACATGGGGCACTATTTTCTTGGGACTTGCTTCCAGAGGCTCAGAATTTTTTAAGCCATCAAATTCAGGTTTCTTTAGTCCCAGGAGTTCAGTTTTCATCTTTTCCCTTTCCTCTCACATTTTGCTATAATCTGCAAGTAGAAACCAGGCTGCACTTTCCATATGTAGCTTGGAAATCTCCTCAGCTAAACATCCAAGTTCATCACTTTCAAGTTCTGCCTCCAGTCAAGATCACATCTCAATTTCATCTATCTCGTTGACACTTTAAAACAAAGATCCCTTTCCTCCAGTTTCCAGTAACACATTCATTTTCTTTTAAGGTTTCATCTGATATACCTTTAGCATCCATATTTCTACAAACAGTCTCCTAAAAACAATCTAGGTCTTTTCTATCAAGCACTGCACAAGTCTTCCAGCTTCTACCCATTACCCATTTCCAAAGATGTTCCCACATTTTTGGTATTTACAATAGAAACACCCAACTTCTGGTATCAAAATCTGGTTTTGTTTTCTGTACTTCTCAAGCAAATACCATGCAATGATTCAGCATAGTCAGTGGGAATTTATTTGCTCGTGGTTTTCATGCTAAAAGAAAATCAAGGTGTCATCAAGGAGACATTTTTTTTTCCTGAAAACTGACATTTTGGGACTGGCTGCTGGTGATCTTTGGTCCTTAGCTTGTCACATGAAGATGTACATGTGAGGGTCTCCTGGTCTCTCCCTTCTCTTCTAGGTTACACTGATGTACAGCCTTTTGCTTCTTGTGGCTTTCTCTGTATTAATTTCTTTCTGTCTATAAAGGACTCCAGTAACAGGATTAAGACCCGTACTGATTGAGGTAGACCACAACTTAAGTGAAATAACCTCATCAAAAGGTCCTAGTTACAATGAGGGTCCACACTCACATGAATAGATTATATGTAAGAACATATTTTTCTGTGGTACATGCAGCTTCACACCACCACAGTGGGTTAGAGGAGGTAAATTCTTCTAGAAGTAGCTACCAGGAAACTGATATTTTCAGGAAAACTCATTTATTTCCTTATATGAGTGAATGAGTATTAAATAAACTAATTTTTCTTTTATTTATTTTTTTCAACTCTAATTTTCAATAATTGTTTAATTTTTGGTAGCTTTCATAGCTCTCTCCTGATTCTAGTCAATTTTGAGCATTTTTATGGATATTTTTTATTTTTCTCCTCAAGCAAAAATGTGTTAGAGTAGGGGGTTGGACATTAATTTTATATAAATTCACACATATGTATACCTGTGTAATTATGTATATTTACATATATAATCTATATAGCATATATAGTTATTGATATTATATATACACACACTTGCACTTTTTATAAATGTTCTAAACTAACTTTTAAATTTCATGATTTTTTAATCCAAAGGGAAAATTCTTATAAAAACATTTATCCATTAGTTATTATTACTCTCCATTTTAACTATTTAAAAATGTGTCTCTGGAGCATACATTTTCAGGGGACTAAAAATATGCGGCCTCCAGTTTACCACATGTATTGTAATAGTACTTTACTTAACTATATTTGTGATTTTGTTCACCTTATAATCTCAACAAAGTATAAAAACTTATAACTCTGGTTTAGGTAAAAAAAAATATGAGCATGATTTTCTTCAAAGGCAAGTTTCTTCTTGACTATTTGGAAATATAATGACAGTATTAATTTTGCAAGTAAAATTATCTTGAAAATTAGAAAGATCTGCAGAATGATAAACATTTACCCTAGGGAATGTTCATAATACTAAAAACAATACATGTTGCCAATCAACTTTTAAGAAAAATAGTTAGCTTTTGCTAATTGCCAGTTATAAGGATAGGTATTGACCACCAGAGCAAATGTCATTCTTGCTGACATGTAAGTAGATATTTAATAGTAGCCATCTTATTAAATAATTGATCATGTTTGAAGCTATGTCAACATATATTTAAAGACCGTACCTCTGAGACATATTTCTAACATTATACAACCCATACATTAACAGTTATTTATTTCAAAAAGGTCCACTTCAAGGCAGATTTCAAATGAGTTTCTATTATTATAATCCTACAATGTTCACAAGGTCCATTTAAGCCTGATATAATAGTCTGGAGAAGGTTAGCAGAAACCTGTTCACACTCACATCAAACCTGACAAAATCAATATAGCAAAGCTTAAAATATAAAGTTTTAGGAAAATGTATTTAATATAATGTGTACTATCATTATCCACAAACTTTGGAACAAGGGTCTGAAGCAATTGTCCTGGATTTGTCCTGCAGAAGCAAATACATCCACTCATCTCTCAGTTCGGTCCAGAGAAGAGAGTCACCGTGTTGCTCTGACATATTGTATGACACCTATAAATTCCAAACCAAAAGATGTCATCAGAGAGAGAGCATTATTGGTCTTTTTTGTTTCTCTTAGACCCCCATTTAACAATTTTTCATGATAATAAAATAACTCTCTAAATCTAAAGGATCAAAAGCCTAAGTTTGTTACTCTCTGTTAAATAAGGAATACTGTATTCTAAGCATAAGGTCTTTTGCTTTCCTACCATCCCTGAGTGACTGCATAAAACATCTCACATAAACTCTGTAGATAATCTAGTGTGAGAGAGGCAAGAGTAAATAAGAGATTACACTGAAATATTTTAAGTGCTGCAATAGACAGAGCACAGAGATCCATAAAACATGAGACTAAATTTGGGTTACAGAGAAGGTCCCCAGAGCGTAAGTTAACTTAGCCCTTAAGGATGAATGGAAGTGAGCATGGGTGAGTTACAATTATACCATATAGCAAAACAACCCAGTGTTATCAGCCTGATATGGCTCTTTTTATGAAAATAATATTTGGACACTCACATGTCACTTGTTTAATAACTAGACATTGGCAGGTGTAGTGTAAAGGCCAAGATTTAAGTCATTTAGATCTGAATTAGAAGTACAGATCTGACATTTAATAGCTTTGAAAACATGGTAAAGTTATTTCTCCTCTATGATCTTTAATTTTCTTAAAAAAAATGCATCTAATAATACCTTAATCACTGTTTTGGTGTGAAATTACATATATGTAAAGTACTGCAGTCATGCAATAGGTGCACCATAAATATATCTCCCTTAATTCTTTTTTTTTTTTTTTTTTATGCAGGGGGTGTTGTTTATTGAGCAAGTGCACAACCTTTTATAAGCTAGGTAAGGGGTGGAGCAAGAGGCAGGGCGTGGAAGAGGAGGGAGTACGTGTTAGGCGGGGATTGGGCACAGTTGGTTGCTAGGGAGGGTTTGTTATTTGCGGAAGGCGGGAAGGTTTCGCGGGCGCGGGAAAGTTTCGCGGGTGTGGGAACAGGGTAAGCTATTTTTTCAAAGAAGGCTATCTCCCTTAATTCTTTACCCAAAAATTGCAGTAGCCTTAAGAGAGCAACTGAATATCAATCTGATAAAAGTAGAGTATTGCAAGATAATATTAATTAATAAATATACATGTATATATTTGTGTGTTTATGCTTATAGTACAAGTTTTGTTTAAATGTTTTCTTGATATTTTCTTCCTACTTAGTAGAAATTACACTTATCCTTTTTAATATTATCCCTCACTCCACCTGTGTGCTTCTATATCAAGTGATTTTATAATATTCATTTTGATATGTATAAACATTTTTACGATAGTCTTAAATTGCATGTCAGATATGGTCATTTTGTTCATGCCGATAATCCATTGTTTATATACAGTGGTAACTACATAAAAATAAGCAATCTAATCATGAAAATCATGTTATAATTAACAATAATAAGACAATTCTTCATGTGTAATAGCTATTTCCACATGAGAACATCAATCTGTGAAAGGATGCATTTATTTTATACACTGCATAGGAGATATTATTTTGAAATTCTGGTTCTGAAATGTATGCCATGATTTTTAATCTTTAGCAGTCTCATGTGAACATTCTAAACAAAATGGACCATCTGCCTTGGCTTGTTAATATACGGCTATCTCATTGATCCTTTCCAGGCACACATGTTTTCAATTACAATTCATCCCCAGTTTAATAGGGCCTCTCATTGTCTGGATATTTTTGTTGCTGTTAATCAACCTTCTGTTAGTGGAATCCATTGGCTCCCACCTTTTCATGCTGTAATAATCTTTTTTTTTGGAAAAAAAAATCATCATGATAACACTTCTGATAATGATAATACTCACATCATGATAATACTCACAGTGCTTTAGAGTATATAACATATTTTAACATATATTTCTTCACCTAAATTTTTCGGTGGTAGATGAGGATTGTGGTTAATAATATAAATACAAAAAAGTTCCTCCACTATGAGGTGTTAATAATATGATGATACAAGGGAAAAATAAAACTCATGTAACTTATAGACTATAGTTAACAGTAATATTGTAATATTTTTCTAGCAAAGGCAAAGAAGGTGCTACATCAATGCTAGAGGTTAAAACCAAGAATATGGGGTTTAGTTTTATGAGATTTGAATATGATTAAGCAATTTTTTCCCTTCATTTTCTTCATCAACAAGGAGACTTTGGTCATGTCATTTAAGCAATCTGTGCTCATTTATGTATGTTTCTGAACACTGGAGAAACAACTGACTTTATTTTTAGTATTAAATGAGAAATGAGTCCAGGAAGAATTTTTTAAAGTAATGTTCCATAATTTGTTAAGTTGCCATTTGTGTGTTATTTTTTGAAGTTGAAATTAAGTTTACTTTTAAAAATACAAATAAATATAAAAATCTGAAAAATGTTTAAATTAATATAAAATACTGAGAGATTATTGTTGTATTTTGCACGCAGAGATTTAATTGTAAACTACCATCAACCCAATACTATCTATGTAGGGAGAAGCTGATTTCAAAAGTAAGTTTTTATGAATTTTTTATGCTGAAGATTGAATTCTTCTTAAAGGTTATTTTTGGGGATATTGAAGTAAATATAGGAAATAACTCTAAAACAACTAGGGGGATTTTCAACTAAACAACCATAACTTTTTTTACTTTAAGAATAAAAATAATAATCTTTAAAATAATATATTATAAATTTATTTTAGTTTAATGAAAAATGCTAAAACTTAATTACTCAAATGAACAATTATGCTTCTTACTCATCATTCATATATATTGAGTATTACATGAAAATCATTCCATTAGCTTAGTTAGAATTACTGCTAAAATCAGTGGAATTATAATAACGATGATTAATAATAATGATGATAATAACAACAACAATTTATTGTGTGCTTATTGTGTTCCAAACACTGTATTGAGTGTTTAATTTACATTAGTTAATTTATACCTCAGTACAATCCTATGATTTGGGTATTTCATTGTCACTATTTTACAGATGAGGAATATGAGGCATTGAATTAAATAATTCTCCTAATTTCATATTTCTTACTAGTTAATTTTCAGGGATAGGAGTCATAATAAAAAAGCCAATCTCCAAAACCTGTTCTTAACTGTTTTGCTACTAGGTTAATCACAAATATCAAAATTTGTCAAAATTGGATTTTTCATTCTGTAGACAATGGTATAGATTATACACTGACATTGTACCAACACCATGTGTGCGCATTAAGAAATGTTTTTAATTTGGAATAGACTCACACAAGAATAAAACACAATAATATTGTGATTTATGAAATTTGATTATTTTCTTAATACCTTTTAATTTTCCTTACCCTTTATAAAGACGATTTTCTATAAGTATACCATACATATTTGATCTTTCTTTAGTTATTCATGACTAAAACTAAACTACTTATTTACCTTTATCAATGTTATCAGTCTTTCTGAGACCCAGGTTGACATCTTGCATTAAGTTCTGAGGACTGGAGTACAAGATACAAATGAGTTGAAGAGCACAATATAAAGATCTGCCCTGAACTAAAGGTAATAAAACACTTCTCAAATGAAGAAAGGGATAAAAATGAACAAACAAATATAGATAAAATTTAGGAATGGGAACAGAAATTGAGGGAAGCCACAATGATAGTCTTGATTTTTGTCAGCTAAGTTGGAAGCCTAGCTAGACGCTGAGAAAAAGAAGTGTGGGTTTGGATTAGTCATTGTAGCAGGTAGAAGAGGGACTTACCAAGATCATGTAAACAGATATCTTAGCAGTGTGTGAGCCCAGCTGAGCTTGGAGACCATGACCTTGTACTGGTGCTAATCCAGACTGATGGTGGTGTTCTCTTCATTCTCTTCAGCTATGTGGAAAAGATAGCATTTGGGTTGTTTAATCCAAGGTTGAGGATCGATAAAGTAGAGATATCAGAAAGACAAGGGAGTTAGGAATTGAAGAAATTGATGAGTAATGAGCCATAAATTCTCTGATCAGGAGATTCTAGGGCTGTTAAAAGGAATAATCTCATAATAATAAGTATGGTTTCATGGGAAAAGGTCCGAGTTTCTAAATAGCATGACACAAAGAG
The DNA here is from genome assembly GCA_026826555.1 of Tolypeutes matacus. NCBI lineage: Eukaryota > Metazoa > Chordata > Mammalia > Cingulata > Chlamyphoridae > Tolypeutes > Tolypeutes matacus. The sequence goes on from JAKSZT010000049.1 coordinate 39,724,949, forward strand.
TAAAATATTTTCTATGGTACTTGCAAAGTTGCTGCAGTTCAGCTGCATCCCTCAATGTATGGTCAAGGGAGTTGGTGGCTGAGGTTCACATTTTAATCTGATTCTATAACTAAAGAATATTTGCTTCAGTCTGGATTTTCTCACATATTTTTTTGTTTTTGTTTTTGTGGTATATTTCATTTCAGATTGTTTTATCCATCCCTAAATTATGTAAGACTTTAAGACAGGCTTAAGACTTACTATTTGTATGTGATGATTGATAGAATGTGAGACGTAGTGGCAAATGCAGTGGCCTTTATTAGACATGGCCTAATAGATGTAGATTAAGTTCATCATCCTGTATCAGAGGATAATTTATTTTTTCCAATCAAAGTTGCCTTTTACTTCAAAATCCATTAATGATCTAATTAATCAAAATGTTACTATTTTGAATAATTTATGCAATAATTCAATGGCATGAGGAAAGTAAAATATTGAATCCAATGTTTGTTAAGTACAGTGAAATAATTCTCAGGCCAAATTTCGTGAGCTGGGTCATATTAACCTTATTTAACAGATAGTTCAGGACAGTCACTGACTAATTAGAATAAACTCCAGCTGGTAAAACTAGAGCAGCATCCTGGAGGTCCTCCTCTAGCTTTTGAATTGCTGGATTATCAAGAGATAAGTATTATAATGGGGAAGTACGAGGGAAGCCAGGTTGGCAGGGGACAGCCTGGAGGCATGAAGGAGCCTATTTATCAATGAATATGAAAGTATTTCAACATTTAAACCACTGGCCCAGCTATCAGAGTGTTATTGGATGAATGTCAGTCTTATTTTTTGGTGAAAATAAAAATATTATGCTTGGTATTGGAAATATTATTTCATTATCATCTAGGGGCGTTGCCCAAAATTGTCTTTTCAGTATATATAAATCTTTGCTGGACTTTTGCATTTTAAAAATGTCATCGCACATTCTGTTTTAAGGAACAGTGCTATATCCTCCAGAGCAGAAAACATGAAATATGAAATTAACTAAATTACCAAATAACATTTTTGAAATATAGATCAGTGAGGAAGGATGAAGTATTTAGAGAGGGAAAGGAAAGTAGAAGAAGAAATGTCAGTTCACCTGAATCATTTGCTGTAATCTTAATATTATCTATTGCTATCATTTAAAAATAAGCAGCAATTCACTAAAAGGAACAGAAGCTATAAAGATTATATCAGAGAACACCAATCTAGTAAAGTGCTGCTCTCTGATTGGAAAGGTCAAAGTTCAGTTCCTAACCTGCTATATTTATTCTATGTGTAACTTTCTTTCATAATCTGGCTAGCTAAAAACAATTTTGCTTTATTCTGTTCCACTGCCTTTTAGAAAGTAAATCTTTTGTATATGTAATTATGATACCCCACAATTGGTTAAGTGCATACATACACACACACACACAGACAAAGAATTGCCTTATAGTTATTTGAAGAATTAAAAAATTAAATATTAAATGTGTTAAATTACATTTCTTGGAGTTCAGATGGGTTCTGAAATACTGAGACACCAACAAACAAATAAAAAACACAAGCTCATCAGCAACAACAAAATGACATGAATAACAAATAAAATTCGTCACCTAAGATGATGGAGCAGTTTGAAATTATTTTATGAATCCCCAAAAGGGAAAGATTATGTTTGTGAGCTAATCCATTCTTATGTGTGTAAGATCCTTTCAATTGGATTATGTCAGTGAGGCGTGACTCTGCCCTCTTGCTGGGTCTGATATAAATGAAGACAGGCACAAGAAAAGAGGGCTCTGCCGTATTTGATCAGGCCATTGAGAGAGAGGACTGCAGGAAAACAGAGAGGCCCAGGGGAAGGCAGAGACATCGGCAGAGATGGACAGTCATCTTGATTTGCCATGTGGCTGGACAACAGGATCAACAGTAGCTGACTTTGGTGAGAAAGTACCTCTGATGGTGCCTTTATTTGAACTTTCAGTCTCAGAACTGTAAGCTTTTACCCCAAATAAATCCCCTTTGTAAAAGTCAACCCATATCTGGTACTTTGCATTGGGAGCCCTTTGGCAAACTAAGACAGTTGATTTTAAATCAATAGGATTTTCTTTTTTTTTTTTGAAAATCAAATTAAAAGTTACATGAGTATTCTGATAAACACGTATGTATATAATTAAGAAAGTAGAGATCAAAGGAAATATTAATGACTCTAACAATGGTAAAGATACAGAGAGACAGAGAGAGACAGAGAGAGAGAAAGACTGACTCTTGGAGAGAAAAGTTAGAAAGGAGCATACTTTGGAAGTATTTATATGGATTCAGCCTCTACTGAATCCATGAAATCTTTTTTTGTCAGTTCATTCTACAATTCTACAATTCTATCTCCACACTCCTAAGCTTGTGCTATCACAATTTATACTCCCTTCCAAAATTATTTACTTAGACCCATTCCATGTGTCAGATTGTTAAACTAAGAAGAAAGTAATCTTTAAGATCAAATTTCAGAGGTCAAATTATAAAATGGTGAAGACAGACCAGTATGAAATTGAACTTCTGATGCAAAACTACTATATACCTCCATTTTCAAAGGTCTTCTAAGGGTCAACCACTCAGAATGAAAAACACAGATAACACAAGTAATAGCTCTTTGACAGAGGGAGGGAAGGAGGGAAGAGAGAGAGAGAGAGAGAGAGAGAGAAGAGAAGAGAAGAGAATAGAAGATAGAGTATAATCAGAGAAAAAATGTGTTAAAATAAATGAGAGGAATTTTAAAGTAACTATTACAGATGGAATTCTGATAGATTAAGGAATACGAAAATGACAAATATCCTGGAGAAAAATTAAGTGAAAGAGTATCTCAGTGATGGAAAATATAATGAATTTGTTTAAAACTTCTGTCTCCTGAATCCATGTCAGTAATATGAATAAAACTTCAGATTCTCTTTGAACACAGTGTTCTGAGCAACCACTCAGCAACAACTAGAATTGGCACAGGAGCTGAACTGTATTTGCCAACTACTGTCTGGAGATAAAGACATAAAGGTTAAGAACAGCACATAATGGAAAGGATGTTGGTTTGTACCTTGTATTAATTAATATAGTGACTCTTGTTTTAAATATTTATTTTAACATAGTTTTACATATTACCTTAATACAATTTTTAAAATAAGAAATTACATAGGTCAGAGGATATCTAAATTACCTTGACTCTATACAGAGGAAACTATATAAAATATAGGTAAAATGATATTAATCATTACATGTGAAGAGAGACTCAGGAAGATTAAATGCATAATCATATATTTTACTTCAGAATTTATTCTTATTAACAATAAGATATATTTTAGCTAGTGTGGAAAGCTATATAGAGTATTGTTTACTAAGCATAATCTATAGCAAATTTCCTGAAAATATTAATAAAAACTTCATATATATTTTAATGTATAATCTAATCAGTTATTCTAAATAGAGTTTCTCAAAAGTTACATATGATATTTTGTTTTTTGGAAAATCCAATTAGACAAAAGAGATGCTCAAAAAAACAGCTACAGTTTCACATCATGCCTTTTACAATTAAGTAATCAAAACTGTTGAGAGTCACACAAAGCAATACTAATATTACTTTTAAAGTTAATAATGTCAATGGCCATTTACTGCATGATTTTAGTTTTCACAGAAGTTTACATCGCTGTATCAATTTTTCTTAATCTTGTTCTTGATGAATATGGGGAAAACGATACTGTTTTTTTTTTAACTAAAAAATGTTTAGAAAGAATGACATTATATTTATTATATTATTGAGGTAGAGGATAAAAATTAGAATTTAGGATCTACCAGGGAGGAGGAGTCCTGAAACATTTTTCCTATCTTTTAATTACTTCCAAAGAGTATACTATCTTAGGTGCAAGAGTAAATCCAGCATAAAATAACACTCACAAGGACTGAGACCTTAGCCTAGCTGTCTTCCAAAAGCAAAATTTAATCCTTACTAGGGGAAGTTAATAGCATTAAGAGCCACAACTTATTTCTGTCATTTTTATATATGATATTCAGCACAAATGTAACTAAGCATATAAGAAGATAAAACCACAAAAACCTACAAAAACTCACAAAAACTCAGAAAGTATAAAAGATGCATGGGAAATGCAAATGACTTAGTTACGTCTCATCTTACCAATTGTAAATAGCCAGAAATAATAAATTCAAGGCATAAAAACATGAGGGGGAGCGGATGTGGCTCAAGCAGTTGAGCTCCCACCTCCCCATGGGAGGTCCTGGGTTCAGTTTCTGGTGCTTCCTAAAGAAGAAAAACAACAACAAATAGACAATGAGCAGACAATAAGCAAACAAACAAACAAAAAAGATGGTGAAAACAGCGAGCAAACAGATGAGGGAGCCATCTGGGGACACAAGAGGGAAAAATTTGTCAGAGAAGTAGAAATTATAAAATTAAGTTCAGAATTAATAAAATGCAATAACTGAAATAAATCAAAATAAATGTTTAACTGCAGAACAGACACAGCTCAAGAGGTTATTAGTGAACTAAAAGATAAATCTGAATGAAATATATTCAGGTAGAAGCTTGGAGTGAAATAAAAAGAGAAAATTGACAAAAATAATATCAGGGGTATATGGAATATGGTGGAGAGGACAAATAACAAAGCACAAGTTCAATAAGAACTACAACTCACACAAAAGCAATTACAAAGAAAACGACATCTAAATATATCATAGAAAAAGTGCTAAAAAGTAAAATAAAAAGGAAAATCTAATAAACTGCTGAGGGAAAAATGACATCATGGCTGTTCTAGGTTCCCAGATGCTAAAACATATACCATTCAAGGGTTGTCTTAAAACAATGGGGATTTCTTGATTCACAGGTTTGATGCTTGGAGAAGTCCAAAATTGAGGCGTCAGAAAGGTGATGCTTCTCCTAGAAGTCTGGTTTCCGGTGCTGCTCCTGGCGATCTTTGGGTCCTTGGCTTTTCTATCACATGGCAGTGCACATAGCAATGTCTTTTCCCTTCTTTTCCAGGTTCTGTTGACTTCTAGCTTTCCCACAAGGCTTTCTTTTCTTAAAGCCTCCAGTAATAGGATTAACACTCAACCTCATTCGGTTGGGCCACACCCGTAGTGAAAAATAACAACTTCCAAAAGTCCTGCATACAATGGGTTCACAGGAATGGATTAAGATTAAGAGCATGATTCTCTGGAGTCAGAAATTCAACCTACCCCAATGCATTCAAAGGAGCATCAGTAAATTTAACAGCTGACTTCTCAACCCCACAAAATAAACAAATGGAAACTAGTCTATAAGGGAATGCTAACTTCAAATTACTAAAAGAAAATACCAATATTCTTACCCAGATATCCTTCAAAAATAAATAGGAAAAAGATGTTTTTAAATAACAAGAAACTGAGAGAATCTGTCACCAGTAGACATACACCAAAGAAAATACCAAAGGATATTCTTTAGAAAGAAGGAAAATGATCATGTGGCTGGTTGGAGATGCAAATATGGAATGAAGAGCAATGGAAAGGTTAAATGTGTGGCTAATCTAAATGAATACAAACTGTACTAAATAATAACTTGCTGTAATATAAATATAACTCTGTGTATGTATAGAAATATATTTGTATGTCTGTATATATGTGTGTATATAAACAAATAAATCAATAAATTATTAAAACTAAATATGAGTAATATAAATGACAAAAATACCAGAATTTTAGAGGAGTTTTGTGGTAGATTGAATTAGTGTGCCTGCATTTTCTCTCCCTTTCTATAATAGAATTACGTATTCATACACTTTGTATATAAAACTGCAATATTTTCCAATAAAACAAGCAAAGTGTACATCCTCATTACATTGATTTTCAGTTTGGCTTGGTGATTCTCTTTGACCAATGGGATATTAATAGAAATGAAACAAATAGAGGCTTTACATATGTTTTCATGATTTGTCTTGTCCTCTTGTACTTCTGTAATCTGCTAGGAGAAAATAGAGCCATAGATTGATTTTGGTTTCAAAATAAGAGCCACAAAGAGCAGAACTGAATTCTACATGAAGACCAGGGACAAACCTAGCTAAGTCCACCTGAACCCAGTAGAAACATAGCTGAACAACAGCCTTATGAGCAAGAAAGAAATGTCTGTTATGATAAGAAATTGAGATTTTTGTAGTTGCTAGTTACACACCAAAAATTTTATCAATAAAGAGGCAATCAAAATCAAAGTATTCTGAAGTCCTTGGATTTTCTGAAAATGGTAAAAGCTCATTTTAATTATATCAAAGCTTGTGAAGGCTGTATGTTGCTATTACTATGATAACTACTTAGAAAAAGGAGAAAGCATAACTAACAACACAATAGTTGTGGAAGAGTAAGAAATAATATAATAAATACAAAAATGTTGAGAAAAAGATAAAGAATCAAAATTCAGGGCATATAGAAAGTAAGTAAAATGGCATAAGATGAAAATAAACTTAAAATATAAGCTATTACATAGTATGTAATAGACTAAATATTACAATGAAAGGTCAAAAACTGCCAAACTAGATTGACAGCAAATGAAATTTATTCATATACTGCTTAAAAGAAACCTTAAATTAAAAGATACCAGAAAGTTGAAGTGTGATCCCATTAATATAAAATTCAAAAACTGTTAGAATTACTCTATGATTTTGGTCATCAGAGAGTGACTTTTATTGAATTAACCCTCCCACCGAAAACAATTATAAAAGCTTAACAAAATTTATAAAATAGTGGTTTGAAGGCACTGGAGAACAACACACACAGGCAGGACGTGAAGGAAGGGAACGGAAGCCCAAGAGCTGAGCTCACAGGCACTCTGGGTTCACTTGAGGCCATTTCCCACATCCCTGTAAGGAGGAATAGTGCTAGGCAGAAGGCTGCAGACTTACTGGGCAGAGGAGACAGAGGCTTACTTTATGGCTGCTGTGATGGCTGATGTGGGAACAAAATAATAGATAGGAAGAAACAAAGAGGATAATGCAAACATTTGAATAAATATTGATCTCATATTGTTAAGCAACTCCTACGTTGTTCATGCTCAGGGAAACGACTCTAAGAAACCTTGCAGAAGACCACAGTTTAGAGGATAAAGAGCTGAGCAATGATTTCAGCACCTATTTGGATCTGGGTATCCAGATGTTGAATGTCAAGCCTAAGTTGGAGCTGCCTGGGTAAGCTTGTGTGCTTTCAGTAGCTAGACTAGAAAGACCATACCTAAGGAGTGAAGATCGTGTTCATATATATGAAAGACTTAATTTTATATATGTATATAAATTCAGAAACGCAGATATTCCTGGTTAAGTAGACAATTTTAGTGTATTGGATTGTGTGCTCCAGTTTGAACATGTTCTTAGTCTGGTCGGCATTCTGGTGGGTGTGGAGTCATTATAGATAGAGTCTCGTAATGATGCTACTTCAGCTAAGGTTTGACCCACCTGAATCATGTCAGGCTTAAATCTGGATTACTAGAGTCCTTTATAAACAGAATGGAATACAGATATATATAGAAAAAACCACAGGATGAAGCTGGAAGTCAGTGGTACCCATTGAAGAAATGAGAAGACATCCCATATAAATTGCCACGTGACAGAAAAGCCAAGGAGCAAGGGTTGCTGGCAGCCAGCCCCATAATGCCACAGTCCTTGAGGACAAAGCATCATCTTGCTGACGCCTCAATTTTGGACTTTTCCTAGGCTCAAAACTGTGAGTCAATAAATTCTGGTAGTTTAAGCTAATCCATTGCACTGTATTTGTTTTAACACCTGGAAAACTTAACACTCCAGAGGAATGAGATTTTATATTCACTAGAGGACATTTACAGTATGACTAACTGGTTTATTTTCTTTTAAGGTACTGGGGCTGGGGTTTGAACCTGGGATCTTGTATGTTGGAAGCCGGTGCTTAACCACTGAGCTACACCGTCTCCCCCAAGTTTTTTTTTTTTTCCTTTTGTTTGTTTTGTTTTTAGGAGGTAGCAGGGGTTGAAGCCAGGACCCTGTACATGGGAGGCAGGTGTTCAACCACTTGAGCTACATCTGCTCCCTGGCTAATTTTTTTATTTTTTTATTTGCAGCTAATTAATTTTTGATGAGGGTACCACATCCATTCAATGGGGAAAAAATAGTTTCCCTAACAAATGGTGCTGAGAAAACTGGATATCCATATGCAAACGAATGAAAGTGGATCCCTACGGTGAGGAAAGACACAGACATCTGTTAAGCGTCCATTGCTCAGACCTCAGCTGACACTGCCTCCTTCTTTAGTGAAGTCACAAACACAAGATAAGTGGCCATCCTCTGGCCTTCTGGCTGCCCCCACATCCTTTTCTATTGTGTGCCATTCTACAACCTGGTAGAGATGTTAAGTCTAATGAAAAGGCCCTGCCAGAACTTAAGCATAAAAACTGAGAACATGCAACCCCAAATGCTTATCAGAATAGGAACTCTCAGTGGCAGGGTAGATAAAAATCACACTCAAACAGTATAGGATTATCTTTCTTCTCTGGTGTAAAGTGGAGCATGCAGAGCTGCCCTCTGTCAACCCCAATCCAGAGCAGTTTTCGGCCACCCGGGAAGACCAGTCATGTTGTGACTTCTTTCCCTGCTCCTTTGGAGAATGTAAGTGGCAAGGAGATTTGCTCTTTCTGGACATTTTATTCTTTATGATAAAGGGATCATTTGCTAAAAGTTTCTGTTGTGCCCTGAACCTGTGATCCCATAACACACTCTTGTGGTAACTTGCTCCATACGTACATCACACCATATATAAAAATTACACAATATGGAAATAATATCTAAATCTAAGAACCAAAACTATAAAACTTCTAGAAGAAAACATGGAGAAATATCGTCATTGTGTTAGGCAATGGTTTCTTAGACTTTACACCAAAAGTACTAGAAACAAAATAAAAAATAGGTAAATAGGACTTCATCAAAATAAATAACTTTTGTACATCCAAGGACATTATCCTGAGAGTAAAAAGAAAATCTACAGAATAGGAGAAAATATTTGGATACCACATATCTTATAAGGATTTAATATACAGAATCTTAAGAAATCCTACAACTCAACAACAAAAAGACAAATAAACCAATTAAAATTTGGGCAAAAGACTTAAACATGACTTCAAAGAAAATATACAAATGGTCAATAAGCACATGAAAAGATGCTCAATATCATTAGCCACTAGGCAATTGCAAATCAAAACCACAATGAGATTCCATTTCATATTGACTACAATGGTTACTATTAAAAAAATGGAAAATAACAAATGTTGGAGAGGATGTGGAGAAATAGGAACATTTGTTTGTTGGTGGTGGGAATATAAAGTAGTATATCTGCTGTGCAAGACAATTTGGTGGTTCCTTAGAATATTAAGTATAGAATTACCATATCACATGGCAATTCCACTTTTAAGTATATACCAAAAGAAATGAAAGCAGGGCCTTGAACAGATATTTTCATACCAATGCTCATAGCAACATAATTCACCATAGCCAAAAGGTAGAAACAACCCAGATGTCCATCCACAGATGAATGGATATATGCTTACAGTGGAATATTATTCAGACGTATAAATCAATCAAGTTCTGTTACATGCAATAACATGGATGGACCTTGAAAACATCATGTTGAATGAAATAAGTCAGACCAAAGTGTAAATGCAGTAGACATCACTGATAGGAAATAATTAGAATAAGCAAGTTCACAAAGTCAGAAACTAGAACACAGTGTACCAGGGGCTGGAATGGAAAGTTAATGCTTAATTGGTGCAAAGTTTCTCTTTGGGGTGATGGAAAAATTTTAGTAATGAATGGTAGTAATGGTAGCACAACTTTGTGAATTTAATTAACTGAAGTGTATATTTGATAGTGGTTAAATTGGAAAATATTAGGTCGCATATATGTTACAAGAACAAAAATTTGATAAAAACAGAATTGTGCAACAGAAACAATGAAATCTTTTGTAAATTATGGACTACAGTGTATAGCATAACTAAAATAATAATTTTGTTTCATGAATTTTAACAAATTATCACACTAATGCAAAGTGTTATTAATGGGGAAAATTGAGTGTGGGAGTTTAGTGGGGTATATAGGAAATCTGAACTTTCTGCATGATACTTAAACCTTCAATTGCTTTAATAAAAAAAGACAATAATATCATAAAAACTTTATACACAATAGTCAAACTCTTGAAATAATCTACATACCTATCAATAGTATGAGGCAGATAAATTGTGATTTATTTCCAAAATTATATAATATAATCATGAAAAATACGTAGCAAGCTGCTACAACATGCAACTGGAATAGCAGAATCACAATGCTGAGTCAAAGAAGATGGGTACACAAGGGTATATATTGTATAATTCCATTTGTGTGAATTTCAAAAATAGTCAGAATGAATCAGAACAATGGTTATTTTTTGGGGAGGACAGGTATTGACTAAGGACATGAGGGATGTGGAGGTATATATATTTATATATTCACTGAGGTGTTTACTTAAGATTTCTGTATTTTACTATGTTATACTTAAATAGAAAAATAAAAATAAATCAACTTAAATTGAAAAAAATTGTTAGACACAAATATCTTCATGTTTTTTGCCCACTCAGAATGGTCTATCCACATACCTCTTCTCTAGACCTCTTTGTCATTTGTCAACAATTTTCCAATCATGTTTTTTCCAAGATAACCTATATCCCCAATTTATCAGAGTTAGACTCATTTATAAATTTCCTACACATGGTTCTTATTCCTCTTTTATTTGAACCTATAATTAGCACTATACCCATTAAATATATGTCCCACAGGCTTAAATCTTTGGTCTGTTCATATACCGGTTGAACCTTGAATCTCAGCAGGGTTGCAGCCAACACCTACTCTCCAATTCATCCCACTCGCCCAGTACAACTAACAAAAGGATGACGATGGACAACACCTATCCCCAAAACCAGAGAGCATCTACAACTGCAAGCAAGACAGTTCCATCCATCTGCCCCATGGGATCTAAGCCCCCTCTCAATCAGAAGCAGAGTGGGCATCACCATCCCCAAATCCTCAAGACTGAGGAATAAACAAACAAAAAGGGAGAGAGCAACTATGACTAAAATAGAGTTATTATTCTAGTAATGGAAGAACTTGTAACATTGATATAAAGGCAGTGGTCACCAAAGGTTCTGAGGAGAGGGAGGGGGAAGAATAGGTGTAACATGGGGCATTTTGGGGATATTGGAATTTTTCTGCATGGCATTGCAATGACGGATACAGGCCATTATACATTTTTCAAAACCTATAAAATTGTGTGGTGCAAAGTGTAAACCATAATGTAAGCTATAGACCATGGTTAGCAGCAATGCTTCAATATGTGTTCATCATTTGTAACAAATGAATCACACTACTGAAAGATACTGTTAATGGAGGAAAGTGTGGAAGAGGAGGGTGTGGGGTATATGGGAATCCCCTATATTTTTGATGCAACATTCATGTTATCAAAAGCCTCCCTAAAAAATAATAAAAATATAAAAAACAGGTAACTAATAACTCATGATATCGATTTACTTTCAGGACAGGGGAGATGGTAGCGAATTGGAGAGTGGCATCATGGTGGTTTCAGGGATGTTGGCAATGTTTTATTTGGGACCTGCTTCTTGGCAATTTTTCAAGGCTTACATGAACATTTTGCCATACCAAAAATGAAAAGAAAAGCTGGAAAGCTTATGCTATGATGTTTTATTGTTTTATTGACTTGTATGCAAGTTGAGGCATATTAGTTAATTGATTTAAAAGTATTTCAGTGGAATAGATCTGCAACTGCCCTTCACAGCATTTTCTATGTAATACTATTTATAGTTCAATAGTCATACATGATAAAGAAAAGATATATTCAAATCCCATGTCTCTATAGAGTTTAGTGAGTAAAGTAATCTGGTGATTTGATACTCTGGGCAACTGAGAGTTAACGAGGTTTACAGTAGCACTACTTTTCATCATTTTATGATTTGGTATTCTGTTTTTTTCATTTGTTTTGATTTTTAGCTGTTTAATGAACACCTACCTTGTGGGAAAAAGGCAATACTACAAGTTCTTGATTTTAGCCTGGTTTTAAGGTAAATAGCATGACTGCTCCTCAAGGATTGGGGAAATGTGTTCAGTTAAAGTATTTAGGCAACTAAACCTCTTTCTATATGTATATTTATTCATTCATTCGACACATTTTTATTCACTACCAAGTATAAGAGACATTGTTTTAGTAATATAGATGCATTAATAAATAAACAATTCCTCACTTCATGGAGTTTAGAGTCTCTTCGGGGAGTCAAATAACCAAATAGAAAAACTCAGTCAGAGTGATAAGTGCTATGAAGAAAGATGAATCAGCAAAGGGGTTTAGAGGATGTAGATGTGGATGTGGGTGTGGAGTTGTGATTTAAATCGGATATTCAGAGAGGGACTCACTGAGGATGTGACATTTGTCAGAGGCTTAAAGGAAAAAAAGAACTAACTCTGATGCTATTAAGGAGTAAGGTATAGAGGTGTATGTTTCCAGGGAGAGGGAAAGCAAGTGAAAAGATTCTTAAGCAGGAATGTGCTTAGCATACCTGTATGGCTGAGGCCCAGTGAGTGATGGGGAGAATAACAGAAGATGAGTTCTGAAAGGTAGTTGGAAAGAAGGGTGTGATTTTGGATATGTAACATAGTGTCTCATAAGCCATTATAAATGTTTGGTTTTTACCTTTAGGGAAGTAGGAAACTACCATAAAGTTTTGAGCAAAGGAGTGGCCTAATTTGACTTGAATTTTTAAAGGATCATACTAGCTGCTCTGTTGAGAATGGATTGAAGCAGTGCATTCTAAAGCCAGAATCAAGAACAGCAGTTAGAAAGGCATTGCGGTATTGCAGATGAGAGATGATGGCGTCTTCAGCCAGGCAGGTAGCCCTAGAAGTGGGAATCAGAGGTAGGATATGGGATATATTTCGAAGGTAGAGCTGGCAGTATTTGCTGTTCTGTTGGAATCAAGGTTGATACCAAGATTTATGGCCTGAGCAACTGGAAGGTTGAAGAAGATGCTATTCAAACTGACTGAGAGAGAGGTTGAGGAAGGGCAGGTTTGGGGGGAATTTTTAAGATGTTTTCATTGTTGTTTCAAATGAAATTTCAAATGAAATTGTATCTTCTAGGAAATTTTGTGCAATATTAATATTAATATTAGATGGGGTGACTTATAATGCTTATTCTTTCAAATTATTTTAAACCAAATTGAAACAGGCAACTAATTTCTTGAGCTTCAATTTTCTGATCTATATAAAATGCTACTGTGAGAATGAAATGAGAAATGCATTTAAAGCATTTGACACATAGGAGGTACTCTCTTATCCCTTTACTTTAAAGCTCTGTGGCATTTAAGGACATTATTTTTATAGCCTATTGTTCAGTTTGTCATGAAAAATGTCCAGGGGAAGAAATACAATAAAAACTTTGAAGAACATGTTTCCTGTTTACAAAAGGACTAAGCCAGAAAAAAAAAAAAAAAAAAAAAAAGAGAGAGAGAGAGAGAAATAAGATAAAAGAAAGGAAAAAGAAAAAGAAATGATGTAGAAATGTAGTCAGAATTCTGCAAGATGTTCCAAAACCAGGTGTTTTTATTTTGAGTTCCAGGGAAATATACTTGCATAATTTGGGCCACAACATATAGATCAATAAGTGAAAATGGATATTCAAATTAGATATTAACAAATATTATATGCTAGCAGTGTTGTAAAATTATAATATTATCTGCTATTAGTTTTGGAGAGCTTAATAGGCACTAAGATTCGTTTAACTTATTCCTTGCAACAGCCTGAAGTGATATAATTTCTCCTATTTTTATAAATTAAAAAAATCTGACAGATAGAGGCTGCATAGTATATTAGGCAGCCAGTAATTGCTGGAGCAGGGATTTAAAGCTACCTTGAACATGTGCAATTGGCTAATAAAATAGATTGTGTTAGAAACAGAAGCAAAAACTCTGCTTGAAAATTCAGAATATAAAATTTTAACAGCATTAATGAGTAGTGGCAGTGTAGGGAGACTGATTTTCTTCTTTAATCTTTGATGAATTTTATATGTTTTTTAAACAGTGAGCACATTTTACTTTAATAACAAGAAAGAGTACAATTGAAAAATAAAATTCTGATAAACAAATATTATAATTAATTTTATTCTAGCCTTTTGCTTTGATAATGAAGACTTTTTAAAAAATCATGGTATGGTTATTTACGCATGTTCCAAACATAAGCACCGGATTCTTTTGGACTTTTTCCATCTGTTTTTCTGCTTTTCAAGCATCCTTTGACCAAGGTCTTCCCTGCTTCGATTTGCTCTGGCCCCGAAGTAACCTCTTTGACTGCTGTTTCTTTCAGAGTATTTAAAAGACCTCTATTTTTCCTTAAGTTGCTTTTCACCTGCCCAGTACACTCCCTTCATTTCTTTCAGGACTATTATTCTCTTATATGATGTTCATGGCTTATTGAACCTGGTCTTTATTCCATCTCCCTGGTCTTCTGCCATTTTAAAGCTCTGCCATGGCTCTATTTCTTATCTTTCTTTTTACCTGCTATGGTATTTACTTAGGCCCAAACATTTTACTGAATTCTAGAAACAGTCTACACAACCTGCTAAATAAAATAAAGTTATAAAATTTTTCCTTGCTAGCTCTGAACCCTGGCCTTTAAAGCAGTTAGTCCAACTGATCTTTTGAACAAAGCAAACCCTTTCCACAATGTAATATCTTAAGCTGGTGTGATTTTGAACTGAAATACAAAAATATTTGAGTTATTTTGCTGTATCAAGTGATGCCCTGATGATACATTTTGAAATACGGGAATATAGCAAATATATCACAAAATCTCCATGTTGGAAGAAGTCCGAAAATCATGAAGTTGAGGTCAAATCACTCCACTGATGTTTGAATCACTTGAACACTTTCTTTACTGAGCCATCATTCAGCCAGGGCTTGGAAAACTCTAGTGAATACCAAGAGGGAGATTTTCTTGTTGCATAGGTCTACCTGTTGGATAATTCTTTCCCTGTGCTATGTTGAAAACTCTCTCTCTACAGATTTTAGCTATTTATTATTAGCTCTTCTCTTAGAATTCTTGCATTGTAAATATTTTGTCTTTACAAGAGCCTTTAACTATTAAAGACAACTATTAGGTTCTCCATTAGGCTTCTCTTTTCAATATCTGCCTCTATTTGTCCTACGATTGTAATTAAAGCCCATTAAAGAAAATAAACCAACAAATATCTTATACTTCTTATAACTTTGAGTTTACCATGATGGACTCATATACATAAATATATATATACATATATATTTAATTGAATGCATAATAGGATTTTATTTACAAGTATAATCAGAACACATTACTTGTGATGGGAGAAAAAGAGAAAGAAAATGTCTGCAGATTACTTTAAAAATGTTCCTTAAAAAACAATTTATGGCACACATTTGAAGGCATTTAAAAATAAGTTAATGCTATTGCAAAGTCACTTACTAGTTCTGACAACTCATTGAAGACGGCAGAATGGTATGAAGGTAAAAGATAAAAATATGGAATGTGATGTTTGTGTGTGCATATGTGTTTCAAAAAACTTTTAAAATTAGTTCAGAAACCATACACTGATTACATTAATGTTATATTTCCTGAGATCCTAGCATGATACAGTACGTGATCTATACATTTGTAAAGGATTTGAAAAGAGCATAGCTTAAGGAAAGTTTATCAGATCAATACAGTATATAACAGACTGCAAATCCACAAGGCAAGGGAATAAGGGATATGAAGCAGAGTTATATATAGACATTTACATCCTTTTCAACATAGTTGAGGGCAGGTTAAGACCGATTTTAGTGCTTGATGGGCATCCATGCAACAAGGAGAATGTTTTTAAGCCACAAAATATCTTTTAGTATTTTAGTCAACTGCTTGCCAGTTTGAATGCATAGGTAGGCTCACTAACTTTGTATAGAACAAAAAAAGGTGACATGGTGGAAGCAATTCATTCATTTATTCATGTAATAGCTCTTTATTAGTCATCTACTGTATGTAAGGCACTGTTATAGATATTAAGAATTCAGTGAAGAAAGATATCCAGCTATTAAAAGCAAGAAATTAAAAGGGAAGATATAATCAAATACAATTTTATAAAGAGTGGTAAAAAGTCATAAAGAATAAGAAGAATTGGAAGTTCTTAGAGAGTTTAATGGTGAGGGTATACTCTGGGGAGTGAGAAAATGTTTTCCTTAGAAAGTAACATGGGAGCTGACATTTAGAGGATAATAGAGGTGGGTCTGGTGAGGACGGCCAGTAATAGCATATCAGGAAGAAGCAATAGGAGGAGCAAAGGCCTCAAGACAGGAATAAGCTTGGTACATTTGAGAATTTGACAGGTTAGTCTCTGGAAGCTAGTGAGTGAGGTGTACCATTTTAGTGGAAAGAACGAGTAGATACCCTTGTTTAGGATTTAAATTTTATTAAAGCTTATTGTTCTACTCAAGAGTTCTTATTTGGTATGGCTAATTTTATTACTGTATATAATTACAGAATGTCTATTTAGTCTAAGTTTTCAAATTATTTAATAAATATAGTATTTTTATTTTGGTGAATGTAATTATTTCCTTGTTTTGTTCTACATTTCATTTATTGCATGTTTTTCTCCTTTTTTGATCAATTTTTCCAGATGTCTGTTCATTATTTAACTATTTTTAAGTGATTGGTTTTTAATATTAATAATCTCTATTATTTTAGTTTTCTAAGCTACTTAAAGCAAATGCCATGAAATGTTAGGCTTGAACAATTGGAATTTATTAGCTTATAGTTTTAAGGCTGAGAAAATTCCGAATCAAGTTGATGCTTTCTTCCCAAAAACTGTCTCCCATTGATCTTGGCTCCTTTGTCACATGGCAGCATCTGTTGTACTCTTTTTTCTCTTCTGGGTTTAGTTGCTTTTAGCTTCTTGCTTATGTGGCTCTCTCTTTCTCTCTCTCTCTCTCTTTCTCTCTCTCTATATATATACACACACACATATATATTCATTCCATTTATAAAGGATTCCAGTAATAGGTTTAAGACCCATCCTGAACTAAGTGGCTCACACCTTAACTGAAGTAGCCTCATCAAAACGTCTTACTTAGAATGAGTTCACACTCACAGGAATGGATTAGATTTAAGAGCATGTTTTGCTGGGGAATAAACATCTTCAAACCACCAAACTGTTTTCCATCAATTTCTTAGGAAATAATATATACAACTTGTATACTTGCAAGTATTGCTAGGGGCATGGGGACCCTTATGCACAGCTGGTGGGTGTCTAGTGTGGTGTGCCTGCCCTCTCTGCTTCAGCAGATGTACAAAGCTGAATATTCTAGGTGAACTCTAGCACAGGTCCATAGTTGATCTGCTTATGGATGTTCATTGTAATGTTGTTTGTAATAGAAGGAGAGGCAACCACTAGGCTGTTAGCTCTGTGAGAGCACTGTTGTTGTCATTCTTGTTCACTGCTATGTCCTGTCCTAGTACAGAACCTCATGCACTGTAAGCATTCAGTCAATGTTTGTTATATGGATGAGTCAATCAAGGGGGAATGGTTGAGGGAACCATGATAGACACAATAGAACATTATGTAGATGTTGTCACCAGATATGCACATAGCAATGTGTATGGATATTAAAAACATACTGTTGAATAAAAACAACAAGAAACAATATTTTAGTATATTATCATTTAATTAAACTAAAATACAAACACATGCAAAACAATACAATATGGAGGTATGTTTTACAAGAATACTAACAAATTAAATGGTATGAATCAAAAACGTTAACATGATTTTCTGGGAAAGGAGTGAATGGAAATGAGGAAATGGCTAAAAGGAAATACTTTTAAGTAAAAATGGGAGAAGGGTCTTGCATGAACAGATATTTTCTATGAGAAACTCAATCCTCTGTATTTGAATCCATATCAGAACAAATGGATATAAGAGCAAATGGCATAATGTGGAATTGAAGAGGTAGGCATACCCTGATTATTCATGATCTAAACACTAAGAATTTCCCATTTTCTTTCAGATATGTTACAGTCATTGGTCTGTATTGAAATATTACCCTGTTGGATGTGTGGCTACTAGACAAAAAGAGAGCAATAGAGGAACTAGAGAGCCTGGGTTGCAATAGACCTGGAAGAGATCATGGCAGCTTTGATCAGAAAGTGTTTATGGATATTTTAGAAGTGATCAGGCTTTAATTACTGTTTAGATTTAAATCTGATGAAGACAAAATTAATCTTGTTGAACACCTGTCATAGAGAAATGAGTTATATATTTCTGAAGTTTTTCTGACTAAAAGCAAAGTCAGAAATGCTTTCATGATTAAGCAGGGCAAGGTAAATAAATTTATTTTATATCCTATGTGAACAATTTCAACAGTATAAAAATTCCTGTGATAAGTATATTATATAAAATAAGTGAAACAACCATGCTTTATAAGCTCTTATGGTCTTTACATGTTTTCCAGTAATGATTTAATTCCTAGAATATTAGACAGAAACATGTATGGAATAGTACATGAAAAGTTTATAATTAACCTTCAATGTTACAGGAAGCTTCTTGTTCCTTTTCATTCACATAAGAAGAGAAAGTATCTATTTGAATTGAAGTTTAAGTTACACCATTCTCTTTTTTAAAAATTTTTGTGCTTATAATGTTGCCAGAATTTAAATGTTCCCCATATTCTCTGCACACCATCTTATTGGAAAGGTTATGATTGGCCTAATGAAATTTAAGGTATTGACATAATAGTCTTCTTTTCTCCCAAGATTTATAAAAGCAGTATATAAGATATTTAATTTTTTTAAAAATCTTTTTTAAATTTTAAATTTTTTAAACTTTTAATTTTTTATTAGAGAAGTTGTGGGTTTACAAAACAATCATGCATAATATGTAGAATTACACCTTACATTGTGTAGGACATTTGCTACAAATTATGAAAGAACATGATCAGACTTTTACTACTAACTATGGTCCATGGCATACATGTGGTATATTCTTTCCATACACCCTCTATTATTAACACTATGTATTAGTGTTGTACATTTGTTATAGTTCATGAAAGAACACTCTTATATTTATACTGTTAACCAAAGTATTTTAACCAAGTCTGAATCCAGGTTTTAGGTATAAGAAAATATATGACTTTTGGTGGTATTGAGAAGCTATTGTTATAGACGATTGTTTCCTGTGTCTATAAATAATTCAATTATAGATAACAACTTAAGAGTGGAATACATTGCTCTCAAGTCCAGAGTAGGGATTTAGGCAGAGATATTAATTTTGGGTATATTACTTTATAGATAGTATTTGAAATCACTTAATCAGCTTGCTGAGGAATAAAATTGGAGAAGTTAGAAAGAAGGATTGGGACCAGATGAGAGAGCCAAGGGTGAAATGCTGAGGAAAATAAGACTCTACTGGTAAGGAAGAAGAGTACAAGCATGCAAAGGAGACAGAGACTGGAAAAATATAATAATTTTTGTACCTTTTCTACAGATCAGCATGTTTTGAGGGAAGGGACAGTCAATGTGGTTAAAATGAATGAGAGTTCAAGTAAAGTAAGGAATGGTAGGGTTATATTGGCTTTACCATCTTGGACATCATAATGAATGAAAAATTCAGCATAAAATGTAGTTAGGAGTGAATGGGATGGGAGGATGTGGAGTACACCAGTGCAAATACCTTTTGCTTTTCTTCAGAATTTCTCAGATAAAGAAGAGATTTGAGGACATTTGATTGGTGATGATATGAAGGAAATAATCAGTGGAGAAGAAAAGTTTGGAGAAAAGTGAGAAAGTTCAGCCTTTGGTAGGTGTGGTTGTTTAAAGCTCTATGTACCCTAGAACACATTCTTAAACCTAATCACGTGGGTGTGACCTATTGTACGTAAGACTTTTTCATCAAAAGTACTTACATCAGCTTACTTCAGTTAAGGCATGGCCTACCTCAATCAGGATGGGCCTTAATCCTATTAATGGAGTCCTTTATAAGCAGAAAGAAATTCAGACAGAGAGAGAAAACCACAATAAGTAAGGAGCTGAACATCAATGGAACCCAGAAGAGGAGGGAGAGACCAGGAGACACTGCCATGTGCCTGGCCATGTGACAAGCTAAGGACCAAGGATCACTGTCAGGTAGCCCCAGAATGCCACAGTATTCTGGAAGAAACCATCATCTTTATGACACCTTGATTTAGAATTTTTTCCAGGCTCAAATTGTGAATGAAAAAGGTATTTGTTTGAGTAGTCTGGGAAACTAAAACAATAGACAAAGGGATCCTTTATCTTCTGTAATAGGAAAGATAAAGGAGAATATGAGTGGCAGTAGGTGTATAGCTGTTATAGCAGGTCACTGAGGGACATCTGATGATAACTTTTATATGCTCTGGGTTACATACAATAGTTATTATAACTGTAATGTTCTGGGAGCTTCAAGAACTACAACCCCTTATTGGATTTGCAGTTTTCAATGCTTCATGTGCTCTTATTTTTATGGGATAAGATATTTTTATAGTTTCTGATCTAGACCAGGTTTAAATGGCTTGGCCCTCAGTTGCTCTATTTTTCTGTTTGAAAGGACTGGGCTACTTGTGGTTTTAGCCATTTGTCTGTTTTGTGCTATCTTTCTCTTCTCACCTACCACTTATTAAATAGAGGTCTTATCTAGTTATTGGAAAATCAGAAAGTCCACATGCAATAGGTCTTTCTGAGGGAAACACTGAATAACACGTAGCATGACCTGTTCTATACTTTTCCGATAAAGACTGCTAGGATTGTGTATAATTGTGGTACTGTTCCAGTTCCTGTGGGACTCTGAAGTAATCTGAGGATGATGATGAGGCATTCTCTGTACCATTAGCAGCTTTGGTTAGATAATACTGTGATACAGAATTTCTCAAACTAGTGTTTCTGTGATAGGGACTTCATGGAAACCAGGAATTTCAGGAAAATTGCCTGTAGAAACACTTATGTTAGGAAAAAGCCCATAATTTTAATTATATTGTCAAAATGTGATGATCTCTGTGGTGGTTTGAAGCTGTATGTACCCCAGAAAAATATTTTCTTAAATCTGATCCATTCCTGTGGGTGGTCATTTTGATGATATTACTTCGGTTAAGGTGTGTCCCACCTCAGTCAGGATGGGTTTTAATAAGAGAACGAAATTCAGACCAAGACCAAGAGAGAGGAAAAAAGCCGCAGGCATCAAGAAGCTGAAATGGAACCTGGAAGAGAAGGAAGAGACCAGTAGGTGCTGCCATGTGGATGATCTTATAATAGAGGAGCCAAGGATTACTGGCAGCTAGCCCCAGAATGCCACAGTCTTCGGGGAGAAAGCATCACCTTGATGATGCCTTGATTTGGACATTTTCCTGGCCTCAAAACTGTAAGTAAAGAAATTTCCATTCTTAAACCCAACCCATTTTATGGTACTTGCTTTAGCAATCCAGTATTTTAGATTTTTAGTATTTTTATTTTCCAAATCACAGAGGACCACATGCTGATTTTATTCCTGACTATTTTATCTAATGAAAATAAAAATGACAAGTAACACAAAATTATTCTTTGTATTTACATTATTTTCAAAGGTAAGCCTTCTTTATGGACAATTAATGATGTAGAATTAACATGTCCTATTTTCAAATTTTCAACAAATTTCCTTCTTTTGTGATTGTACAGCACATTGTTCATACTGCTAGTATAGTTTTTAATACATTAACATTTAATAGTCATTCAACAAATTTTATAGCACTCTTACTCTTCCAGGGACTGTTTTAGGTATTGGAGATTATAACAATGAATGAAGCAAATACATACATACATACATATATATATATACACATACACACACTATAGATGTATATATACACACACACACATATGATATTGTTGGTTCTGGAGAATCCTAATGCAGAATGATCTCATATTTATCTAGCCCACAGCAGTGTACCTGGGATGTCAGTAATTATTGAATTGAATTGAATTGTTGAAACAATAGCTATATATTTTTTCTTTAAATAACAAAACATGTACAAAATAAGCCAGTGTAAATAATTTAAAATGTCATATTCTAAAGAGTATTTTAAGTTCAGAAAGACAAAAAGATTAGTTTTTTTTTAACTTTATTTTGTACATTTAATAATTGAAAACATAAACAATTAGAAACTAAAAAGTAAACACAGATGATCAAGTAATATATTATTTCAGTCAAAAGATGAATATTTGAAAATAAACCATTTATGTTTAAATAAAAGAAGAATTTACTACTTTGTTATTTATCAAAATTTTTCAGGGTCATCATTACAATTGTCAACTTTGAATTTTAACAACATTAAAAAGATTTTCCCTAAAACATTTATTATGTGGCATGCTACTGCAATGGTATATAAATAATGCAGAGCAAAGCAGTGTACCTGAAAGTTATAGTTGAGCACTATGGCACACATATAATCTCAAACTTTTACACCTTACTCCATGAGGAAGGAAAGAGAATTTACAATTAGACTACTGTAGCAAGGAGTAGGAATTATTAAAGGGAATCAAAGGCTTCTCTAGAACTTGATAACAATGTATGCACATGTATGTTCTTTCCTCTATTGTTTTCTTTTCTTTTGTCTTCTTCAAATGTTGCATGCAGTAATAGTTGTGGTGAGACTGTCTTAATTTCTTCTCAACTGGGAGAAACTAGAAAGACCCAGGGAATTCCTAGGGAAATAATGTAATATAAGTGACTTCACTCTTTGTGGTATACCAGAATAGAGTTCAAAAAGAACACCTTCCCATGACACCATGGGAGCCATATAGACCCATGATCCATTTATTTTGTGCTTGGACATTTGATTTGCTTTGACAAATGGAATATAAGCAGACATGACTCAGAAAAGGTTTGAAAAGTGCCAGTATTTTGGGGTTGCTCTCTGGCATCACTGCCATTGCTATGAGAACTTACTCTAGGCTAACACATTTGTTCCAGGAAGATGAGAATCACGTATAAAAGAGGCAGCTGCCCAACAAAATCCAGCCTTGATGCCACCTCCAGCTACCACCTCCCCTGTCAGATAAAGAAATGCTTATCAGTGTATGCTGCTAAGATTTTTGTGATTATTTTGCTTTATTTTTATTGTGGCACACTAGTATAATATATTACTTTCATTAAAAAAACAAAACATTTTGGGGGAGAGTAATATCCAAAGAATGTAGACTAGAGAGTGCAGTAAAGGCCCATGTTTAGTATTTTTATTTTCCTAAATAAGCAAGAAAGTTCCCTTAGATCCAATAATTGTTCAGCAAAGTAGATTGAGTTGGAGGTAAGAGATCAAATTTCCAAACTTTAATGGGAATAATAATCATCTGGGAGGAACTAAATAAAATATAAATCCCAGGCCTCTGAATATTTGATTCTGATTTAGTAAGGCTGGGATAGAGTACTGAAATATGATTCAGTCATAACCCATGTGAAATGGAGGTAGGTAATACAGAGATCACAAAGAAACATGGATGTCAAGAGTTAAGGATGCAGAGAAACAGGAATACTCATTCATTACTGGTGGCGATGCCAAATAGTGCAGCCACTTTGGAAAACAGTTTGGTGGTTCCTCATAAGCTAAGTATAGAACTACCATGTGACCTGGCAATAACTACTAGTTATATTCCCAAAAGAATTGAAAGCAGGAACCCAAACAAATATTTGCACACCAATATTAATAACAACATAATTCACAATTGCCAAAAAAAGGAAGCCACCCAAGTGTCCATCAGCTGAAGAATGGCTAAATAAAATATGGTATATACACACAATGTAACATTATTCATCTGTGAAAAAGGCATGAAGTCCTGATATATGCAACACCATAGAAGAACCTTGAAGACGTTATGTTGAGTGAAATGAGCCAGACACAAAAGGACACAGATTGTATGATCTCACTGATTTGAAATAATTAGTATAAGCAAACTCATAGAGTTAGAATTTATAATATAGGTTAATAGGGGATAGAGTGGTGATAGGGAATGGGAAGTCAAGGCTTAAAATGTACAGGGTTCCTATTTAGGATGATGGAAATGTTTTGATAATGGATTATGGTAATGATTGCAGAACAATTTGAATGCAATTAACAGCATTGAACTATATATCTGAATGTGATTAAAGGGGAAATGTTAGATTATATATATGGTAATTGTGGTGGGTTGAAGCAGTATGCACCCCAGAAAAACACATTCTTAAATTTAATCCATTCCTGTGGGCGTGAACCCATCGTAGTAGGACCTGCTCGTGAGGCTACTTCAGTTAAGGTATGACCCACCTCGATTAGAACGGGTCTTAATCCTATTACTGGAGTTTTTATAAATGAAATAAATTCAGACATGAGAAGAAACAAAAAGCCATGGAAGCAAGACGCAGAAATCAATGAAAGGCAGAAGAGAAGGGAGAGATCAGCATGTGCATTGCCATGTGTCAGAGGAGCCAGGATCGCCAGCAGCCAGCCCCAGAATGCCACAGTCTTTGGGGAGAAAGCATCACCTTGATGATGCTTTCATTTGGCCATTTTCCTTGCCTCTAAACCTTAAGTGAATAAATTTCCATTGTTTAAGCCAAACCATTTTGTAGTATTTGCTTAAGCAGTCTGAGAAAGTAAATCAGTACCAGAATAAAAAAAAAAAAAAAAAAAAAAAAAAATCCATGGAACTACACTAAACAAAGAATGAGCCCTAAGTTAAACCATGGACTATAGTTAATAGTACAATTATAAAAATGTGCTATTTTCAATTGTAACAAATGTTCCATACCAATGCAAGGTGATAATAATAGGGTGGTATATGGGAATCCTGGGTTTTATTTTATGCATGATTGTTCTGTAAACCCACAACTTCTCTTTAAAAAATGATTTAAGGCCTAAAACATTTTCATAAAGATGTTACCTGATTCTTTTTTTTTGACAAGTGTTCAAATTTATTTAGAAAGTCACAGTTTCTAATGGCCCTAGAGCCCCATATTTACATATCTCAAGTTCTCGTTGCACAGTACTGGATGCTGCACACAGATGGTGTAGCTTCCCTCTCTACCTTTGTCTCATCTGGACCCATTTTCTATGGGATTCTATACAATCAGGCCCTCTTGCTTGAATGGCTATTGTGAAGATTAGAAAAAAGACTAAACCATCTAATCTAACATGAAGACTGCAACTTAACAAATTAACTTAAACATCTTGGTAGAAACAAGATGCTCTGAATTTCAGGGATCTGTGATCCTGTTTCTAGTTACATTTCTCATGATGAACAAGGAACTACTGTGAAGTTCTGGAATTTTTGCCATGATGGATTAAAGTGAAGCAAGGAATTAATCAGTGGGTAAGATAACAATGTGGAGGTGGGGTGGAAGTGGAGGTGTAAAATGTGTAAGTGTGGAAGAAATAGCCCAATAGTTATAATAATTCAGACAGAGGAAAAATCAATATGGTCTGAGTTAAATGGATATTATTTATTCTTTTAGCACAATTTTCCAATGTCTTGATATAATAATAATGTAACAATAATATCAAACACATCTAGCACATATAGTTTATTTATGTGATGGCTTTTAATACTCAAAAAATAAAATCCCATGGGATAGATCCCACTTATACTTAAAACTCACAGATGAAATTAAAGAGGATAAAGAAATTGTGTAACATACCCCTGTTCACATAGGTGAAGGGAGGTAGAGCTGCGATTTGAACCCAGCTGGGATTTGTCATCCATGGTGTTATCTCAACACTATAGTGTCCCTTACCTAAAAGGAAGAGCTCTCAGGTCAGGGCCAGGTAGCTTTCTATGTTAACCAGATGCTGGGGATGAATATTTGAAGAGTGAGGGAAGGAATGAATAAAACTCCTCACAAATAAAAAGACTTTACAGCTTATAAGCCAGGTCTATCTCAGAAAAGCTACCATAAATTTAATTGTAAAGCAACTTATAAAAATAATGAAAGTATTTTAACATATATTTATATATTATTATATAAACATATTATATTTAAAAATAATAGGTAATTATTTATTTGTGAATTTAAGCACTTAAAAGCATAACAAAAGTGGATTCTTTTACTAAAATAATTTAAAAAAGCAAACAGTATTCATATTTTCAAACTCTCCACCAAAACAACTGATGGACAATTTGCTTTTCTATGCCCCTTGTGGTGAAGGTGTGATCTGCCAGACTAAGCCTGGCTGGTTGAGGCATCACAGCTGAGCCAGCCAGCCAAATCCTAATGGACAGATCAGAAATGACTCTGTCCGAGAATATTTTATGTGGTGAAAATCTCATAAATTTAGTGGAGCAAAGACAATTTACTGCTGCACAGGAGACATACCAGATGTATGTTCTGAAAGAGAAATCTGAAAAGAAAAGTAGTAACAAGAGCAAGGAGGTGACAATGATAGATATTTTCAAAAGAATGGCTATATCTCCCTCTCCTCCAGGGTCTACCGATTAGTTATAACAAATCCTGATGGTAAACAATTTAACCACATGGTTTTTAAAAGATTAACACATTTATCCAGGTACATAAAAATTATACATATTAATTCATAATTTCATATACAATTATTCTGTTTCTTTAAAATATTTTGGATATTGAAAATATTTTAAAATATTTTGAAGGAAAAATGTGTTGTTGAAAATTCTGAATTTAGGTTGCTTAATTTCTCTCCTCACATCACAAAATATTTAGGGTATGTATAAAGTTTTATTTTCCTTCCATTAACAGGCATCCCCAGAAGTTTTTGATTTATGAAGAATGGTAGCAAATACTTAATATAGCTCCAAAAATATGATACATCTTTGATACATCCATAGAATATTAGTTTTAAGATATAAACTGTCTAAAATTGACTTATTTTGAACTATATTTTAATGCAATGCATAGTAAGTGCTAAAACACATTTTTTTTCCCGGTCTTTGTACTATTTAGAATTAAGATACCTAAACTCAGTGGTATGCTGGTAAATGTTTAACAACCAGCTGAGGTATGTTTGTGATTTGTAGCACTTGCCAAATTCCAGTGTTGATTTCAAACTACCAATGTGATGCTAACTGACTTGCAAAATGCTGAATATCTAACAATTGTCTCTCTACAGCAGATGCCAATTGCTTCTATTATCTCACTGTGAAACTGCAGAAATGCCATTAATCTGAAAAAAGTTGGTTTCTGCATTTAAAGCTATGTAATCTTCATGGTAATTATAAGCATGGCTTTTGATGCCTGTGTTCTCTGACTATATAATCACTGGATGTGACAGTATGAGGTTTTTTTTTTTTCGAATACCAAAGATTATGTTCTTAAACTAATCTGTGGGTATGGTACCCTTTGATTGACTTAGATTCACTTTGATTATATCACTTTAATTAGATTGCTTTAGGTCTTTTGTCTGGACCACATCAGTGAGGCATGATGCAGGTTAGGTCTCTGCCCTCTTGCTGGGTCTTATATAGACTGAGAACACAGAAAGGACACAGAGAAAGGAAGCTGCCATTTTGATCCTGCCATATGAGAGAGAGGACTGCAGGAAGACAGAGAAACCCCAAGAGGCTGAGAGGGGTCCTGGAATCTGGAATCAGCAGAACACAGAGCCTCGGAAAGAAGCCCCTGAGAGGCTGGGCCCATGGAGTCTGTCAAGGTTGAAGAGATGAGCCATATGCCTGATTGCCCACAGCTGAACTCAGGAAGAAAGAGGAGCAGCTGCAGCTGAGAGAGGAGGCCTGGAAAGAGAAAAGCCATATGCCTGATTGCTCATAGCCACACTCCAGGAGACAGTGAGCTCAGAGGGGAAGGCAGGAACCTTGGCAGAGTTTGGCTGCCATCTTGCTTTGCCATGTGGCATGATGCCAGGATCACCAGTAGCTGACTTTGGTGAGAAAGCATCTCTGCTGATGACTTGATTTGGACATTTCACAGCCTAGGAATGGTAAACTTTTACCCTAAATAAAATTCTCATTATACCAACTCAATAATGGAATGAGTCTATCCATGTAGAGGGCACATGGGAAGTTTTTTCTTTTAATGAAGGTCATATTCATCTAATAACAAGTGCACAACAGATTAAAGGTACTAGGTAAAAAGCTAATCACTTACTGTGCTGAAATGTCTAGTTTGTAACTCATGAGTTATTGTATAGATTAATAGAAGTAATGATTCAATATATCTCTTGGAACAATGTCACTAGTAAGTTTTTTGATGACATCTGATTAATACCTTAGAGTAGATTCCTTAGCAAAATTACAATGCCAGGATAAATTTGTCATTTAACCCTCAAAAATATATCAGCGTTTGATCACTTTTCTTCATCCCTTAGTGCTACCACCTGGGCCAAGAAGATACCGTCAGTTCTCTCCAGGAATTTGCAATCTCTTAATGGTGCTCGCTGTTTGCACTTTTGTTCTTGAACCCTGCAATCAATTCATTCAGTCAGAGTGATCTTTTAAAATTGAAAGAAAAACCACAATACTTCTTTGTTTTTAAGGTTTTTGATATTCTAATGCCTTCTCATTTCACATAGATTAAAAGCAAAGTTCTTACAATGGTTTAATGCCTTATATCTTGCTATATGATAGAACTCCACCCATCTAATTTCACCTCTTAAAACTCATTCATCACATCCTAGATATTTGCCTCCTTGTTGTTACTCCACCTCTCCAGGCCTTAGACCTTTGTACTCATCTTGTACTAGGTCTGAAATGCTCTGCCCTCACATTTAGTCATGACTCAATCCTCCATCTATCTCATTCAGAGTTTTGCTCAAAATTACCTTCTTAGTATCATAAAGTTGTATTTCTCAAATACTCACACTCCCTATCCTCCACTATTTTATTTCGTTTCCATAGCACTTAACGTCATTTGCCATATTCTCTATTGTACTTTTCATTTGATCATTATCTCTTGCCCACCGCTAGAATGTAAATACAAACAAAGGGCATCTTCTTTCATTACTATAGCCCCAGATTTTGTCTGGCACATAATATGTAATTGATGAATATTTGGGAAATAAATGCATACATTATTTCTAAGTATATTTCTAAGATAATTTTATCATTATATTTAATTTACCAAATCCTTAAGGCTACCCTTAATTATATGCTATTCATTCTAACTTTTTCTTTCCCAAAATAATTCATATAAGTAGCCTTAACTATTCAAGTTTTTAAAACAGAAAATGTTAAAATGTGTTTTTATATATCAAAAATACTTTCCAATTCAATATTTTAAGTTTAAAATGTATTTTTATTTATCAAAAAATACTTTCCACTTCAATATTTAAAGTTTAATATGGATACTTTTTAAAAATTCAATGCCTATGTTTTTAAAACCATAGGTAAAAGATAGTGAATTCAATCAAATGGTCCAAGGAAGAGAAGTTCATTTTGGCTTACATGACTAGCCATCTGATACTTCTAAAAAATAGAAGTACATTAAGTTATGCATTTATATGCTGAGTTTGGCTTAGAGAGTGGCCACATTTGAGCAACAAGGAGCCTCTCAGGAGGCAACTCTTAGGCACTCTCCAACATTAGGCTAAGTTGCAAATTCAAGAGCAAAAGGTTCACAACCATAGTCCTCAACATTAAGGGCCCATCAATGGACCATCTTTCACTAGTCATTGCCCCTGCACTTGTGGAATTGTTTCTGTTCCATTAGAGAATGAGGCAGAGCTCCCCAGGATGGGAATTCAATAATCTTTCAGTTGTTGTCTGAATCTCCACCTACTGTGGCAATGCTCCATAAACATTTGAACATATTTATATACCTTATATGCATGCCCAGGTGAACTTCCTCCCATGTATCCCCATCACTGACATCCCACCCCATTGATCCTCCCCCACCATAGTTGTAACACTACTATGATCCAAAACCTCTTCAATAATGAAGCCAAGAATATTGCCAAATTCGATTAATAAGGAAATGAAATAATAATAATAGGTTTATAACATAAGAAATAAAATACACAATAATTTAGAGAAATGAAAACTAAAATAAAGTAAAAAAAGATTGGGGTATTTAAAAAATGAAAAACATTAAAACAAAATAAAATAAAATAAAATAAATTATGTTTTTGATGTTTTTCCTTTCGTCACTGTTATATCAGTTGTCCTGTATGTATGTACCCACGTGGGAATCACTTTTTGCCTGGTGGTTGGCAGGCCTACAGTGCCTCCACCCGTACTACTACCAAGTACCAGCTGGTGATACAACTGGAAAAAGACCTTGAATAAAAGGGGGAAAAGGTAAAGACAAATGAATGCATATGGCTAAGAGACTTCAAAGTGAGTCGGGAGGTCATCAGAGAGGTAATGCTTATGCATGTCTCAGCAGGATCTCATGGATGGCCAAGGCAGATACTACTCCAAATAGTGGGGATCCTGAGGGCTCTGGAGACACACAGGACCTATGGTCATGGCAGATAGCTCTGGAGTTTGATGCCTTGCCAATGGCCTTACTTTGGAGTTTGTGCTCCCAAGTGTGACAGAATTTGACTCAGATATGACTTCTCTACACATGCCTCTTCTGTCTCTTTTATTTGAACCTATACTTGGTCCTGGAGTTGTTAGGTGTATGTCCAAGAGACTTTAATCTCTGGGCTGTCCATGTGCCAGCTGGGCCCTGAAATTCAAAGGAGTTGAAATACCTACTCTCCAGTTCATTCGATTCACCCAGGACAACTAACAAGAAGATGATGATGGACAACGACCATCCCAAGAAACTGAGAGAGTCTACAACTGCAAGCAGGAGAGTCCTATCCATCTGCCCCATGGGATTAAAGCCTCCTCTCAATTAGAGGTGGAGTGGGCAGCACCATCCCAGAGTCCTCAGGATTGGGGAGTGAACTATGGACTAGAGTGGACTTATTGGTATTCTACTATGGACTTGTGATTCTAGCAATGGAAGACAATATATCATTCATGTGTAGGCAGTGGCCACTGGAGGTTCTAAGTGCAGAGAGAGGGAAATACAGGTGAAATGTGGGTGCATTTTGGGGACTTGGGTATTTTCCTGAATGGCATTGCAGTGACAGATATAGGCCATTGCAATCTTGCCATAACCTACAGAATTGTGAGGGAGAGAGTGTAAACTACAATGTGAACTATAATTCATGTTTAGTGGCAGTGCTCTAAAATGTTTTCAATAATTGTAACGAATATGCCACACTAATGAAGGATGTTGTTAATGTAGAAAAATGTGGGAGATGTGGGAAGCAGGGAATATGGGAATCCCCTATATTTTTGTGTAACATTTATGTAATCTAAATACCTTTCTTTAAAAAAAATAAAAATAAAAAAATATTTTTTAAAAAAGTACATTAGCACAATATTAAAAGCCATGAAATCCTTATTCATGACATTTAACATTTGAATTATTTTTACTTTTACTTACAAATAATAATAAGACTGAAAAAAACTAAGACTAATCAACCTAACTTATCAGTAGCAGAACTATTATAAATAAAAAAAGATAAGAGCATTTTCATGTTTCAACACTTTTACATCTCAACATTGCAAGTGATGGAGAGTCAATTACTTTGCATGGTCACTTATTCCTGGTTGGAAATGTATTTTTCTTTGACTTGATGTTTTTTTTTCATTTAAATAGTTTTTTTCCCCTTATTTCAAATCAGTTTCCTAAACTGTCAAAAATGGTAAGCACCTAATTTTCATATTTTCCAGATTTCTTGATTCTCTTAGAGTCACGTGGGACCAATAAAATTGGGCACAAAGTTAACAAGAAAAAGAGAAAAAGAATTTTTATGTCTTCTCATCATTCCCCTTCAATCCCAAATCTGAAAATACAGATATCATATCAATATAAAATTATTATGTTTTAGGGAATTACTTGGTAAGCTGATAATCATCTTAATTCAGGAGCTCCCAGAAGACCAAATGATTTTTAATAGATAACTGCAAATTTATATGCATCTACCATGGATGCTTCAAGGAAAGGAACATATCAAATGACTTATTTGTGGTTGAAACATAATAACAATGCATTTTTTCCAATTCATATCCTTGCTATATTCTAATATTTATAAATGACCTATTTCAGACCTACTGCTACACTGATTTTTCCTCCACCAAGACATAAAAGATGAATAATTGGAGAATTAAAAAAAAAATACCATAAATGAATGGGGTTTAACTCATGTGGAGAAAATAATCTGGAAGGAGCAATTATTTTTATTAATTTTAAAGTAAACTGCCATAGCCAAAAACAAAAGCAAGACAAATTTATGTAGAATTGTCTAAATTGAAAATTCTCTCATCTTTGCCTCCCTCCCACTTTCCCTCACCAAAAGTATCCATTTTTTAATAGTGACTGGGTTTCAGCTCTTCCAGTAGTTACCTTTATGAATTTCAATAATTTACCTATTTGATAACATCTTAATTTACCAACTTGGGCAGAATTTTGTTGACTCCTCATTTTGAAGAATACAAATTAAATGCAATTTTACCATCAAGCTTCTCCTCTCATTTTTTACTCTTTTAAAAATAGTTTTTATTTACTGTTATACTCTATGATTTTATATATATTTTTTGATCATCACCTTCAGATATTATATTAACTCCCAACTATTCAAGATAAAGAAATCACTCTTTATTTCTAGCACTCTCTTTCCCAAAGGGTTGATAATTTTATTCTTTCTAAAATGTCAGTACTTGTAGAATTTACATTTTATTTTTTAACCATGAGTTTAAAATGTATACTTAGTCAATAAAATATTATGTTCATATAAGTATTATTCATCCCAAATTCAGTTATTGACTGGACCCATAAATGAGGAATTGCAATTCTCTTTAACTAAAGTGCTTGGATAATATACTTATTTACTAAATGACTGCATTTAAAGTATTTCATTTTGTATATTTAAAGTATAATGTCATTTTCAATATTGGAGCTCCTTTCATTCTTGATATTGTTTTGATAAACAATACATATTCGAAATCTGATAGATCTATTTAAAACAAAAGTTTCCCTCGACCTTCTTTTTCTCCCTTGACCAATATTTAAAAGTAATTGACTGATTTTTTTAAAAAAGTTAAAAAATATTGTTGCCCTTTTAAAACACTATTCCTTTTATTCCTCTCTAAATAGCCCTGCATAACTATTGGATTTGAAAAGTTTTGCTATTTGGTGTTCATATATAGAAAGCTCTTAAAATGAATACATGAGGATTAAATGATTATATGTATTTTAATAGTTTAATCCTTATATAAGTTATTGCTAACATGTACATAGGACTAGAATTAGGACTATGGAGCATCATAGAATTCTCAGTTCAAATATTACAAATATGTTAAAATATGGCAAATAGTATATTATTAGCCAAAATATATTGCTTATCTAGTTAACTGATTGCATTTTAAACAAGTATATATGAGAGTGGTTGATACCCACATTTTTGAGGGAAAAGATTTAAAAAGTTCTTATGTCCAAATTCTCAAAATTAATATCAAATGAGGAATTAAAGGTCCAAGAATATTAGAAATCACTCATTTCTTTATGATAAATGTATTTAGTCACTAAAAACGATGCTAGTATGCTTTGGTTTAATAATATATATACTTAAGCTGTAATAGCAAAATAATTACTCAATTGGTTTAACCTGAATCATTTATCTTTCATACTTGAAATGATTTATGTGCAGTGAGTAGAGGTAAAGTTCAGTACATTGGAATCGAGGTATTTGGTTATATATTCTGGTTCATGCACTACTGGCTAAGTTAGTTAACTTCTCTGAAACTTCAGGTTCCTCATCTCCATGAGGGTTATCATAGTAATAATATGATAGCTGCACATATGAAAAATAATGTATGTACAATGACTAGCTCTGTCAACAATAATTATTATTAATGATTTTCGTTGCATTTTCTAAAAAAGAACAGGCACTTTAGGTCAACCAAAGATAAATGGGGCGAGATATTTTTTTACAGATGCTCATTTTAGAGCATCAATGTGATCTCAGTTTTTTTTCTTTTGTAAAATGGAATTAAAATAATATCTATCCCCCAGAGTGGCCATGAACATTACATTTAGAAAACCATAAATTACATGAAACGATATGTAAACTATAAAAGCTCCACAAGTCTTAGATATTGAAGGGGTTATTTGGATAAGGAAAAATACATAAAAACAAACTCAAAAGAGATCATTTTCAATGTGGCTGATAAACCACAAAGCAGGGGCAGGGTGCATCATTTCTTTTCAACATGTATTGAAGCTTGGAGTATGCCTGTACTAAGCATAGTAATTGGCTCTTTAAGTATTTGAAACAAAACCCTATGAGACAACTACTATTTACAAGTTAGGAATATGAGCCATTGTGGAGTAACTTGCCAGCAATTGCACAGCTGAAAAGGGCCTGGCCAGAATTCAACATGAGGCAGTCTGACTCCAGAGCAAGCTCTTTTTGAAAGATACATTTTAAAAACCTGTTTATATGTGAAGAGGGAAGGGAAAAAGTATTTAAAGGTCACATCTTCATGGATCTTCCAGAGAACTCTGCTTTTGTTGTCCATTGAGCAATCCAAAAAAACATATTTCAAATTCCATTTTAAGTCTTTTAAAGGCCTATTTACTTCTCTGCTGTATAACCAAAAGGTATAGGAAGCTGAAGGTAAAAAACAGGAATGAAAAATTCTCTTTTAAGAGAATAATCATTCCCCTTCAACTATCATTTAAAAATATATATAATTGTGAGCACACATTCTTTTAGAAATGGAGTTTCCTTGGAACTGACATTGAAAGAGTTAATATTGCCAACAAATAATAAGCGTCCAAGTTCAGGAGAAATAATATTGGCAGGCACTTTGAATAAATAGCAACTAGAGACCTGTCATGAAAGTGTCCTGAGTAATGAGATTCAATCATTTTGGTATTTTTAATGCAATTGTAAACTGCCATTTTCTT
Source organism: Tolypeutes matacus (assembly GCA_026826555.1). Lineage (NCBI taxonomy): Eukaryota > Metazoa > Chordata > Mammalia > Cingulata > Chlamyphoridae > Tolypeutes > Tolypeutes matacus. The sequence goes on from JAKSZT010000049.1 coordinate 39,759,989, forward strand.
CACAGTTTAAAGCACGTTTTTTTTTTTGATGATATAGCTATAAAGGTGAAAACCAAATTAACTTGTCACATTTGACTGGCTGAATTATTTCCCAATCCCGTTTTTAGGATATTGATAAAATTTTAATAATCAGGGTTTAAATCAGAAGGAAAAATGACATTTTTCAGGATCACAGATATATCCCAAGGATGAAAGATATGAAGAAAATTGGTTAATATATGGTTGTTTATGAAATACAGAATCTCATATTAAAAATAGGAAAACACAATCCTGCGGTTAATGCCAGTAAGTCAATACCCACTGCCATCATGCAATGTTGACTGGCACTTGTATTTTATTCTTCTATTAAATCAATGCTAATATTTCCTGAGGGAATGCTCTAATTTGAATAACTTAAAAAGTTGCTCTCTCTATCTTAACCCAATTGCTTCTGAAGGAAAGGATTCTTCTTTTAGATAGTGATAAACTTTAATTTACTGTCTACAAAGAGTTATACCTGGACAATGAAGAAGTCATCATTTTGAAGAAAGAGAAAGATTCCTAGCAGAAATCTAAGTCTTCAACTGGATCCTTCGTGGGCTAGATTAAAGGCCACTCCCCACTAGCATTGTCAGTGGCCAACTTAAGGAACCTTTCCTGGAGAATTTTTATGAAAGAAGCATCTCCAACAGTCCATCACCTAAAAGTAGTCACATCCTGCAGAATCACCCAAATTCATGCATCCTTAACATGCCAAACCTCCTGCTTGTGGAATAAATGCTATCAAGATACAACGGAAAGAAGCAGAGGCTGGTGAAGCTGTGTTAAATTTCAGCAAAGGCCATTTAGACTCCATATTCATAAAATTCTGGTCAAAATGAAAGACCCAAATCAAAACAAAACAAACAGCACTTTTATTAATAGTGAGGATTGGATGTAGAACACTTATAATCATGTGTCCTTGAATTAAAACATGCTAGTACACATCAAAGCAGGTGCAAAGATGTCGCCATTTGTTTTCATTTCTGTCAGAAAGCAGGTAAATTGTGAATATGATGAACAAATTAAGTTTTTTCATTACTAACCGCAAATTTATGTTCTTTGGATATTTATAAGTTATATATATCACTTTATATTTAACATTTCAAAAGTATCAAAAACAACATTATATGATAATTCTGAAATTATACCCAATGTCAGCAAACATTAGAGACAATGTTTTTTCTTATTTTTATAAAATGACAAATTGTATGCCATTTAAAATTTTTTGAATATTTTTGTGAGAGTCATTCATATTACATGAAAAATGATTCACTTACATGTATGAAATGAAGAATAAAAGAAATATAATGATCTAATTTTTACATATCTTATAAAGCTTGACAGTAGCTTTCAAGTCAATTGTAAATTTAAAACAAAAGAAAGGCAGCCTATTTCCTATCTTCCCTGCAAGTTATTTCCTTATCTCAGTGGCCTATTACCATCTCTCTTCAGCAGTAACTTCCATTGATTTGTAAGTTTATTTCAAATTCTTCTTACTCTGTGGGTATATAGTTTGATTTTGTCAAGGATCTTATTATGTGACCCAAACTTGTTAAAAGTAAATTAAAAACTTTATTCATTTACATAATAAATCAAAACATTTTAAAGGATATTTTGAAAAAGTGTACGGTCTCTCTAAGAGAAGTGGCCCATATAAATAAAATTCTCAAGGGACAAATTTTAACCTCAATTTTTTAAAATTTCAGGGATGCTCAATAAGATCAGCTAGAAGCTGGCAATATTTAATTAGGTAAGAAAAGTAGAAAATTCCACATACTGGCTTGAGATAAGTATTTTCAAATAAGGTAAAATTTTAGATTGTTCTTTCTTTTTCTGATACATCCATTAGTATAGAATGAATGGTGGCAAAGACTAGGCACAAAGAACAGGAAAAATGGTGATGTTTTTCTTTTAACCAATGGTGCTTTCTTTGTATGAAATTTAAGAAGAGCTAGGAAACCGGGGAGATTTTTGAAAAATGACTGATTGCATGAGTTAGTTGGGTACAGTGAGGCTATATTATTAATATAATACCATCCCTTTTGACAGGAACAAACTAATGCACAAAACAATTTGCTGTTATGATGCCAAACTGGTTTGATTACTTAGAACTCATAACTATTTATTATCAACTAATAATGAGACAGAATTGGACCATGTAAAAATATGTTTTATTTGTTTAAGGGATGTGATAGCCATGCATTAAACATTCTTTAAAACAATGAAAGATTGGCAATTAAACATTGAATCATTGATTTTGTTTCCTTTAAAACTATTCATTTTTTCATAATGCTATTAAAATGAATAGTAATATTATTTAGTTCTTTTTTATTTGAATAGAGAATTTATATTATAAATAAAATAAATTTCTCAATTAGGGAGAAAAATTATACTTAATTAATACTTCTTGGGCCTTCTATGTAGCTTTCACATGCCACTATACAACTAGTTGTGGTAGCCTATTTATAGAACTTTAATTTGAAGAAAATTAATTGTCTTGTTAATATATTTTAAAATTAATCTTTTTCACGGTTGAATTTATGGTTATATACAAAATATTATGGTACTATTACTTTTTCTCCTCTCTTCTTTCTTAATCTCTCTCCTTTCTTTCTCCCTTTTCATCTTTCTTTAGTATTTCTTATCCACTTTTTAAATCTTTGCTCTTTTCTTCTTATGTCTTAAAAAACATGGCATTATATTTAGTAGTTGCAATTATCAGTAATTTTGCTTTGGTGATAAATAATCTTTTTTAAAGCCATGAGTGAATGAATCTAAATGTATGTGTTTTTTATTTATTTTTCTTAAAAGTGAAAGAATTGACTCATGTGGTAATTTGAATTACGCACCCCAATGGACATATTCACAACTTACTCCTGTGGGTGTGAACCCAAGGTAAATATGACCTCTTAAAAATACTATTTTTTTACTAAAGATGTGGGTCTTAACTGAATGAAGTTGGTTCTTATTCTGGGTTACTGGAGTAGTTTATAAAAAGAAGAAATTCAAGAAAGCCACAAGAAGGAGCTGGAAGCCAGAAGTCAGAGGAAACTGGGAAGAGAAAGGAAGGATATCTACCTGTGATGGGGAGCAGGGATTCAAGCTAAGGAACCCAAAGATGTGGATAGCTAGCAACTGATTGCTACTTCTAGGCAACCTAGAAAGAAGCAAGACTTCTAGTCTCCGAAACCTTGAGAAAATAAATTTCCATTGTTTAAATCAATCCACTAAATGGTATTTGACATAGCAGCCTGGCAAACTGACCCCTTTCCTCATCATAAAGCATTATTAACAAATCTTTAAAAGAAATAAAAATGACGAGATAGTTCATATGACTTTTGGTTATAAAATCAAATGGCAAATTCTTTTTGGTTATTAAATATGTTTAAACATATTTCTAAGCTCAACAATGTGCTTAGTAATGTATAAAATCAGAGTATGTTTGTAAGAATGCAGGATTATTTTCTTGGGATCTTTCAATTTTTCCTTCTTAACAACTGATATGTTCTATTTAGCTCAAAATAAAGTGCTTGCACTACATCTTGAATATAGATAATTTTTCTTTGTGCTTTCAATAAACTACACAAAATTATGAATAATTTTAGCCCATACTACTCTAGTAAGAATATTTTTCTACACTGGTTTTAATTCAATAAGATTCCAGAGATATGCACATCATTGTATGCCCTTCATCTCTCTCCACACTTTGGAACTATTGTCATATATGACTTGAAATTCTCAATAGTTTTATCATTATATATTTTTTGAGTCATTGTTCATTTCCTTGGCTTATAAATATTAAAATTTCCCATTATTATTTAGAAGATTCAGTATTTCAGAGAAGGTGGAAAAGTAACTGCTTCTTAAATTAAGTGATATATTTTATGAAAATAATGCTGCTTAATATGAGTATGTCATTTTGGGGGCTAAAGTTTTCAAACACACCTATATGAGCATGGTGATAGATGTTTGTTTCCTAACAAAATTATGTATTATATTATTTTGTTATGGAGGATTGCTTGTCCAATTGTCACATATCCCTGAAAAAATATAACAATCAATTTTCTGTAAGGGTGAAACATTTACTTAAAGTGAATGTCAAAATGGGAGTTTGTCACGGAGGATTTGTGAAGAAATCATTTTACGTAGAATTGCTAAGTTCCATTTAAAACCTAATAATATTAACAAATTATGGATTTTATAATTTCAATTGACATAGAGATAACTGCTAATCAATCACCATTAAAATGTTTGAAATAAGTTTTCAAAACTAATCTGGATATCAAAATTATTTTATTCCCATTTTTAGAGTAATTTCAAATATTACCTGTTTTATTGAAAATATTGTGAATCCATCATTCTGAAACATATACCTTGACCTAACTTTGTGATTTTGTTGAATCCAGGTTCCTTTTGTCTCATTTCCCTCATCTGAAATGAAGACTTGGACCACATATGCTCTGACCATATAGGGCTACAGTTCTGGCCCTACAATAGTACTATCTGCCTACTAAGATCTTCACTTGGAATTCCGATGTGTATCTCAAATGTTTCATATCAAAAACCCAACTCCTGATTTCCCCTCCTCAAACTGCTATTCCCTCAATGTTCCTTATCTCATTTAATAGCATCTCCATTTGCCAAGGTCAAAATATTGGGAATTCATCCTTGATTTCTCACTTTCTTTCATACACCATACCCAATCTATTGAAAAATAATGTCATCTTCCTTTCTTTAAATATACCCCAAATCTGACCATTTCTCACCACCTAGCTCAAAGCACTGTGATACCTTACCTGTATTATCAACATATAATCCTGACTGGGCTCCTCTCTTCCATTCTTGTTCTCCTATAGTCTCCTTTCTTCAGAGAAGCCTTTTAAAATGCATGGAAGATAGTGCTATTTCCTTCCTCATAATCCTTCAATATCTTCCTATTATACTCTGAGTGGAAACCATATCCCCATTCATGGCCAATATGTCTTCTATGATCTGGCCGCTGGCCACTCACCACTGTCCCTTGTTCATTTTACTCCAATTACAACCACACTGGCCCTGCTGTTGTTTTACCAGTACTCCAAATAAGAATAGAGACTTATTCTTTAGTGTGTTTTTTTTTTTTTTTTTTTTTTTTTTTTCCTGCTGGAAGCTTCTCCAGATTCCACTTAGCTCAGTCCCTGAATTCATTCAAGTCTCTATTCAAAATCACTTTATCAGACTCCCCCACCCATTCCTTCTTTATCATTTTACTCAGCTTTATTTTCTTTATAGACCATATCATTACCACTCTACCACAAGTTCTAAATTTATTGTTTGTCTTCCCTAATATGAGAGCTCCATGAGGACAGAAATTTGTTTTGATGACAGATGTATACCTAGTGTTTAGAACAAAACATAACACATAGTAGGTACTCTAGATACTCTACAAATACATGTTAATTAATTGATGGATGAATACAGTCAAACAGAATAGAATATAGTGCACTGGCTTTATATGGAGCATAATAATGCGTTCATAAAATCTAATGTCTCTATATTATCTGTAGAAAATTGTAGATACTCTATTAACCAATTTGTGTTAAATGTTCAGAGAGACCTTACACTATGAAGAGACCTGTCGTCAATTAGAAGATGTCTTCAGGTCCCAAGGATCATAGATTTATGGATATTCATGCGAATAAATTCTTTATATCAGATCAATGGCATTATAAACAATTGATAAGCAGGAAATTGAGGGCAGAATATTAATAATTTATCTCACAGACTTATTTAGGCCTGCTCACTTTGGGCTGATAACACAGGATCCCCAAATAAACAAAGTCATAAAAGAATTGCACAGTACTACATTAGATTATTAGTTTCATAGAGTTCTGGTGTGGTAGCAATTTGTGGTCCATGTACTTTAGAAACAGTTAGATGAAAATTTACTTTGCTTTTGAATAACCACATCCCCAAAGAGTGTTCAGGACATTCATTCTCTCACTAGAGGTTTATTACATTCATACATGCAGAACTGAGTCAAGCACTGTGGTAGATACAAAGGTATGTAATAGATATCAATGGCCTAAAAATAAAATCACAATCTGACTGTGAGATATTGGACACATACACTAAAAACTCACCTACATATGCATAACATATGCATATGTATGTACATGCATGTACCTATACATATACATTCATGTACCTATATAAAATTCAGAAACAAAATGATACCAGTAAATATTTATTAGTACCTACTATGTTCAAAACAACTTGCCAGGTGCAATGGAGACAGTTTAGGTATAGTCATCATGATTAGATTGCTTAAAACTATTAGATTTTTTAAAAAACAATTTATTAAAGTATATCATCCATACATGAACATACATAAACTATAAGTGTTCAGTAAACATTGTGAACTTGCCAAACAAACATGCATAACATCATACAGGGCTCCCACATATCACCAACCCCAAACACCCTGCATTGTTGTGAAACATTTGTTAACAAATCATGAAAGAGCATCATCAAAGTATTACTACTAACTATAGTCCGTATCTTATTTTTACCCCTGCCCCTCTCCCCTGTTTTTGCTGTTTCTGTGTCCATTCACTGGGCAATTCTCTGTGTCTGTTTCCTGCCCTCTCTTCTCATCCTTCTCCTCCTGTCTCCACTGGGATTCAATCCTCGGAATCGTCGATGTGGGAGAGAGGCGTCCCACCGCCTGTGCCACCTTAGTTCCTGGTTTATTGGTGTGTCTCATCTTGGCTCTCCCTTGTGTAACTCTCCTGTTATGTTATCATGTTGCTGCGGGGCTCACAGGGCCTGGTGGCTCACCCGCGCTTGGGGCCTGGTGGCCCACGTGCCTTCTATATTTTTCTTTTTTTAAATTTTTATCAGAAGGTCCCAGGGATCAAACTCAGGTCCCTCCATATGGGAGACGGACGCTCAACAACCCAAGCCACATCTGTCCCTCTGCTATATCTCTTAAGGTTGACCAAAGATACCCAAAGTTATAGTCTTTTCCCATACAGGATGGTCATATAATAAATCAGGCTTGGTTTATCACCAGCATTCTAAAAACCAGACCTAGCGAGAAAAACTAGGTCTGGGGACACATGCATGGTTTCTAATATAGCGCATGTTTAGCCTACCCTGATTATCACAAAATCAGGTCAGCAAGAATATTCGCACCTATTAGATTTTAATAAAGTGATTTTAGGATGAAATCCCAAAGGTGTGATTTAGCAAATAAGAACATAGTGGTGTGAGAGATCAATCCATGGGGAATTTTTATGCTAGGGAAAGTATTTGACTAGAGAGAACTTTAAAGAGATTAAAAAGAGCAGTGAATATTCCAAGTGAGAAAACACTACCTACAAAGTTATGGAGACATTGTAATTATTGTTAATAATATTAGACAACATGTATATGGTGCTTTATATTTTATAGAGCTAAGGAAATTATTGATTTAAAACAAGAAACAATTTTTACACATTGGTCATAAATTGTTTCTCTGGATGAAGAGAACATATTAAATATTAATGGCACTTTTGACTCCTGTAGTTACCCTGACCCCAAATTCTCACTCATTTTCCAAAATTTCAATGTTGAAAATGAATTCCTTGTTTGGAAGTACCCTTTATAAAATTGAAACTATCTGGAAGGTTTAGTACCTTGAACTAATAATGGATTATTTGGCAGTCTGCTGATATCAAAATAGGTTTATTGGAAGGGGTATGGATGCTGAGTGCAGTGTCAGGCACTCAGTACAGTCGAATTTCCTTCATTCCTTCTTCCTGGCAAACCCTTAAAAAGCTAGTGTGAAAGTACAAGAAATATGCTTGTCTGCCTTTTGTGTTTGTCCTGAGACTGACTTTCCAGGTGATTATGTAAAGGGGGTGACCCTGTCAATTATAGCATCCATCATAATTTTTAGATACATAGTGCTGCCTTAGAAGGAACACTGAGGATTGGAAGGGGCATCAGTATGGTTAGAGCTCAATTAATTGGTCACTAGTTTAAATGACATCAAAGTCAAAGGAAAGGTCATTCAGTCAAAATGTTTTTTTGGGGGGCAGATTTGGCTCAAATAGTTGGGTGTCCGTCTCCCATATGGAGGGACCTGGGTTCAAGCCCTGGGACCTCCCAGTAAAATTAAAAAATAAATAAATAAAAAATGTTTTTTTGTTTCCACATTTATATTCTTTAATTTCCATCACTAAACATTTCCCATTTCACCTCTTTAGCATAAATCTTTGCTCCATATTAAAATATGATTTCTTCTTGGAGATGTTATACATAAAATTTTAGCAGCTTTTGCATCATTGTTTTGTTGCATCCGTGTTTAAAAACCATTTTCTGAGAACCTGTTTTTGTAGTGAAGAATAACGGAGCATGTATGATTTGGGAGAAAAGGGCACTGCCAAAGGGCAAAGAACCAGAAAAGGGGAGAATAAGCCAAAGACAAACTACCCTTACATTAAATTCTTTCTGAGTGCTTTGTTTGAATTAGTCCCCTCCTTTATTTATGAAATATGTTACCTTTAGTAGTAAGGATAGCATATTGTGTATCACTTTGGCTATTCCATCCAATTCGTGTTACTCATGTGAAGACGCCGTCTTCTCAGTTCCTAGTTTATATGTGAGCATAACATGTCTTTAAGCATATTCATGGACAAAAAAAATTTTTTTTCTAATAACCTGAAGAAAAGAAAACAGGGTATGTATATATAACATTCTATATCCTCTCCCCTATGAAGCAACAATGATATATATATGTTGTTTTTTTTAATAAAAGACTTATTTTTATTTATTTTATTTATTTATCCTGCCCTTGCTGCTTGTGCTCGCTGTGTCCATTTGCTATGTGTTTTTCTGTGTCTGCTTGTCTACCTTTATGTTGTGTCATCTTGCTGTGCCAGCTCACCACGCCACGCGGGCCAGTTTGCCTTCACCAGGAGGCCCCGGGAATCGAACCTGGGGCCTCCCATATGGTAAATGGGAGCCACATCCGCTTCCCCTATATCAGTTTTTTGAGTATCTATATGTGTCAGGCACTGCTCCAGGCAATTGGCATCTATCATACATATAGGATAAATGCTATGGAAGAGAAAAGTAGAGCGGTGTAGAAGGACAAGGAGTGCAGGGTTGAAGGGATGATATGCAAATTACAAAGATACTTAAGTTTGGTTAGACATAGAATTTTGGGGAAATTGTAAGAAGTAACCTACTACCCTAGCTGTCTAGTTTAATAGAAATCAATACTTATTAGTCCATTATTCACTAGAAGCAATATATAAATAAATACAGTGCATAATGCATAGAGTTTTTGCAGAACGACATTACAAGATAGATTTGTAAATAGGCCATTAAACATGAAGAAGTTAATGGCATTATAAAGATGAATTTAAGTTTTCTAGGCAGCCTAACAGGGAGTCAATCACAGGACCTAGAGAGGAGTAAGCCTATACTGAATTCAGAATGAGGGGGTCATTTTAAGTTTTAAGTTGTCTGAAATATGAGAAGCAGAAAAACTGAGATCTCCTTTAAGTCCTCTCAGTGTAGAGAGCTACAAAGGACACAGACTTGACTATCAATGGCATGAACTTGAAATGACAGACAAGTACTAAAGGTGATATTTTTATCTGAATGGAAGAGCTGTTTTAGTCCAAAGGTGATTGACAGGATTTAGAGGGCTGATTAAATTGTAGGTCAAAGCAAAATCCTAAGTTTTAAAATAGCATTTGTCCTTTAAAGGAGACAGGTTGAGAGATTTTATGGGGTAAAAAATGAGGACAACTGTAATTTACTTAGTTCTGAAATGATACAGAATATAAAGGCTATACTTAGTCACCAACCTGGATTTTACTACTACAGAAAATGAAAATCCAGAATGTAGATTTTCTTAATATATTCCCTATTATCAAAAGGACTGTAAGAAGAATATGGTGAAAATGAATTTTAGACACTGAGGACGCTATATGGAAAGTAATAAATTATCAATAAATGTTTTTTGAATGAAGAATAATTTTACTTGAATCCCAGACACTGTAACTTATAACACAATTTAGTAAGTGGTAGAAGATGTGAAAGAAATTTCTTAAAGTTGAATATCAAAAGAGGATATGAGGGAGTGGATGTGGCTCAAGCAGTTGAGTGCCTGCTTCTCACATGGGAGGTCTTGGGTTTGGTTTTCGGTGCCTTCTAAAAGACAAAACAAAAAAACAAACAAGCAAAACAACAAAACAAATGAAAACACCAACTCAAGGGAGCCTATGTGACTCAGTGGTTGAGTGCCGGTTTCCCCATACAAGGTTCTGGGTTCAATCCCCAGCTCACGTACCTTAAAAAAAAAAAGAAAGAAAATTAAAATGAGCTACAATATGATGCCAAATCGACAAAGAATTCCTGCTGATGTTGTGTATTAATATCCCTTTATACAGAAACATGCCATGATTAAAGGGTTAAATTATATTGTGAAATCACAATCCAGGTTACAAACATGGAAGATCTGAGATTTATAACCTGGTATGACTGTAAGAACCTTGTTGTTTTCATACTCTACTGTTCTTATTCAAAGCAAAATGAGTTTAATTCAGGGTCCAAAAGACATCATTAATATATTTTATTAGACAAAATTTATTGAAAATACGAATTCAGAAACCAAAAAGAAGAAAATTTACCTTCAAGTTCATCACTCTGTGAAATGAACTTTTGCTTCTTAGACCTTACACACACACACACACACACACACACGTGTAACACTTTTTATATATAATCAAGTGGTAGCTATAATAGTCATTTCACTTACTCTTGTCCCTGAAAGTAATATCATAAGCATTTCCAATTTGTTCAATAACCTTCAAAACATTGTTATTAATGTCTGTAAAATATTTCCTCAAATGGCTTGAACATATTTTATATAATCATTCTCCACTGGGGATATTTTAACACCCCCAAATTATTTGTTAGAATCAACATAAAAATGAGTTCCACACACTGCAATCAATTATTCTCTTTCTTCCTCTCCCTCCCTCCTGTTCTCCCTCCCTCTCAATCATTGCAATTAATTTGTGAGAAAAAAAAAAATCTGTAGTTTCTCCGTTTGAGTTTTGCAATTGCATCTCTGTGGTGTCTTTCAATATGTTCCTGTGTTCACCACATTGCCTGCAAATTGGTAGTTACAGCTCTGCAGAGACTTGAGATGAGGTTAGAACTTTCCCAAGGACACTTCACAGGTGGTATAGTGAACTTCCATCAGGAAAATAACATGATGTTTGTACTCTCTTGAAAGCTACAAGTCATTTATGATCATTGCCCAAATCAATTATTTCAGTAGTGTTTACAAAATAGTGATATTATAATTTTAACATCTCTTTCCTTTTGTTAGTTGCTACACTTCTGTTAAGGGAAGCTTTACTCCATCAGCCATTGATTATTTGAATTCTTACAGGAAAAATAATTTCATGCATTTACCAGGTTTCAAAATAATGAGTTAGATCTCAGCATCATAAAAAATGAAAACAGATGAGTTTATATCTATCTGTCTCTATCTATGTATCTCTCTATGTATCTATCTATATATCTATGTATGTATGGATCTATGGATGTATGTACGTATGTACTGGCTATCATTTATCTATCATTATTAAGGCATAGATTTCAACATCTTTTCTATTTTTCAATCCACTGCAGTTCTTGTTCCTATTGATGTTCAAACTGATCCATATTTGACTAGCAAGAGCTTCAAGTTGGAATATTTTTGGTACTCATCTTTGAGATCTTGCTTGCTGATTTGACAGGATAATCTGTACTTATTTTGTATATTTCCTACTCTACACCTGGAATCAGAGTTTTCCTAAGGAGCCCTATTTCCTTTAATATGAAATGATATCCAGTCAACAATTTGGATGTCAGGGGTGCTAAAAGGGTTGATCATTATGTTTAGGTTTTTTAATTGGAGTGGACAAAGAAATATGTGTGGTTGTTTTTGCTTTTAACATAATGCATTGTGATCTAATGATGATTCTTTAATTAAAATCAGGGTAACAGGTATTTTACTTAATTTCATCAATCCAACATCTGTACACCCTTTCTTCTACACTTAAAATCTCTGTTTCCAATGGAATAAACATAATTATCCAGTAAGTTTCCCCTACAATACATACAAAACAGGCTCAGAATAAAACTTTCAATAATACCTCTAATCATGTAATATCTGAAAACAGCTTAAGAGCTTTTGCAGTACTTTTGGTCTGTGGTGGTTAGGCTAATGTGTCAACTCGGCCAGGTAATTGTGCCCAGTTGTTTGGTCAAGCATGCACTGGGCTAATTGTAATACAAGGTCAATTATGGACTTTAGTTTACTGCATAGATGGCTAATTACATCTACATCGACCAGGGAGATTGCCATCAGCAATGAGGGACACTTTAGCCAATCAGTTGAATGCCTTACAAGGGAAAGTGAATTCAGCATTCAGAGAGAATTTCCCAGCTCATCTCTGGACAGCCAATGTCTCCTGGAAACTCATCAAGAAACTTCATTGGACTTTCATCGGAGCCCCTGGTTTGCAGCCCTCTGCGGAACCTGAACTTGTGCATCCCACAGTCACGTGAGAAAATCTTATAAATCTCATACTATTCACAGATATCTCCTTTTGATTCTGTTACCCAGAAGAACCCTGACTAATACATTGTCCTTAAGGCATATTCCCATAAGGGATGTACAGTCAAGCTATTGTATGTAAAAATCACTTGGCATGATTCTTATTTCTGTGGGCATGCAACCAACGAGATAAAGTTTTTTTTTCATTGTGCTTTTATTATTATAGACTGATTTTTACTTAATTTTGTTTTGTAATTTATTTTACCTATATGCAAAATCAAATCTACAAAGCAAGATATAGTCAATGATGTCTAGCTTCCATTCTTGTTCCTCTCTGAAGGAAGAAGAGTCCATGTGCATCTCTGTTTTCCTGACCCTGGCATTCTGAATTTTCTCTTTCCCAATAATGTCTGTTCCTTAACACATGCTATGTACTATTGTGGATTTGGCCTAAATCATTACATAGCGCCTGGTAGCCCTTTAGAAATGGAAGTAGCATGATCCCTTTCCAGGTAATTCTTATACTCTATCAACTAAGTGAAGGGAGATATTGGGGTTTGAAAAAAATTTGCAGAGGCTTTATGAGATAAAGTGTTATAATAAAGTACAAATAACCCCAATAAGTGTTTGTTTTAAATTTTTAATCTTTTTAAGAGAGAAACACGTTTCAACTTTTCTCCTGACTCATTTCTTTGACATGTCCTTAATAAGCCACGCGAGAAACAGTCAGTAACTCTCGTTGCTTGTTTGGAAAACACACACACATCCTTACTAAATAATAAAGTGACTTAATTAGGGATAATTGACCTTTTTATAATGTTTTAGTAGATAAGAGAAACTCACTGAAGACATCTTTATTGATACCATATGGCATTTCCTCACAATGATCCCCAAATTATGTAGAACAAGACTATTCAAAATTAAGTAGCTCATAAAAAGGTCTTCCAAACTCAGATGCTGCTATTTTAATTCTGGAAGCTTTTAGATACCTCATTGTACCAAAAAGTACATTATATATTCTTTTATTTAAAGCATACCAAGTATCTAGTAAATCTGCCTGCAAATATTATACATAATTTTCAAAATGTAAATCATTTGTTAATCATTTATTTAATAATATATTGAATAAGTGTTTTAAATAGCAGTTGTGCAATTATTGCCAGGTATTGTGCTAAAGATTGTACAAATTAAAGACATTGTTCCTGCTTTCAAATGGATTACACACATTGCTCAGAGATCTGATTTACAAACAACAAAATGCATTTAACTAGGATATATGCAGAAAATAAATGTTTGGAATGGATATTGGGTAGTTCACAGAGTCTCTGAAAGACTAGTAGCTTAGAAGACCCAGGCTTAGAGGACAGATAAAAGTGGACTGCAAGGTCAGATCCACAGTCAAAATTTGCAACACAGGAAACAACAATCCAGTGGGAATTCTACTGCTGGTGCTCCTTTCCAAATGTTCCCCAAGAAACTATCACTTCTTTGGATTAAAAAAAATAATAATAAATAACAACAATGAAACCTCTCCATCCTTGCTTTCCCATCTTTTGTTGTTGTTGTTGTTGTTCACTAACTCCCAATGCAATATTCCATGCGGGTACCTTGGTCTCCTGTGCATTTGTGCTGTCAGAAGCAGCAGCTTTGATAGTCAGCGGTAGGCTTAAGATTTATAAGATAGGTAAACTCTCAAACTTAAGTTTATGGTTCGTATAAATGATAGAAAAAAGGAGCTAATATTGACCAGATGTCTTCAACATTCTGAATTGAAATTATAGGTGATCCAGAAAAATATATTGAAATACTTTCTGATCAGCAAAAGCTAAAATGATAAAACACCTTTAGTCCATATTTAAGACTTATAATGCATGTATAATTTTGTTTGTTATTAAACTGTGGAGTTTAATATTTTAATGTATCAACTCTGGAATTTAGTCCCTGAGCTGTCTGTTCTTTATGTTTGTATTCAGTTAGTGATAGGACAGAGATGTCCTTGAGTGTCAAGAGCTAACAAAAGCAAACAAACCAAGGCAAGAAATACCTGTCACAGTCTTTGCAAATTGGCTCTGGTTAGCTGGTGCTCTCCTTCAGAATTTAGCCCTCCTATCAAGAAGATCAGCCTGAGACAAATGTGCAGTGCAGGGTCCTTTCCATCTTTCCTGAGCAGAGCTTAGCCTTGAACTGGGCTTGTACTCACTTGTTTGTAGCCTTATTTCCTTCATTTACAGGAATGTGAATACCCTATCTACTTCTTATGAAATAGACTCTCCCCACACCCTTCCAGGGTGCTCTACTTTATGAATTAAAATAGGTAATCTTTGCCCTAGACCACTTTGAATTAATTGCTTTTTATATGGTTTAGCTGTCCATAAGCTGCTTCTGCCTGCAGGTCAAGTTCTGGAAAGGTGAGCCAGAGAGAAGTTTCCTGTTTGTCTTTCAAGCTGCCACCCAATAGATTGGCACAGACATAAAGAAACCCAGGATGTGCATGGGGTTACTCTGCACCCTCCAGAACAGGGCCAGAGATCTACAATGGGTGCTGGCTGGTTCCACACAGTTTGGGGAGAGGGTGGGAGAGGGGTCAACAAGGGTGCCACGAGCTTCTCCTACTGTCTTTGAAGTTGAGTTTTCTTGATTTAGCACTTGCTCAATTACTGCAATCCTTTAACTGTTTTCTGGAATTTTGAGGAAGATGACTCTGTCAGTTGTTTAAATATTCTGTCGGGGAATATTACAGGAGTAATTTATGGTGCTGCCTTGGTCTACTGGAAGTGAATGCATAATTTTAATAGTACAAAATCATATATATATATTTTTTCTGCATTCAATAAAGTAATGCATGTTACTCAGGACATAGTGATTTTTAATATTTTTTTCTAAAGAGCAATATAATTCAGTCAGTAAAAAAAATTATCTTTAGAATATTTAATCTCATATTTTTCTAAAGATCTGATAACAATTTATCTGTTTCTGAATTCTATTCATATAAAATCTAACATCTTGGAATGACATTAAAACTTTCCTAGTATGTTCCCAACTTATCTTTCTGGTATCACATCTTGTCACTTTCTTCCATAAAATTTATATTCTAACTTAACCTCCTTTCTTTTTATTTTCTGAACATGTCATACATTTGTATAATTATCAGCCTTTGCTCATGATTTTTCCTTGACCTAGAAGATTCTTCACCCTACTGAACTACATAGGAGAATATAACTGATGTGTTAGACAGCGAGAATGCTGCTTTCTCTGTGATCCCATCACCAACTTTCTTGGAAAAAAAAGACACATCTATTTTTTACACTGTTACTACATTTTAAATAGTTTTCAGGTGTGTTTCCCTCCAAGAGTGTTAGGTCCTCAAAATCTGGTATGGCATCTTACATTTCTTTGTGTATGTGTATGAAAGAGTTTATAAAACAAGGTAAACATTTACCAAATATTTGTTAAATTAAGTATTATTAAAATGGGATAGCAAATGCTTAGATAGTTTCTTCTTATATACTGCTTCTTTAAATCTCATCAAATTTCTAAAGTGATGTATTTTTCTTATCACTATTGTGTAAAACTTTGTCAACAACATGAAATAAAGGATTTTCATAACTGCAAAATACCATGTAATTCTTAAGATATACTACATTCAGAAAGATTAAATCATGCTTGCTCAAAGTGGGAGAATTGATAAAAATTAAAACGGAAAGAAATGAAAAATTATCAAGTCAGGTTATTACTGGAGGTTTATGTCTCCAAAGACTTGCTCTTTTCACTGCTTTATCCTCATGGAAAAAAAACATTACTCAAAAAACATTCCTAAAGCTTCTTCTGACTATGAGCTCTGTGTGAGGCTGCTCTTTCTGTTGCAATCATTATAGATATACTTCTGGCCATGTAAGTTAAGTACTGGATGTTCACCCCATCTCTCTAGGCTGACTTCCCGTCTTGATGGCTCCTTGCCCACACCCATCCTATTAATAATCACACTTATTGTTTAATTATATAGAGTGGAGTGCCCAAGAATTGCAGGTATCCCTGAGGTTGTCATTCTGTATTGGAAGTAAGGGAGGCAGAGTTAGCAAACAAAAACTATCACATGTATGAAAATATGTGTATGTATATGTATATGTATATGTATATGTACATTAAGGTGTTAGAACAGAAGAATTGGTCAATCAAAACAATTGAAGTCTGAGCATACATGATGGAATAGCTGATTTTACACTTTTCTCTGATAGTAAACAACTATACAGCTGGAAAACTATATGAAAAAACTGTTATACTGCACATTGTGCAGGACTGCAGTTCCTAAGAGAAATGAAGTATGCTCCAAATTTGCCAGAAATTTTTGTTTGGAAACATTTTCTACACTTGATGCAAAGAATGAAATACATGAAAGAGGACCATTTTCACTAGTTGGAGAAAAGAGAGGATGGAGTTTGGAATTAAAAAGGCAGCTGGAATTTGCAGGACGTGATATTAGAGAGTGTGAGTGTTTTGGTTTGCAGATACCATGAATGCACTGACTTTAACACTGAGGATTCATTAGCTTACAAGCTTAAAGTTTTTAGGCTGAGAAAAATGTTCAAATCAAGGCATCATTAGGTGATGCTTTATTCCCAAAGACCAGCTGCTGGTGATCCTGGACTCAATCACATGGCAAGGTACACGGTCGCATTTGCTTGTCTCTCCTTTCTCTTCCAGGTTTCCTTGCTCTCAGCTTCTTGCTATCGTGGCTTTCTCCCTCTCTCTCTCTCACTCTCCCCATCCCATTTATAAAAGAATCTAGTAAGAAGATGAAGACCCACCCTGGGCCACACCTTAACTGAAATAACAGCTTGAAACCTCCTTACATTAGTTTACACTCACAAGGAAAGAACAGCTTTAAGAACATGATTTTCTGTGGTACATACAGTTCCAAACCACCACAGAGAGTGTTTGAAGATTTACTACAAAATTACAGCAATTAAGTTAGTGTTATAACTGGCATAAAGATAGATATATAGATAAAGGAATAGTTGAGAGAATTAAAAAATAGACTTATAATGTATAGTCAGTTTTAATTTTAGACAATAATATCACAAACATGGTTAACTAATTTAAATTTTATACCAGAGCACCATGTCAAATCAATGGAGAAAGGAAATTCTTTTCAATAAAAGGTATTTAAACAATAGGATATTTTATAGAAAAATAAGTTTAATTTCTAACTGGCACCAAACACAAAAAATTATTAAGAGATGAATCTTTGGTATAAATATGAGAGCTACAATTTTTATTATTTTAGAAGAAAACATGGGAGACTATCCTTCTGAAATTGTGGTAAGCAAGGTATTATTAATATATAGAAGGCACTAATCAAAAGAAAAGATGAAAACTGAAACTAAAACTAAAATGATAAAATTGGATTTCACCTGAAAATTGAGATAAATATTTGCTCACCAAAAGAGACCATTAAGAAAGTGAAAAGGAAAGCACTAGACTATAAGAAAGTATCTGTGGCACATATATTTCATCTACCCAACAAAGGATCATATGAAATCATATAAAGAGGTCTTACATATCATTAAAAACAAATAACCCAATTTTAAAAATAGGAAAATTACTTCAGTTGATACTCTATATAATGATGTCAGAATACCAACTACTTGAATAAGTAGATAAATACTTGCTCAAAATCATTGATCAGCATGAAAACACAAATTAAAAACAAAATGAGATACCACCACACTTTCACCAGAATTGCTAATGAAACATACAAACACAGGTTATATCAAGTGTTGGTAAAATTGTGTTACAGATGGAGATCTCACAAATTACATTTACACAAATGTAAAATAATAGAACTTCTTTGGAATGTGGTTTGGCAGTTTCTAATGTAATTAATTATATACTCACCCTATAACCAGAAATTACACACCTAGGAATTTAGCCAATGTATGTCCACAAAAAAAGATCATACAAAAAAATTCATAGGATCTCTACTCACAAGATGCCTGACATGGAAATAGCCTATTACATCCATTCATAGGAGGATGGATGAACAAACTGTGGTATATTCATGTAATGGAATACTTCTCAGCAAAAATAAAGATGAATTACTGATACATGACAACATGGATGAATCTCAAAAGCATTATGAAGTACAAAAGAAGTCAGACACAACAGAGTAAATATTATGTGTTTCCATATATTCAAAGTTCAAAAACAGAAAAAAAATGTATATAATGGGACATAACTTAGAATAGTGGTTGTTACTATAGCAGGAGTGGGGAATATGGACTGAAGATGAGCACAGAGCAGTGTTGCAATATATCAACATTAATGTGCAAAGATCCAGTGTTAAATTAAACAGCAGTGTACTACGGCTGGCTAGGTGAACTTCAAATTTCAGTTGTGATAACTTCATTATTGCTGGGGAGCATTTTACAGCAGAATGCCTTAGATTTTTACAATATAGCTACAAAATGACTTTTATAATTTCTCACTGAGTTAAAAAGCTCTATTAACCAAGGGTGACTCCAAAAGTTGAATTATTTACATGGTAAAAAAGACCATAGATGGGAAAAGTGATACGTTTAGATAGTCATACACATGTACGTATACATATAGATTTATCTATGTACTTATATTTACATTCATAACTGTATTCATATCTATATCCATATCCATACCTATATCTACAAGTAAAATTTCCCTTAGTTGTTATCTAAGAAGTTTGGAAATTGGGTAAGCTTGGCAGATGGGAAGCAAGTAGTCTCTCCTGATGAAGTATCTGCTCCTTACCCCTCATTATATAGAGACTCAAGTTATGGTGGTGTTCAAGGTAACCAGAATTACTTTGGAACAGGGAATCAGAAATTGTTGTCACTCTGAAGTTTTTAACATAATTTTTAATATCGGAGTCCCCCTTCTCACTAGTAAGCCATTTGAGACTAGGGATTTGTGTCTCCTGAATTAAATTATATATCACCACAAACCAGAATATTGCCTGGCTTATAGTAAGTGCTCAATAGATATTTGTAGAGTGAATATTGTTGAATGAATCAGACCTAATCTGAACATTGATTGACCTCCATGGTTTGGTAAGTAATAGGTGGCCACTAAAAGAGGAAATTATGCCAAATCAATAAAAGCATGTAAGCACCATAAGGTCAGATAATTTTTGACTCTTTTGTTCCCTGATGTATTCCCAGCACCTAGTAGTGATCTTGGTACTTAGTAAAGACCAGAGATTTTATATGATCCCCCAACCTTAGGGGCTATGACTCTAAAGTGGGAGATGGTCCTGGTAGTCATAACAAAAAAAATTTGGAAGATCATCATAGACTCTCTAGGACACTTGTGAAAGGACAGGTGAATTTTTTCTATCATCAAGGCCTAGGCTTCGTAGAAAAATAAGTGAAATTCTGCAAAAGACTGACAAAAAGACTGAAAGTAGGATGCTGTGGCTACAAAGGTCAGGGGAGATAGAGAGAGAACTGAAAAGAATAGAGATAGTAATTTTATTATTTGAGATCACAGAATCAAAACATTTCTTACATGAAATAGTCATCTCCCTACCTCAAGAAGTACTTACTTATAAAAAAATTTCACCATCTATTTGTTATTGAATCACTTTTATAGACGAAAAATCTTTTAACACATGAGACAGTTGATCTTATTTTCCATTTTCATTACTATGGAATTATTTCCTATATGGAAAGGAAATCTGTATTTCTAGAATGCCCATTTATTTAGTCTTCAAAGTCCACTCTGGATTAAATTACTCTAATCCCATGTGAGAGACCTATATATATTTACAACAGCTTTTTGTTTCCATTAAGCCTTAGTGATGATAAGATTGCCTCCATTTCTTTGTTCTTTACTCACATGGTGTGGTTTTGAGTTCTTTCTTGGTTTTCCATCTTTGTCCTTTGGATCTACAATAACTTACACAATAAAGAGCATACGTTAGTAATTATGTGTAAGCATTATATTTAGTATAGTAATAGTACTATATATATCATTATATATATATATATTATCTCTGAATGTAGTAATAACTTTCTCTTTTTATACTATTCTCATTTCATTGTTGACATATTTGTACTGAATCAAATTCTCAAAGCCTTTACCACAGACTGTGTTGTAGGTCTATTATTGATTATAATGCAACAACATTAAACAACATCACCTACAATCTCTAATAAATTTCACTCAATCCCAACTGTATAGATTTGAAGCTGTATGTACCTAAGAGAGCCACATTCTTAAACTTAATCCATTCTTATGGGTGTGAACCAATTGTAAGTAGTACCTTTTGACTAGTCAACTTCAGTTCAGTTATGACCCACCTCATTCAGGATGGGTCTTAATCCTCTTACTGTAGTACTTTATAAACACAATGAATACAGAGAGTGAGAAAAAATGTCACAGAAGCAAGAAGCTGAAATCAGTGGAACCCGGAGGAGAAGGGAGGGACCAGCAGATACTGCCATATCCCTAGCCATGTAGCAGAGGAGCCAAGGATTGCCAGCAACCAGACTTTGGGAAGAAAGCATTGCCTTGATGATGCCTTGGTTTGGACATTTTCTTGGCCTCCAAACTGTAAACTAATAAAATTCTCATTGTCTAACCCAACTTATTTTATATCTGCTTTAAGTAGCCTGGGAAACTAAAACATATTTTGGTACCAGGAGTGCAATGCTGCTATTGCAAATATCAAAAATGTGGAAACAGCTTTAGAACTGGGTAATGGGTAGAAGTTGGAGGAATTGTGCAGTGCTTGATAGAAAATGCCAAGATAGCTGTGAAGAGACTTTTGGTGGAAATATGAATGCTAAAGGTACTTATGATGAGGCTTTACAATAAAATGATGAATGTGTTATTGGATACTGGAAGAAAGGTGATCCTTGTTTTAAAGTAGCAGAGAATTTAGCATAATGGAATTCTGATGTTGGATGGAAGGCAGAATTGGAAAGCAATGAACTTGGATATGTAGCTCAGGAGATTTCCAAGCAAAGTGTAGAAAGTGCAGCCTTGTGTTTCTTGAAGTTTGTAGTAAAATTTGAGAGGAAAGGGATAAGCTGAAAACTGGACCTCTGGGCACAAAGAAATGAGAAATTGATGGTTTGGAAAATTCTGAGCTTCTAGAAAGCAAGTCCCCTGAGAATAGTGTTCCATGTGAGGGTTTAACTGAACATGGATCCAGTTAGCCATTTCAGTGCAAGTCAGAATTATCCAGGAAGGATCTGCGGAACATCCTAATGTCTGATGGTTTGGACCCCTATGGACTACATGCAAAACCAACAAGTTTTTTTGTGATATCTGTACAAAAAGAACCACTGCCAGCCTGGACTAAAAGGGACAGAAAAGAGACAGATTGAAGGAAAAATCACTGCAAGGCAGAACCAGAGAAGCTTAGGTCTGAACCAAAGACATCTTCTCAGGCCAAGAGAGTAGGCCCACCCATGTGTGTGGAAAGAGTGAGTCTGCCCTTGATCTTGGAGAGGGTGAGCCTTCCACCCTGGTGTTCAAGAAGAGTGCTGCTATCTCAATGTTCTTAGAGGTTGGAGCCTTCACCCCAGTGTTTGGGGAGAGCAAACTGCTGGGCAAATACTTGGAAAGGGTGGGGGCTGCTGCTCCATCAGGCCCAGAAGTCAAAACATTGTTCCATAGATGACTCTCAGACTTTTAAATCTAATGGAGTATGCCCTATAGGGTTTCAGAATTGTTTAGGACATGTGACCCCTGTTTTCTTTCTTTTTTTCCTTATGGAATTGGAATGTTTATCCTATGCTTGTCCCAACTTTGTATATTGGAAGCAGATAATTTATTCTCTAGGTTTCACAGGTCCACAGATGGAAGAAAATTGTACTCTAGGACAGACCACACCTATAACCAATATAGCTAAGGCTTTGTACTTAGCATTGTTTCTGAAATTATTTATGGTTTTTGGGATATTGTGATGGAATGAATGTATTTTGCATGTAGAAATAACATGTCTTTTGGGGGTCCAGAGTGCGATGGTTTTAAGCTGTATGTACCCCAGAAAGACATGTTCTTAAATTTAATCCATTTCTGTGGGTTTGGACCCATGGTAAGTAGAAACTCTGATTAGGCTTCTTCAGTAAAGATGCAAACCACTTCATTCAGGATTGGTCTTAATCCTCTTTCTGGGGTCCTTTATTGAACACAGTGAATATAAAGAAAGTGAGAGAGAAGAGAAAGAGAGAGAGAGAGAGAGAGAGAGAGAGAGAGAGAGAGAGAGAGACACCACAGAAGCAAGAAGCTGAAAGCAGTGAAACCTGAAAGAGAAGAGAAAACCATCAGATGCTTCCATGTGCCTTGCCATGTGGCAGTGGGGCCAAGAATTGCCAGCAGCCAGTCTTCAGGAAGAAAGCATCACCTGGATGATGACTTGATTTGGACATTTTCTCAGCCTCAAACTGTAAGCTAATAAATTCCCATTGTTTAAGCCAATCTATTTCCTAACGTCTGCTTTCAGCAGCCTAGGAAACTGTAACATTACGTCAACAATTAATATTCTTTTGGATCAGAATTCTGGGTTATTTTTCCTATTATAATTTTATTTTAAAAATTGTTTAACATGATATGAATTGTGGGTATTTATTGTGATTTCCTTTGTGGTCATAGGTTGTAAATATTCCACTGTGTTTTTTAACAGAATGAATATTTTCTAGTAGGTAGAAAACTTCTTTATAGCATTGTTCAAAACTTCTCTATCCTTATTAATTTTGTCTGCTTAGTATATAACTTTCCTATAGAAGTGCTTTCCTACAGAATTTGTCATTTGGAAATTTCTCCTTTTAATTCTATTTATTTATTTATTTTACTTTATGAATTCCATGCACATCACTCTTGCCTGAAACATTTTCTAGAATTTCAAGCATATATAATATTCATCAATCATTCAGCTTCAACAGTTATCAACTCATAGCTATTCTTGTTATATCTACATCAATCCCATCCCCCCATGTTATTTTGAAACAAAGCCCTCACTTTGTATGTGTATTTATCCATAAATATTTCCATATATGTCTTTAAAAATAAGAATTATTAAAAAAACAAAATACATCACCCCCCAAAATTAACAATTCTCCACTGATACCTATAATAGTATTTGAAATATCTTCCCATACTATATCAGGTTTCAAATTTCCAATTGCCTTATAAATGTAGTTTTTAAAAATAGTTTGTGTGTTTGAATCATAATCAAAACAAAGTCCTCACATTGTTATTGACTGATAGGCTATTTAAGTGTTTTTTTATTTAGAGATTCCTCCTTACCCTCTCTTGTAGATTTCGTTGATTTATTTAAGAAACTGGGTTATCTGTCATGCAGAGTTTCTTACAGCCTGGATCATATTAATATGGGCAGTTTTAATATATACTCATCACCCAGGAGATGAAGTCCAAAGGCCCTTGGCCCACTTCTGGTCCTGGAGCTCTGCAGGGGTTTGCATTTGGTCCTGTTTATCTCTTTTCATTTCTATTCCACTCTGGTTCATGGATATGTTTATCACATTTTTCTAAACTGCTGTGTTATTGAAATTTTCTCCTTTTACATTTCATTTGCATTTGATGTATTTGCATGGCAGAGGGGCTCTTAATTCATGAATAGGCCATATTGACCAGAAGTCACTGCTTGAGTATTTCCATACACTGACTAAACAACAAGGGAGATTCAAAATTAACGAGATGCTTAGTCTTAACTCTCACGTAGAATGTTAGTATATAGTTATAGATAGGAATAATACAGGTCAATAATCTGTGCCAGTTTGCTTAGCTCTGCGGGTATGATGAATAGCATTCACTGGGAATGTGGTAGAAAAAAATATTTATATATAAATAAATGTTGTGGCACATAGGCAAGAGCTTCATAACATACAGTCAGTTAGCATAAAATGGGAGATATTCAGTAGCTATGAATCCGGAGAGTGAAACCTACACCAAAGGCCAAGGTGAAACCTGCTCTTGAAAGAATATAAAATTTATGAGTTCCAGTTAATAAATTTTGTGCCAGTCCCAAGTCAGATGGAGGACTTTAGGCTATATTAGGGATGTTGGGCCATGCCTCAAAAATACTTAAATCTAAGATACTTAATATCTTAGATATTAAGTGAGTTTAATGAATATCAAAACACCATTAATCTATTAAAAAATGACTGAATGTTAAGTACTGTTTAAGATACTGGCTGCTATACATAGAATGAAAGCCAAGGTACTTGCAATCCAGGAGGGGAAAACACCACAGAGTAGTTAATGTTGCAGATAAGACCAAAATGCTGAGAAGGAACAAGCCATGTCAGATTTGGGGTAAGTGTATCATGGGAAGAGGGAACAACAGGTCAAAAGTAAAATTCCTCTATGAATGCCTTTGACAATGCACAAATTAAGTTTTTCCTACTCTAAACACATTTTGGCATTGAATACAGCAATCTACATAAAGTAGCTCAGTGACTGTTTCTAGATTAATTTATTTTCTGTACTGATTGTTCATATTTATGTTCAGACTTAAATATGTAGAATACTAATCACTTCAGTTGTATTTACAATCAAGTGTGCATTTTTAAATGATTTACCCAAATGTTCAGGCTATTAAAGACAAGGTATTTTTTTTCCTGGACATGTTCAATGACCCCAGATGCTTCTTGGTACATTAAATGATGTTAAACCTTGTTTCCCATATCTAGATCCATCTGTTGAAAAGCTATACGGTGTTACATGAACTGGAATATACTAAATACAAACTAACTTTTTTGATAAGTTTTGGTGGCAAACCAAAGCTCAAGGATCCTACTCAGGGTTTTAGTTGACAGGTGTTTGCAAAGGGTCATTTACATCTAATAACATACAAACACCTGTTTCCACTTAAATCATGTTAAAGAAGGGTGTAAGAAGGTGAATTCTGCCATCTTCCTTTAACTTCCTAATGACTGCCAGGTGGTAGCAAAAGAAAAGTTGAATTTTGTAAAAAGAAGTCTGTGCTCTACTGAATTTTTCCATTTCTAGAAGTTCTGAGTCTCAAAAATCAGAATTAACTTTTCCACATCTCTGTGGGGAGGGAAACGCTTCTCTTTAAAAGCATACTTTTAATGCTTTCAAAATCACCTTTGCTTTAATATAATTTTCAGAGGTAAATACTTATGTATTTTATGAGCAAAATATAACTGTGGCTTTATTTCCAACAAACCTACTTATATACAGCTGTCAGCCTATATTCTGATCAATAGAAAAATTATTGAACTTTATGAAGTAAACAAGAAATGCCATATGAAACTTTGAAATATATTCACTGCTGCTATGATTTCTTCTGCTTTATCTATCTAATAGTTATTAGATGCCAACTAGAAAGGAACTTAAGGTCACAAAGTCCAAATTCTTCATTTACAGATGAGAAAAATAAGGGCAAAACCATTTAGTAGGACAAAAAATTTATGCTCAGCCCCATTCTTGTTTCATTATAGTTTATGGTCTCCAATATGCCATTCGACTCCTCATTTAAAATATAAACATCCATTTCTGCACAAAATGTTAATTGTTTCTCCTATATATTTTACTCATGCATTTAACTAAATATCTTGTTATAATTTTTGTAAGAAAGAAATATTGCCTTGCCTAATTTTCACAAAAAGAGAGTAGGGGAAACTAGTAAATTAAGTCCCTTAGAAAAATTTAAAGTAATTTTTTCTCCATATTTTTCTAGCTCATTGGTTTAAACCTATAAAATCTGTTCTGCAATGAATCCTGGATTGGGTAGCGAAGTATCTATGTATGTGTGCTGGGGGAAGGGACCTGGAAGTGGGGGAAGTGGGGTTGAATTGGGGGATACAAGTTATATAAAAGATAGAGGCCACTTTTGAAGAAACTGAGGTCATGTGCATGAGATGTGCAGAAAGTCTCCCCAGATCAGTCCCATCTGAGTTCCAAGCATTTTTTCTAAGAACGAGTGCCTCTGGGGACATTGGGCATCTCAATTTCAAGTGGGTTCTCTGAATGTTGCTTTCTTGGAACTTCTTAGAAAAGATTCAATGACAGATCATTTCAGAGAGAAAAATGGGGGCATACTTTCCCTTTCAGGAGGAGAAGCATAGCCCTATTTTCCCCTAACCCCATCACATGGGCTTTTCTAATAATATGCTTTAAAATCTATGCTCTTCAAACATTTATTATTATTACTTTAAAGTGTTCAGTGGAATAATATGGTGCAAGCTTCTATTGTCTCCTCTGTTTTAGGATACATCTTTGGTGCAAAGATCCATAGGCTCATGGATTTTTTGATGCAGCAAACAAATCCAATTGTGTGTGCACTTCTACAGAGAGATCCAATTGACTGATCAACAATGGATCCCCAACCACTATCTTAGAAGGCATTGAATAGCAGTCAGATCTAACCCAGAGTAGTTCAGACAGCTTGGAGATGCATTTTACCTGACTTGGAAAAAGGATTTTGTGTCTTCAGTGTTCCAATTCTTGAAATCAGACATAGGGAACATTAAAAAATTGGCTAGAACTTCAGTCAGCTGCTTGGAGATGATCTTTGGTCAAGTCCAATGCCACTCTTTATGGGGAAACCCCAAAGCTACCTTTGGAAACTTTGTTATTTAATACAAGGACTGAAAGTTTGGATTTTGAAATGAGACATGGGTTTTAATTCCAGTTTTGCTTCTTTCTCTTTTATGAGCAAATTCTTTAAATTCTCTTAGAATCTATTTCCACATTGGTAAAGAGGGATAAAAAACATCTTAGAATAGCAGCATGAATTAAATGTGATAATCCAAGCAAGTGTTGGTCATCAACATCATTATCATGATTTTGGTGATTTGGTATAGAACTTCTTAATTTTCAAAGTTTGGTCACCTTAAATGTTAAGGTGTTTGGAATGCCTCAGATAGAGATATAGATGTAGATATAGATATGGATATAGGTATAGATATAGATATATACATTCGCCAAACAAAAATTAATCCAAACATGAACATTCAAAAGTTGGTTTCCATTTCTCTTTTACCATCCAACACATAAGTACAACTAAGACACCATTAATATTAAACAAATAAAATATGCCATTTATTCATTCAAAAAATATCTGAGTGTCTACTGAACTTTAGGATCCTGTCTATACAGAGTGTATATTTAAGTGAGTGAAGTTATACAATAAATACACGAATAAATGAATATAATTTTTGATGTTCTGACTGTTAAAATGTAGAACAGAGGAATGTAATAGATAATGTTTGGGGAAGGACCAATAATAGCTGTGTCTGGGAGGGCCTCAATAGGGAGTGCTGACATTTTAATTGATTCATGCATGATGAGAAAAACACAGCAACATGAAGACTTAGGAGAAGAGCATTCTAAGCAGAAGAAATAACAAGAAGTCATAAGCCAATATGCAAAAAGTCCAATATG
This sequence comes from Tolypeutes matacus, assembly GCA_026826555.1. Classification (NCBI taxonomy): domain Eukaryota; kingdom Metazoa; phylum Chordata; class Mammalia; order Cingulata; family Chlamyphoridae; genus Tolypeutes; species Tolypeutes matacus. Next base: position 39,788,013 of record JAKSZT010000049.1, read on the forward strand.
ACAATAGAGTGTGAAAAAGCAGAGAGTGGTATGAAATGAGTGTGGAGACAGAGTAAGGCGTCAGATCAGATACGATTATGTGGGCTTTGGTAAAGAGTGTGGATTTTATTCTAGTTTCAATGAGGAGCCATTGAGAAGTACTAGAAATGTATTTCTTAAAATCATTTTATCACAAAGATTGTTGAACCCTCCACATTTTCCTTGATTTTCCCCCTTGTTTTGTTAACATTTAATTGCCAATATGACTGGTGATATGTTATCTTATTCTCAATTGTGAATCTAAATGTTTGTGAATAATAAAACTTCTCTCACAGTAAATTATGGAACTGGGTCTTTTTTGAAAAGAAATTTCTGTTATGTGGGAAACCACATTGGCCCACCCTCAGGAATGGTATCACAGGCATGGAATTTTGAAGCAGAAATTTCTAAAACAGAGTTTGCTCATAGCATTAGGTTACAGTTGTCTCAGCTGTTCATTAATAGAAATACTGTTGCTTTTTCAATAATCTTGCAAACATCTATACCAATTCCATCCTTCTTTCCTCCTCTTACATTAGCAGAATAACTCTTATTTTTCACTATAATATAATCCATCAACAAGTCTTTTGAGTTTACTTTCATAATATACTAATTTGGCCAGTGCTGAAAACCTTCACATTTTATCACCTTGGTCCAAATCATCATCATCTCATGACTAAGTAATTCTGTCTTAGATCACATTCCCAGTAAATGGACTCAGAGACAGAACGTCATAATAAAGAATTTCACTGAGATTGCCCTTGAAATCAACACATGTGAGGGAGGAAAGGATGTGGGATCAGGAGGACTTGAACTGTTATTCAATCATAACAAAGACCTCAATTGATACCTCAAGGAGCTCTGGAGCTGCAATATTCTTGCTGTATCATCTTGAGGCAAGAGCTCCAGGATTTTATGCTTTCCACATCTACCAGTCACTGTTATTAAGACAGCTGATAAGGTGAGGAACCCCACCCATGTGTATATAGAGAGAGTGAGTTTGCCCCGGCAGTTGAAGAGGGTGGATGTTCCAGCCTGCTGTTCAGTGAGAGTTTTGCTGCTGCAGGGTACAGAAAGGGTGGAGCACATTCCCCATGGATTAGGGAAGGCCAGGTTGCCAACTTATTTTTCTGAGAGGATTGGGCCTATATGCCAAAGGTTGGGGAGAATGTTGTCTTCACTTCAGTGTACTAGGGGCGTTAAGACTCTAACCCAAAGATTGAGTAAAGTGTGACAATCACCCCAACACTCTTGGAGGGTGAGGTCAGGAGCTTGGCCATCACACAGATGCTTGATGAGGGTAGAATCAAGGAAATGGCTGGTGGGCAAGCCTGTGAAAAGGGTGGGCCCTATGAGGCCCCAGGGAGAAGGAACCATCATCTTAAGAATGACTCTCAGACTTTGAACTCCAATGAAGTGTGCCCTGCAGGTTGATGGAACTGTAGAGGCCCCGTGACTCATGTTTTTCTCCCAATTTCTCTTTATGGCAATGGAAATGTTTATCCTTTGTCTGTCCATTTGTGTATTCAAAGCAGCTAAATTATTTTGTAATTTTCGGAGGTCTACAGCCAGATGGGACTTTTCCCCAAGACAAACTGTATTTTCTTTAAACTGATTGTGATATGATTTTGCACTTAGTATTGCTACTGAAATAAGGTGTTTTGAATATTGTAATGTCTTTTTGGAATTCAGAGGATGGAGTGTGGCAGTTTGATATTGTTTATGAATTCCAAAAATAGATATTGGATTATGTTTGTAAAGCGGTCTGTTCCTCTGGGCATATTAGATTATATTGAATTCAGAGGCTTCACTTTTACTTGACTAAATAATGACTAAGGATTTGATTGGGCCACATCAGTAGGAGGTTCAGTCCCTCTCCCCATGGTGGGCAGGGACTCACAGAGAAACTGCACAGCAGAGATGGGAGGTAGGAGTTTTGGAGCTGGAGCCCTGGGAAGTAAACACACAGGAGAAGAACGCAGAGGAAGAGAGAATATTCCGTTAGACACAGCAGAGGTCCTGGGAAAAAAGGTGAGCCATTCACCTGATAGTTTACAGCTGACCTTGTGGAGAAAGCACAAGAGCTGAGCCCAGAGAGATATGAGACTTATCCTAGCCTACAGCTGATATTGGAAGAAGCTGGGACCACGGAGCCTTAAGAGGAAAAGGAAGGCTGAACATCAGTAGCCATCTTGCTCCAACACATGGCAACAGACTTTGGTGAGGGAAGTAACTTAGGCTTTATGACCTGTTAGCTGTAAGTTTCTACCCCAAATAAATACCCTTTACAAAAGCCAACAGACTTCTGATATTTTGCATCAGCACCCCTTTTGCTGACTAATATATACCCTCTGGAGGCTTGGTTGCCAATTTTTGAAATCTAACAAAAAATAGTACAAAAATATGACATCATTATAGGGACAAATATAATTTTCAGTAAAATTTACAATGATGTTTCCTTTGGACTATATCATGACAAAGGCCAGGAGAGTTAGTGTAAATCTGGGGTAAGATTATGAATTTATGCTGTTGTATGTCCCATGTAAGTGTAATCAATTCTGATGAGTCAGAAAATAATGCATTCACCTGTTTAATGGCAAAGTTCCATGAATTTGAGGTTCTGCTAATCTGCTGTAGTAAAGATGTGATATATGGCAAAGTAGCTGTAATTGGAACTGCTACTTAGATGAGCATGTGTTACTCCACTCACTGTGATGATCTGAACTTTGTCTGTATTTTTTAAGGAGCAAACTGGTGAATTTTTAATGGATACCATCAACTATGTATCTATTAGGTCCTAAAGGTGTTACCATAATGCCTACCTTTCTTTCCAGGATATGATATTGTTTTTAATTTACTATCTTTTTTGAGGGGAGAGAATTTCTCCAAGGGCTTTGAGTTGACTTTCCTCATGAAGATAGCTCTTACCCCACAGGCCAGGGAACCATTGTGAGAGTTCTGTCATTTACCAAGTATGTCCATTCCAATTACACATTCAAGGACTGGTAAAATCATCACTGGGCAGGTCAATACATCTAGGGAACCCATACTGTAGGAGACGTGGGCCAGGACTCCATTTATTACCTGAACAATACATGCCAGGCAATCAACAAGGTTGTCCTCAAGATATGTTAGGCCAATGGATATCAGTGATAACTTGAACCATATGTCCGGGAGTCTTTGAAATGTATGTGTATTTTCTCATTTGCCCAGTGTACAATTACCCAAGTAAATAGTCATCAGTTTCTTTGGAAAAGAACTAAAGGAATACTTAACAGTTTACACTTTTGGTGTCAGAGTCTCTTTTCTTTTGGGAAACCAACCTCTCTTTAAGTCAGTGAGCTGTAGACCAGAAGACAGGGAGAATTAGACCACTTCTTCAAGCCCAGAGTGTTCAGGGGGATCTGAGTCATTAAAGATTTTGAGTGCATCATTAAAGACTTTTTTTTTGGCAATGAAATAAAAAAAAAATACTATCTTTTGTTCTTGAGTCATTATCTTTCTTTTTTATTTCTTGTTTTATTTTTAAAGAAGCTTTAAATTACATAAATGTTGCATCGAAAATATAGGGGATTCCCATGTACCCCATACCCTAACCCTTCCACACTTTCTCCCATTAACATCTTTCATTAGTGTGGTACATTTGCTACAATTGATGAACACATATTGATTGAAGCATTGCTAAGAACCATGGTTTATAGTTTATATTATGGTTTACACTTTGCACCACACAATTTTATAGTGAGAAAATGTATAATGGCCTGTATCTGTCATTGCAATGTCATGAAGAACAATTCCAATGCCCCCAAAATGCCCCATGTTACACCTATTCAATCAATTCCAAGTCTCAGGGTCCAACTCCTTTTGACCAGAGTTTTAACGTTACCATAACAGAATTGCTGAGATTGAGAATTCAATATTCTCTGCAGCTCTGCTATTCCTATATTTGTCATCAGCTTTTTATGTGGCAGAAATTAACAGTTTCTCTATATGCATCCAAGGAAGCTCTCTGGCTTTCAGACTTCACCTTATACTGATGATTAATTACCATCAGATATTCATTGTTTTTCTCTAATGCATAGAAGACATTCAGCAATAGCTATTTGATTTCATTCTTTTTAGAATTAGTTCTTCATTGGAATCTCTTAGAAACATGAAATATTGCACTTGCAGAACATCCAGCTCCAAAATCCCATTTTAGAATCTGAATTCTCAAAGTACTTCTGAAGTTGCCAGAAAACAGACTCTGAGATGACATTTTGTATGCAGGAAGTTTTTTGGGGACTACCCTTGGATCAACACTTGTGGGAGAGTGAAGGAAGTTAAGACTGGGCTGAGGGGCACAGCAAATAGTGCTTCAAATAGTGGGGCTCCTGAGGGCTCTAGCGACATCTAGACACTATAGGCAGTGCAGACAGTCTAGGAGTTTGGCACCCTGCTAGTGGGCCTTACCTTGAAATTTATGCTCTCCAGTGTGAGAGTTAGACTCATTTATGGTTTGTCTACACATAGCTCTTCTGCCCCTTCTTTTTGAACATATACTTAGTACTATACTAGATAAGTATATGTCTAAGAGACTTAAATATTTGGTACATCCATGTGATAGTTGGGCCTTGAACCTCAGTATAGTTGCAACACTTATTTTCCAGTACATTGGACTCACCCAGGACAACTAACAAGGAGATGATGATGAGCATCGCCCATCCCAAGGGCGAAAGAGTCTGCAACTGCAAGCAAGATAGTCCCATTCATCTACCCCACGGGATCTAAGCCCTCTCTCAATTACAGGTGGAGTGTGCATCACCATCCCAAAATCCTCAGGATTGGGGAATGAACATTAGACTACAGTAGACTTACTATTATTCTACTATAGACCTATTGCAATTCTAACAGTGGAGGAAATTTTATCATTGATGTGGAGCTAGTGGCCACCAGAGGTTCTGAGGGAGAGAGAGGGAAAAAGAGGTGTAATATGGGGGCTTTTGGGTACATTGGAATTGTCCTGCATGATGCTGTAATGATGGATACAGGCCATTATATATTTTGTCATAACTTACAAAACTGTGTGGAACAGAGGGTAAATTATAATGTAAACTATAATCCATGGTTAGTGGCAATGCTTCAATATGTGTTCATCAATTTTAACAAATTTACCACACTAATGAAGGATGGTGTTAATGTGGGAAAGTGTGGGAGGGGGGGGGACTGGGGCATATGGAAACCCTCTATATTTTTTATGTAACATTTATGTAATCTAAAGTCTCTTTTAAAATTTATTAATTAGAAAAAAGACTGGGCTGAGGGAGATTTGAACTGTGTTGCAGAAACAACAAAGGCATCAGTCAAGCCACAGAGAGTTCTGTAACTAAGATTACCTTCTGATTTGTCCTACTTTGAAGCAAATCAACCACACCTTTATAGCCCCATTTCCACCCCAATTTTCGAGAAAGGCAGCCCTTGGGAGGTGATGACCTTGGATAAGTCTGCTCATGTCAGCTGATGCAATTCCCAAATCGGGGTACAGCAGAAAGTTGTTGACTGCTTACACTGCCAGTTTCTGGAAGCATGAGTGCTTCACTCCTGATGGGGTTATTCTGGATGACATACCACAGAATTCACTACACCTCCTCCCTATTTCTTCCTTGCACCCTTTTACTCTGCATATAGCAGCTGGCAGTGTGGTTGTTCTGATGGTATACTATCCACAGACATCATGACTAAAATGGCAATATTTACAGGACAGAACTCTTAATATTTTGAAAAATCTCATATTTATATTTTGTCTTTATTGACTCAAAGGTGGTTGATTTACACTTTTATTATGGTAATTTCCAGCAGATGGAAGTAAAGTATCTTATTCTAAATCAATTGATGTATATTGCTTGGCTTTGACTTAAAAAAGGGAAATGAATTTTCTACTTGAAAGACATTGTTGATTTCATGCTATTGAAAATTGCCTTTTCTAAACCAAGAAATGTTTTAATTTGGAGGTAACAGTTGATGAGCATCTTAAAAATTTTAAAAAAATCTATTGGCATTAAGGCATAGGTTAAATTTATATTTCATGTTACAGTTCATAGTGTCCGCTGCTTGCTTATTGTATGAAAATGATTAAAGTTAAATCTACAAGAACATTCATCATGAAATGAGTTGAGATAATAACTAGAATTTATATTCTATTAATAGTACATTATTATATAATGACCCATTAATTATATTAAGGAAATATTTATACGGAAAATTATTCAGTACAGATATTATATACTTTCATAATTAGGTGGATTCTTTCTCATAATTCTGATTTTTATGCATTGTAAGTTCTAAGAAAATATTCTAAACTAATATTATTTTTCCCCAAATGCTGGAAATAAACATTAAAATAGAGGGTCAGAAAACAGAACATAGAAAGACTTAGAAAAGAGAGTGAAGTAAAAAACTGTTTAAATTGTTCAATATTTTTTGAAAAAAATAAGTTGAGTACCAGAGAAAAGAGAGAAAATTCCAGTAAAATGGAACAGAGATATTAGTGAAGCAGGATATGAATTTGCCACCTACCATAATGTAATCCCTTCATAGAATTTAAAAACATCTAGAAGAAGGAAAGAAAATAACCCTAAGAATTTATTAAACAAAATGTACTTTTTGCCAATCCAGGTACATTGCTTTTTTAAATTGAATACTTAACATTTTTTTTCTTTTAATTATCCACTTAAAGCAGGAAAGATTAACTTTACCAAAAAAAGTTAAAAGTAGTCATTGAAAACACACGAATTTTTTCCAAAAGGTGAAAAAAACCCACTAGATCGTCAGTACTTTATTTGAACTTTGAAGAGTGTGTATTTTGTGTACTGAAACTTCATTAAAACAAACAGTAACTTCAAGAATGGGAATACGTACAGAGTTTAGTAGCTTTCTTAGTAAACACGAAGAAGGTAAAATGCACATTAACAATACTTTTGAGTATTCAAACAGATACATGAATTGAAAAACATAAAACTATTGATGTTACGTAACAGCCACTATATGAAAATTAGAAAAACTAATAAAATAAAATATAAATATTATATATAAATCAGGTGTTTTTTCAGGGAAATGACTAGTGTTCTGAGGGCCATCTAAGAAACTTAGGAACATAGTAAGGGTAATTTTCTTAAGTGAGAAGAATGCATAGCAAATTTGGGTTGTTTCATATGATAAAATTTACACAGAACATTATCACTGCTACCAAATAATAATATAAATTATTTAAGGTAAAATAAATAGTAGTAATAATAATATTTAGTACATGTGAAGATTAAACATTTTTCAATTAGATAAGGAATGCTATGCATAATTCAATTATTTTATATCCAGCCTTTGATAAAAGGATATCAAAGGATAAATGGATAAGTGTTATTGTTATATTTTTAAATTTCCAAAAGTAGATATGTCTACATCTGAATATTTTGGGGATATATTATCTAATAGATAGAAAAGCATTATGTATATTTTTAGAAAATTACCCACAAAAACTTTGAATGGCCTGGGATACAAAAATGTATAATGGAAAGCATTTTAAATTTTTAAAATAAAAAAAATTCTATGCAATTCTATAACCCTTGTTCAGTACAGTTTTTAAATTTGGTATTAAATAATACTTGACATTATTAAACTGTTCCATAATGTTCAAGAACTATACAATTATTTTTGGCATCATAAACCTCTGGAAAAACACCTTCACCAAACATAAATTGAAACCGTTGTCAAATATGCAATCGATAAGTGAGTTGATGTAATTGTGCCACTTAAATCTCACTTAGAAAGAATATTCAAAGATTTTTTGAAAATTATAATATTAACGAAGACATAGATTTTATAATATAAACCAGTTTTAAAAAAAATTAAATTCTTTGCTACATCCTGATTTGACTTGAGGTTTTAATTAAAATTCATGTTACAAATAAAGAGGTACAAGAGGAAAATTCAATATATACTGTTTGAGTTTTCTAACTGCTAAAACAAATACCATATAAAAGGTTGAGTTAATGATAGCAATTTATTGGCTTATGTTTTCAGAGGCTTGAAGGCTTGCTTCCTGTCAGGGTCAGTATCTTCTGGCAGGTTGACAATCTTTGAGGCTCCTTGGGTTTTCTCTTACATGACAATGCACATGGCATGTCTTCTTTCTCCTCCAGGTTCTATTGATTTCTGGCTTCAGACTGCTCTCTTTTGCTTCTCCCATTACAATTTCCTTTGCTTATAAGGAATTAGCCACATTGGATTAAGGCCCACCCTCATTCGGATTGGGCCCATCTTAACTTCTTCAAAGTCCCTGTTTACAAATGGCTTCACACCCACAGGACCAGGCATTGGCATCTGAACAGGCCTTTTGTGGGGGACACAATTCAATCTCCATATATTTATGCCTTGAAGACTTTAAACAGGAAAAACAGATTTTTAAACAAAACCAATTGACATATAAAAATCCATCACTTATTCAATTATTGACATTAAATTCTCCAATGTAAAAAATGCTAGAAACTGGAGATATTGTGATGCAAATCACAATATCAGCACACCAATAATATGAAACTAAATTTCAAAATCAATTTCATTTATCTCTATTGGATATATCATCTGTGATAGTTTGAAGCTGCATGGACCTCAGAAAAATATGTTCTTAAAGTTAATCCATTCCTGTGGGTGTGGATCCATTGTAAATAGGATCTTTTGGCAAATAGGATCTTAAAATGTGACCCACCTCATTCAGGGTGGGTCTTAATCCTCTTACTGGAGTCCTTTATGGAAGGACTAAATGGAAGACTGAAAAGCCACACACACAGAAAAGAAGCCTTAGGGGCAGAAGGAGAGGTCCCAGAAGCTGCAATCAGTGGGGCACAGAGGCATGAAAAGAGGTCAGCAAGAGGCTAAGCCCAAGGAGTGTCTCAAAGCTGAAGAGGTTCAGAGTGGGGAGATTCTGCTCTGCCATGTGCTTGATGACCCACAGCTGAGCTTAGAGAGAGCTATCTTTAGATGATACTGCCATATGCCTGACAGCCAATAGCTGCAACTTGGTGAGATAGCATCTCTTGATGATTCCTTGGTTTGGATACTTTCACGGCCTCAGAACTGTAAGCTTTTAACCTAATAAATTCCCATTATTAAAGCCAACCCATTTCTGGTATAGTGCTCCTAACAGCTTTTAGCAAACTAAAACATTATCTTTAAAAGAAAAGCTTATAATTTTGAAAAACAGTGGCTTTTAAAAATATATATATTTTTTATTTTTAGAGAAGCTTTAGATTACATAAATGTGACATCAAAAATATAGGCGAGGGGGCGGATATGGCTCAACTGGTTAGGCGTTCATCTCCCATATGGAGGGACCTGGGTTCGATCCCCGGGACCTCCTGGTAAAATAAAAATAAAAATATATATATATATATATATATATATAGGCGAGTCCCATATACCCCACCCCCACCCCTCCCACATTAACAACATCTTTCATTAGTGTAGTACATTTTGTTACAATTGATGAACACGGTCTATAGTTTACATTAAATTTACAATTTGCCCCCACACAATTTTAAAGGTTTTGACAAAATGTATAACGGCCTGTATCTGTCATTATAGTGTCATGCAGGACAATTCCAGTGTTCCAAAAATGCCCCCATGTTGCACCTATTCTTCCCTCTCCCTCCCCTCAGAACCTCTGGTGGCCACTGCCTTTATGTCAATGATAAAAGTTCTTCCATTGCTAGAACAATAATAAGTCTACTTTAGTCCATAGTCCCCCCCCCCCTTATGTTTGTTCATTTCTCAATCCCGAGGATTTTGGGATGGAGATGCCCACTCTACCTCCGATTGAGAGGGGGCTTAGAACCCATGGGGCAGATGGTTGGAACTGTATTGCTTGCAGTTGCAGACACTCTCCATTTCATGGGATGGGCATTGTCCATTGTCATCCTTTTGTTAGCTGTCCTGGGTAAATCTGATGAACTGGAGAGTAGGTGTTGTCTACAGTTCTGCTGAGATTCAGGGCTCAACTGGCATATGAACAGATGGAAGTTTTAAGTCTCTGGGACATACATTTAACAAATACCGTGCTAATTACAGGTTCAAATAAAAGGAGTCAGTGTGGCTTCATTAGTGTGCTTCATGATATATATAGGAAAAAAATGAGCACTTTGAAAAATTATTATGAATGTGAATTAGAGCAACTATGTAAAAATTTAGAATTGAAATTGACTGATGAAAATAGTAAAGAATGTGATTTTTATGGGACATAGAATTATGGGAATGAGTCATGTTGAATTATTGAGATATATTTTTAAATAATTTACTGGATATATTTTCAACTACTTTTACAGGTTCCTGGACCTTATTTTACACTCAACCTACCACCTTTATCTTAGAAAATGACTTCTATGATACCATATCTGGTACGATTCCTATATTTTATGGCAACATACATGTACCTTTAGTTCTGAATATTTATCTCACACTATATGTTAATATGATTATTTGATTTCTCTCTTTATACTCCATAAAAGCTTTGTTAAACAGTGTCCCTGTTGATTTTTTATTGGGTTGATTTGATTGACATAATGTACATATTTAATTGTTTTATAGATAGATTGCATTTGAATGAATAATTCAGTATTTGGCCAATATCTTATGTGATCCAGGGAGGATTAAATTGGTTCAGACTAGAAAAAGAAAACTTGCATAACAAAAGCAATGCAAAAATAACATATTTAAAATCAATTATGGAAGGTTCAATCAGGTCCAAATAAACCTCCTGATGGATTGTATTTCCATGATACATTGCCTGACTAATTCTGGGCACTTTGAGCACAGTCACTCCTTTGCTTGAACACCACCCAATGAGAAGAAAAATAGTTTTGGGTACTGCTGTGGGAAGAACATTTCTCTGGAGATAGAAAGGGCCAGGGACCATGGGTTGGGAATAGGATGGAGGGGTGGGATGTTCAAATTATTACTCTTCATCTGTCCTACACAGTCTTGGTCACTTTGTTAATATAAATCAGCAGAGTAGATGATCTAGCTGGAGATAGCAAAGTAGCTTCACCATCTGCTGTAGAGAGATAGTGGAGAGATTCAATAGCAAAGAATGCAGGTTGGAAGATAGGCTTATGAGCATTCAACACTTATGATTAAACAAGCAAAAGCACAAAAGACAAAATATAAGGGGACCTCCTTAACTTGATAAAGTTGGAATACCAAAAACTACAGCAAGTATCATTTTAAATGTAGAAATTTTGATGAATTCCTTTTAGGTATTGAAATAAGACACAGATGCTTACTTGCCTATTAGCCTATTACCACTAATGTTCAGCAAAGTATTGGAGACCCTGAGTAAAACAATAAGAATGTAAAATAATTGAAATAAGGAGTAGAAGAGAATAATAATTATTTTATTATATGTGTTCAATATATGAAAATCAATAGCATTCCTTTATACCAGCTATAATCAAATCTTGGAATTTGCCTAAAATAAATGCACACATTTTATGCAAAAATGTTAATATTTAGATTTTCCTGAAGCAAAATGTATAAATCTGAAAGGAATAAGTTCAACAAAAAAGTGAGAAACTTGATTATATTTATGACATAAAATGCGTGTAAATAAAAGCACACGTATAGCAAAATAGAATATCATTCATGGATTCACATCTAAATAAATATACAAGTGTGAATTTAAAAAGCTCTAATTTATATATATTAGAGTAGTTACAAGGGAATGGGATTGAAAATGGGGGTTGAAATAAAAATAGAAATGTAAAAAGTAAAACACAATCATTCTATCTATCATCCTGAATTGTTGGAAAGGGTTTCTGCCACTTGTATTACTCCTGAAAATTAAATGGAACAGTAACATTTAAGCATGGGCAGACCAACCTCTCTATCTCTGGATCTGACTCTTTAGGATTCCATATTACTTATGACTCTTTAATGTTAAACTTCCAACTATATTTTTACCATATCCACTCCCATAATATGAACTGTTCCACCATTTTTTCTAGGTTGCCTCTTAGTTTGCTATGTGCTCATCTAAAATGGCCAAAAAAAAAAAGAAACAATGGAAATCATGAGCAAAAGTTACTGAACATTTTTAAAGTTATTTCTTTTACATACCAATTGATGTGCATAGCTGCTTAATACTTAATACTAAATGCCATGTAAACAGAGCTCTGGAGTTGTAATAAAAAATTCTTTCGATAACTCCATAACCACCTCAGAACACACAGAGTTTTAAGTTATAAATTAATTATGAAATATGGCTTACTAAAAAAATTAATTGGTAGGGATGTGTGACGGTTTGAGATTATTTATGAATCCCAAAAAGAGAAAGATTTTGTTTGTAAATTATTCTGTCCCTCTGGGTATGATACCCGTTGATTGTATTATATTCAGTGAGGGGCCTCTGATTCAGTTTACTTGATAAAATCATTTTAGGGCTTCTGATTGGGCTACATCAGTAAGACGTAACTCAGGTTGAGTCCCTGCCCCCTTGGTGAGCTGATATAAGTGGACACTCACTCAAGAAGACACACGGGAAGAGAGAGAGTTCTGTCATTTTTGTTCCTGGGACCCTGGGGGGAGATGAGCTATTTGACTGATAGTTTACAGCTGACATTGGGAAGAGTTGAGACTGATATAGGAAGCCCTGAGAGACAAGCCATATGCCAGCCTGCAGCTGAGATTGGGGAAAAGCTAGGCCCATGGAGCCTCTACGGGAAGAGGAAGCCCAGTGGGGAAGGTTGAAACCCAGCAGAGATCAACTGCCATCTTGCTTCAACACATGGCAGCTGACTGTGAGAAAGTACCTCTTATGGTGCCTTGAGTTGGGTTTTCCATAGACTTGGGATTGTAATAAATACCCTTTATAAAACCCAACGGATTTCTGGTACTTTGCCTCAGCACCCCTTTGGGAAAATAATACAGGATGTTAGGTATCTAGACAATCAGGTTAGTAATAAAGATGTTATGTATGATTCAGACTCAACACATGGATTTATTGGTATATGCATGTACACTAATACATTTTGTGTCTCATCTTGTTTAATCTTCTTAAAATTCCCTAAAATATAGGCTTTAATATTTTCATTCCCTATATGTGAAAGAGACTTAGAGGAACTGTGTTTGCTTTCTATGCTTGGTTTATTGGTGTTGGAGTCAGAACTTAAACTCAAAAACTAAATTTCAAGTTTACAGTTTTTAAACATAATATCTCTTATTATAATGAGGAATGCTAAAATGCTAAAATCTCATCCTGACTCAAACATTATTTAAGTAACGGTAGGTCATCTAAAGATAGTTAATTGAAAGGTAGTGGTTCGGGATATCTGGAGAAACAAATTGGAAAGTTTAAAGAATGGTTATAATTTATATGACTTGCCAAAGAATAAGAAATTAGATATTGATTTCTTTCTCTATAAAATTTAAAATATGAAATGAAATGAAATGAAATAGAAGAATCTTTATTGTTGAAAAGTAATCCTTTTGAAATGTTTATTCTCTCTATAGATGGATTTTCAGAAGAACGTAAAAAGGATACGGATCTATTTTTTTCTATCTTTTTTTTTGTTTCTATTAACCCTAGGCAGAAACAAAAGAGGGAACAATCTACTGTGGTAGAACATGACCAGGTTAGTCACATGGGAATCTCTAATAGATGAGATGACTTTGTGCAATACAAAATGTGTGATTATATAATTATGGCCCTGTAAATATTTCCTTACATGGGGATTGTGTAGACTCTGAGTGCTGATACATCCCTAATAACCCTCTAGACATAAGTAGTATGAAAAGCAGAGGCTAAGAACCTGTGGTTCTGGGCTCTCTCACCTGTGGATAAGAATTCCATAAGGATTGCTTGGACCAGAGAAAATTGGATATGTTTTTATGAAGAAGAAAGGAAAACAGCAGTGAGCCACATCCGCTTCTATTAAACTTAATGTTATGTGAATCCTTTGCACTTCTTATCTGCAATGCTGCAAGTAAGCCAAAGTGAAAACAGTTTTTCTTTCTCTCCAGTCACTAAACCTGGAAGAACCTGGCACTGGCCTGGCCTAGCTGAGTCATATTTGCTTTCAGGACCTGTCAATCACTGCTTTAGTGACCTTGTGTGTTTTGATAATTAAAAGCCTCATACTGCCTCTTAAATTATCGAGAAAATCTATTTTAGTTTTCTGCTGAGGTCTGCTCTGAATGAATAGCATCCTATTTCTGCACACTTTTGTTCCCTTTCATTTGCATTGAAATGGTCCTGCTTCATGTCCCAAATCCCTTATGGTTCCTCTGTGTGCAGTCAATTACACTGAAAAAGCTAATTTGTGCTAAGTTTTTAATGGCCCATTTTACTGCCCTTCTGAGAAATCATATTTATCTACAATACCAATCCCAAGTAATGTGGTCAGCCTGAAAGAATTACAGTACCAGTGGAGGATACGACTAATGAAAACATTTCAGAGAACGAATCACGCTTACTTATCCTCCTAAATCTCTCAAAATGGTAGTGAGAAAAGGCATTTATATGGAGAATTTCAGAAGGAGGTGGGTGATATGATAGTGGCTGCTAGATTACTGAGAATAACAATTGCTCAGAGAATTCGTTTTACAATCTGGTTCCCCTTATTCCAATATCTCACTGTCGACCGAAACGTTCCCATTTTGACACCTACAGCATGATCCTCCAAGCCTTTGTTCCTTGTTATGTGCTGTTCCCTCTGCATGCTTTATCCTTTCTCTTTCACTGTGACTAAATTGTGTTCATTCTCTCAGACCCCAGTTAAAATATTACCTCCTCTGTAAAATACCCCCTTATATTCTCAGGAAAACATAATTTTACCTGTTTATTGTTCTCATCATTTGGTTCACGTGTTGAGTATAACAGTTATTATATTATTTATAATTATCCAATTATTATTCTTTTCTCCACCAGGTCAAAACATTCATTAGTACCAAATATTCCATGTTCAACTCTGTATTCTTTTCCAAGGCTTAGCTTAGTGCCTGTACTGTAATATAGAGAAGCAAATGAATGAATAAATATATGACCTTATAGAAAGGTAAAATATCAAGGAATAAAGGAAGAAGGAGCTTCTAGTAGGTACAATGATCAGGGTTACTTAAGAAAACAAATCCTACATCAACATTCGGCAAATTCTTAAATTATAAAATTATGTTAAGAAATTTCAGTGAGCCCAATCTTGTCAAGTCTTGCGATTTGATGATAGTATTTCAGGTCTGTTTTAATTTCTCTCTCTAAAACAAAGGTAACTTGACTACATTTCTCAACACAAGAGGATGGCAATTTTATTTGCATAGATTCTGAAATGAGTAAAGAGTTGAGAGCATAAAGAGCTTATAGGGATAATTTGTATATTAATTTATGTCCTACTCTATTTTATGTACTAATAAATTGCTGGGGGTTGCTTAAAAGAAACTTGAGCAGAAAAATTTGTTGAGCATTAATTTTAGTCAAAGCTAGCAGCTTGTATGGAAACTTTATGATTTATTTTGTCTCAAGCCAATGATATTAGTTTGTCCTTCTCATGAGTTTTTCATTCACTTTTGTTCAAACAATGCCATTATCCCTTCATCATTCTCTGAACATGTGCTGTTTAATTATTCCCAATTTTATTATTACTTCAGTTATTTTAGTAAAAGACAATATATTTTAATTGAAATTAGGGAGCAATAATTATACATATGTAGATATAAAAGAGGATTACATTAAAATATGGAATCAATTTTAAAGGAAAGAAATTATCTGTTATAAAATTTATAATTTTTATATCTTGTATTATAGATTAAAATTAAATTAAAATTATTGATTGTGAGAGCACTTATTGGCTTAATGGATGTACTCAATACTGAAAAAAAACAAAAAATTAATTTTGGGTTTCTCTTTTACTATCTATTCATGTCATTTTTTCCTTAAACTTTTTACTTTGATATAATTTCAAAGTTAGAGGACAGTTGCAAAAATAATGCAGAGAACTTGAACATACCCTCTGACACACAAACCAAACAATTAAGCATTTTGTGACATTTGCTGGATCTACCTAAATCAATCAAATCAATCTATCATCTATCTATCTATCTATCTATCTATCTATCTATCTATCTATCTATCTATCTATCTATCTATATCTCATCTCATCACTATCTATTGTCTACTTCTATATATTCTAAACATTTAAGAGTAAGTTGTATACATCATCCTCCTTAAACACATAATACTTTCCTGCACCTTTCCTAAGAATGAGGATATTCACTTATGTGACCACCTTAACTAAAGTTATCAAGTTCAAGAATTTAACATTGATATAAAAGTTTACGTCTACATATTTTCATGTATCTCAATAGTGTCCTTTTGAGATTTTTTCTTCCATTTTTAGATCCAGTCCAGTATTGCACATTGAATTTAATTATCTTGTCTCTTTAGTTGCATTTTAAAAAAATATGGAAACTTAACACACATATAACATAAAATTTATCATCTCAACCACTGCCAAGCATATCATTCAGTGTGAATAATCATATTCACAATATTGTACTACCCTGACCACCATGCATTACTAGAATTTTCTCATTGCCCAAACAGAAACCCAGCATCCATTATG
Source organism: Tolypeutes matacus (assembly GCA_026826555.1). Taxonomy (NCBI): domain Eukaryota; kingdom Metazoa; phylum Chordata; class Mammalia; order Cingulata; family Chlamyphoridae; genus Tolypeutes; species Tolypeutes matacus. The sequence goes on from JAKSZT010000049.1 coordinate 39,804,668, forward strand.
CGTTAACATCCCACGCTCTCTAACCCCTGCTCCTGGTAATCTGTACTCTTTGTCTCTACGAGTTTTGACCTTCTACCTATTTTATATAATTAGAAGCATACAATATTTGTCCCTTTGTGTCTGAATTATTTCACTCAACATGATGTCTTCAGGGTTCATCCAGGCAAGGGCATGTATCAAATCTTCATTCCTTTTTAAAGCTGAGTAATATTTCATTGTATGTACATACCATATTTTGTTCATCCATTCATCTGCTATTGGACATTTTGGTTGCTTATATTTTCTTTGTACCTCAATTCTTACATTTATGCCTATTTTTGTATTTAGTGGATCATTTATAGTGAACTTGTAATTTCCTTCTGTGCATATTTTTCCAATATTTTCTTTGTGGTTACCCCATGGCTTAAATTTAACTTCATAAATCTATAACAATTTCCTTTTGTTTGATACCACTTAACTTCAGTAGCATATATAAACTAATGTTCTTATACCCCTATATCCCCTACCTTTACATAGTTGTTTTACAAATTATACACATGCACACTCACACATTGATTTATCATTACTTTCATTATTTTTACTTTATCTTTATTTCTTCCTGTGACTTTGATCTATTGTCTGTTTTCCTTTTGTTTTGACCTACAGAGCTCCCTCTAGAATTTCCTGTCAAGATGGATGAATGTTTTTGTTTATATGAGAATTTCTTAATTTTCCCCTCATTTTTGAATTTCAATTTTACTAGATATAGAATTCTTAGTCGGCATTTTTTTTTTCTTTCAGGAAGTTAAATATGTCTTCCCACAGCCTTTTGCCTCCATTGTTTTCAATTAGAAATCAGCATTTAATCTTATTGAAGCTCCGTTATTTGTGACACATTTATTCTCTCTAGTGTCTTTCAGGATTCTCTTTTTATCTATTGCAATCAACAGTTTGATTATATGTGTTTTGGTGTTTGTCTATTTGGGTTTACCTTGTTTGAAGTTCATTGACCTTCTTGGATGTGTATTCATGTCTTTCATTACATTTGAAAAGTTTTCTACAATTATTTCTTTGAGTATTCTCTCTGGCCATTTCTCTCTTTCTTTTCCTTTTGTGACCCCTATAATACATATTTTGGTACACTTGATGGTGTCTCCCACAGGTCTTTCTGGCTCTATCCACTTTTCTCCATTCTTTTTTCTTTCTGCATCTCAGAGCAAATACTTTCAATTATCTTTTCTTCAAAGTTCACTGAGTCTTGAAGATAGTGATTTCTTTTCTCAGTTCTAATCTGCTCCTGAATCCTTCTAGGGATTTTTGAAAATTTATTTTACTGTGATCTTTAGCTTTGTTTGGTCCATTTTCATGATATCTATCTCTTAGTGATTCTCTCTTTGTGTTCATTTATCATTTTCCTTACATCATTTAGTCCTTTGTCTAGTTTTCCTTTTGCTCTCTGAGAACGTTTGGAACAATTTTTAAATTTAGGTGGTTTTAAATTCTTTAATATTCTCTTTTACATAGGCCATAGCTTTATATTTCTTTTTATGTTGTGCAATCTTTAGTTATAACCTGCACATTTTGATACTTTGTTATGTCAGAAATTTAGACTCTGAGGTGTCTGTTCTTAAAGCTTGTTTTCCACTAGTGTAATGACAGATATTTCCTCAATTTCAGGAGCTAAAATTTAAAAAAAGGAAAAAAGAAAACACCTTTCCCAGTCCTTGCAGATTGGCCTATGCAAGTGCTCTCCTTTGAGCTTAGCTGTTGTTAATGAAAGTAGACAATAACCCTTGGCAAAGTATAGTGTCTTCCCAGTCTTTTCTGTGCATGTGACTTGTCCTAGGCATGCATGCATATCCCTAGGAATTCACCAGTTTACCAGGATATAAATATCCTCCTTTCCCTAGGAAACAGTGTTTCCTCACAGTCCAGGAGCTTCCCTATATGACCCATACCTGGCACTTTTTTGTCCCAGGCAGCTGTAATTTGACTGTTCTATAGCATTTTGTAGGAAAGCTCTGTGAGAACCCTTTCAGCCCAGGCCAAGCTCTGTGATGGAGAAATGGAGAGCCTGGGATGCCTGTCCTCCTTCAGTCCTTCAGACTGCCACTGGACAGACTGGCACAGCAGTACACGCTCCCTGGTATGTGCACAAAGGCTACTCCAATTCCTCAGGAACTGGGACAAGGACCTACTCTGTGTGTGCAGGGTAGCTCTATGCCAGTCTGGCTAGGGGGTGGAGGAGGGGTCAGTAAGTGTGCCAGGAGGTTTTCCTACCATTTTTAAGTTTTGTTTTTCTTAATTCACACTCACCTTGTTACTGCAACAGTTTAACTGTTTTTCAAAGCTTTGAGAAAGCTCTTGCTGCCAGTTCTTGCTGGTTGCTCAAAGTTTCTGTCTGAGGAATGAGCCCTGGAGCATCTCACTCTGATATCTTTCTTGGGGTAGGTACCAGTCACGACATTTTAAGAACAGCAGTTGGGCTATCTATATTCTTTAAAAAAAAATTTTTTTTTTTTTTTAGGAAACAGAAATAAACTTCAATTGTGCTAGAACCAATATACAGGTATTGGTCTCTTTGAAATGGAACCAGTCTAGTTAAAACATGCATAGCTATTATAGGAATTAAATGATTTAATATATATGAAATTCTTCTAGTAGTGCTTAGAACATAGTAAAGGTTCAATAATCATTATAGAGGAGCTACCTATATTCCTGGAAGTAAGAAAGCCTTTTCAATTCAAGGTAGTCCATAAGGATAAAATCAGTCTGAAGATATACAGCTCTCTGAGAATTTTGATTTTTACCCATAATAAAAAAATAAAAAATAAAAAAAAATAAAATACTGTTTCAATGAAGAATATTTGAATATAATTTATGAAAAATTATCTGCAATTTGTTTTCTAGTTTTGATATTATATTTTAGATTATTTTCCTCTATTAGTCTAATTAAGTATAGCCAAAAAGAATACAAATTCTTGGCAATTATGAATTTTGTCTTTTAAAATACATTAAATACTTTGTTATATCTCTAATTGTATATGTCAGCCTCTGTTATACATAAAAAAATCCAAATAAATGTAAACTGGGAATTTGTTCAGTGTCCTAATCACTCAGCTATATAATTTTCTGTGAGTATAATTTCACAACCACAGGAGCTAGACATCTTGTTAATTATGCAGTTTATCTGCAGAATACAAATAAATGGCTTTTAGGATTGTGGTGACCCTCAGGAATGATATTTTTGATGATCACACAAATCCTAGGGCTTTCTCCTTTTTTGCCTTTTCTCTGCCCATGAGCAAGCACATCTGTGCTTATTAAAATATTGGGCAAAACATAATGCTCTCCTACTAGGCCTGTTGATCCCAGGAATAAGCAATGCTTGCTTTGCATTAAAACCAGCTGTTAGAGAGTCACAAAATAAGAATTCTCTTCCCAGATCCCCTGTAAGTGACAAGAATGAAATAAATTAATAGTGTCTATGTCAGCCCAATTTGTCAAACATGGGGGTTATTATTCTCAAATTTTCTTCTATTATCCGGAAACAATATATTTTACAAATTAAATTATTAATGCATCTATGTTCCTGACACACATGTGCAAGATGCCATTATTTTACTAATATACGATTATGTAGATATGTTGGATATGAAATGCTAAAGAAGCCACAACCTTCTGAACATCTGTGGCAAGGGTCTGGATTGTTTGCTTAATTGTGTTGTGCAGAAAGTATCATTATTATCTGTTTCTTTGCTCAGTAGTGAGGGATGGGAATTAAAAAAACACTTTTACTATGATGTGAATGACGAATAACTATCGCTGTCAATACAATGGAGCAGAATATTCTAGATGTAAAAAGATGACCATTAGCTCTCAGGTTATTAATCAAGACAGGTAAAATCAGAGCACTGTGCTATTTGAGGAAGACTTAAGAGTTCACTATAGATGGCAGGGGAGATAGAATAGACATGCTTTTCCCTTTTCCTCCCACTAAGGTCAGCTAGATATTCCTGGACCTTATATATAACAAACAAAGGACGACTCTAAAAGGTGAAGAGAAGAAGGCAGATCAGCTATGGTATCTAACTTTTAAGGAACACCATGGTAGTCAGTTCCCGGAGGTTCATTTTGTCTCAGATTTTACACACTGGGAGCTGAAGAAGCCAGCAACCTGAAAACACCTAGGTGCACAGATAGAAAGAGCTCCAACAAGTCTGTTCTTCTAGCCAAAGCACCAGGAATGTGGCAACCTAATAAGACAGAAAAATTTTGATAAAGAACACTCGAGTTCCACCCAAAGTACACAGAAAAAAATTGAAAATTGTAGCCCCCTCCCCTCTGTGCTAGGAGAGACCAAGAGGAGAGCCTAGACTCCGAACTTGACTAAGATGTAAGGAGGCACACCAATCTCCCCATCCTTTGGGATGGTGTCAGAGGTAGCTTGTAAGAGAGTTAGGACTTTTATCCCCACTGGGTAGAAATGAGATCCCCTTTTACTTCCCCACTTGGGTATCACCAGAGGAGGCCTAGTAGAGAGTCAAGACTTTCACCACCGCCCAGCAGTAAAATGAGGCCACCTTCCCTCCCCTGTGGTGTAAGTGAGGGCCATGTAGGGAGCAGAAATGAAGTACTTCATCCCCTCCTAGTGAGGGGGGTATCATTGGAGGCCAAGTGGGGAAGCAGAACTCCCACTCCCATCCAGTGGTAATGTGGAGATTCTTCTCCCTCCTTTGGGTATTAACAGAGGCTGAGTGTAGAACCTGGCATCCACTTGGCAGTAATGATGCACCATCACTTCCCACCTTGTCCCTGCTGGAGCAAGTGCCAAAGGAAGCCACTAAAATAGAATGTTTAAATAAGATGCAGACTCTCAGATCATAATACTCAAAGTGCCCATGTTTAAGGAAAAAATCACTTGCAATAACAAGAGCCAGTAATGTCTTGAATTGAATGAAAAAATACAATGAATAGATGTCAACATCATTTTGTCATTTGGAAATACAAATTAAAACCAAAATGAGATGTTACTATACTCTTATCAGAATGGCTAAAATAGAATATAATGAGAACACCAAATGCTGGAAAATAGGCAGAGAAACTGGATCACTCATGCATTGCTGGTGGGAATGTAAAGTAGTATAGCCACTGGAAAACAGTTTGACAGTTTCTTAAAATTAAAATATGCAACTACCATATGATACTGCAGTTACACTCCTGTGTATTTATCACAGAAAAATGCAAATGTGTTCACAGAAAAGCCTATACATGAATGTTCATGGCATCTTCATTTGTCATAACTAAAAACTGGAAAAAGATTAGCAGCTATGTACAGCAGGGGAAGCATAGAGAGATTGAGAGGTGATTATTACGGGGTAGAACTTTTTTTTATCTGTTTTTTATTATTATTATTGGAATAACAAATATGCTCTAATAATGATTGAAATGATGAATGCACAACTATGTGATTATACTACATATCATTGAATGTACACTTTGGATGGATTGTGTGCTGTGTTAACAGGTATGAATAAAACTGATTTTTTAAACACTGGAAAAAAACTCAGATGTCTTTAATGAATAATGGTTAATCTAACTGTGGTACACTCATACTGTGGAATAATACCAAAAATAAAATAGGAACAAACTACTGAGGCATCAACAACCTAGATGATTCCATTGTGTATAACATTTAATTTACAAAATTATAAAAATGAAGAACATATTAATGGTTGCCTGGGGTGAAGGAGGTGATTGACAGCAAAGGGAGGATAGTAGGTATGCTTATAAAAAGGAAACCTGTGGGATCCTATGGTGATAGTAATGTTCTCTATCTTGACTGTATCGATGTCAATATCTTGGTTGTAATATTGTACTAGAGTTTTGCAAGACAACACCACTGGGGGAAGCTGGGTAAAAGATACTCAAGATCGCTCTGTATTATTTCTTACAATTACATGTGAATCCAAAATTATCTCAAAATAAAAAAGTTTAATTAAAATAGTGAAAGCAATGAAGGGTTTTCAGGGTCTTTTTTGAGTAAGCAAATATGGTAAAATATTGCTATATAAAGTAAAACATGGTAATATGCTATAGAAAATATAATCATAGTGATTTTATCATGGGTTTTAACTTAAAATGAAGACTGGTTAGGAATAGTATATATAGTCTTCCAATTTCCTACAAGTTACCCCTAAATAAATCAGAAAAGAAAATACATAGAAACATTGAAAATTATTGACTTGACAGGGGCAAAATATTTTCCTTACACTACAAGGTGAATGGAAAGGGATTGAAAATGCTTTCATTTTTTGCTATGGTCAAATGACAATAGACCCTTGCATCCAAACTCAGATATGCAAGGTGTATACCAGTCAAAAAACAGGCACAATCTTATTTTATGGATGCTGAGATTTCACTTAAAAAGAAGGCAATAAATATAGTTACATCTATGAAATCTTGAAAAATAAAATTTAAAAAGCTCATGTGTTAGAGCTGTAGATAGCTTGCTTTTGGTAAATGAGGACAAGATATCACCCCTGTCAGGCCTATAATGTGCTGGAATCCAGGGTGGAATGATGCAAACATTGCAATCAGTGCACAGAGGGTATTTCAACATCCCCCATTTCCCCACTTGCCCTTGTGTCTAGCATTTTTCTGCACCAATACACTGCACATCTCCACACAGTGGCCCTGATTGTAAACTTAAAATCATAAAGAGGGCAACAATCATCAAATATCAAAATAGAAAATAAATTTCTCACCAGACTTTATCAGTCAAGTACTCTCTTGCTTTATCTAATAAACTACAATTCCTAAGGAGGAATTGGCAAGGAATAACAGCACCACGAGTGGTACATTTTAACTGGGAATTGAATATCCAGTAAGTAAAGCACTGACACCTCCATTTCCAGTAGTAATGTAGACTAGACAGCTCTAAACTCTACTTGCAACAAACAAAGTAAAAATTCTGGATGAAACATGCTTAACTCTATTTTAATTTCATTGACGAGATGGCAGTAAAGTTATAGGAGAAATCTGAAAAAGTAGTGGTTAACTGAAGCCATCGTCTCTCCAGAGGGCTTTTGCTGACCCTGGATTCTTTTTTTGGCAGCTTTTGGAGCATGGAAAAAGGAGACACCAAGTTGTACAAGAAAGCCTTTAGTAAAGCCAGCATGGCAAATGGCTGTAACTAGGGAAAGGGAGATATAAAAAATAAATCTGCCTTGCAGAGGGAGACATCAAGGAAACTAACAGATAGAGGGGTGAAAAAGATCCATTTTTATTCTGTATAAGCTTGCCTACTTGATAGTTTGCTGCCTAAATACATAGTGTTGTGTAGACTATAGAACCTCATGCTGAGAATATATTCTAAAGTGATGCTAAGTTCACTGTAGCCTTTAGAACCAAGGAGAAGCATATTCAGGTCTCTGGAGAAATTCATGTTTAACACAGGCCTGGAAGAATTTCCTTGGATCAAATTCCACAGAACATAATCTCAGAGCCAAATGTTCCAAGATGCATAAGGGAACAAAGCATCATGAGTGTTAGTCAATAAAACACAACTATAATCTCAGAATGACAAAGTCAGAAGGTATTCAAGTTATCAAATGAAAAATATAAATTTTTATTGAGATTTTTAAAAAAGAGGATATCAAAGGTATGAATTAAGAATAAGAAACTATAAAAAATAGCCAGGAAGATTTGAAAAGAACCAATAAAGAGATTCTAGAAATTTTAAAAACTATGTAAAATGATGAGTTACATTAGAAAGAGCCAAGTTAAGAAATAATTTAGTGAACGTGATTAAATAAAAATAATGATGGAAAGAAATATACATATTATTTTCTACGATTTGGGTTAAAAGAAATGATGTAGAATTAAAATTCTGGGAAGTAGTAACATATAAATGGTGGGGAATATAATCTGATTTTGAGTCTTCTTAGGTTACTATAATATTCAAGTACAGGGTAAAATACTATTAATTTAGGATACTACAAAGTTTGCATGTTAAACTTTTAAAGTTAATCATAAAAAGAATGGATAGATAACTTGCCAAAAGAAGAGGATTAAAATAAAATAGAGAGAAAAATAAAAACACTCAAGCCAAAAGAAAACAGAATGATCGAAATTAACCCAAATATGTGATTAGCCACAGTAAATGCAAATGGGCTATACAGTTTTAGAAACAACAACAAAACCATCTCTCTGCTTTTAACTAGAAGCAAACTAAAATCATAAGGACTGAGGAAATTTGAAATAAAACCATGAAAAATGATATACCAGGCAAATGCTACAGAAGAAAGATGGTGTTGATAAAAGAATCTGAGGCAAAATGCATTTCTAATTATAAAGAGGATCACTACATAATGGGAAAAAAAATCAATTTACCAGTAAGTTATAGTAATTTAAATTAGCATATATGTAATTACAGAGCAACAAATTATGAAACTAAATTTACAGAATTGCAAAGAGAAATTTAAAAAATCCTCTATCATAGTGATGGTTCAATACCAGCTGTCAGGATTAGAAAAAAGAAAAAGAAACAGTAAGCACATATAATATTAGAACAACATAATTAACAACCTTTATTTAATAGATATATATAGTACTTTTCGACCACAATTGGAGAACAAAGCATTCTTTCAAAAAACTACCAAAGGATTAGAATAAATAAAAGGACAAACATAAAATAGATTTCACATTTGACCATAAAGCAAGTGTCAAAAAACTTCCTAAAGATTGCTGCCATAGATTGCTGTCATAAAGATCACAATCTCTGATCAAAATATATTCTAATGAAAATAATAACAAAAATTAGCCCTCTAAAAACATCTTAAATATGAACACTATAACTCACAATAGTTATTAACTTGCGTGGAATAAGAAAAAAATACATTTTATAGAAATTAGAATCATTAGGAAATGAAAGATAATAACAATACTATGTATTAAAGTTTGCAATATAAAGCTAAAACAGGACAATTGTAACCTCAAATAGTTAGAATAGAAAAGAAGAAAATCTGAATAATATCCATATTAGGTAGAAATAGAACAACAGATAAAGTAAAAAAATAGTAGGAAAAAATATAGATAAAAGCAGAAATTAGTAATGTAAGTAAACAAAGATTTAATAGCAAGGAACAATTCATTCAAAACTGGCTATTTAAAAATACTAATAAAATGTATCAACCCCTGGTGACATTGTTTAAGAAAGAAACAGAAAGAGATAGAGAACAAATAAAGAATAGTAAAAATGGGACCTAATTGCAGTTATGGGGTAGTAACTGCTGCAGACATGGAATCCAGCATGCATTTACTAAAGATGAGTATATCATAGCAGATTTGTAGGTTCATATAGGTAATAAATTGATGATGTAGAAGAGAGAAAGGATAATTACAGGAATAAAATCTCATAGGGATGCCTTAATCCTTATACCTGGATAATTTACAAAACAAAAAATTCTAGAATGTGTACTATTATATCAATCACAGAGAAAGCTATTTAACACAAATAACAGTAGATTGGTCCCTTTGTACCACTAAAAAATGCTTAGGCAAGTTCAATCTTCCTCAGTAACTTCAGAAAATGTAAATGATGCTAAACTTTTTGAGAATTCAACATTGTTTGTGAAATTTAAAAGACCAAGTAACTGAATCTCAGACTAATTAATTTTATTTAAATGCTGTTGTTTTTTCAGTTGCTTGTTATCGTTCAGCAATTAATTGGTATTTTATATCAGAAACAAATCATTTTTGTAAATATAAATTCATCTAAACAATTATGCCTTTATTAAATATTAACATATAAATAAAACTAGTATCTAGTCTACATCGTGGAAGAAGATTATTTAGGGGAAAGCAAAATTAAGATATGACTATTCAGCATTATGAAGCAGAATCAGGTACTCCTTAATGAATGTTTTTAAGAAAATGTATGTGGTTCTCAAAAATTTTGCCATGGCTAATATACCTCTTGAGAACGAAGTAGCTTCTATTTGGGAAGAGGTCTCAGATAAGTATTGTTTGCTTTTAAACTTTTCAGTTTATCATGCTTATAACGGGTCACAGTCAAAGTGTAAGAGGAAGACAGAGGAATAAATGAGAATAGTTGCTCAGGGGTGTGAGAAGTTGTGGGGTGAGGAATTTAAATGATATATCGGGACAACTTTATTCGGGAGAAATTGGAATCTTTGTGTTTCCTAAAGATAATTTTCCTTCTCTTGCTTTCTATTTTTCTCCAAAATAGTTTTCTATAATGATGCATAATTTCTACCAAATTATCTGTGAAGCAATGGCATGGGGTGAGAATAGTATGGATACACGAGGCAATGAGTGACATTTGAAGCCTTAAGGAATTCGAGATCACAACACCTATCTGGAAATCATATCTAGAAACCTCAACTAGATAAAACAGAGAAGTACAATCTTCCATTATCTTACTCACAAAAATAACAATCATTAGGTCTTCATTTCAAGACTATTTGTAAATAATTCTTGTAAGCTTGAATATAAAATCTTTTATAGCTATAACAAATTATAATGGATTTGAGAAGGTAATGAGATAGAAGAAAAATACGTAACAGCAAAAACCCTTAAGGTAAGGATATTATAAACTGTAAGACCAATTAATGAACTTTAGAGTGTAGCTTTTCTAGAGGCAGCAGCAAGAAAAGTATCCAATAATAGCCCCAAACATGTTACAAAATTATCTAATCCATTACCATGACTGAAATTTATAATAAAACTAAATCATCATGTGTTATTTTATGTATATTTAATATGTTGAATTTATTTGGAAAAAATGATATCAATAATATACTATAGAACAATTTTCCTCCACATTATAAAGTAATTTCTAACCATCTTTCTCTATCTATTATCTATCTAATCAGTCATCTATCTATCATCTGTCTATTTGAAATCTATCTATATTTCTCTTCAGTTTCCATATGCAATAGCATATTGATTTCTAGATTCTTGTTTTTCACTTTCCAAATTACCACCACCTATAAGAGCCATTAATTTAATCATTACTTCATGTCCTGGCTAATTATAAATGCTGTTGGGTAAGACATGACCTAGCATTGATCCATACACGTGTTATTAGAAATTTCCTTAACACTCAGTGCACTGCCATTCATCATTACATTTGCTTATGAAGCATCCTTTGCATTTCATTTCACGCTACAGTGCTCATTTCCAAGCTGGTTACTGGACTAGATTTTCAGCTGGTTTTAGCACAAGTCTGGCAAAGTCAGATGTTTTATATTCTTAACTCAGTTAACTTTCCAATAAGCAAATCTGTCTCATAGTCACAGTTTACATCTCTCCAGTTGAAAAATATATGTTCCAAGATGTGGGCACATAAGCCTCTGGGGAAAAGTTTTTTTAAAAGTTAGTTGAAAGCAATTATAAACTTTGAAAGGGAAAATGAATACTCAATATATTTATTCCATAAGACTCACTCATTGCTTAAAAAAATAAAAACCTATTTGTAGCCATTTAGCAGTTTGATGTAATTATGAATTTCAAAAATATAATTGGATCATGCTTATAAACTGATCTGCTAATCTGGGCATGATTAAGTTATGATTAGGGCGTTGACTGGGCCATGTCAGTAGGGCATTGAGCCCCACCCCTTGGTGGGTGGGGAATCAAATATAAAAGACATGGCAAGAACAGAGTTGAAGCAATTTTTGAGAAGCAGTTTTGATGTTGGAGCTTTGATGTTGGAGAGAAGGCCCCAGGAGAAGAGAAGCAGGCCGTTTGCCTGAAAGTCTACAGCTGACCTTGTGGATGACCAGAGGAGCTGAGCCTGGAGAAAAATGCAGCCCCGGGAAGAGAGGAACCCCAAAAGCCTGAGCCCTGGCAAACGTCTGCAGCTGTCTTGCTCCAACAGGTGGCAATGGACTTTGGTGAGAGAAGAAACTTAATGCTTTATGGCTTGGTATCTGTGGACTTCTACTCCAAATAAATACCCTTTATAAAGACCAACCCATTTTTGGTATTTCACATTAGCACCCCATTTGGCTAATACATTATTCATAGCAAATCAGGTATACTTAGCATTATAGCATATACATTAAGAATACAGGCTCTTGAGCTAGACTCTGTATGAATCTGGGTTCTGCCATTTATTAATTATATGACTTTTAAAAATGTATTTTTGTGAATATTCTCACTGCCCTGATTTTGTGATAATCAGAGTAGGCTAAACATTCACTATATTAGAAACCATGCGTGTGTCCCCAGACCTAGTTTTTCTCCCTAGATCTGGTTTTTAGAATTCTGGTGATAAACTAAGCCTGATTTATTATATGACCATTCTGTATGGGAAAAGACTGTAACTCTAGGTATCTTTGGTCAACCTTAAGAGATATAGCAGGGGGATGGATGTGGCTCAAATGGTTGGGTGGTCTGTCTCTCATATTGAGGGACCTGGGTTCGATTTCCGGGACCTCCCGGTAAAAATTAAAAAAAGAAAAGTATAGAAGATGCATGGGCCACCGGCCCCATTCACGGGTGCGCCGTCAGGCCCCGTGCCTGGGTGCACTGCCAGGCCCCATGAGCGGGTGAGCCCCCCAGGCCTGGCGCATGGGTGCGCTTTCAGGCCCAGTGTGCGGATGCACCCTCAGGCCCCGTGAGCCATGCAGCAAGATGATGACGTGACAGGAGAGTGACACAAGGGAGAGCCAAGACAAGACGTGCCAAAAAGCCAGGAACTAAGGTGGCACAGGTGGTAGGATGCCTCTCTCCCACATCAGAGGTTCTGAGGATCGAATCCCAGTGAAAACAGGAGGAGAAGGATGAGAAGAGAGGGCAGGAAATGGACACAGAGAGTTGCCCATTGAATTGACACAGGAACAGCAAAAACGGGGGGGGGGGCGGTAAAAATGGATAGAAGTGAATAGGTAAATGAATAAATCCTTGAAAAAAAATGTATAGGGGAGTAGGATACTGACTGTAATTACTGGTAATACTTTGACAATGCTCTTTCATGGTTTGTTAGCAGATGTTTCACAACAATGTGGGGTGTTTGTGGTGGGGTGATGTGTGGGAGCCTTGTATGATGTTATTCATGTTTGTTTTGTGGGTTCACAGTGTTTACTGAACACTTTTAGTTTATGTATGTTCATGTATGAATGATATACTTCAATAAATTATTTAAAAACACGTATTTAACCTCATCTTTGAAAATGAGTTTTCTCATATTTACAATAGAGATAATGGTAGTACGTACTACATAGAATTGTTAAGTGGATCAAATGAATTAATACATATAAATCCCTTAGAAAAATCCCTAGTACATAGCACTATATAAATGTTAGCAATAACTATTATTACTGCTATTGTTATTATTATAGTAACAACAAGGAACAGGATAGTGCCTTAATCACATTGTTCAGATATCAAAATTGTACATTTCCTAAGATTTATATGATGACACTCTGCTCACAGTGCCTGCATTTATAATCGCAACATTTTCACAAATTTTTTATTCAAAAGTAAATTATAAGATTATAACATAAGCAGTCTAAAATACAATATATTTAAATATAATATGTTACGGCAAATGTAATTAAGATTACAATTACAATGAATTTTACTGTTATTTAGCTGTTTTTATTCCCATGAAATAACTCTCTTTTATCCTTGATTACAAAAGACATTACTTTCCCTCTTATTTAATGAGAGTCAAAAAAAAAAAAAAAAAAAAAAGAATTTTCTAGCCATTCATTTTCTACTCAAGTGTCAGCTTTGGTTGATTAAAATCCCTTCAGATTATCTCATAATTACTAGATGTATTTTATTTTCCTCAGTCCTTCATGTAGTTTCTGAGAAAAGTTTAATTCCTGAATGCGGATAATGAGAAGAGGAAAAGGAGGAAATAAGCATTATCATTAGGAAAGATGAAGAGTGGAAGTGAAAAAAAAGATACAGAGGCGGTGGAAGAGGTGGTGACGGGGCATGCTATTCCATGTATTTTACATGTATTCACACACTTATTCCACATAATGATATGATTTAGGAACTATTAATACCTCCATTTTATAGATAATGAAACTGAGGTATAGAAAGATCAAGTAAATTGCCCAAGGTAGCACAGCTACTAAGTGATGGAGCCAGGGTAAAACTCCGCTCAAGAATTTGTCTCTTAACCACTAGGAGCACATTCTTTAAATGAAGAATCTTATTCTTGCTCTGAAATCTATCATTTTCCCCCTGAGGAGGTACCTAAAAACATTTTAGCTGGGATATTAATGAATTAGGATAATTAAATACTATAACATAAATATTTTAAATATCCAGTGATTTTACTCAATTATTTTATTTATTGTTCAAATCCCATTCCAATGTAGGTGTTCCTTGGTGGTACTCATCTGAGCTGTAATTCAGGGACCAAAGATTCTTCCATATTGTGACTTGACCATTTCAATCTATAACTGTCAAACCCTTTTAGAAATTTGTCTAATGCCAGGAACACAAAATAGTAAAGAAAATGAAGTTCACACACTCACACTTATGAACCACACCTGGAAGTTCTCACTGGCCAAAGCTCATCACAGGGGCAGACCTAATTGCAAAGGAAGCTAAAAGACATAAGCTGAGTCTCCAGGAGGAACAGGGAGACGTTTTGTTGCATACTTAGCTCTCCATACTACTGGAAATATTAATATTCTGTGAATCTATTCTTTTCAATTATGGAGACTTTTAAAAGGTATATCTTAACTGCACTCTCTCTCATTCTATTTACTTTTAATGTGTTCACTGATTTATATCACATGATTGTAATTAAGTCATCCTCTTATTCATAAGCCTATAGATTAGTACTGACTTTTTAATAGCAGGGGATTTGGTAAGATGAAGGAAAGGTGAGAAATAGAGAGTACTGTTTACAAATTTGTAGGAAGACAGTCCTCTACTCATACCTCTCTTTAAATTTATTACTACTTCTGGCAGACTTTCTGACCATTTTAAATAGTCTAAGGGATGAGATGTTCAATGCTTCATTTTGCTTTTGCTAATACATTTCTGTACATGCAGTTCATCCCATGTTTGATATTAGTTTTTAATCCGTGCTTATTCTTGCTCCTTATTGTTAATTTTATGGATAGTACCCATTCATATATAGACTTATATTCTTTTAACATCAATTTGACTTTTTAAAAAAAAATTGTAAGAATCGGGAAGAAAGGACTAAAGATAAGTCAATCTTGGGCTCAGACTTTTTAGTAGAATATCATATGGAACTAATGCATTATGAAAAACTTTGGGATGGTGTTGATTTTGACATTTAAACAAAAATTAATCAAGATTAAATATTAAGCTTAGTTTCTCTGACAAGAACCCTCTATATTTTAAATGTTCACATTATCTCTGCCTTTTTTCTTTCCTGTAAATCTGAATCAGTAGCTCATATTTGTATTTCTTCCCCCTTGTTTCCCATTCTGATATGTATTTTGTATTACTTATCTATTTCTATGTAACAACTTATCCCAAAACTTAGCAGTTTAAAACCACACACATTTATTGTCTCATAGTTTCTATGGTATAAGAATCTGCACAAGACCGTCTGGCTCAAGGCCTCTCACAAGACTGCAATGAAATTGTCTGTCAGAGCTACAGTCATTGCTAGGCTCACCTGGGGGCAGATCCACTTCAAACTCACTCATGTGGCTATTGGCAGGTTTCAATTCTTCCTGGCTTTTGGCTAAAGATATCCATTCTTTGTCAAGGAAGCAACTTCCCAGAGCAAGGGCTCCAAAAGAGAGAAAGACTGAAAATGAGCACCCAAGCTGAAAGCCACAGAGTTTTGTAATGCAATCTCAGACTTGATACCTTGTCACTTCTGCTGTATTCTATTCCTTAAAAGTTATAAGTGAGTCAGTAAGAACTGCCCACACTCAAGGGGAGGAGATTATACAAGGGCATGAATATCAGGAGGCAGAGGTTATTGAGTGCTATTTTAGAGAACAACCACCCCTTTAAAACGTTTATTATAGTTTTAACATTACAAACCATGGCTAGTGGAAGAAAATTCAGGGAAAAAAATGCTGTTTTTGGGCAATGAAGCAACTAGTTTGATACACTTGCACTTACTTTTCTCTTTCCCCCCTCAATGTTTCTTTTCATTATTTGAAGATTCCAAAATGACTTTGATTTGCTAAATGTTCTTTTGTCTTCAGGACATTAATGATAATGCATATTTTAATGTATACAGGATTCTTATATTTTCAGGGACCTCATGGAATATGTGAAGTTTATGGTGGCCTCTGTTGTTTTGGAGCATTTGTTTAGGGAGATAGAAGAATGAGTTATAATATTGCAATGATATCATAGTTCTTATTGACCAATCAGAAAATCTAATATTTTAATATTAATGAGTAACTCAAAGGATCTTATGAAAGGTGTAGAGTCTTGCTTGAATACAATATTATACACTTGGAATATTTCTTGTTTTATTTTCCCATCAAAATGTGAAATATACATGAAATATACACCATATTTACACCATAAAGTACACCATAACCCTCTTCATTTTTCTTAATTTATTTTAATTAACAATATACTGATTGAAGTATTACATACTCCAAAAGATAACCTATTTTTAATACTACTGCTAAGTAAATGTATATAATATTTATTATATAACTTGAAGAATAATCATTCTACTGTAGAATATTTAACTAAGATTGGGAAACATGTCCCCTTTTTAAGGGGTCTGGCAATTCTTTATATTTGGAAGAAAAATAGTGAATAATATCAAAAGTATACTAATGAAATAGATTTATGGCAATGTGAATTTTTTCCATGATTAAGAAAAAAATGCAATATGTATTGTAGTCAATTTATGAAATAATGATGCCTAATATAGTATGTAAGGTAAATGACATGGATCAGAATATTTTAACTGCTTTGTCTTTATATATCGTGTTTATCAAAGAGAAATTAGAATATTTGCTTTTTTATCCATGAAAGAAAAATTAACTTTTAGTGCTAGAATGGGTTTTAAGCATCGTCTACTCTAACCAACTAATATCAGTAAAAGTCCAGTCAGGAGACAGAAACCACACAGTAATGGGAACAGGGAAAATTTTTTTAAAAACAAATTAATTATGACAAGGAAAGGGAGCAGTAGGAAATTGGCTAGTGAGAAATAAAGAGCACTCTGAGAATTCAGAAATCACAGATATAAGAAACAGCCACTACCCCTAAGTCTGAAATGTTGTGTCCAAAAAAGAGGTCCCAACAGATCTAAGATCCAGATTGGTTCACTGGATGGTGGAGAAATTGAAGCACTGTACCAGTGGAACTTCCTTGAAAACTGCCCTCTGTGGTACTAGGGAAATTCCATATCACAGAACTCACTGCAAAGGCCTGAGGGCAGTGACACTACATTACAAAGTTGCTCAACCGCGTGCCAAGGGAAACTGCAGTAATCAAACACCAGAGAAAACATTCATTTCAGGAGCCAGATGCTGGAAAAATCATATTACTGCAGGAGCAGGGCACAACTGGATGAAGTTGTTCTTTGTAGTAGCCAGATACAGAAAAACCCATGAAATTCAGGGGCACAGCACAGGAGACACTGCCTGATGCTGGAGCCCGGTGAAAGCAGCGCACTGAAACCACGAAGGTAAATATTTCTTCCACCACCAATGTCCCTCTATTTCCCTCTATTGACAAAATGTAATATTGTACAAGCTGACAAAGGAGAAATATTTAAAGGGCACAGTTTCAATTTGGCAGAGCAAGTGATAAAGTATGGATTTGGAGTCGAAAGCGATATATTGGTGCCTGGTACAATCCACCCATATGGCAACTCAGTTTCCATATGTACCCTTCTACACAAAATATATGAATATATGCACAAAAGTGAAATAGCCAACAAGTTGTATAGATTCACCTAGCAGAATACAGTTATCCTTCATACAAATGAAGAGGTTATCAAATTTTCCCCCAAAATGAGGAGAATAGTCCTAATAGTGATTGTATCCATTGTTGACAATATTAACAACTCCTCAAGTTGCTTCACAGCCCCATTGAATATTCTCTTACTTGAAACTAAATTGTAAAGTTAACCTCCAATAATGTGAATAAAAAATACAAATGGGAAAAGGAATTATGAAGACAATAGTAAGTGTATATGAACAAATAACATAAATATAATAAATAAAAACTAATACAGTCTCCATTTGTTAATTAGTCCCAAGGACATAATTGATTTCTATGGCTTTCTTCTTCTGCTACCCACTTTGCATTTTTCCTGCCTTCTGCCAGAACCTCAGCTTGGTCAAACTTCTTTACCTGGTGGAGTAACCAAACTTTCATTACCAAAAAATGTCAATCCTCAATTGCTCTGGGCTTTTTCTTTTACTTTTTTTTTTTTCTTTTTGGCTGCTATGATTTCCATTAACTTTTACTCTTGGGCATTCAAGAACTAAGAGTTTCCAGACATAGTAATCCTTGGGTTCCAAACATGGTCCTCCTTTCCTCCATTTATAGCAACCCTTGATTTCCCTTTGGTAATCAGGGTGAATCACTTGAACCATTAGAGTCATCCTTTTTTCTATCTGTTTATTCACTGACATAAGGAGCCAAAAATGACCAGGTGGCAGTCTCAGATTCTAATTTAATGGAGCTATTGTAGTGTACCCTTGTTGAAACATTCTCCACTTGGGTACTAAGATTGTAAACTGCCAGAGTTAAAGGTTACAAAGACAGGAAGCAAACATTCTGCATGTGGGCTATTGAGAAAAATATTGAGAGGAATCACTCCCAATTCCTCATCTTGAATCCATGCATTCTGGCCATGTGGGAGACAGAACTATATAGTGATACCTAATTCAAAGCATAAGCTAGAACCACATTATTTCAGGGTATTATTTTCCTACTGATGCCATAACTAAGGTTCATTAACTCATTCTATCTTTGAATTATGAAAGCTATTTCCAGGTGATAAGGCATATTAATTTCCTATGACTGTTGTAACAAATTACCACAAAATTCATGCCTTTAATTTAAGAATATTTCTTGTTCTGGAAGTCCTAAGTCTGAAATCAAAGTGTCAGCAGACCTGAACTCTCCCTCTCTCTAGAGGCTCTACAAGAGAATTATTTGCCTTTTCCAGCTTCTGGTGGCTGTCAGTATTCCTTGGCTTCTTTGGCTTGTGGCCACATCAATCCAATCACTTCCTCTATCTTCACATCCCATTCTCCTCTGTTTACTGAGTCTTCTTCTCTTCTGTCGTCTTCTCTTCTGTCTTCTATAAGGACACTTGTCTTTGGATTTAGGACCCATCTGTGTAATCCAGGATGATCTTATCTTTAGATATTTAACTGAGTTATATCTGCAAGACCCTTTTTCTGTATGAAGTTATGGTCACAGATTCTGGGATTTGGGATTAAGATGTGGACTTATCTTTGGGGCACACCATTCAACTCACTACATAAAGTATATGGTAAGACCAGTTAATTCCATGATGATCAGCCATTGCTGGATTTCCTTTGCTTCTAAATGAGCTCCGTGATCAGAAGATATAGAAAATGACTTCACAGTGAATAAGGACTTCTGTAAGACCTGATAGAAGCATTATAGACAGGGAATGCAAATCTGTAATTATATTATGTTTCTATTCCAGAGAGAATGTATCTCTATGTTCTCCTTAATAGAAAAGGTCCAATATAATGAATTTACTATCAGGTGATGTGGAGCAAGTTGCTGCACAGTGCATTATGGGAACACAGGCTCAAGCACATTAAAGACTTTCAGTTAATGACCAATTTATTACTTACCCAGGACAAAGGTTACAAAAGAGCAGGAAAAGAGATCCCACTGTGGCTGGTCCCCAAAAAGGGCCAACTGTTTTGGTCAGGGTCAGTGGATGGTGGCTTTGCATGGGAGATGAGAGATGCCTCTATTGTTTAAGATTGGGTATTCATACAACCCAGGGTGAAGGGCCCTGACACTGAAAGTTCCTGTCCTGCTAAGCAGCTGGAAATTCTTTTTCCTAGTTTGGGATTTAAGGTATGTTCAGGCCATTCCATTTGACCTAGCTTTTCCCCCCAGTTTGCAGAATGGAAGCATATTGAAACATCTGTACACAATAGAAAAGGAGGGGGGCTAGGCTAGGAAGAAGCTGCTGGGTATGTCTATGACATCTTTAGCAGGTGGCTGGCTGATTCCCCTGAGGAATGGCATCATATAAAGTGTTGGTGTCCACTGTTAACAATGTAGACACTCATCCAGTGAGAGTTGCTAGGTCAGCTTTAGTAAGAGGTAGTCAATATTGTTGATTCCATGCATAAAGTTCATCCCTGTTACCACAGATACTTTGTTTATGAGTCAAGTGAGATAGTTCTGAGACAGCTGGTACAAGAGACTGATCAATATGAACAAAAAATGTCATTTTGTCAAATCAAATAAGAGCCTCTTCTGAAGTGAATGCCTTTGGGAGACATTCACATTGGGATGCAAATATCTTTCACAGTTTGCATAGACTCTGTCACATCCATCCACATACCTCTTCCTCCTACTTCCTTGTTTTCAGTCTCCCAATTCAATTTCTTCTAAGTCCCTGATCTCTGTGCATCTCTCACTAGAGACATAATGTTAAACCAAGTTTACTACTTGAAGTTCTGCCAACTGGGACAAATTTCCTTAACCAGTCTACTTTTGGGTCACTACTGAATGGGGCAAAAGTGTTGCAGCTGTACACTTTCAGGTGGTAGTTGCATGTTGCGAAGACCCATATGCAAACCAAGCTCAAGTGTTTTTTCCCCCTTTTCTTCCTCTGTCAACTGGTTGTAATAAACTACCCAGGGGTTGTTCACTATGGATTGAGGGAGAAGAATTCAAAGGAGACTCAGACAATCACTCATAAAACGTACTTAAATTTTAGGACATCATTTAGTTCGATCTCATTGTGTTGGTTAAGTTCATGTGTCAATTTGGCTAGGTTATGATGTTCAGTATTTTGATCTAGCAAGAACTGCCCTGATTGCTACTGTGCGGGTATTTCATAAATGGATTTGCATCTCTAAGCAGTTGAATGAGTCTACAGCTTATTACTTTTATAATCAGCAAATGATATAGCCCTCAGCAATGTAAGGAGTCTCCTTGTATTAGTTAGGGTTTTCCAGGGAAACAGCCAACAAACAGGAGATATCTGTAAATATTATGAGATTTTATAAAGTTGTCTTATGTGACTGTGGTGATGAACAAGTCCAAATTCTGTAGAGCAGGCTGCAAGCTGGGAACTCCAATGAAGGTTTTCAATGAATGCATCAGGAGAAGCTGGCTGACTGAATTTGAGATGAAAATTCTCTCTTCTGACTGCTGAAATCATCACTTCTTTTAAAGCCTCCAACTGATTAGATGAGACATTTCTCATTGCTGAAGACAATCTCCTCATTTAATTGTAGATGTAATCAGCCGTAGATACAATCAAATTACTGATGATTTAAGTTTATGAAATGTCCTAACACTAACAATTACACTATATTTGCTTGACTAATGTGGCACCATTACCTGGCCAAGACCCATGAACGTAACCATCACAGTCCACACTTTATCAAAAAGGCCGCTATATACATCACCTTAAACCATACTTAATCTCTAAATTAAAAAAAAAAAAAAACACAACAGACATATTTTTTGCCTAACAATACTCAGTTGTCATGTGTACAGCCAGAAACACACTAAATCTCTCCAGAATAGGGTGCAAAACCTTGGGTAATAATCACACTTAAACCTGATATCCTATTTTTGTTGGATTTATCTCTCATCCTCTGACATGGAAATGTCTTACAAATAATTCTAGAGTAGTTGTTACTTCTTGCTCACTAGGGACAATCAACATGATATCATCAATATAATGGGCCAGTGTGATGTCATGGGAGAAGGAGAGATGATCAGGGGCCCTGTGTACTAATTTACAACATAGGGCTGGAGAGTTGATATACCCCTAAGGGTGAAGGTATAATGTCAGCCTTGTCAGCTGAAAGCAAATTGTTCCTGGTGGTCCTTACTAATAGCAATTGAGAAGAAAGTATTTACTAGATCAATAGCTGCTTACCAGGTACCAGGGGATGTGTTGATTTGCTCAAGCAATGATACCATATCTGGAATAGCAGCTTCAATTGGAGTCACCACCTGGTAAACCTTATGATAATTCACTGTCATCCTCCAAATCCATCTGTTTTCTGCACAGGCCAAATAGGAGAGTTGAATGCAGATGTAGTGGGAATCACCACCCCTGCATCCTTCAAGTCCTTGATGGTGGCACTGATCTCTGCCATCCCTCCAGGAATATGGTATTGCTTTTTCATTTACTATTTTGCTGGGTAGGTGCAGTATCTGCAAGTCACAGGCCTTGCCATATCTGCAAGCCGCAAGCCTTGCCATGGCCTCGCCCGCGCGGCATAACCCCCTCCCCCGTTCCCCTTTTCCCTCTCTCCCTCTTCCTTGTTCCTTCTCACCAATCAGAGCTCTCGCCCCAGTTATTGCCTTATTTGGACAACCTTGCTTCGCCCCTTGCCGCCCCCAATTCTGCCCCTTTCCCTAGCAACCCCTGACCCTAACTACTGCCCAATGATAAGCCTCCACCATCGGCTGAGGGACTGCCCCCAGCCTGAAGAGTATATATGCACTGTACTTCCTCAATAAACTCTTTCTCTCTCTCTCTCTCTTTGCTTCTTCCCCCGCACTCAGAGGTCTCGAGTCTTTCTTTCACGCGCGGTCCTTACCAGATACCCCCCACACCTGAGCCGTGGAGACCAGGGAGCCCCCAACCCGACGCCGCTCCCTGAGAACCTCCTCACCCTCGCCGTTCCCGGAGTGCGCACCGGACGGCCCATAACTAGCCAGTGTCGCCCCCCGGGCTGCAGCAGGGCTGATCACCCTCAGGCCCGGGAACAAAGCGGCAGGTAGGGGCAGCTCTAGTGGCTACCACTTGACTTTTCCTACCATAATAGACCTCACTCCCCAATGTGGGGATTCTGCCAGTTACTGAGTATGTCTATTCCAATTATGCATTCTGGAACTGGGAAAATAACCACAGAATGGGTCCGGGGACCCACTGGACCCACTGGACCCACTATGAGACGGACCTGAGCTAAAACTCCTTTGATCACCTGAGCTCCATAAGTCACTACTCCGACTGGTGGACCACAGTGACATTTTGGGTCCCTTGGATTTAATGTCACTCCTGAACCAGTGTCTAATAATCCCCCAAATGTCTGATCATTTCCTTTTTCCCAGTGCAGTTACCCTGGTAAAAGACATAGGTCTCTTTGGGGAAGGTTAGGAGGAAGATTAATAGTGTAAATTTTCAGCAGTGCAACTGAGTCCTTCCCCATGGGGATCCAGTGTTCCCCCATTCAAGGGGCTCTGGGTGTGTAATCTGTCTCAAATCTGGGAGTTTATTAAGGGGCCATGACTCTCTGATTTTGTAATTAAAGTTAGACTTTTGTTCACTTGACCTAGAACTCTTCTGCTTATAGACATCAAGTAGGAATTTAGTAGACTGTCCATCTATTTTACTTGTAGGTACCCCATGATCTAGTAGCTAAGGCCATAGGTCTCTGTGACTCAGACTGTTTTGATTGCTGCTTTAAGTCTACTTTGAATCTCTGTTTTGAGTCTACTGTTCATTGTGGTAGCCACGCCTACCTTGTCTTTTGTTATTAAGTGCTGGCACTTGGTTTCTGCCAACCCAGGATCCAACCATCCCCATAGTGTTTATGGATTCCAGTTCAATGACAGCAGTTCCCATGCTAATATCTGACTTACACAGAAGAACACCTACAGAGCTCTTCAGGGAAGATGGAGTTAGCCTCACAAATTGATTCCCTACAGACTTGGTGAAAGGTGTGTCCTCTGGACATTCCTGGGTGGGTGATATCACAGGTTTTACATGATAAATACAATATAGCATTCCAATCTCTCTAAGCCTTTGGATCCCCTAGTCTATATTATACCAGGCAGTTCGGGCATTTGAATCTCAGGTAATTTCTGCCACCTTTTGGTCCATGTTTCAGCCAGCCACCTGAACAAACTCTTAGAGCCCTTTCTAACCCCTCAAACTACAACACTGAATCCAGACTCTGTGCTTAGTTGGCCTCTATCAATAAATTAAGCCTGATCCAACTTTGTATTCCTTCCACCATTATCCCACACCCTTAATATCCTTTCCCAACATATTCCCCCAGTTTCTGCCTAAATAAATTAGAAATCTCATGCAGTTCTTTTGTGTTATAGCATACTTCCTCATGGGTCACACTTTTTAACTTTTTTTTTTTTTTTCTTTTTAGGTACGAGGACCAGGGATTAAGCCCAAGACCTAGAATTACAGAAGCTGGTGCTTAATCACTGAGACACAGGGCTCCCCTGAGTTTTATTTGCTTATTTTTCTGTTGTTTTTCAGGAAGCACAAAACCTAATCCGGGAACTCCCATGTGAGAAGCAAGCACTCAACTGCTTGAGCCACATCACCTCCCGTGGGTCACATATTGAACCTCATCTTTTGGGGTCTTTTGGGACTTCAGACTAATTATAGATCTGGAAGAAAAGAGGGTAGTGCAGGTGGGTAATGAGAGGGTTTAGAAGTTTCCTTGTAAAGCAATGGCCTTAGGGCATAGCAGTTTCATCTGGTGAGACAGGTTAATCTCTTCAGGAAAAGGTTGGATGGCAGACTCCTCAGGGCAGATGGGAGGTCAGGAAGCTGTTTCTTCAGGACAGGCTGGAGTTCAGGTGGTTGTTTCCTCATGGCAGAACATTACACATATATCTGGCAAGGACTAAGCAGAATCTTGAGTTTCAGTGTCTGTACTACCATCATTATCAACCCTATGTCCCCACTCCAATTTCTGGGATACCATTCCTTTCCAATCAATGTTCTCACTTTAACAGCAGACACCCTGCAATGTTGAGAATTTATTTTTTTTTGTAATTCAGCCACTCACATGATGAGACTCTGGGTCTGTTTTTCACAGATCTCAAGTCTATGACTACCTAAAATAAGATTTTCTTTCAGATGACACATAGAAACTTTCACATCCTTCATACATTACTAAAGTTGCAAACTTGAAGCACTTAGTTCATCCCCTTCTCTTAATACTGAGTTTTGGTTTGCCACTGGGCTGCCAATGCAAGATTATAAGAAATGGGTTGGCTTTTATAAAGGAAATTTATTTGGGGGTAGAAGTTTGCACTTCTGAGACCATTAACTTTCTCAATCAAGGCATCATCAGAGTTGCTTTCTCACCAAAGTCAGCTACTGGTGATCCTGATGTGCTGCCATGTAGCAAGGCAAGACAGCAGCCAATCTCTGCCAAAGTCACTGCTTTCCCCTCCTTGCTCAGTGTTTCCCAGAGCTCAGCTGTGGGTGATCAGACATATGGCTTGTCTCTTTCTGGACCTCTTCTCTCAGCCTCCATTGCGTTACTTTTTCCTTGAGCTCAGCTGTGGATGATCAGACATATCTCCCTGAGCTTTATCTCCTTCAGCCTCTTGGATATTTTCTGTCCTACTGCAGCTGTAGGAGAACCTGGAGTCTTCTCTTTCACATGGCAGGGTCAAAATGGCAGAGCTCCCTTTCTCTGTGTCTATTCTCTTGCTCTGTGTGTTTCTATTTCCAGATCTCAGGTTTATATAAGACCTCAGCAAGAGGGTGGAGACCAAACCTGGGTCATTCCTCACTAATATAGTCCAATCAAAGGGCCCCACACCACAGGAATGGATTAGTTTAAGAACATGATCTTTCCTAGAGTCCAAAAAATACAAACCAGTACAACTCTATCCATCTTATTTAGGAAAAATCAGCCAACATCATTATACCTATTAACTCCACAAAACTCTGTTAAGGTGTCAAAAACACTTACCCAGAGCCTTGCCTCTTATAAACATGTGACTAGCCATATGCGGTGGATTCTGTGTATTTGAATTGCCAACTCATACCATGGGCTATTGGTGGCATCTTGATTATTGGAAATAGAGTTATTAATGCCTTTGAATCTAATCAGAGTAGAGAGCCATTCACAAAAACCCCAGAACCAATTCAGAAATCCCATATTTAAGGTTCTGTTTCTCAAAAACTGCTCCTGGTACCAAGCTGTATTAGTCAGGGTTATCCAGAAAAACAGAATTGGCAGGAGATATGTATAAATATTACAAGATTTTATAAAATTGTGTCACACGACCTTGGGGATGCATGGATGCAAATCCTGTAGGGCAGACTGCCACCTGGGAACTCCATTGAAGATTTTCAATGAATGCCCCAGGAGAAGCTGGCTGGCTGAAGTAGAAATGAAAATTCTCTCTTCTAATTGCTGAAATCATCACTTCTTTTGAAACCTCCAACTGATTAGATGAGATATCTCTCATTGATGAAGGCATTCTCCTCAGTTGATTGTAGGTGAAATCAGCCATAGATGCAATCAATTTACTGATAATTTAAGCCCACAAAATGTCCTCACAGTAACAATTAGGCTAGTGCTTGCTTGGCCAAACAACTATGCACAATTACTTGACCAAGTTGACACATGTAACTAGCCATCACACTCCTCATGCAATAAGTTAGACTTCTTAAAAGCCAGAACTGAAGATTTCAGGAATCAGAAAGAAGAATTTCTGCCTCCTCTTCAGCCAGTCTGCTTCTCCTGTTGACTACAATTTCACTTTCTACAGAGTATCTACCACATGACCACAGTTGGCATGAACTTGTCTTTCACCTTAAAGAGCATACATCAACATAGTACAGATCACTGAACTCCCAGAAACTTTACTTGTGTGGCAAGTCCCTCAATATGCCAACTAGTTGGCATATAACTTAATAAGACATCTAATGTAATTGGTAATTCCTGTTCCTCAGAATAATTAACATAATTTTGGCATTGTAGTAGACTCATGTTACTTTGTGAAATGTCAAGGTGATCAAGATCCCAGAGAGCAGAAGAATTGATGGAATCCAGAGGCAAGTCTCTGAAGATTTACTGTTGGATATAACTACTTCTGGCAGTCCTTACAAATTGCTATTGAGAAAACATTGTGAGCCAGTGACCGCTGCTAAGGACTACGAATTTACCCAAATAAAACTACATTTGGGGCAGCAAAGGCAATGGATTCAGAACTAAAATAAGTTGATGATAGTTCACAGTCATTCTCCATGTTTCATCTGACCTCTGCAGTGAAAAAAATAGTGAGTTAAATGGGAATGTGATAAGTGTCTGAATTAACCACATTTTCTCGTTCTGTAAATTGATGCCTTAACATCTATAGGCATCCACAGGGGGCCAAGTTCCACCTAAACATCTGTTACTCCTAAAAAGTTCCACTCTCAGTTGCCGAAGTGCCACTTCCAAAAATATCCAGCCACTCCCAGCTGGCATGCCCCTACATCACCCTGGCATGATTCCCATAGAAATTACAATAAAGGGGCTTCCTCACTCCCCCTTGCTCTCTCTGCCTTGTGACCAACCCTGGTGTTTTTGCCATGTGACTGTGAATAGTGTACCGCCTTTTCCCCAGGAAACTCTGAGTACAGTAAATCTTTCAAACTCTTCCAGTTATTAACTCAGCCTGATCTAATGCTATACTCCACACTCCTTAGTCTAACACCTTAAGAATGCTCTCTCTCATAGATTATCTGCTGATAAACATTATCTACATCTTTAACTATTTTGATGTGTCAGCTAGTCTTTTGTGGGCCATAGTGTGTACAAGTCCCCTGGATCATGCTAATATTTGACCCTAGTTATAGGTCAAGTGACCACAAGAAGTAGTTGTAGTGGTTCATAAGGAGAATGGTTCAAGTATAGAACCTCCCTCAAGTACATCTAACAAAGATTTTCAAGCACAAGAGGGCTAGTTTCCTCAGACACTGGAGAGCAAACTACTTCCACTGGTAAGAAAGGCTCAGAGTGACTTGAGGTTCAAAAATCTGGTTAGATTCAGAATCTAACCAGATGTCCCCATTCAAATTTCAGGATCATATTCTTTACCAAGCAATATTTCCACATGAGAAACTTAGTGATATCACAAATTCACCTTTTGTTATAATTCAGAAAACTGCACAGTTAAATGTTGCATTTTGTTTTCAACAATATCAATCATGTAGCTACAAGAAATAAGAGGTACATTTTGCACTGTCATGAACTTGTCATTTTCTTTCTGTAATTGTTCAAGTTTACTGAAAAAATCCTATCTCAAACCAGTAGTCATTGCTACTGTCCAAACAGTCTAGTACAGCAGGCACTTGAGCTCCAAATGCATTTGCTTCAATTGACACTTCATCACAATCAACCACAGGTAATAACTTGATTAATTATGATTCCAGTGTATGCCAAGGACTTTTAGTATCCCTTTTCCTCTTCTCAAAATGAATTTGGACTGTAGACAAACCCAAAACCATAACCAAAGAATCCCAAAATCCTGCCATTCAATGTCTACCTCCAGGGAACTCTCCCAAGGCCAACTCTACATCACTCTGGATTCAACTAGTAGACAGAAACCACAGAGTAATTTGAAAAGGGAAAGTTTAATATAAAACAGAGGTGAGAATATTAAGATGATAGGCCAAATCCAGCCTGGAACCTGTTTTTCTATGGCCGAGGAGATAAGAATGATTTTTATATTTTTGTTTTGTTTAAAAACAAAACCAAATAATATCTTATCGGAATTTTATGTAGTCTGCAAAGCTTAAGGTGATTTACCACCTAACTCTTCACAGAATAAGTTTGAAGATCCCAGAATAAAGAATTATTAATGAGGAATGAGAGTAATGGTATTGACTAGTAAGAAGTGAAAAGAACCCTAAAGAATTCAGGAATTGCAAATACAAAGGAACAGACACAATCCCTCAGGCTAAGATGGAACATTTGTGGAGGCAGAATTCTAAAATGACCCCATGATCTACACTCTCAGTTGTTATACTGTATATAATAACCTTGAGTGTGGGCGGGACCTGTGACTACTGGCCAATGGAGCGTTCCAAGGTGATGGGCTATCACTCCCTTGTAGATTACATCATAAAAGACTCTTAGTAGACTGGAGGAAGATGGTCTCCCTTGCTGGCTTTGAAGAAGTAAGCTGTAATGTTGTTGAGAGGGCCACATGGCAAGGAATTGTGGGCAGCCTGTGGGAGCCAGGAACAGCCTTGGCTGATATCCAGCAATAAAAAAGGACCTCAGTCCTACAACTGAAAGGAATTGAATTCTGCCAACAACCATATGTGCATGGAAGAAGAACTTGAGCTCTTGAGCTACAGAAAGGAATTTGCCTACCTGGCACTCAAGTGTAGCCTTGTGAGACCCTGACCATGAGAACCAGTCTACCCAAACCCAGAGTTCTGATTCACAGAAACTGTGAGATAATAAATGTCTGTTGATATACACCACTAAGTTTGTGATAATTTGTAGCACAGTAATAGAAAATATAATACTGCTTCCAGGAAGAGACCATGTCTCCCACAGGGATGAGACCCAAACCTCTTTGGAGAAAGCATGGCCATGGTATACTAGATGGCAGAGAAGTCACTGAAGGACTATATGGGGGAACTGGATGGGAATCTGCCCTTTGGGGTGCCACAGCAAGGTGTTCATGGGGAAGCACTGTGTCCAAAATGTACTACAGTGTTGTCTGAAAAAGTGCTGTGAAGCTTTTCACAGGTAGGTGCTTCACTGGGGGTACTCTGCTGGGAAGCTGGGTTAGTGTGTGCTGGGGAAAGTGTCTCAGCCCTGCGTGCTCTTGGATGTTGTATGCTGCAGATACTGGACACTGGAAGAATGGCATACTGAAGGAGCCTAGTGAAAGAAGCACCTGAGAATCAGGATGAGAAAACAACAACAACAAATTTTCCTCTTCAGTGTCCCCCCAGCACCCTCTTCTTAACTTCATGTTGGCTGGAAAAGAAGAAATATTTAACGGTTCCAGCTCCATTGCTGTGCAAAGTAAGCAACGAACAGTGAATCTGGAGCTGAGAGGCAATATGATGATAAATGGCATGACAATATATTTTACAGAAAATAAAATTAAAGCCCTTGTGTTTAATATCTATATGGACAGCAATAGTAGAAACAAGATAAAAATAATCACCTAAATCCAATGCAATTCCATTTCCAAGGAAGCATACTACTTTACATAATATCAATATTTCATCTGCATAACACATAATTTTAAAATATTTTATTGTAACCAGTTAATTTGCTTAATTCTATTTCTTAAAAAAAATTTTTTTCCCCAGAAAACATCTGGTGAATAAGGATTTTAAGTTATTATAATAGATATTACAATATCAAAAGAAACTTGGAAAGGTCATGTTCTAATACTTTCACCCAAATCCTTTATTAAAAGGTATAATTACACTAAACATGCACAGATCTTAAATAGATTTTGAGATATTTCACACACACACACAAATGAATAACTACTATCCTACTTAGTATTTAGAATGAGTTCCATTACTCCAGAAAGTTCCATTGTGCCCTTCTTAGTTAATTTTCCACTTACCCCGGAGGCAAACTGTGATGGTTAGGCTAATGTGTGAAACAGCCAGGTAATGGTGCCCAATTGTTTGGTCAAGCAAGCACTGGGCTAATTGTAATACAAGGGCATTTTATGGCCTTTAATCATTAGTGAGTTCATTGCATAGATGGCTGGTTACATCTACAATCACCAGAGGAGATTGCCATCAGCAATGAGTGACATCTCATCCAATTAACTGAAGGTCTTAAAAGGGGAAGTAATTTCACCATTCAGACAGAGAACTCCTATCTCTACTTAAGATAGCCAGGGTCTCCTGGGGAACTCATCAAGGACCTTCATTAGAGGCCCTGGTTTGCAGCCTGCCCTACGGAATTTGGACTTGTGCATCCCCATGGTCATGTGAGACAATTTCACAAAATCTCATAATATTTACAGATATCCCCTGTCGGTTCTGTTTCCCTAGAGAACTCTGACTAATACACAAACACTGCTCTGATTTCTAGTTTGGGCTATACTAGTCCTTTAAATGGACTCATTCCCAGTTTCTATCATTCAACAAAATGTTTTAGTGACTTTTGCATGGAAGAGCACTTGTTCCTTTGTTATAGGTAAATATTATTCCATTGTATAAATATACCACAATTTGCTTAACCATTTTTCTGATGATGGACAATTGGATTGTTTCTCTTTCTGGTTTTGAACAAGGCTGCTATGACCATTCTTTTATATTTCTTTCAATGAGCATATTTTTTCTATTTTAACTGAGTATCTAGGAGTAGCATTGCTGACTTACTGGTTAGGTATATGTTTAACTTATAAGAAATTGTCACACTGTTTTCAAAATTACCATTTTATACACACACCATAGAATTTCAGTTGTTCCATGTAATCTCTTTTGTGAGTCCTTTAATTTTAGCAATTCTAGTTTGCGTGAAATGGTTTCTCACTGACATTGGAAGCAACTTTTCCTGTACTTATTGCAAACAGGATCACTTGAAAATGTTACTTTGATTAAAGTGTAGTCCAACTGCTTGACAGAGGGCGTTAAAATGGATTACTGAGTCCTTTATAAACCTAAGGAATTCAAACATAGAAAAAGTCAAGAGGAGGAGCCAGAAGTCAGAAGTCTTTAGAACAGGAGGAGAAAGGAGAGGACATCGCCCTGAGGCAGAGTACAGGATAAAAGTCAAGGAATTGTAAACATCACTGGCATTCAGCACCAGAATGTTGCAGACCTTAGGGAGAAAGCATCACCTTGCTGATACTGAATTTTGCACTTCTAGCCTAAAACTTTGAGTCAACAAGTTTCTGTTGTTAAGGCAAACTAGTTTGTGGTATTTGTCCTATCAGCCTAGAAAAACTAAGGCACCATCAATAGTCCTCCTTTTTTGAACTGTCTAATCAAGTCTTTGCTCTTATTTTATTTAATTAGATTGTTTCCTGATTGTGAAGTTCTAGGAGATCTCTTTATGTGTTGAGCATTAGTTCTTTATGAGAATTACGTATGGTGAATAATTTTACTGTGTGTCTTGCCTTTCATTCTCTTAATGCTGTTTTGGCAGAGCAGAAGATTTTGAATTTTAACGAAATAAATTTATCACTTTTTTCTTATTGATGATTAGAGTTGTCTGAGTCCTCTTTAAGAAATTTTTTCTATGCCAGAGTCACAAATACGTTCTCTTATTTTCATTTCTAGATGGTTTATTACTTTAGTTTTAACTTTTAAATCTAAGATGTATCCAAGTTAGTTTTTCATATGATATGAGGTAGGGAGCAAAGCTCATTTCTTTTTCACTTTTTTTGGTAGGGATGTTTTCCCATCATCATTTGCTGAAAAGGCTTTCCTTATACATTGAATTGCCTTGGCACCTGTTTTAAAATCAATTGACTATCTATGGTGGGGCTATTTCTGTATTCTGCATTCCGTTTCTTTTGTCTATCTACCTATCATCTATCTATCTTTATTAGAATACCACACTCTTGATAATTTTATTATTTATCTTACCTCATTTATATTATTTACTGAAAATACAAAGTATCAATAAGGCAACTTATTCATTCTTCTCCTATTAATAAAATTGTCAGCTCTGAGATTTTTTAAGAGATTTTAGCAGTATCATTATATGGTTGCAACTAATATATATTTGTTTACAGTGAGTGTATTGTATAATATTGAATCCATAAATAATATTATTGGAGAAAACTATAATCAAGGCAATTTAACTTTAATTGATTTTTTTTTCATATAGACTATTTTATTTTTCATTTTTATTTTGATATTGCTTATTCAGTGGGAAATAATTGATTTTTCCTATTTATTTGGTATGTAATCAGTTTAGCAAAAGTTCGTATCAATCCTAGTAATTCTATATAATTAAAATTTTTTTTGACAAAGCTCAATCACATTATGTCTTATTTTTTCCAATATTTACATAACTTACATTATTATCATTATTATTATTATTATTATTAATTCAACTCCCAAAATCATATTAGAAAAAAAAATGGTAGGGGAAACAGGGATTTTTTATTTGATTGTAACTTTGACAAAAATACTTTTGACATTTCTCCACTTAAAATGAGGCTTACTTTGCCTTTGAGGAAAATATTTTTGGCAGATACCTTTGCTTGCTTATTTTATAGCTTTTCCAAATGCTGCCTGATTTTCCTCTTTATCACTCACTATAGAAGTTGAAATGACTATTCATTTTCCTAGGCTCCTTTGCATCTAGCGGGGCTTTGTGTAAATGTCCTTAGGGTTTTTGTCAATATTTTTCAAATATTTTTCAAATTGTGAGTGGAGCATAAAATTAATTCAATGGGTGGCAACCAGAATTTATATATATATATATATATATATATATATATATATACATATGGCCCAAAATAGTAAATATCAGAATGCAGTCCATGTACTGTGAGTGTAGTATGATTTTTGAAATATTGGCTTCAGTTTTTAGATAGATTCATGCATATATTAATACATATAGGTTTCTTAGAATATATTTCTTAGCATGATTTATGTTTTAAAATTGTGAATGTCATTTAAGTCATAATTATTTGAATTTGGTGTCTCTTGTAGTTAATTGCATCCAAACTGATTACAAAATTGATACATGTAAGCAGTGTGCTTTAGGTAACATCCCTTATTATGCAGAAGTAGTTGTATACAGGAGACAAGGTGGCCATTAATGTATTACAACTT
The DNA here is from genome assembly GCA_026826555.1 of Tolypeutes matacus. Lineage (NCBI taxonomy): Eukaryota > Metazoa > Chordata > Mammalia > Cingulata > Chlamyphoridae > Tolypeutes > Tolypeutes matacus. The sequence continues at coordinate 39,838,341 of JAKSZT010000049.1, forward strand.
ATTGTATCTTGGGCTGCATGAACTGGATGTATGCTGAAACCATGTAATTGAAGAGCATATCATGAGTGGATGTTGAGGAAAACAAACAATGAAATGTTAAACCTCTGTAGGATAGCAACTGTGGGGAAGCATTACTTATACTAACCTGAAGAAGTAAGGGGCAAATATGAGCTTCCAGACTAAATGAGACCTGTAGCTACAGGACATCTACTGGAGGCTTGGCCCCTGGTAGAGAAAACTGCCCTACCTTTTTATCTCTTTCTGGTGCCTTCATTTGACTGGATCCAAAAAGAAACTAAAGGGCAAAGGAGCTTAAGTATTGTAGTCCATAAAGATTAGCCCTTGCTTCAAGGCAAAAACATTATTAGAGATAAAGGGACCATCTATATAATGATAAAAGATTCAGTAAATAAAAAGCCAAAATTGTAAACCTATGTTTACATAGGTTAACCTAATATCAACCTCAACAAACATTTAAAGAATTCACAGAACTGCAGAGGACAATGGATAAATGCACCGTTGAAGGAGGAGATTTTCAATTTACTTCTTGGTAATTGGTAATTAAGCAGAAAAAGCCACTAAAGATACAAAAGATGTGAATAATGCAATTAGCTAATTTGATCCCCTGGATAAGTGTACACTGTACTTTACAACAGCAGAATAAATTGCAAGCAGGAAAGGACACTTACGAATATGACCACATACTGGGATATGATGCAAAGCTCATCATATTAAAAGGTTTGTTATCATGCTGAAATTATTCTCTCTGTACACAATATATTAAATTAGTGGTCAAATAAAAAAGATAACCAGAGGATCAAAATTCCCAGGGAGAGGTGACAGAATTAAGTAGGATTATGGTATAAGGTTCTTACAGAAAGTGATATTTTAGCAAAGGCTGGAATCCTTGGGGCAGTTAATCAAGGATATATCTTGCAAAGCTTTATTCTAAGTAGATTTTAAAGCTGGAGCAATGAATATATATATATATAAAATATAATATAATTATATCTACATAGATTCATAAATATATGAAAATAAGTAGAGAGTGAAAAACTCATGATGTAGAAGATATCTATTCATTATTGTGCTATGGGTCTTAGGCAGCATAGGAAAGCAAGAAAAAAGTAGAGAACAATAATGTGCAATATTAGAAAGAAATATCTGTTATTTTGGAAGGTAGTAGAGTTCCCTACAATGAAAATCTAGAGCAATTTAGAGTTAAATAATTAGAATTAAGAGAAAGTTTTCAATATGCAAAAAAACAATGTACTGTATTTCTAGCATTTCTATACTACGGAAACAAATTGGTAGAAAAGTTCCCTAAGAACTTTTTTGGGGAAAGGAAATAGAATCATTAAAGACACTTTGGAAAACCTGAATACATAGAAAGTTCCAATGTTAGAACTATGTCAATTATTCCCAAATTGATTTATTGACTCAAATATGTATAGTATACTTCACATCCTTAATCCAAAATGTGTATATGGCAGAGACAATGCCAGATTGTCAAAGTTTTAAAATTTTTTCCCTGAAAATATAGGAATCCTATATTTCCTAGCCCCTCTTGCATCTAAGTGGGATCATGTGATTAATTCTGGCCAAAAGGATATGGGTAAATGTGATATTACCTACAACCTAACTTCTAATTTCTTGAGATATTTTACTCTCTTTGCACTTATTTCCCAACAAAATTTGGAGGATGCAGTCTTGGATTCTGTGGCAGAATCATTAGCTAGAAGGATGCTGGATCCCTGTATTACCTCCAGGTTGACCCCTGAAAGGATAACCAACCATTCCCATTTGCTTGGTAATTCAGGTTTTCCCAGAATGCGGAACTTTCAGTGCTAAAACCAGAATAATTCCAGACAAAGCAAGAGTGTTGGCCACTTACCAGAAACATCCAAAAGCAGTAGAAAACCTGAATACTTAGAAATTCAATATACAAAAAATAATCTTTTATTGTATTAAGCCCCTGAAATTAGGTTTTCAATGACAAAAATCAAGTAATTTCTTAGTGGGCTTAATGGATTTATCCTTGTGACAAACAGAAGAGTAAAGGTGTGACCCTTCTATCTATTATTCCAGATGCTCTAAATATAACCACCATAACCTGAAGATTCCATGTGGGCAAGTAAGCAAAGAAATAAAGCAAGTTTGAAAATGATGCCTTGCAAATAAATGTAGTTTGTTCCTGGCACTGGAGATAAATAAAGGCAAGTAGGTCAGAGGCCTACTAAATTTTTGAGAGAGTTGTGCTGCCAAAAATCCAAAGCTTTGATTAAAATGTCTTTGAATGCTTTAGGACTTCAAACTTGGCCTTATCACCTTCCATGAGCAGAAAGCAGGCCCTGACATCTGTACAACATCCAAGGAAGCATGCTCTCCAAAACTTCAGTTGTGGCCTTGGAATATTACAAGAAAAAGCTCTTCAAATGTCAGGGCTCATGACAACAATGGCCCAAAGTATCCTTCCACACTGTAGAGCTAAAGGCTTATCAGGGGGATTTCTTTATGGCCAAAGCAAGGAAACTGCACCACAGGATTCCAGAACTGCTCTGTAGCAAAGACGCCAGGGTGTCTTTCATTTATGCCTTTTCTGAATAGGAGAATATTCTGCTCTACCAGTGTATATTGGCTATGAACAGGCAGATAAATTGTCTCTTCAGTTCATAAATTCCTGGACATAGAGAAATTATATTCAGATCTGATGGAGAATAATGTAAACATTTCAGCTGGTGCAAGGATTGGATGCTGAGTTGTCTTCTTTGAGCTGGAAAGAGTATGTTCTAGGTATGAGAAGAAGAATAATATAGTGTGGTGACAGAAGATTGACCCCTAGTAGAAACAATGCTGTATGTTCACCAGCCTTTTAATTTTCATCCTGTTCTTAAGGGCTAGAGGCCCTTACTCTTCTGTCTAGAAAGGAATTCATGACTTTCAATGCCTGGCCACTTAATCTTCCAGAGTTCTTCTATTAGCCCTTTTACCTGGATTCCCACCCAGATGTGGAGGATCTAATAGACAGGGTGGGGTCAATAGAGTGAATACAGTCTGGGACCTTCTCACTACATAATAAATCACTGGCCATACACCTGACTGGACTTTGATGTGAGCAAATGTGTGTTCTTATTGTGGTAGGTCACTGAGAATGTGCAATTAGCTTAGCTTTAAGAAAGCAGTTATGGAAAAGCAAAGGACCTAAAATGATCATGCATGATCATCCTGCAGAGGACAGAAAATGAAGTGGAGGTGACTCATTTATCAGAAAATTCATTATAAAGTTTTTGCTGTTAAGTGAATGTGATAATGGTAAAAAACACAGAGAATTAGACCATTGTAATGAAATAGAGAACCTAGAAGCAGACCCACATATAACAAGTATTTGTCATTTCCAATCATGAGGAAAGGACTTGTCAAGATTTAGTGATATGATAATGAGTAATTGTGGCCATTTGAAATTATTTTATGAATCCCAAAAAGAGAAATATTATGTTTGTAGATTAATCTATTCCTCTAGGTGTAATGCCTTTTGATTGCATGAAAAGACTTTGATTAGATTATTTGATAAGATCAATTTAGGGCTTTTGATTAAACTACATCAGTGAGGTGTGATTCAGGTTGCATCTCCACCCCCTTGCTGTATCTGATATAAATGGACTCACAGGGACAGGCACAGAGGAAAAAGGGAACTGCCATGTTTGATTCTGCCATGTGAGAAAAAAAGACTCCAGTTCTGCCCACAGGTGAGCTGCAAGTAGATAAGTCAGTAAGAGATGAGTCCTATGCCAACCGCAATTAGAAAGAAATCAGAGCAACCAAGACTGAGATAAGAAGCCTGGAAGGGAAGGCAGAGACCAGGCAGAGATTGCAGGCTATTTGCTTCAACACATGGCAGCTGAATTGGTGAGAGAGCACCTCTTATGGTACCTTGATTTGGACTTTTCATGGCCTTGGAACTGTAAGCTTTACCTCAAATATACACCCTTTATAAAAGCCAATGGATTTCTGGTATTTGCATTGGCACCCCTTTGGAAAACTAAAACAGTAATTCATATGGATAAAAATAAACTAGACTCTTTCTTCACACTATGCACAAAACTCTATCCCAGGTTTAAAAAAAATGAACTAAAAGGACATAAAGGTATAAATCATAAAAGGGAAAAGTGATAAATGTGACAATATGACAAATAAGAACTTTACTTATCAAATTGTTATAAGACAATGAAAAACAAACCACATATACTGAGACATATAGACTTGATTAAAAGATCAGTGTTCAGACTATATTAAAAATCCTCTGAATCAATAAGGAAAACACATACTCACACAAAAGATATAGAAAAATGAGCCTAAGACTATCAAAGGTACTCTACAAAAAATTAAACTTGAATGGTTAATAAATATATAAAATATGAATATTAATAATTAAGAAATACATACCCCCAAATTTTAATGAGATAATAGTTCACAACATAAAACTACAAAAATGTAAAAGTGTGACAAATACTGGTAAAATATTGAGGAATGGAATTCCCATGTCTGTCCATGAGTATTAATTGGCACAACGACTTTGGAAATTGATTGAGCATTTTCAATAGGTTCAATACATGCCTACTTGCAACCCCGCAATTTCATTCCTTCGTTATGTATTATGGAGAATCTCTTGCACATTTGTACTAGGAGCACTGTGTGAAAAATTGTCCCTCAGCACTGTTTGCAATAAACAAATACAGTAAACACACACAACCAAACAAGAAAATAAACAAATCAAACCTTTATAAACCTAAATATCTATTAGTAGAGTTGATAAAGAAACTGTGATATACTCGTAGATTGGGATATTCCACAGTAGTGAAAATGAACGGACTAAGTTTCACAGAAAACAGGGATATAGATTTGGTTCACTCATTTTAGTTTAAAATGAAAACAATATATAGAAGAATACATACATTATAATTCCACCAATTTGAAGTTCAACCATCTGGAAACTAAATTTTACTCTTTAACAATACAAATATATATGGTAAAACTATAAAGAGAAGAAAGAATAAAATACACAAAATTGAGGTAAAAGAGTATGTCTCTCATAGATGAAGGGATGGGATAGAATTGGGAGGCACAACCAGGTTTCTTTGAAGTTAATGGCACTGATATTTTTTCCTGCCTAGAGGGCTGGTACAAGCTTCCTCTGTGTGCCTTTGCTTTTTCACCCCTTACATATGTTTCATAATATACTGTTTTATCTGCTCAATCTTTAAAAAATACTTATGAGAAAAATGTTCATGATATAGTAAGTATATAAAGCAAAAGTAGATAAGATTAGGAATGAGGAAGTCAGTGAGCTCAAGTGAATATTGTCTGTAAATCGAAGTAATAAATCTTAAAACCTAAAATATATGGGTGATATTATAGCAATTCTTAAAATTTGTAAGGTTCATTTCCCACCATAGTTTTCTCTGATTTGTTTATCCTCTTCTGTTCTGTGTCAGTGTTATTTAAAGTTTTCTTGGAATAGATTACATGATTATAATCTCAAATTTATACAAATTTCCAAGGATTTCTCTCTTGTGCTCCAGAGCAGGGGTGGGCAAACTTTCCTGTAATGTTCCAGGTAGTAAATATTTTAGGTTTTGCAGACTACAAGTGGTCTTTTACACATTCTTCGTTGCTTTCATTGTTTTTTATCACAACATTTTAAAAAATGTAAAAATCAGGTTGCCTGCTGTATAAAAATAGCTGTCAGGCCAGATTTGTATGTTGTATTCATTCATATGTAAGACAAATCACAACCACAGAGGAACATATCCATAATTTTTTCCTTCCCTACCTGTTCAATTAATAGTAAAGGATAACTGAAGAAATACTCCCATGGGATAAATGTAAAGTCTATGGATGTCAACCGTAGGATATGGATACACCTTTGCTGTTCTCTCAAACCACTGTTGCTTTTATCTTCCTCGGTTTTCTGAACCTTTAGCAACATATTCCTGTGATGGTACCATACCAGCCTTGGATTACCCACACAGACTTTTTAGGTAAGAAAGAAGAAAATTTCTACCTTATTAAATTCACTAGTATTTTGGGTCTCTGTTATGTAGCTGATAACCTAAATAATATACTATTTTGGCTTCTACCTTTAATAACATGTCAGATACTCAAAAGAATATTGAAACTAAATAGATTTGGAAGGCTAAGTCAGAAATCAAATAATTCTTCATGTTTTTGTCATTTTTCAAACCAGAAATTTTATAATGTTTTCCATTTGCCAGCAGATTTGTGTGTGTGTTTGTATTTTACAAATAATCCTTTAGACCTGGTAGTAGGTTGGAATAATATCAGGTATTTACAGATTGCTCTATTATTGATACTATGAATTAGGTGATTGCAGTCTTTGCATGGTTAATTATGCAATAATTCTTTAGCTGTTTCAAATGATTAATACCAGAACTGGCTCAACATTTCACTCATTGCCTATGTATATTTTTCTACCAGGAAGATAAAGCACTAATAGATTCTTATTACTAACCGGGGGCAAAATGTGTCTCTCTTCAGCATTTTTTGTGACTATCCTAACATTTTACAATGAATGCCTGGAGCAAAATGAAAAAAAGTAGGAATATAATAGAGATGAAGCAAAAAGTAGATGCCTAGGCAGGGTGCAAATGTATATATTTTAGATAAAGAGTATTCAAAATAACTCTTTTTCTCTGGATATTGACCTATTAAGGAGGATATTTCAAGCTACAGTTTCATAGAATCATAGGTCATGCAGCTAAAAGGCATGTTGAATAATGTTCTTTTCAAACCCCAGTTCCCAGGCAGGTGAGGTATTAATATCCTCAGTTCACACACTGACTAATAGCATTTCCCCAAATTATAAAGTAGAAAAGTCTGGACTGGATCCAGGTTTCTAGACTCCTGTAACGTCTTGATAGTATTTTGCAAAGTTTGATTTGGTGATTCCTTCATTTTTATTCATTCATCTGCACAATTCTCTTACTTTTAAGGATCTCAGTTAGGGCAACAGATAAATAACCAGATAGATGATGATACCATGTAACCAGTGAAACAGTGTAGGTATGGCAAAATGCTATAGTAATACAGGTGAGAGGCTGGCTTAATTTTAAAAGTAGTTAAGTTTTCAGATGGCAAGGTAATTTGCGAGCTGATTTTTAAGGATGGATGTTGTGTAGATGGGAAGAATAGGCTGAAGAAGGCATACCAGTCAGGAAAAACATCTTGGGCAAGGGTACAGGGCCATGAAGAATCATGGTGTTATTCAAAATAGTAACCCGTTGTAACTCAGACATTGAGTGGATTGGTGGAGAATGTCTGTGTGTCAACAAAGATGGTGTGTAGCCTGTTAGTGAATGCTTTGTAACCCAGCTCAGAAATTTGTATTTTTATCCTACAGGAAATAAAGACAAAAACAGATTTTAAGTAGGAAATAATATGATCAATCTTTTCTTTAAGATGGCCTTTGTTATTTTCAGCATGAAAAATTATTTAGAATAGGGCGTCTTACATTTAGAAATGATAAAAACTTTTCCTGAGATGGTGCAGTGCTGATGGAAAGAAAAGGTCAGACTTGACAGGAATTCTAAAGTAGAATCTACTAATTAAACATGGGGACTAGAAACTGGGAAAATGGTGACATCATTCATTGAGATTGAGGATACAGGATATAGAAAAGCATTTAGAAGTGGAAAGAACTTATTTGTCTGTGATAAATAGAGATTCCCAGAATTACTTAATCTTTCCAAGCCTCAGATTTTTTTATTAGTAAAATAGAATAAATATTAATATCTAATAGAGGATTATTAAATTCCTAATGGGAAAATTAAATTAGATAATGCCCATAAAGTAACTGTAAGTACCAGCTAAATGGAAGGAATTGAATAAATGGTAGTTATTGTTATTTATTATTTATACTTTTATTATTATTACACCAAATTTAGAAACAGATATCTTACAGAAAAGTGAAAATCTATATTTGGCCCTTGGAAGAGAAGTCAGGGCATATTTGAGAGTCATTACTGTAAAGGTATAAATGAAACCAAAAGATTAGACAAAATTCTAATGAATTTTTATGAAGAAAATTGAATTTTATGAAATTTTAAAATCCTAAGTTAAATGAATAAACACTGGAGTCTGTTAGTTATCAGCAGAATGAGTCTACAGAAAGAGTGGAACTGCTGCATTTGTGCCTATACTTGAATAAGTAACTATCCGGCTTCAAAGCATTCTCTAAGTAGTAAAGCAGGGTGGCTTTAGGCCAAAATATGAAGACAAACTTTTCAATCCATTGCAGGGAGTGGAAGGAAGGGTTTCTAGAATAAGACCTGAAAAATACCTAGAGGTTTTTAAGCCTTAGGCACATCATAACATATTCTATGCTCTCCATGATATATTTTCATAAAAATGAAGTCAGGATAAATGAATATTTGAAACTCCCTTGAAGGAAGAAAGGAAGCCACAAAGGGAAGCATGGCTTTAGGGAAGTCTAGGGAATTGTACAGGGAACCTGACTTGTATAGGGATGGCTGACACCAATTTTTGGTATATAAACTGCAAGTCATTTGTAGCAACCACAGACAGAAGCACATTCTTTGACAGGCTTTCTAAGTCACTGCTAAAATTCAAGATTCTATAAACTCAAAATAGCATCTCCAAAGACAATATTCCCAGAAGGTCTGAGATACTTAGTTGCTGTCCATGATTGGGCACTACAGACAAATCAGTTTCTCCTTTCTTCCCTAAAGGGGAAAAAATATCACAACCATCATCATAATCATAGTCACAGACACTTAAAAACATGTGTGTTGAGCCAGATCCTCTTTTAGTTGCTTTTCAATCACTAGCTCATTTAATTCAATTATTAACCTCATGGGATAGATGCTATTGTTATCTCTATTTTACAGATGAGGAGTCTCAGGTGCAGAGTTTATAGAACTTTCCCAAGGTCATACAGGAAAATCCTTTCATTTGACTGGCTTTCATCTTCTTGGGCCACAAGTGTCTAATGGTTATTCTGATTAGCCAGGGCAGATAATCTTTACATCTGTTGGATGACATAGCACTGCAGTAGTTAAAAGTGGTTGCTGATGCTCTGACTGACCTCCAAAGGAAAAATGGTTCCTGCTCTGACTAGCTCTATTACCTTGGGAAATATATTTAACCAGTTTGAACTTGCATTCCTACATCTATGAAATGAAGATAAGAGTGAAGGAGAAAATGGTGGTGTGTAAGGCCATGGAACGCCCCTAAGCAGACATAAGTGGAAATCTAAATCATGAAGTCCAGATGCAGATCAGGGGAGATGGCCCCCATGTTCTCGTAGCAAGAATTAAAAAACTCAGAAGTTACATATGTGGACACCATGTTAAAATAAATTTACTGAGTAGCAGGACTCTTTTGGTAGATGGTAGATGGTTGTATAAACTGTTTGAGTGCTGATGAGTTTCTGATACAATCAGTGAGCACACAGTTCCATGCATCTCTAACTCTGTATGTCTCACTCTCCATTAGTTGCCAAGACCACCAAAATTCAAGTGCACTTCACTGATGCATGATGCAGGCAGTGGGGAGACTTAGCCACTCACCTGCATTATTATCTGGTTTATTACTTTCTTTTATCATTTTTATATGATAAATCCCAAGACTCCAAAGATAAAACAACTTTGCATAAAGTCCAAGTCATCATTTTGCTCACACTTGGAATGGAAATAGCCTGTGTCTTCTAACCTCACTCGGTTTATAAAGAATTTAGCCGGGGCTCTATTTACTAGTACATACTTAATAAATGGTTGTAATATAACAGGAAAGGAGGAACTTTAAATGACTTCAGATTATACAATTTCCTCAGATGTCTAATTATCATATACTTTTAAGCAACAGTATTTAATAGTAAACAATACTGTATTCATTTTTACAGATTAAGCCAAAATTTTTTTTGGCATGAGATTTCACCTAAAAATTAAGTAAAGAGCCTTAACTCTTTCATCACCCTCCAGTGCACTAATTGACTATGAATCACCTCTGTAAGATCATAAAATCCAATTGAATATAGGCTCACAAGTGTATATATTTATTCCTTCTGCAAAATATCTATTCCCTTACTATATGCGTGGCCTTGTACTAATTGAGACAGATGGTGTTAGGACGATTTTTTGTATTCTATCTGCAAATTGAGACATTCAATTGACCATAGATTTGCAAACTTGTGTTTATATCATCATTTTGCATCTTTTTTTCCACATAGATACCCTGGATTTAGTAAATATTTTAGGTATGAGGAATTGAGAAAGAGTTAAGTAGTCCATAGGGTGTCTGAAAGAAAACTAGGCATAAGGAATTACCACTGTCTTTGAAACAGATGCTTTATAGTTATAGATGTTTTATAGTTACTTTTTGAAATAAGATTTACAATCTTCCAAAAATATTCACAGTTATCTCTCACATGGGCAGTACAGACAGATGTTTTCTCATATTTGATATTAACTGTAAATTGAAAGTTCATGGTGTTAAATTCTTCCAAACTTGTATGGCCCATAAAATATATGAAAACAAGTAAAATGTACTTATAAAGGAACTCAGTGGATTCAAATGAGATGAAATGGAAAAGAAAAAAAAAAAACAATTACCATGATGTATGGCATTTATTAGAAATGGTTAAGAAAATTGCAACTTAATATTTCTAAATGTAATCATAAAAGTTAATGACACAAAAATTAGTTTTTTAGCATAACATTAAAAAATATTACTTATATTAGTTCTACCTGACTCTCTATCCTGACTTTCAAGGCTTTCCATTATCTGATTATGAACTTTCTGTTGAGATGTTTTTTATGTCGTTGAAAGAATACTGGACTGAATCCTGTGACTCAGTTTCTATTTCTTGCTTTAACACTAAAACCTGTATCACTTTGCTCAAATCCCTCACATATATCCACTTCAAATGATTTACCAATATAGTGAGGCAACTGATCTGGATAGATTCTCAGGTTCCTTCTAGCTTTAACATGATACCTTTTGGGCTTATTTTTACTTCTCACCACATTCTCAAATGTAGCTCACATACTCTGCACAGGCCTATTCACTCTCCCCTATGATATAGGCTCCACGAGGCCACAGAAGATAAATATTCTGCTTGCTGAAAAATTTCCACAATGCCTTTTTATAAGTGTTTGCTATGTACAATGATTCATACTTGATTATTCAGTTCAACTTTTCTCCTACTCTCTTCATTCATTCATTCACTCCTCATTTATTAATATAGTCAGCAAATATTTATCGATCACCTAATCACCTACTTCTTTTTGATTCTCTGCATTCTATCCGCCTTGAGGATCAACTCAGCTTCAGCTTTTTCATTAAGCCCCCCTGACCATTCCAGCTATAACTAATCTCTCTCTTATTGGAATTCCTACCATATATGCAGTGGTTATCATACTATTATGGACCTAAGAACACAATCTTTAGGGAATTATTAATATATTACTTGTACTGCTCTTTAATAGTTCTAAGTTTCCCAAGGTATCTTTGGATACTCTGAAGGCAGGGATACAGTAACTTTCGGTCTTTAACATTTATCCATAGCATGGAACACCATACTAGACATAGAGTAGAATCTCATCACCACAACAACACATTCTTACTCTTTTGCTCTCTCTCTCCCCCTTCCCCCACCTAACACAAAGGTATGCATACACACATACATACGTACTCCTGAATGGCGCTTCAGAATTCAGGGTCCTTTTTTTGGTAGAAATTAAAATAGGAAAGAGGGGAATGTGATATATACCCCAGGAAATGACCCCTGAATTTTTGTCTAATTTGCTGGAATGATGGCCAGACTGCAATTACCTGAAATACCAGTGCATGTGTATCATCCTATTTCTGAGTTTTGACCGTGGTATGGAAAGGCTTATTACTTATCTTGTCTTTGTCACTATTTTTTTCTCCTATGAGAGAAACCAAGTGGTCTGAAGTTATTCTGGTGCACAAAGCATTTTAACACAGCCTTCATTTAAGAGCAATCATCTATGAAGGACTAACATTTAAGGAACCTTGCTGTGTCCTTTTTGAGATTATGGCTTCTATACAACTGACAAATATATTTAGATGGAGTATGAAGTATTCTCTGTACAGTTTTTGGATTTGTATAGTTAGCATTCATTTCTTTTAAGATAAAATGCCCAATGGGGAAATGTTGAAGAATGCTGATAACTATTAATAAATAACTAAAATAGATGTTGTCCCAGAAGGGCAACAGAAGGCTACACTTCTAGGGAATAAAATTTGGGTAAATGATTTATGTTCCCTTCTGAGGAAATAATGGAAGTGTGTTTTCTGAGCATACTTTTTCCTTATTCCCTCAAAAATTTCAGTGAGAGGGAGAGGGAGAGAGAGAGGGAAGGAGAAAGAGAAAGAGAGAGTACTAATAGTTTATCTTATGCCTACTTTTAGATAACTACAGTGCATGGGAAATTTCTAAAGAAAAATACATTTAAGGTAATGCATCAATTTTCCCTGTTTTCTATATTTTGTGTAGCTAATGTTCTATTGATGCAAAAAACATTGTACAACTAATTCCTGATTAAGAGGATGACAATCATTGAGTATATGGTATAGGGTCAAACTACATCTCTCTATGTTATTCTCATTAGAGGAACAATACAGGAAGAAATCATTGTATTTAGATAAAGTTTTTCTTTCTCCATTTTATAAAGAAATCAGCAATATTCTAGAGCAGGAGGAATAAAAATGGAGTCTCTGGTACAGGAAAAGCCAATGCCAGAACTAGAAATACTGGCAACACCCTTAAGCATAACACTGGGATTTATGAATATTGACATAGTATCATGAGAAAAGATGAGCATTCAGAGCTAAACAGAACCTTAGAAATCATCTAGTGACTCATTTTACAGGTGAAGATGCTAAAGCCCCGGAAGATGTAGTGATGAGGTCAGACTTATACTAAGACCTAGTGGTTTAGAATCCAGATTTTCTCTTTTTAGGACTTACAGTCTTTTTTTGTACCTATATTCAAATTGATAAATTTAAGTTCAGTGAGTATTTAAAAATATAGACATTTTAATATCTTTGTAAATATGTTATTATAAAACCTCACTCACCAAAACAATGACTTTCTAGCCATTGACTACTAAATTAGTAAAAAACTCTCAATGATCACTAGTAGTAAGGGCCTGACATTGCTTTTTAGGCTTATTTTTGTCAAATAGAGTCTGAGATTTTACCCTACTTGCAAGCTAACAAACTTGTCTGGCAAAGTTTCAGGGATGTTGATAGTAGACACAAGACACCTGGGTTAGAGATAAAGGGATTTTTTTTTTTTTTTGTACTCATGGCACAGCAAGCAGCACAGCATTGTTTGTTTCAGTCCCTTTGCCCCTCAAGTCCCACAAGCCCAGTGCTAAAGTACCAGGAGGATACTGCACTGGCAGTGAGTTTACATCACAGCTGAGGAACCCTGGCCTTAGATAATCCAAATCTTTTATAAGGGGCTTCAAGCAAACTTGGCCTGGAGAGAGATGTTATCCTCACTGTCCTGGGCAGTAGGAAAGTCTATCCTTTGTTCCTGAGAGAGGTACTATCTCTATTTTCCAAGACTGTTTACTATGTAAACACTTGAAAAGACAGTCTGGAACAAAAGGACAGTCAGTGTGTCACTCACAAGACATGCATAAATGCAGTACACTCATGGAGCACTGTGACCCTACAGCCTTCGATTATTAATTCATTTATTCATTCATTTTTCTATTCACTCATCCTACTACTTACTCAACAAACATTCCATTTCTGTGTCAGGGACTATGTTATTCTGCATGTCTCTATTTCAACTGAACCGAATTGAACTTTCTCCCCAAGAAACAAAACAGAAGAAAACAGAACAACTACAAAAACGTTGAGTTTTTCTAACACAATAATAATGTCTTTTCTGATGCCTTTTCTTCAACTTAGAAAATCCACTAGCACATATTTCTCCTAATTGAATGCTGTTTCCTTCAAGAAAAAAATAAAATGCAATTTTCTTCATTTATTCTCTTCTGATTCTTATAATTGAAAATAAAATTATATTTACTCATAGTTATAACTTCCTATCCTGGAATGTTAGTCCCAAGAGAAGAGAGTCTTTTGATCCTCATTTTTTTAATGGTTTTTATTATTTTTTTTATCTTGTGGTGCATTTGTAAACTCCAACTCATAACTGGTAACCACATATTAATTCAAATTTGTATCCTTTGAATTTGGTCTGTGTTGCCACTGGGCTTTTATTTGTAATGCAAATTATAATAATTAAAAAGTAGTTACATTATTTATCCCAGTTTTTCAGTACATTTGGACTTCCATATAGAGGAAATTTTATATGATACATTTATATAGAGAGCTGGGTATAGTATATTTTATTGCCTTTCTAGGCTTACATTATTGTGCTTGCTGAGACTCAATTCAGTATTTTAGGAATCAGATTCTACCGTCTACCTGGTGATTGATTACAGTTGGAAAACAGACGTATTGCCTCAGGAAAAAAAAAAGTTGGAAATAGGGCTCAGTATCAAAATTACTAAAACCAAAATAACTAAAATACTAAGTATTGACAAGGATGTAGAACAAGTGGAAATCTTGTACATTGCTGGTGAGAATGTAAATTGAGAGAATCACCTTAAAAATTGTTTTATAAAATATATCAAAGATAAACATGAATATATATAACCCAGCAATTGTGCTCCTGGGTATATAACCTGTACCCCCAAAAAAATGCTTATGCCCACCAAAACACTGTACAAGTATGTTCATAGCAGGTTTATTTATGATAGCAAAAAATGAAAATAATTCAAATGTACACTAGCACAATAACTGATAAATGGTGGCATATTCATATAATGGAATACTACACAGCAATTAAAGATCTTTGCTACACACAGCAACATGGATGGATCTTAAGACATAAAATGTTGAGCAAAATAAACTGGATACAAAGAATGTTTACAGTATCATTCCATCTATTTAAAGTTCAAAACCAAGGAATCCAATTTATAGTGATTGCAGTAAGAATAGTGTTTACCTTTGTGGAATATTGATTATGTGGGTGAGAAAGGGAGTTTGCTATGATGCTATAAATGTTCTATATTTTGATATAGGTAGTGTTTACACTGATAGATGGATATAGATATACACACACACACATATGTATGTAGATGTATATATGTATACTCAGATATATAGTATGTGTATATATATATATTTATATATATAGTATGTATATATACTTAAATTCATCAGGTTGCACAGTTAAGATTTTTCATATTTATATGTAGATTATACATTACAGTTTTTAAGTAAAAGAAGGAAGAGTAGAAGAAGGAGAAGGAGGAAGGGAAATAGAACTATGTTATTGGTGAAATGAACAATGCCTTAGGTCTAGTATTAGCAACTGTAAATTTCTATATGCATAGACCAGAATTTTAGTAGGCTGGCCATGGTAAGAAGTGGGGTATAGAATGGCAAAGCACCAGAGAGAGTTATGATTTACATCATAAAAGTTATGGAGTTATTCATGGAAGAATTGAATGAATCCTAAGTCTGAGAGGTGAGGAGATTATAAGGAAAAGAAAGGCAGAAGTTATTTTTGTGCATTCAGGGCAATTGATGTTCCTGTTGAAAAATCCACTACTAACTTGGTTCACATAATAAAAACTGAGTTCAAATACAAATTGAGTTCTCATTAGCAACAATAGAAACGGTAAGTTAAAAGTATAATATCTTCAATAATTTGAAAGAAAATGTAAGTCAACCTTGAAATTTTTATATCGTTGAATTCTTTTTCAAGAATGAGAGAAAAAAATGTGTTTTCAGAAAAGCAAAAATGTAGTTTACCATTAGTTGATTATTAACTTAACAAAATTATAAAGAATACACTCTGTAATAAAAATGAGTCCAGTTAGAAACTGGAGATACAAGAAGAAATGATGAGCAGATGCTATAATCAGTAAACTTGTGGGAAAATCTAAAATAAAATATTCAAAAATTTTGACTATATAAAATGATTAAGTAATGTTTAAGTTTTAGTGCTGATAAAAACATACTAGAAAAAAATAACTGAAAATACTAGTATGAAAGTAAAGAGAACTGTGATAGAAGTTAATAGTGATTATTTGCATTTCATGACATATAATGTGCATATTTAATTAAACTAAAGTAAATAATAAATGATTGTATTCTAGTGGGGATAATAAAAGGCAAAAGAATATCATTCTTAAAGTAATATTGGTTTTAAATGAGAAAAAGAAAAATATGGCAAATAACAACATGTGGCTTGCCACAATCCTTGCGTCTCTGCCTCCCTTCACATGGCAGTATCCTTGGTCTCCTCCTGTGTGGTTTTCTCTGACTTCTTCTTATAATGCCTCCAGTAAAATGGATTATATCCCACCCTGATTCACCGGGTCCACACCTAAAAAGGATCTTAGAAGATCCTGTTCATTAATGAGTCCACACCTTAACTGATAATACATCTTCAAAGGGTCCTATTTACAAATGGGTTAACACCCACAGAAACATGGATAAGGTTATACTGTCTTTGTTGGGGTACATAATTCAATCTACCACGCTTAGCAGAAATGACTCTAGATGAAATAGAAAACTAATCTACAGCCGTGATGAAATTAATTCATTATTTTGAAGTATTATTGACATGAAAACACAAGACTAAGGTATTATTTCTACCAGTCATTATTGACAGTTAGACTTGAAATCATCCATGAACTCTTTCAGGTAATAACAAAAAGAAATAACATTCTCCAAATCATTTTAAAGATCTAACATAACATTGATGCAAAATCCAAATGTAGAGAGTACAAGAAAGGAAAAATATAGACTAATCTTACTCTTCAGAAGGATTATAAAAATATAAACCAAAATAATTAAGTTTAATCAAACAACATATATATTAAACATATTATGACTACATTGGATTAATTTTAGCTTAATTAATTAATGCAAACTACCACATTAATAATTAGGGGAAAGCCATGTTAGTTCCCTAATAAAGATAGAAAAAGTGTTTAGCAAATTGAAAAGGGATTTATAATTTAAAATTTTAGTAATTTAAGAATTCAAGGGAACTTTATTTTAACCGGACAGAGGGAATTTACCAAAAAATATAGCAAATATGATATCTAATAAGACAATATTGAAAACATTTTCTACTATCAGGAAGAAGGCAAAGATGCCCACTAACCTAACTTCTATTCAACATTTTAGTGGTTTGCAGAGGAGGACTGCAGTGATAAAATAAATGCAATACAATACAATGCATTGCAATGCAATTCAATAACAATAGAATATATTATGGTTTGGAAGAGAAGAATCAAAATTATATTCAGATACTAAAATTGTCTGTGGAGAAAAGGTAAAGGGATATTGAGAAATGCTTACAATAAATCAAAGTTTATCAAGATTGTTGGATACAAAAATCAATATAGCAAAAATTCATTTCTCTGAAGAAAGAAACTCAACTAGAAATGGTTATTTAGAATATATCATTTTATAGTATCAAATATTTAAAGCACCTAAAAAAAATCTGCTAAAGGTATTAATGCCTTTGTAGAGAATACTAAATTCTATTCTATGGCAATGAAAAGATCTTAATAAATTAAGCCAAATGGAATGTCATGAATTAGAATATTCAATATCATAAAGACGTTATTTCTCCCCAAACTCATCCTCAAATGACATTTAATGTCCCAACAGTTTTGTTTGTGTGTTTGAGAGAGGATGGGGTGGGGGGAGATTTGTATGTATGTCATAGGTGCACGTGTGTGTGTGTGGGTGGGTGTGTGTGGTGGGAGTGGATGCAGATTGACAAATTGATTCCCAGATGTATATGGGAAGTATCAAAGGCATTCTTGTAGAATAAAACAAAGTTTGGGGATTACTCTAATAGATTTCAAAATTTGGAAAATGCATTGCTAAGTAAGACTGCTAAGTAGGGGAACAGATAAATAGACCTTGAAACAGATTAGAGAGCAAGGACATAGATAATACAATAAAGAGTCCAGAAATAATTTATGACAGAGCTGCATTGCCATCAATGAAGAATTAATGGTCTTTTCAATAAATGATTCTGAGTCAACAGATAATCCATATATTTTTTGAAAAATGAAATTTTAACTTACACCATTCACCAAAAAATCAATTGCAGGCAGACTAAAGACTAAAATACATAAAGCATATCTAAAGTACCGTTATAAGGCAAATAAGCTCAAACTAAGTTGAGCCTTAAAACCCATAGTTTTATCTATAATTATTATCCTTAATTTAAAGATTAACAACTTGCAGCTTTGAGAAGTGAGATATCTAATAAGATGAAGCAATTAAGTGGTAGAACCTGGCTTTGAACCCATGCAATTTGACTCTAGATTCCATTTTGTTAGCTAGCTACCATTGCTAAAATGCATATTTTTAAAAAATCTCTGGTAGAGACTGATTTGTTAACAAGTCATCCACAAAATTTTTCATATATTTGACTTCATTGAAATAAAATATCATAAAAGCATATCTTATGGAGTAAAATGGTATGCTATAAACCAGAAGAATATGTTTGCAATAGGTTTGTGAAATTATTATACAGAAAATTTAAAGATTCTGTGAATCAATTAGAAAAAGACAAACACTTCAAAAGAAAAATAGGCACATGGTCAGAATGGACATTTTATAGAAGGAAAAAATAAATGAGAATTTCAAAATAAAAATCACAATGAAATATCATTTTAAAAAATATTGGTTTGGCAAAGATAAACAATTCTAACTATCAAATTTTATGAAGATATGAAACAAGATCTCTTATCTTCTGGTGCAATGGGGCTAAATTACCGAGAAAACCTTAACATAGGCATAGGTTATTGCCCAGCAATACTACTGCTATGTATGAACAGCCCTGTCCAGTAGAAGTATAATGCAAACCACACATGTAATTTTAAATTCTCTGATACACTAAAAAAGTAAAAAAAAAAAAAAGGGGGGGGGAGATTAATTTTACAATATATTTTATTTAACCCAATAATTTAAAAATATTATTTCAGTATACACTCAATATTAAAATTATTAGAGATATTCTACATTTTTTGTACTGTCTCCAAAATCCAGTATGCAATTTATAATAGAGCATATATCTCAAAAGAGATTAGCCACATGTCAAGTGCTCAGTAGGTAGTAGCTACTGCATTGGACAGCTCAGCTCTAGAGCAGTGTTTCTCAAACTTTAATGTGCATGCAAATTCTATGGGTATCTTGTTAATTTGCAGATTCTTGTCCGATGAGTCTGAGTAAGGCCTGGGATTCTGGATTTCTAATAATCTCCCAGGAGACGCTGATGCTGCTCATACTTTAGTCACACTTGAGTAGCAGGGGTCTAGAAGACACGAGGACTCATGTAGAATGTCCAATCAGCATATTCATAATAACAAGAAAAATTTAAATAACTCAAAAGTCCATCAACAGTAGAATGAATAGGTAGTATTATATCATCAAATCCAATTAACAGTGAAAATAAACTTTATCTATAAACATGGATGAAACTCAGAATATAATGTTCAGCTAAAACAGGAAGAAAATAAACCATATATTGTTTAGAGATATCTTCATTCACAATAAAATTAAAAATAAAATCAAAAGAATGATTAGCATTAAACTCAGCATAGCAGTTACCTTGAAGGGTGGATTTCAGAAGTATTGGTGATTTTATATTTCCTAACCTATGTACAGATAACTTTATTATTCATTAAACTGTACAAAAAATTGCACGAAATAGTCATAACATAATTAAAAAATGACTGGGTCTAGAAGTTGGTAATAAGAAGCTATGCCTACTTCCCTTTAGTTTGCTAAAAAGAAGGTCAACTACATTTTTGAGATCTTCACATTGTTTCTGTAACATGGTTTTATCACACTGAAAGGAGCTTTGAAGTTGCATATACCTAATTGCAATATACCTTAATTATAGCCTCCTATCTAGGAAAGTTACTTAATCTCTGTGTACATCAATTTTGTCATACGTGAGAGGAGAAAAATAATGACCACTCTTATGGAGATTTCCTAACAGTCACTTGGGATTGGCAAGAACTACTCTACCACCTTGAAGTATAAGGAGTGCAGTGAATATCTCCAATATCTGTATTGTTTGGTTTCTTTTCCCTTTATTTCCCCAGATGATTATGTCTTCTAGAATTTCACATTCTATGCAATATACAGCATTCCCATTTCATTTAATATGTTTTATGGCCTCCTGTCGGGACTGGAATATAGCCTGTCCATGTTTTAAGCCGTAGCAATGGGATCTTAGTATCTTTGGTTATTGATGGGTACAGATGGTTCTGAACTTGAGGCTGCCTTAATACAGATTAATATACATAGTCTATCCTCTTGGAGTGGTTAAGATTATTATGGTTTCAAAATGTGAATGAATTAAGAGGGAAAGTTGAAAGTTACAGCAATGTGGAGAGGAGCTTAACCTATGTAAGTTTCTGTGAATCCTGACTTCATTTGGGAAGTAAGAGTTTGTGACTTTACATTTTCTACTTGCAGAAGTTGGAATCTTAGGCCAACATGTTTCTGCAAGACAAGCCATATGTGCTCAGTATATTTCTCAAGCAACTCCACCAAAATCATAACTATTAAAGAAGTTTTGATGTTAATAAGAACTGCCTGTTGGTGGTGTTTCGATAATTAAAGGAGGTAATGCATGTGAGGATAGCTAGCACAGAGCTTGTCTTGCAGTAGGTACTTATTTAACATTAATTTATAAAGTGAAATCCAGTTGTTAAAATATGAGCTATGGGAAACAATACTGAGCAACTGACATAAAAATCTTCTTTTTCCTTTTTAAATCTCTCAAAACCCCAAGACATGGCCAGACGTTTCTTACATCTGGATGGGGAGGAAGCTAGCTGCTGGTAGTGTGAATAAGTGGCTTTGGCAGATCATTATCTAAATAAGAAGCATCAATGCATATAACTCTACAAACTTCAGTGCTCTTGTAGTTTTATTAACTGATAAAATTACACAGGTGCAATGAAGAACCCTGGTGAGCTGAAACTATTCATTTGAGTCAGAAAGGGAATAAATCCAGCATGCCTTGGATTTCTTGGGATCTTTATATTCTCTAACACATTGATGTGATTTTCAATTGAAGGTAATTCGACTATAAGATTCCACCCACCAGATACCCACTTCTGCTTCAAATCTGACTGGAAACAGTACAGTGTAATTGTTAAGAGATCAGTATCTAAAGGAAGACTCCCCTGGGGCTGTGAATCCTGCTCTACCTGCTATTAGCATGTGACATCAGGCAAGCCACTTCACCTCTCTAATCTTCACTCCCCTCATCTGTAAAATGATAATAATGATAAGAGCCTTCTGCATGAAGCAGTCATGAGAACAAAAAGATATTCCAGGTAGAGTCCATTGTGTGCGTTCTACGAATTTCCCTATTTCGATTATTCAGTGTATTGAAATTTTCCACGGACACTGAGAAGAGCACTTCAAAATGAGAGCTGAAATCCTGTAGTTCCCATAACTTCTTTAGTTCAGTCACTTCAGCTGAGATTATTAATCTATTTCAATTGATTGACAGTTGCGCAGTAGTCAGTTATTTGATTTATAATTTGAACTGAGTTATTGAATTTATAATTTGGACAGAGCTCTAAATGTGTTTTTGATTTATGTGTGTCCCCCATGCAGTTACAACAAATCATTGATGGTTGAGCAACATTTACTGTAAGACATGCACACATTCAGTGGTTGGATTTTAAAGGGGCAAAGAAATTCACACTTATTCATGTAAATAAAGGGCATCATTGCGGCAAATAACTGCAAAAGAAGTAATGTGGTCACATAAGAAAAGTCATGCCACTAATAAGCAGAAAAATCCAAGTTCTGTTTATAATTTTGCTTCTGTCTGGGCTGCATCACAGAGTTAGACATGACTGCAGTGACCTTCTCATGTCAGCATTTTACTTTACATGCAAGAGGGCTAAAGCACTCAAGGCCGTAGGGTATTCAGGGGCTACGTTAGGGATTTAACCAAACTTCTCTCAGACGTCTTTAGTGATCTTTCTACTGTATCACACAGTTTTTTAATGTCCTTCTCTGAGAAAGTAAGGATAATAATATAAGCCTTTAACTATGGAGTTGCATTTAAAAATAAAAAACATGAGCTGATACACTTGAAACAAATCTGAAATATAAAAGTACTATAAAAAATCCTACCTAGACCAAAATCTTGATTCCTTAGACAAGAAAACCTCATAAGAAGTAGAGTCAAGTGTACCCATCTATCAAGTGGCCACTATTAGTAAAGAGGCTCCAAAACCCCCCTATTTTCGATCTTAATCCTCACAAAATATGATGATATTTTCCCATTCTCAGATGAAGAAACTGAGGCTCAGAGAGGTTCAGAACTTTGTCAAGCTAAGATTTTAAGCACCCAAGACCTGTGCTTGTGTAACTTTGCTGCAGTGTCTCTGGACACACTTACTTAAATGGGATCTACCAGGCTTAGTTCTGGGAGATTATGAATTTAATATTTTCCAACCAAGCAAAAACACCTGCTTCTTTAAGAATTGACCCTAATTATAAAATGGTTTTTATCTTGCTGCAGTATTAAGTGTCGTATTAATCTATCTTTCTGAGCTCATTCTGGCAAATCATCTTAGAAAGAGGAAAAAATAATGTTCCTATAAATTGATTTATAGGAACTCTGGAGATAAGTACTAGCATCCTAGTAAAAAATACCAGGCCACATCTGGGCCTCATTCAGTAGTTCAAAGGTGCCTGTGTCTTATTTTTTGCCTTCATATCAAATCAGAGAATCATTACTGAAATGGCCACTTTCCTAGTGTCATACCTTCAATCAAGCATCCTGTTTTTTGACCTCTACTGATCTGGTTTCAAATATAATGCAATGACTTCTTCTATTTGCCAGGAAACAGCCAGTTCTACAATTATGAATTGAAATTGAGGGTCAGGTTGGAGATATAAAGATGAGCAATAAGAATTGGAGAATATGCCTTTAGACTTCCAAATACTTAATCCAACTCAACAACAAAAAAATTGTATTTCAGAATTCCCTTAGAAAAAAGTCACCACAAAAAAGGAAGAGACTCTGCACAGTGGGTAACCTTGGAGGTAGGGAGTAAGTATTGGTGAGAACAATGCTTCTGAGTATTTTGTTAATCATACTACCACCACCTGTGCAGCCATTCATGGAAAGGAGAGGGCTGTTCAGTAAAAAAACAAAAACAACCCCACTCTTTTGTCTAAGGTATACTCCTCTGAGAAATGTGGACAGAAGATAGGAATTTCTCTTCAAATTGGCGACAAGGGAGCATAGAAGACCAACAGACAAAGTGATGAGGAACTGCTGTCAGTAGAAGCGGACTCCAGGAAACCTGTGCTCTGGGGCAGGATGAAGGCCTTGAGCAGTGGAGAGCACCACCCAGAGGCAGGGCATACCAGAGAGATGAGAGCAGAGCAACCACAGAGCTGAAGGCAAATGTAGTTACAGGTAAACCAAGTCCGCACTCCTCTACCTTTGTAAAGAAATAAGAAGCGATGGCCACTTGGCAAATGGAGGTTACAGGTCAAGAGATCTAGACAGGGTTGCCAAAGAAAAGACAGGACACCTAGTTACATTTTAAATCTTGATAAACAAAAATTTTTTTTTTTTTTTTTTTTTTAAGTAAAATTATATCCCAGGCAACATTTGGGACATTCTTATACTAAAAAAAAAAAAAAAAAAAAAAAAAGTTTTTTTATCTGAAATTCAAATTTAACTGGGTACCCTGTATTTATATTTGCTAAATTTTGTAATCCTATAATGTAGGGGCATACCAAGAGTTAAACTTGACTGTGGACAAGTTAATAAATTAATCTTTTCAAGCTCATGAACATAAGGATCTTTGAAGAAACAGAGAAATATACACAAATGAATCGTGGAAATTCTTTTATCTAGTCGTGTTAGGCAGTGGATACAAACGGGGCCACATTAAGAGTAATCATCCTTGTGGTCTTATATCATTAGTATTTTGGAAAATTTACTTCCAGTACAAATTCATAAATTGTCTTGTGGCCAGTAAGGCAACCCTGCTTGTACTCCCATAACTTACAATGTAATTCACAAAAATTTCACTTCAACCTCTCAACTGTGTCTCCTAAATCGCCAGGCACAAGCTGTGGTGCCACGCCCTTAGGTCAGGAGTTCTTGACTTGTTCAGCGGTTTTCACATGACTGGCAAAGTGGTCCTTGGGACAAAAAAGCTAAGAACCTCTGCCTTAGGTACTCCCTGTGACACATTTACAACTTTCCCATCAGTGCATGCTTCTTTTGACTTTTTTCACACACATCCCCAATTCTCCTGAACCCTCACGATAATCATTTCATCAAAATTGCTTCACTATTTTTGGGAGCAGCATATACTAAAGCAGAGAACCCTTCGATAAAGGGATGCAAATTTCAAGCAATTTCTAACCAGTTACTATAGTTTTGATTATTCGACAATAAAAAGTTTGCTATTCTTCAACATGCTGAATTTATATGAGCTCCAGCTGAAGCAGTGGTCACTCAGGGATCACAGCTGCCTAATATTAGTTTCGGAAATTGGAATGTAGTCTGGTTACCACAGGCTTCATACTCATGCCTGGTTCATTGCAGACCATTCATTCATTCACTAAATATTTAATAAGGAAATTTAATATGAAAGGCACTACCAGAAAGGCAAAGATATATGTAGTAGGATAATATGTTTGAAGTTTTAACAAATGCTTTCTTCCTTTTCCTCTCTGCTTCCCCCACCTTGGCCCAAGTTACTCAGCCATTACACTCTCAGCATCCCAGGGAAAAGATATGATAGCATGAAAAGCAGAGAAATAAGGGAGGCCCTTCCTGCCTTTTAAGTCCCAAAATCTGCTCACTCTTTAAAGTTTCAAAATCTGTGACTATTGACATGATTTTTGAAGAAGGAGTACTTGAGGATGGTAAGTAGGGTAGGGTCAGATAGCACTTCTTCCCTCTCCAGCTTTCCTCCCCCAAAGATTTTCTATGCTAGGGGTGAAGGTTAAGAAAAAAGAAGAAAATAAAATGTAACATGGGCTTTGATGGGTCCCAAGAGAGATGATCTTGCTAAAAGAATATAAATATATAAATAAATAATTTTCTGCCTAATATGCATCTTGCTACATTACTTTTAACTGTGCTGGTCATAAAATTTGTCATGTAAGTCTTGGCAATTTTGAGAGTAAAAGAGGACTCTGACAAGGTGTGATATCAAGACAACAGGATTAAATCCTGCCCAAAGTACACCAGACCTATGTTCAACCTGCTTATAATCCACTCTCAGTCTTACCTCTGAAGGGATAGGCGTAGGAAAATTGGAGTAAATTCTTTTAGTTTACAACAACTTCTTTAGATATTGGCCTTGCTTTTCATATCTTGGTCCCTCTTCTCTTAACATGATTTTATTTTCTAGTGAATCATTCTAAGAGAAGCAGACTGAAATTAGTTTATCCAGAGAAGAATGGTGAATATTGTAAAATTCAGAAAAACTTGATACTTGAGGAAGAGTAGAGAACTGAGGATGATTCAACAAAGAGAATAAAAGTGAGGACAAAGGAAAAACTGTTGGATTGAACAATGTTTTAAGTCTAATATTCAATTATTTTTGTGGCAAAATATCAAGATGGAGAATGTTAGTCAAATACGAGAGTAACCAAAGTTAAAGTTGGAAATAAAACAAAACTGCTATTTATGAATGGTAAGCATGGCTTAAATATATTAATATTTCCATTATTAACTCCTAAATAAGAGTGGCACAAGTTAATTTTCATTATTTGTGAACCTACAAATTCTTCTCCTTGTCTAGAAGCCAAGTAATCGAGAGATTTTCATTTTCTCAGAAATTTTTCCTTCCCTTTTTCATATTATTAGAAATTACCAAAAGTTCTCACTAGCAGACATTAAGCCATTTATCTGAAACTATTTAAGTAATAAATGAGTGGCACATAATTGTTAACACAGAAGAGGTTTTGAAATCAATCTTCTTGATGAGTACTAAGTTAATCAAATCTCATATCCTCACATGAACCTAGGATCAATCCTTTAGACAATGTCCTCCTTAAATGAGAGAAGATTGCTCTTTGAATGTATGGCCCCAGGGATGAATGCTCCAGGCAATAAAAAGTACTAGAGGGGCATAAGCCAGTGAATAAAGGACACCATTACAACACACAACTGCATTTTTTCCAACTTGGGAAAGTCACTCCTAGCATTTGAGTGGTTTATGTGTCTGTGACAAACCTAAGTGAATATTTGACCTCTTTACTTGCCTGCTAAAATCTTTCAAAGTCTCCTGGATAATGTTGAATGGATAGCAAATAAAATTAAAATTCCTTAGTGAATTTCTCCTCTCTTGGCTTATTATTTTAGAATTAGTTTCTTAAGATTTCTTTTGTTTTATTTTATAATGTGCCTATTTATATTTTAATCTTAAATTCACACTACATTCTTAAATATCGTCTACATTTTTGCCATGTCTCGGCAGTTCTGAAATTTTCCATATGCCCAAGATCACTTGGAAGTAAAGTCATGTCCCACAGGATAAAAGAATGCTAGTGAATGAGGTAGAGTTAAAGGAGGGAAACAATTATTTCCTAATCATTTAGCTCCAAGAGCCAGTGCTGGCAGATGGTATCTGCCAATATAGAGGGTCTGGACCATCTGCAATGAAATCTGTTACACTAGATGACAGTGCAGTAACTCCAGGAATATTTTTTTTTATTCTGTTCTTTAAAAGACCAAATAAGTAAAATAAATGCCTAGATATTTAAGTAATGATGTGATTAACACATTATGCAAGAATCTGTATAGACTTCCCAGTTAAGAAGTTTATTGATGGGGGGATGATCATGGAGGACCAAGGATTTAAGGGGGTGTCCTGCCAGTGGATTGCAACTGCTTAAAAATATGCTATTAAAATATTAAGTTAATGATAACTATTTTTATATGCAGTCCTAAAATCATGTTTCCTAAGTTTTCGGAAACATTTAGTATGTGTTGGAAAAAATTAGCAAATGTAAATTCATTGATGGACAGAAAAATGAATTTAAAGATGCATGAAATTTTACAGATAACCACAGAAAGAATTCAGCACAAATTGATTTGTACATATTTAGCTTGGAATCTTGAGTGAAAATTCTGTAGATTTGAGAAAATGGAAATATTATTCATATTTGCTTACTCTTTGTTGATTCCCTTTAATGGATGCTTATTCTTGAAATTTCTGCATGTATTTCAGAGAAGCATCTATATATGTAAATACAGACCAGTAGGAACATAATTTTTCTTTGCATTTCTTATCTGAAAACCTTGTCCAGAAATCAAATTGGGACTCCAGAAATATTAGGAAATCTATAAAAGGGGGTAAATTATGTCAATAAGCAATCCTCCACAGTCTGCAAAAACTCTGATATTACATGAAAAGGCAATGGAAAAATAAAATTTTACATATAGAAAAATTCCTAAGTACACTGGTGGTTACAATTATTTATAACAATCATTTTATATATAAAATTTTCAAAGTATTTGAACTCACTTTCTAGGTGGTACCAGAAGAGCCCTCCCTCTGTAAACAATCAAAAAATGGGGAAAAAAAAAATTAGTGCAGGGAGTAGATGTGGCTCAAGTGTTTGAGCACCTGCTTCCTACATGAGAAGCCCCAGGTTAGGTTTTGTTGAGGTACTGGGGTTGGGGATTGAACCCGGGACCTCGTAAGTAGGAAGCCAACACTCACCACTGAGCCACATTGGGTCCCATGAGTTGGTTTTTTTGTTTGTTTGTTTGCTTGTTGTTTGTTTTTAGGAGGCACCTCAACAAAAATGAAAATAATAAAAATAAATTTTTGCATGTATTTGTAAATTGTTTATAGGCCATACAAGAACTTAATCCCTGAGAGAATGGATACACACAGGGTAAGTCCCACAATCAACCTTGTTCTTTGGGGACAAATTCCTAAGCACAGCACAATAAGTGGAGTCAAAACAAATCTTGTTGGTCCTGCTGATTGGAGAAGACAAAAACCAAACTATGGTACAAATGAAGCAACTGTAATCTGTAATATAGGGCAGTGTAGAAGAGGGAGCTGTGCAGGAGGGGTCCTCAACAAGTATTTATGCAGCATTACCAGAAGGTGGCAGCTAAAGGTTTGAGAGTGAAGCACTGATACTAGAAATTGAGAAGTGCTGGGGAAATTTTGGAGTTCTGGTTCATCCTACATTTAAAGGACTTGCAACATCACTTTAATGACCAAAGCATGCTGTGGAGATTTCAATAATAAGGCTACACCTTAGAAGTTAGGACTTCCTGTTTAGTCTGAAAGCAGACCATGATAATATTCACAGAAGAGAAAGAGTTTGGAGGTTGAGTTCTGCTAATTTAGAGTGGTGTGAAAAACACACTGGCCTTTCTCCAGGAATAAAATGCATAAGGTGAAGCCTTTCAAGGTCAAGATCAGCCAGTAATTGAACTGCACCCTAAAAGGAAAACCAGCACTTTTAGAGGCTAGTACAGAGCCCAGAACCTCTACAATACAATCTACAATGCCCAATGTCCAATAAAAAATTATTTCTCATTCAAAGAAACAGGAAAATGTATCCCATAGTCAAGGAAAACATAGTCAATAGAAATCACTTCAGAGATGACTGAAATATAGGATTTAGCAAATCACATCTTTTATGAAAATATTTAAGTAATTAAGTACAATAATTTAAATTTAAAAAATTAACTGGATGGCTAAAGTAGTATTGGATTTAAGTACAAATAATAGAACCCATGGGTCCATACGGATGTGAATAAAAGATTGAATAAATAAATGGGGAGGAGAGACAAACCTCTCATGCAGAAAAAAATCCAAATAATTTATGTAGATACTTCATTATCAAGGAAATGGAGCAGAATTCCCCATTTCTTAAGTCTGGACTGCATATAGTGACTTCTTTGCAAAGACTACAATATGGAAATGAGGAAAGTAACTTTAGAGTGTAGAAATGTGACAAACACTATCTTAGCCAGGTGATCCAGGAAAACATTAATGATGATGTCATGTGATAGTATATTGATTTGTACATATTTAGCTTGGAATCTTGAGTGAAAATTCTGAAAATGGAAATATTATTCATATTTGCCATTTGATCAAAATGGCATTTTACCTCTATGGTCTTCCTCCCCAAAACATATAAGGCCAGTTCAATCAAGAGAAAATTAACATCACCCCAAACAGAGGGGCTCCGGAGGGCTCTGGAGACATCCAGGTCCTATGTCTGGGGTAGATAGCCCCAGAGTTTCGTGCCTTATCAGTGGGCCCTACTTTGGAATCCTTGCTCCTGAGAGTGACAGTGTTGGACCAAAATATGTCTTCCCTGCACATGGTCCATCTGTCCCTTCTATTCAAACCTGTTTGTGGTGCTGGAGTTTGTAGGTGTACTTCCAGAGACTGGAGTCTTTGGGCTGTCCATGTGCCAGCTGGGCCCAGAATCTCAGTGGAGCTGCAACTCCTACTCTACGGCTCAACGGACTCACCCTGGACACCTGGTGGGGAGATGATGATGGACAACAGCCATCCCAGGGAATGGAGAGAGTCTGCAGCTGCAGGCAGGATAATCCCATCCATCTTATTCATGGGATATAAGCCCTCTCTCACTTGGAGGTGGAGCGGACATCACCATCTCAGACTCTTCAGGATTGGGGGAAGAGCTATGGACTAGAGTGGACTTACTGGTATTCTGTTATAGACATATTGTTCACACAATGGAAGTAATTACAACATTAATGTGGAGCTAGTGGCCACTGGACGCTTTGGGGGCAGGGAGAGGGAAAAGCAGTTGTAATACAGGGCCTTTTTCGGGACTTGGGAATTATCCTGAGTGACATTGCAATGACAGATATAGGCCATTTTATATCATCATCAAACATGCAGAATTGTGTGGGAGAGAGTGTGGTCTACAATGTGAACTATGGTCCATGCTTAGTGGCAAAGCCCCAAGATGTGTATATCTATTGCAAGTGATGAGCCACTCTAAGGAAGGATGTTTATGTGGGAAGTTGTGAGAGGAGTGGGAGGTGGGGCATATGGGAATCTCTACAATTTTTGTGTAACATTTATGTAATCTAAGTATCTTTTAAAAAATAAAAAAATATTATTAAAATAAAAAATAAATAAATATAGGAAAAACACACACACACACACACAAAAGAAAAAAATATCAGTCAAATCTCAATTGAGAGACATTCTACAAATTACCTGACTGGTATCCCTCAAAACTGTCAAGGTCATCAGAAACAGGGAAAGTGTGAGAAACTGTTACAATCAAGAGGAGTCTAAGGAGACATGATATCTAAATGAAATACAGCATCTTGGATGGGATCCTTGAACAGAACAAGGTGTTTAGGTAAAACTATGGATATCTTAATAAAGTATGGATATTAGTTAATAATAATTATCATTGTGGTTCATTAATTATAACAATTTACCATATTAAGGTATACCATTTTAAGAAGTTAATAGGGGAAACTGAATGTAGAGTATATGGGAATCTTCTGTACTACCTTTGTAATTTTTCTATAAATCTAAAACAATTCTAAAAATAAGATGGGCAGACTTAGAACATATAATAGATGGTGAATAGTCAACAGCTTTGAAGACAGATCAATATAAATTATTCTCTCTAAAGAACAGAGAGAAAAAGTTTTAAGAAAAATATGGCTCAATATATATTAATCAGTTTACATAAAGAGAGTGAGACTGATGTAGAAAAATATTTAAGAAAATAATAGCCAAGAATTTCCTAAACATTAGAATGATATTTAATAGAAAATATGATGATCTGAGTATTTCCCTAACAGAGAAGATTTAGGAATTCCCATAGTAGGATAGAGTTTATTGTGGTACAGATAACACTAGACATCCTGATACTGGTTCAGCTATGGAGCATGGGGTGTGTGGCAGTTTGATATTATTTATGAATTCCAAAAAGAGATACTGATTATGCATGTAAACTGGTCTGTTCCTCTGGGCATGATACCCTTTGATTGATTTAAATTAAAGATTAGGGCTTTTATTCAACCACATCATTAGGCTGTGCAGGGTTGAGTCCCCACCCACTTGGTGGACTGATAAAACAGACTGTCACACAGAAGTAGACACAGAGGAGAACACAGAAAAAGACACAACAGAAGATAGAACTTAGTTTTGATGGTGGAGCCCCAGGGAGAGATGAGCCGTTCACCTGATAGTTTACAGTTGACCTTGTGAAAAGAACAGAGCAGCTGAGCCTGGAAAGAAACTAGCCCCAGAGGAACAGAGATGAGCCTTCCAGCCTACAGCTGAGATCAGAAGAAGCTGGGCCCAGGAAGCCTTAAGAGGGAGAGGAAGGCTGAACCCTCGCAGACATTGCCCGCCATCTTGCTTCAACACGTAGCAACAGACATTTGGTGAAGAAGTACCTCTTATGGCACCTTGAGTTGGACTCTCTAGGGTCTTGTAACTGTAAGGTTTTACCCCAAATAAATACCTTTTATAAAAGCCAACAGATTTCTGGTGCTTTGCATCAGCACCCCTTTGGCTGATTAATAACAGGGTGTTAGAGTATAAATAAACTTCCCATGTATTTCAAAGCTGTTGTTAGTTACATGGTAATGGGAACACAGTAGCTGAGAAAATATTTTAAAATATGATAAATATGAGAAATTTTGGGAAAGAATATTAGTCTATTGCACTCATGATTAAATAGTGAAGAAGTTTCAAGGGAGGTAAAGAATGCCTATTTCACAATTTTATATCATAGCCATATACTTGAGAATTAAGACACAATGGTCTGATGCAGCGTTAAAATCGTCTCCAGAGAGGCAATCCAAACTTATTTTCCCTATATTTTATACAAAGAGACTTAATAAAAACAAACTAACCTTTCACTATCATCTCCTTTTTCTACACTACCAATCTGCTTACCATATATACATTGCAATTCGATGACTTCCGGATTCAACTACCTTGACATTTTTATTTCCCAGTATATAAAGACAACTCATAATATCTTTAAGGCCTCACTGAGGTATCAATGCCCTATTGTTTGGATTGCTCATGGCATTGATAGATTTGCCAGGAAGGGCAAGGAGCATTCAGAAACTGTTTCAATGGCATGTATTCCCCTCCCCAACTGTACAACCTAGGGTTGAAGAATTAATTGCTGTAGTTTTCTCGGCTCTTGTATAATGGGAAGTTGGAGCAGGCTCTTTCTATGCTGACCTGGATATTAAAAATAATATACCCACCCGAATTTTCTTCATTTCCATAAGGTCTCCATTACACATTTTCCAATTGATTGAGAGGCTGTATGTGTAACTTCTGACATTCACCCTGAAAGCTGATTTACTCCCTTTGTACAAGAAAAAAAAAAATGTCTCTTGCTAATCATCTTATTTAAAACTCCTTCACCCAGAAAGATTCAATCATTCTGGGAACCAGCCTGCAATCCAATTTTTCTTCCATTTAAAATAAACAAATTCAATTTCCCACATCTCTGTTTTAAGGGAAATTTAATTGTCAGTGAGGCTGGTGAGTCTGTAGTTTGACACTTGGACATTGTCTCCAGTGGACTAAATATAATGAATCAATACTAATTTCTAGCGAACTGAACAAAATGTGAATATTTCATCAGGGTTCAAACCTATTCTAAATTCATTCAATGACAACATATGCAGATATTGTTCCAGTTTTAGGCATTTCATATTTAGTAAAATTAACAACATCAGTAAAATTATATAATATTACCCATCACTAAGGTATAATTTTTATATTTTTGCTTATAAAATCTTATAGTTTTGAATTAAGCAGGTACATAATAAAATATATACCTTTTTCTTATTTACTTACTAGCAATCTACTTGAGGCCTCCAATATCTCTGCCCCAAAGGAAAGAGTTAATGTTTAGAATTAATGTCCAATATACTAAGATTAACATTAGTAATCTTGCTGCTATATTTAAACATGATTTATTAATAAAATAACATTCTGATCAATCATTATAAAGTACAAATAAATGTTTTAGCTTTAGCTCCAACATTAGAATCTGATATGGATTGCAATATCAATTCTATTCCTGACCAGCTAAATTACATCTAGCTCTATTTTTCTTCATTTTGGAAAATGGAAAAATTTCCTTAAAAGAATTTTGTCAATTTTAAATGAAAAAAAAAACAACAACATGTGTGTGTTTATGTGTTTACTTGCATATACATGTGTGTGTGTATATATGTACATAAATACATTGTCTGGCTCAGTTGTGATGTTTTATAAATAAGCTCTCTAATCTTTTCTTCTTTCCATTGAAATCTTTCCATTTTGAAATATCTCTTTTGTAAGTTGATGACTATGGCATTTACATCATTTTTGCTTGTCATGAACCCAATTTTCATAGCTTTTGAGTGGTGGTACTTAAAAGATCATTTTTTCCTTCACAGTTAAAAAAAAATCTTATTTTAATTTAGAGTTTTTAGTTCACAGTGCATCTTTACACATTTTTATATTTAAGGTCCTCCATAATTCTGGAACAATAACATCCTTGGGCTAAATATCATAATTTCACATCTTAAAGGGAACTGGAGGCTTAGACAATACACCAATCTGACTATGGTCTTAGAAGATTTAGTAATGGACCTGAAAATAGAGGCAGTATCTTTTCAAAATAACTGAAAATTTTTTTGAAAGGCAATAGGCAAACATGTTGTGATAAAGATTACTAATTGTGAACCTCTGTTGATTCTTTCTTTCTTTTTAGTAGTAGACCTCCCTGAGTTTTAAATGGGCACATCAACATCCATCAAGGGGCTATATTTCCCAGCCTCCGTTGCAATAAGAAGCACCCACGACTGAGTCCTGGGCAAGGAAGTGATCAGAATTGATGTAAGCAACTCATAATTCATGATGTTAACTGAAATATATATGTACTATATGTTGCTTTTTTACTTCCCTATCAGTTGATAATTGGTAAATACATGATATGTTGCCAGGACCTCCTTCCTGGAAATTTCAATTCAGTAGATTTACGTGTGGAGCCCTGCAATGGGTTGAATGGTGGCCACCAAATAGCATATCCACACAGTAACCACAGGAACATGTGAATGTGACCTTATTTGTGGATGGAATTTTGTGGATGGAATTAAGTATCTCAAGACGAGATCATCATGAGTTATCCCAGTGGGCCTAAATCAAATGATGTGTCCTTGTAATAGACACACAGGGGAGAGACACACAGAGAGAAGATAAGGCCATGGGAAGATGAAGGCAGAGATTGGAGTTGTGCAGTCACAAACCAAGGAAAGCCTGGAGCCACCCAAAGCTGAAAGAGGTAAAGGAGAATTCTTCCCCAGTTCCTTAAGAGGGAGCACAGGGAAACGGATGTGGCTCGAGAGGTTCGGCGTCCGTCTACCATATGGAGAGACCAGGGTTCGATCCCCGGTACCTCCTGGTAAAAAAAAAAAAAAAAAAAAAAAAAGAGGGAGCACAAACTTCCTCTGTCAACACCTTGATTTTATGCTTCCGGCCTCCAGAACAATGACAGCATAAATTTCTGTTGTTTGAAGCCACCAAGTTGGTCATAATTTGTTATGGCAGTTCTAAGAAACTAACACAGGCCTTATCAATTATTTAAAAATATCAGCAGGTAATTAGAAATTAGAGCCATATTATAGAACTTCTATGATAAAATTTACATGGGATAAATGGGGTGGGAGAAACACTTCATGAAGTATCTTTTTAATGAGAGATTAAATGTAAGAAGTTAAAGAAAGGAATTGCCATTAAAAATATATATTTTCCAATGATAGAGGTGCTTCCACAGAAAATAGAATGTTGTGTTTGTTGGAATTTTATAACATCCTTCAAACCGTAATGCTTTTTCTTTTTACATCAAGCTTCAAGCAATTTCTCAAAATTTCTTTACATATATTTCTCATTTTGCATTCAGCACATTTCATCTAAGATTATTTTATTTCATCTCTTCATTTATTTTTGCAAATTACATACTTCCAAAATATATTTGAGGGACTGGTAGGAAAATTCAAAGAGACAATAAAAATATAATATTAGAAGGTGAATTTGAAGAAAATTTTACATTGGTAATCTCATTACTGAACTATAAAAGGGATTTATATTTTAGATCTGTGCATAAGGGAAACTGAACAACTAATATATAATATATATGTAAGAAATGTTATAAAATATAAAAGCAGAGGACATCCACTTCTGGCCATGAGAGAATAACACGCAGAGGACACACTTTCTTACTGCTTTATTAAAATAGCCCTGCACTGCAAACAACTCAAATGTCTTACAAAAGAATTGTTAAATTGTGTTATAGTAATGCAATAGAATATAATTCAGCATTAAAAGCAAAACAATATGGATGTACCCCCAAAACTTCATCATGAACAATAAAGCAAACAATAAAAAGAGTACCTACTTTGTTTTTCCATTTATACAAAGTCCAAATACAAGCAAAACTAGTCTTTAGTGATATAGCTAAGAAAAGTGGTGGTCTATGGGGTTGGGGATTGACTGGAACTTTCTGGGGATAATAAAAAAGTTATTTATCTTTACAGATGTGTTGTTTACATGGTTGTATGTTTTTGCCAAACTCACAAATTGTATACTTAAAATCTGTATTTCATGGTATTCAAATGTTACCCCAATTAAAAAAATAAAACATAACAAAAATATATATGTTTAGCTATTTATTGTATTTGTTTATGATAAAACCCAAGAGTGTATTTCTAAATGTTGAAAGTTTTTCAAGGTTAAGCAGGAATATCATCATGGAAGTGTGATGCCATTTGATGCCAGGCTTTGACTTTCAGATTCCAAAGCAATGAAAGTTTAGTATAGCTTGTTCTTATGTTGATTATCCAGAAGGGCTTTTGGTGGACACTAGAAATGAAACCATTCAATAGTGAGAGTTTGCTAGTAAGAGCATAAAGCTTTATTACAAACCAGATATTCAAGTGAATATATTGACTTTTAGTTTAAAAATATGAAGCAGCAATTTGTATCATTCCAAAATAGTTTTTCACCTTTACATTGTGTCATATGGGGAGTGCTAAAAATTTCCCAAAGAAACAACTTTGAAAGCTGCTCCAAGTGCCAAAATCTACTACCTTATATTTTGATTATTCTTATATTAGACCTATGCCTCCTATAATGATGTGAGGACGAAAAATGCTTTTGAAAGCTAGGTAAATCTTGGTTTAAATTCTACCTCCTTCATTTACCAATTGTAAGTCACTGAAAAAAATTAGCTAACCATCGCAAGCCTTACCTATTTAGTGTGTAAAATCAATGCAATCACTACCTAATTTGGCACTAGTGAGTTTTCAATGAGATCGTGTAATATAGGTAAAAGCACTAGATGAGAAATTATTTCCACTATTTGAAGGGAGAATGTATGTATTTTCATAGTTGTACCATAAGTATCTTATCTCTGTCAAATATTATAAGGAAATTTATAATTTTAAATTTTCAGCTAACTACTTGAAAAAGTTTTTAAAAAGTGAAAGTAATTTAAGAATATATTCTCTGTAAACCAATATATGTGGAATATCATTTCAACATGAAGTCAGTATAAAAATTATTGAGATATTTTGTCATTTTTATATAAAGTCTTTCTGAATCAGATGTGTATTTTACACTTAGAGCACATCTCAGTTTGGATGAGCCACATTTCAAGTGCTCAATAGTCAC
This sequence comes from Tolypeutes matacus, assembly GCA_026826555.1. NCBI lineage: Eukaryota > Metazoa > Chordata > Mammalia > Cingulata > Chlamyphoridae > Tolypeutes > Tolypeutes matacus. The sequence continues at coordinate 39,875,207 of JAKSZT010000049.1, forward strand.
TTGAGACTAGTGACCATTCACAGGATTGGACAGTGACTGTTTATGCTTTATGATATATGGTTATCAGTCAAGAAATATTTTAAGTGAATAATGATCCAAGTTATAGATAAACTAGAGGATAGTGACAGCAAAGATATTCTTCTGAATCAGTACTTTATTATACAGTAAATGATATATGATTGAAATGGAATGAAACAATCTGCAGTGTGTAATTATTGATAATGTATAAGTGCTTTATTATTTTGACTGTGATTTTAATCAAAATGGATTTACTATATACATTATTAATTATATGTAAATAGGCTAAAATGTTGTGCTATTAGAGTCAATTGGTAATACTCAAACTCCAGTGAGCTAATCAAATGAATTTCCTAAGCCCCTCAGACAGATGTAATATGATATCTTTTTAATAAGTTATATTTCCTTTTCTATTAGTTTTCACGCTTTCTTTTGTCTTTTTAATTTATTAATAGTAAGGATATATTTGATGACTATATACATTTTCATTTTGTTGGTGGCTTTTGTAATTCTCTAAGGTAGATAAATCTAGACTACCCCTGAGTATAATGTGCTACTTTACAGCATGTTTTAAATGTAAAGAAAATGAAAGATGATTCCTTCTATTGGACAAATATAAAAATTGCTATTCACAGCTCTAAAGAATACTAGTTTAAATACAAGGGAATATCAAAACATTCACTGGAAATACCTATTACCCTGAAGGAAAAATATGCTATAAAATTCCTTCAAATATTTGGACAACTATCTTTCTTTTATATTGTTCTGGAGCTGCACATAAAATCATTGAAACATAAAACCCGAGAAAGACATATGTTATAATTATTTGGGGGCTATTAAGACTCTTAACTAATCAATTGGGGAGAAAAAAGAGCTGGTAAGTGTGAGTTACCCTATGTGAAATAAAAATATAAAATAAATATATTTTCTAGATTGTATCAACAATTTCGAAAATATTCTCTGAATAATTATTAATGTCAAAAATATAAATATCTAGCATAATTCTATAATATCATCATGAATAAAACAAAGAACCAGAAAAATATGAAACATAAATTGAATAAGAAGAGAGTAACACTCTATGAAAGAGACACTAACTATTACAAATATTTTAATTCATTTTGAATTGATTTACACATTGCCAACTTGTTTCAAAACTAGAGTTCAAAAACATAATGAAATTTACTGAAGTTTGAGGTGGAAATAGCAACGAATATTTGAAAAAAATTTTAAAAGAGGGAAATTTTGCCATTGCGTATCTAAAAATATTATAAAGCTATAATAGTTAAAGATATCCCTGAATTTGCAAAGCCCAGAGAAAATATACAATATGTTTGAAGTGAAGATGACATTACTTTTCAGAGAAAAAGGAAGTCATATTCCATAGGCAATGCTAAAATATAGAACAACTTAATGTTTTCAAAAATCTTTAACCTATGAACATATTCTTTAAAGAAACCTTAGGTTGAAGTTCACTGTGTAAAACTAAATGTAGGAGAGGAGATTCAGGAGACCTTCTAATTACTCTCATTTTTTTTTTTTTTTTTTTTTTTTTTTGGTCCTTTTGTCTCTGCTAATTTCTGGGTAAACTACTTGACAAAGCTTTTGTCAATTGTTATTAGCCATGGTACAAGCAGAGGCTTGAAATGTGCTTGCATAGTTGTACTTATTCTTTTGTGTTACTGCATTTTGCTGAGAGAAAAACATGTCTCAGGGAGATGAAATTACCCCTGAAATCTAGTTTGCTACTTAAATAAAGAAAGAAGAATGGGAAAGCCCTGATCATGATGGCAAATTTGAAGCTTCAGGGCTCCAGCCCACACAAAAGTTTAAACAACCAGCACTAACTAGCAGAAAAACGTTTCTCAAAGCTCCAGCTTTCCAATTAAAGGATTGTAGTAACAGGGTGAGTACCAAATGAAGAAAATATGTTAGGCTCTCATGGCTCCCTGGCTGGCCCCTCTCTTTCTCCTTCACTGGCGGGGCTTAGGGTCAGCCACACTTCCAGTGTGGGTCTCTGGTCCTGGTCCCAGAAGAAGCAGAGTCATCATTGTATACATACAGGGAACATGTATGTCTGGCCTAATCTCTGATGTCTGCCTGAGAGACTGAAACAGGATACTCATTGAAGGCTCACCACCCCGACAGAACTTGCCCAACATGTTGAAGGCAACTCACAAAGTTCTCCTACAAAATGTTGTGGGACCTAGGGCCACATATGTATGCCAAAGACAAGACTCATAAGCAGAAAAGATCAAGGAGGCCCCTATGCTTAGCCTCAAGCTATTTTCAAAGCTCATTGTATGGATAAACTCTGGAGGATGGCACTCACACAGTTTGCCTGACTGGGAAAGGTGTTTTCTTTTTTTCCTTTTTAAAAATTTGTTAGCTCCTGGCATTCAAGGAAAGCTCTGTCATAACACTGGCTGGATGCAATGTTAAAGAACAAATGTCTCAGAGTCTAAATTCCAGTGATAGCACATTAAAATATCAAAATTTCCAGGTTGCAACAAAAGATTACAAAGGAAGTGATGGCCCAGACAAAGGAGAAGGATTAAAAGACTAGAACCCACTGATGAGGAGGACCAGACCAGGGACATTTATACAAAGACTCTTAAAAATGGACCTAAACATGCTCAAAGAGGCAAAGGAAAACATGGACAAAGAACTAAAGGAAATCAGAAAAATAATAGACAAACACAAAGGAATAACAATAGAGAGATGTAAATTATGAAAAAGAACCAGATGTAGATGAAGACCACAGTAAAAAATAAAAATTTCCTAGAGGGATTCAACCACAGATTGGAGGTGACAGAAGAAATAATCTGTGAACTTGAAGTTAAGACAATTGAAATAATTCTTAGGATCAGAAAGAAGGAAGAACGAAGAAAAGTAAACACAGCCTGAGGATCCTGTGTGACACCATCAAGCATACCAATATATGCATTGTGGGAGTCCCAGTAGGAGAAGAAAGAGAGAACGGACAGAGACACTATTCAAAGAAATAATGGCTTAAAATCCCCCAAATTTAGCAAAATACATGAATGTACACATCCAAGATGCTCAACAAACTCCGATCAGGACAATCCCAAATAGAACCACATTTCAATATTAAAAATCGAAGTGTTCAATGCCACAGAAAACAGAGAATTTTGAAAGCTACAAGAGAGAAGTAATGTGCCATATTCAAAGGAGTTTCAATAAGATTAAATGACAATTTCTCATCAGAAACATTGGAGGCAAGAAGGCAGTGGGATGACATATTTAAAATTCTGAAAGCAAAATTTGCCAACCAAGAATTCTATATCTGGCAAAACTGACTCTGAAAAATGAGAGAAAGATTATGTCATTCCCATATAAACAAAAGCTGAAAGCTGAGGGCCTTCGTCACCACTAGACTGACCCTGTAAAAGAAGCTAAAGAGAGTTCTGCACACTGAAAGGAAGGGACGCTAGAAATAGATCAAAGTCACATGAAGAAATCAAGATATCTGGTGAGGATAAAAACGTGTAAATATGAATGCCAGTACTATTGTGTTTTTGGTATGTAACCCCATTTTTTACTTCCTACAGGATCTAAAAGGCAAATGCTTAAAATGCAATGATTAATCAGTGGTTATGAACTCACAATATATACACATATAATCTTTGTGAAGAACTACATAAAAGTGGGAGGTCGGGGGTATTGGAACAGAGTCTTGTATACTATTGAAGTTAAGCTGATATCAAAGCAAACAAGATTGCTAAAGATTTAGGATATTAAATTCAAGTTCCATGGTGTATTGGTTTGAAACTGTATGTACCCCAGAATATAATTAAAGCTAATCTATTCCTGTGGGTTTAAAACTATTTTAAGTAGGAGTTTTTGATTAGGTTACTTCAGTTAAGGTGTGGCCCAGGGTGGGTCTTAATCCTCTTACTGAAGTCCTTTATAAACAAGACAAATATGGAGAGGAAGAGAGAGAGATCACCAAGGAAGCAAGAAGCTGAAAGCAAGAAAACCCCAAAGAGAAGGGAGAGACCAGCAGATGCTGCCCTGTGCCTTGCCATGTGACCAGAGTCCAGGATCACTGGCAGCCAGTCTTCTGGAAGAAAGCATTGTCTTGATGATGCCTTGATTTGGACATTTCCATGACCTCAAAACTATAAGCTTATAAGCTAATAAATTGCCATTGTTAAAAGCCAATCCAATTTATAGTATCTGCTTTCAGCAGCTTAGCAAACTAAAACATATGGTAACTACAAAGTAAATATCAGAGAATATGCAAGCTTTTAGAAACAGAAACTAGAGTTCAGGTTGCTAGGGGTTGTGGGCAAGGGAAACGGAGAATTAATAGATAATGGTTGTAGGGTTTCTGTTTGGGGAGATGGGAAAGTTTTAGTAATAGAAGATGGTGAGTGTATCGCCACATTGTGAGTGTGATTAATCACATTGAGTGGTATGTTAGAGAGTGATTGAGATGGGAAAGCTTATGTTGTACACATGTTCCACAATTAAAAAAAAAAAAAAGAAAGAAAGCAGCTAAAGAGCAATCATAATTAAATCCAGTGAATGATCCAGGATGGAATCTAACAAGGATGGAGTTAGAGGATCAATAGGACACTATGGGGACATAAGAAAAAATGGAATATAGACTCTAAGCATTATAACAATGTTAAATTTCTTGAACTTGATAAACTGCATTTAAGGTGATTATGTAAGTGAATATCCTTGTTCTCAGGAAATGTGAAGGGCATTATATAATGTTTGTTTTAATTTCTGGGCAGCTCACACATATACTATGCAATTGATTGGGTTAAACAATGAAAAGTTATTTGTTTACAATTTTGATGCTAAAAGAAAGTCCAAATCAAGGTATCATCAAGGCAATGCTTTCTTCCTGAAGACTGGCATTCTGGGACTGGCTTCCTGTGATCCTTGGTCCTTAACTTGTCACATGGAGAGGCACATATTGGCATCTCCTGGTCTCTCTCTTCTCTTTTAGGTTCTATTGATGTTCAGCTTCTTGCTTCCTGTGGCTTTTTCTCTTTCTCTGTATGAATTTCAGTGAGCTTATAAAGGACTCCAGTAAAAGGATTAAGACACATCCTGACTGGGCTGAGCCAGTCTTAACTGAAGCAACCTCATCAAAATGTCCTACTTACAATGGATTCACACCCACAGGAATGGATTAAGTTTAAGAACATGTTTTTCAAGGGTACACACAACTTCAAACCACCACAGAGTCCAAGTAGTACAATGTATATAGCCTATACTCAAGTGTTCAAAAATGGATTCATAAATAGACAGACAGATAGGCAGACAGACAGATAGAATGGTATGGCAAATATGGTAAATGTCAAAATTGGTGGATCTGGAGATCTGGTATGATGGAGTTCTGTGTGTGGGGTTTTGTATTCTTTTTGTAACTCTTCTGTAAGTTTGAAAGTATTTCAAAATAAGCAGTTAAAAAACAGAATTGGTATAAAATTCTATCAGCTGCACATTTGTGTGTCTTTCCTATGAACATATGAGTCTCTCCTCTATTTCTGTTAATCAGTCAAAATACTTTGATTCTATCTATCCTTGATTTTCTGTTAAAAATATCACTTACTGGTGATTCTGTGTTTCTTCCTCTCTGTCTATTTACCTGTCATCTATCAGTTCGTCCATCTGCCTATCTACCTATCTGTCTTTCTTTCTGTGTATGTATTCATCAATCCATTTTTGATATCTAATCTATTTATCATCTATCAGCCTAATCTTCACTAAATTCAGTTTTCCAAATTAAAATAAGTTAGAAATGGTTCTTTAATTTTTTTTTTCTCTTGAAGAGTTTGTTGAATATTGCTATTATTCCTTCCTTAAATGTTTGGATTATGAAGCTTAAGGGTCTGAAGGTTTCTTTGTGGGAAGATTCTAAATAACAATCAGGTCCTTTATTAGATATGAGTGTTCAAATTTTCTATTTTTTTTTTTTTTGGTTAGCTTTGAGAAGTTGCTATTGTAATGAATTTTTCCATCAAATTCAAATTATCATATTTTTCATACAATTTTCATAATATTTTATCAGTTTAATGCTTGTGAAATCTCTAGTGATATCTGATTGAGCCACAGCCGCTTCCCCCTAGTGATATCTAGTCTTGCATTTTTATATTGATACTTTTTTTCACCTCTTTTCCCTTGATCAATTTTTCTGGAAATTTATCAATTTTTAAAAGCTTTTCAAAGAATTAAACTTGAGCTTTTGTGTATTTTAAACTTCAGTTGATTTTTGTTTTATATTTATTATATCCATCATTTTACTTTGCTGGGGTTTGATCTTTTTTATTATTCTAGCATCTTTGGATGGAAGTTATTATGGATTGAAACATGTTCTCTAAAATGATATGTTTAAGTCCTAACTCCCAGGACTGTAAATGTGAACTCATATGTAAATAGAATCTTTGAAGCTGTTATTAGTTAAAATGAGGCCAAACTAGTTTAGTGTAAACCCTAATCCAATATACCTAAATACCTTTATAAGGAGAGAAAATTTGGGCAGAGATAAAGCTTTGTTTAAGCTTTTTTTCCCTTTTTTTTAAAGCAATCAGTCCTTGGTATTTTGTTACAGCATCCAAGGCAAACCAAAATACCAGTTAAAATCACTGAATTGTTTTGCCTTTCTTCTCATCTAATTTATACATTTACTGCTATGCATTTCTCTATAAACAATGTTTTTTTCTGGATACTATAAGTTTTGAAATGTTAATTATTCATTCCAGCTCAAATTATTTTCTTATTTTCTTCATTTTGATTTCATTTT